>RHGG01000001.1:0-600000 GCA_005281575.1 Taphrina deformans
ATGTGATTGGACCCTATTTAGGTTTAGTGCCCGGCCCAGCTGGCAGTGGTACCCCTCCTTAAAGCACGCTCCTTAGCTACACTAGTAAGAACAATCCCCTCTCCCACCCTTGCTGAGCACATGCACACACATCGAGGTATTCGGGATTTCCGGATTAGAGAGGGTCGTGATCAGAAGACGGCTCGCGATGACAAAGGAATCCGTCGCACTGGAGTATCGGTGACCATTGTTCATGCACAATCACTGGCAGGTCAGACCGGTAACTTTGCGCATTGCCCATGTCATGATGGTGCATTTGGGCACATTTTTCCTGTTGCGATGTGTTGTGCTGTCTGGGTATCACCTGTTTCCACTGGCCACAAGATCAATTTCAATCTTGCTGTTCTTCCTTGTGCTGATGATAATATCGGCATCAGGATCGTCCGGGACGATCTCGTCAACGAGGTCCACTGTTCCCGTCCGTACTATCAGTCCACAGACAGAATCCCCTCCGATCATATCCTGAATCAGTAGTGCTAAGGAGGATGCCTTGACAACAGCAGCACCCATGCCACAGAGAGTGACGAGCCTCTTTTCCTTCTGGATCAATTGCTTGCGAACTCTTTTCAAGAGTGGGTGCAAGGCAGTGTTCCGATTGATATAGATGAAGGTTTCCGATGCTGGTATGTGCTTATGTATCTTTCGCTTGGTGATTGTGGAATCCATTGCCTGTTGAGTCCTTACCATTTGCCAGACTTTAGAGCTCAAAGAAAGGGATTTCTGGGACCAGAGAATGGACGACAAGTAGTGAAATGTTGCATTGATCGCAGCTCAATTTCAAATGTGAATCGAATTCTGATCAGTACAGTCTCGTATCACGTCGTGTTTAAGCGCGCCAGTTTCCATTTGTTTGTCGTTGAGTTTGTGGATTCGCTTTTGGATGCTTCAAGGGGCCGGATGACTGGCCAGTGACCCACTCTAGGGACTGTAGAGCTACGTACAGCACACTGACTTGCGTGTACGCAGTCTAATCGGCGCATGTCTGGCCTGGCCGGCGTCAGTATGGATATTTGAGCCGCTCGATGAGTCGATTCCGTGACGGCACTCCACGAAAGGGCAACCAAGAGAATACACTCCTTTCGCATTCTCCTGAGGATGAAATCATAAATTCGATACTGCGCGAACGACAAGAAAGACTACAGACTGTCTCGCCCTCAAAGGGGTTGGCTGGTCATGTCTCGGTCCTGCACGCTCCGATCGCGGAAACAGTCCGCCCAGCACAAGAGCCAGCGCCTATGCCTGCCACACCTCAACAACAGATCTTTCCGCAGCACGGAAAACCCGTTGACATGAGCACTCCACTTCACTTGTTCAGCTCGAGCTACGAGGTTGAGGGAGGGCGAGATTTTCGGCAGAGCTTGCCCGCAGCTAATGACGAAGAGTGTGCTAGAAGTTACATGAGCCATACTAAAGAATCTGTCGATGAGGCTTCGGCCGTCCTGAACAACTCGACGGTATCCAGACGGCTCAGTGAGTCACCGACATCGTTTCGTGCAATCTCACAAATGATGGCTAGGGTAAAGTCCAATACGTCTGACACAAGCCAACTATATCCTTCGAACGATCACGAATTGAGCAGAATTCCGAGAGCAAGCCCGACTGTCCTTCCAAAGTTCCACGACCAATCACTTGATCGCGATCCCGCTCAGATGTTCTATGAGCAGGAACATGCAGGACCAATAAACGGCCGCGAGGTTGCCGATGGCTACATTTCACCTCCTCAATCTCGTCATACCTCACCGAAAAGTCCACGGAATATCTTGACGACCACATATTTTCATTCCCCTACGCCTACATACGAGCGTGATTCAGTTCGGACGACTTTGAATCCAATTGTTCAGAATCCTCACGGTCAAGCACCACTCCCAAGAGCATTGGCGCAACTCAATCATAATATTTTACCTTCATCACCGAGGTCCCGCTTGACAAGGACCTTGATCGAGATACAGCAAGACCTTGCGAGTTCGCGTGAGGGGATCGAGTCAATCGAGTCTAGACTGGGCGTGTTGGAGCAGCATAAATCTTTGAATGCTGATCAAATGAAGAAGCACGTAGAAGATTGTATCCGCAACATGGTCGACGAGGCAGAAGAGTCTCTATTAGCGAGTGAGGAATCTGTACCGTCTGAGAAGGCCGATGGAGATCTTGATCTCGCTTCAGGCACTGTTGAATGGGCACAACAACATGAAGTAGCAGTCAATCAAGGTCAAATGAGATTACGAGACGACAAGGGTTTGATAACCTACACAGTGAAGACGCTTGCGCTTATAGGCCTTGGTCTACTTGCAGCTGAATATCTGCTGGTGTGCACTATAAATGAGCTCGGACGGCGACACATATTGTTCATGAGCTAACGGTGCTGTGCCTAGATCGACAAGGGAATTGTAACAACACTGTACCTGTACTTAGCGCCGGCGTCGACTGTGTTTGCATAGATAATTTTGTATAATCACAGAGAGAAAGCCGACCTTCAGTTCTATCTCCCACTTTTTGCACCTTCTGTCCTTACCGCCGTGATATTTTGTGTGGAGCAAGTTTGGCTGCTGCGGCGCCTCCGGCAGGTCAAAGTGCCATTGCGCAATCAAAGGGATTCTACAACAAAAGGACCAAATGACTCCTGGACCATAGACTCAGCAGGGTCCAGCTATACGTTTTTTGGCACTACCAGCTCCCTCATTCTTTCAGAGTCGTGTCGGCATAGTTGCGACCTCTTTTTAGCGAATGCGGACGTTGATACTACACTACCTCTCTCCGATACTCTTATTGGTCTTCTATACCACGACTTCATGCCTACAACGTGCAAAATCTAGTACGAAAACACTATCGAAATTCATTAATGCTCTGCTCATTCTCGTCATCGTCACATACCTAGGAGATGCTGCTCTTGTGATTGTCCATGCTATCGCTAAGAGGGAACAAGGATGGTATGCACCAGACCACGAAATTATCTACATCATTGTCACTGTCTTCCTCTACGGAGCAATCCTGGTGAACTTTGTTGATAAGCCTCCTGCACTCAAATCGTTGAGCGTTCTGGGAACATTTTCCATTGCATCACTTTCAGAATTGGCACTCTTGGCGTGCTTTCTTGGCAAGAACGATGCTCGCCACTTGAGTGTTTGGAAGACGAGTCATCTTGCGATACAAGCAGTCCGACTGTTCTTGGTTTGTGCAGTGCCAGTTTCTGTCATTATCGCCGATTCGAAAGCCAAACAGCAGACTGATGAGGAAGCGCCACTACTGAATGCCGATGGTGGTGCAAGTGATGCATCGATGGCAAAGGACCCTTCGAAATCTTATGGTGCGAGTGCTCCAACTCGTCCTATAGATCATGGCTCGCCGCACGGAGGTGAGACTACTGTGCCAGACGGCAAAAAGAAAGAGGCCGAGGGCTGGTGGGTCTATCTGAAGAAATTCGGCGTCTTTGTACCATACTTGTGGCCGAAGGGAAACTTCTACTTGCAATTCGTGGTTGTTTTCTGCTTCGGCCTACTTTCCATTGCTCGCGTCCTCAACATTCTTGTTCCTCGGCAGCTGGGTATAGTGACAGATGAACTGAGTGGCGATGTACCTGCCACATCAGCTCACATTTGGGGCATGGTCCTCCTTTACGTATTTTACAGATTCCTGCAGGGCAACATGGGTCTGGTTGGAGCACTAAGAAGTTGGTTGTGGGTCCCTGTCGGACAGTTTACCTACAGGGGTCTGGCAGTATCTTCTTTCGAGCACGTACATGGTCTAAGTCTCGATTTCCATATTGGCAAGAAGACGGGAGAAGTTTTATCTGCCTTGGATAAAGGAAGTGCCATCAACTCGTTTTTGGAATTGTTGGTCTTCAACGTCCTGCCAGTCATTGTCGATCTGTTCGTGGCCATTGTCTATTTCTTCATACAATTCGACGTCTACTTTGCTCTGATTGTTGGAATAATGACTGTTACCTATTTATACGCGACTGTCAAGATCACAGAATGGCGCACGGAAATCAGGCGTGACATGATCAACAAATCTAGGGAGGAATATGCAGTCAAGGCAGACTCAATCACAAATTACGAGACCGTCAAGTACTTCAATGCAGAAGAGTGGGAGTTCAAGCGATATGAGCAGGCTGTGAAGACTTATCAGGCTGCGGAATGGAAGGTCACGACTTCGCTAAACGTTATGAACGTTTCTCAAAACTTGATCTTCACTCTTGGCTTGCTAGCTATTTGTCTACTGTCTGCTTACCGAGTCACCACTGGTCAGGCTACGGTTGGAAGCTTCGTCTTCCTGCTTACCTACATGTTCCAGCTACAAGGTCCCCTGAACTTCTTCGGCACTCTGTATCGCTCACTGCAATCGAATCTCGTCAATGCAGAGCGTATGCTTGAACTCTTTACACAAAATGCCAGCATCAAGGACGCTGAAGACGCCAAAGAATTACTACTGTCTGCAGGCGAAGTCAAATTCGATCATGTCCACTTTGCCTATGATCAGCGAAAGCCGGCACTTAAAGGTCTCAACTTCATTGCGAAACCTGGCCAGACGGTCGCCCTGGTCGGTGAATCGGGTGCAGGAAAGACCACTATACTACGAACCCTCTTCAGATTCTACGATGTCAATCAGGGATCGATTCAGATCGATGGCCAGGACATTCGAGATGTCAAGATTCACAGTCTGCGCGAGAGCATCGGCGTTGTGCCACAAGATACCGTCCTCTTCAATGATACCATCATGTTCAACATCCGCTACGCGAAACCAGAGTGTTCGGACGAGGAAGTGTACGAAGCCGCCCGGAAAGCACAAATTCACGACAAGATCATGGACTGGCCGGACAAATACGACTCAAAGGTGGGCGAACGGGGTCTGCGCCTCTCTGGGGGTGAGAAACAACGGATCGCGATCGCCAGGACGATTCTGAAGAACCCATCCATCATTTTACTGGATGAGGCGACGAGTGCACTGGACACCACGACGGAACGACAGATTCAAGCGGCGTTGGATGAACTCGCCAAGGGCCGGACGACGCTCGTCATTGCGCACCGGTTATCGACCATCATTGGATCCGACCTCATCCTCTGTCTCAAGGACGGACAGGTCGTCGAGCAAGGTACCCACGAGGAGTTGCTGAGAAAGGCCGAGGAGAGCGGCGGGCGAGGCGAGTACTATTCCATGTGGCAGAAACAGATACGGGCCGAGAAAAAGTCGGCAAAGAAGAAGGAGGCAGGGGACGCGGACGGCACGGAACCCACGACGGCTGAAAATTCAGATGTCGAGGGAGACGACGCAAAGAGTGAAGTCTTGCGTGCCGCCAGTGAGCAACCCAACGCTGCCAGTGATGCGAAAGTAGGTCAGCCCATGCAATCCGTTTCTGCTCAGCAGGTTGAGGATGGTAATGCTACCATGGCCGGATCCGACCTCTCGTCCACCGCTTCGAAAAATGACAAGACAAAGTAATTAATCATAACATAGTTCACAGGCAGCAATAGCATGGCATATAAACTTATAAGATATGTCTGGTTTGTCCTAGTAAATGTTTACGATGGTGGACTAACTTGAACTAAGACTGTTTTCTTGCAGCATCTTTCTCTGCGAGTCGCTGTACTTTCTTCTCCCACAAATCTGATATGCACTGCTGCCAATTATCATGAAAAACGATCGAGTGCTTGAATTGGACGTGAATCTCACGAGCAATCGAGGACGGATCATCGTATTCATAGACTGGATATTTGTGAATACATTGATCGGGTGCTTCAATTTGAACCGTAAATAATTTTCGGCCACGATCAGTGCCCGATTTCTTTCTTGGACTTGATTGGAGTACGGCAATCGCAGCATCCATTTTGCTAGGCGTAGTAGTCTTAGCAGGAATGCGATTTTGTGAGGTGGGTCGGTCATTCGCTGTGCTACTGTCTCGAACGGTATTGCTTGAGGTCTGTTTCTTTTGCTTCTCTGGTGCCGAACGTAGTTGTGCTTCTAATTGACTCTGTACTAGTCTCACAGAATGGGATGATGGTTGATCCTGCCCTTTGATCAACGACTCTGCTTCACTATCGCTGGACTCTTCTGCTATTGTGTTGGCCGATTTAGAAGTACTCGTGCGATGCCTCAAAGGTGCGACAGTGAATTCAGATCTTGTCTTGACCATCCTGGCATGTTTCAACTCATCGAAAGCTTTACCTTGCCCTAGCACTTCGTTGATATCCGGAGGATCTGCAATCTCTGTTTTAAATAGCGGGCTTTTGAGCTTAGAGCAACCAGTCGAAGCTTCCAAGCTGTTACGAATTCGGCATGTCTCTTGTGAAGGTTTCAGATTGCATTGAGCTTGTTGAGATGGCAGTGACGACCTCGACAACATCCGTACCCGAGTATCCCAAGCTGCCGGAAATGGACAATCATTCTCCGCAGCGATAATTAGAGAACCGTAGGTCGAGTCCATGTCGAAGGATTCAGCAAGCAC
This sequence comes from Taphrina deformans, assembly GCA_005281575.1. NCBI lineage: Eukaryota > Fungi > Ascomycota > Taphrinomycetes > Taphrinales > Taphrinaceae > Taphrina > Taphrina deformans. The sequence goes on from RHGG01000001.1 coordinate 6,476, forward strand.
AGCATCAAGCACAGTGTCTTCGTGCTTCCTAGCAAATACTTTTCCAATTGCAGATTCGCCTTCGGCGAACAGCTCTGCTACAATAGCGTCATATTCCGCCGGTGAAATGCGACCGATGTCAATGTCGTCGTCAAACATATCGTCAAACTGATCAAAGCACTCGGCCAAATCATTTTCTTGATATTGTGCAGGGCTCGAAATTCTGGTATGCTGGGCAGCAATGCTCGTCATTGTACGTGGCAAAGTCGGTGAGAAATCACATGTTAATTTGTCAGAAGGCACGAATCTCTCATCCCTGGCTGACCTGCTGACACGTATCGGTGAAGATGAACTTGTAAAGAGATCAGATCGTTGAGAGCTATTTCTGATAGGCGAGTCACTGTTCTCAATGTGCTCAAACCTGAATATGTGGTCAAATTATTATTCCAAGGGTTTGAAAGATTTGGCTCACGAAGAGTGGTTGTAGTTCATAAAAGTTGCCTCTGTGCAGCTTTCAGACTGTGCTGGGTGCATCTGGGCCTGTGAGCTCAATCCTATTCAAAGGCTTTTTAGTGATTTGCAAGAATCAGTATATTGCAGCCCCTGAGAAGTGGTACATGAGCACTATCGACAGCGATATGAGCGAGGCTGTGAATGCAGAGAAGGGTATCCTGGAAAGTGTGCGAAGAAAGGATCGTGTGTCTATGTCCAAGAGACCAGGGGTTCAAGACCAATCTGTCTTCAGTGTTTGCTGATCAATTCTGTGTAGTGTTTGTTCTTGCACAAGCAACAGTTCAAGACATGTAGACAGCCGTTCTTTTTCATTCCCCAATCATATTATACCAGTATCTCAATTGGCAAAGATACTGTTATCTTCTCGAACCACCCGATATACAGTGACGACAAATCGACGGGCACATTTTGAGCTTCCATCGTTCCTGATCATGCTGTCGAGATCGTGATCAGCTGAGCCTAGAGTCAATTCAAGAATCGAGAGTGACTCTTCATGGCACGCACAGCCGGTATGATCGCAAACTGCTCTCCCTCGCAAGAAACTACAGTTTTATATCGTTGACCATACGTGTCATTCTCCAATCGCTTCAGTAGCAATGTATGAGAGGGAGAGTGGCTAATTGCAAAGACGACTCCGAAAAACGAAGAGCCCGTTTCCCCACAAGCAGCGGAGGCAGAGCCACCAACCTGGATCGGGCACTTCCACACCACAGCTGTGCTCGGCTGGTGGATTTTCTTTGTCCTGTTCTCATGGCTGTCTCCTGCTTTCGTTACATATCTTCCTGCTGAGGAACAAAGATGCATTACCGAAGATTGGAAGACGACCAGTTGTCACTGCAGGCGAAATGCTTCGTAGTCTATACAAAAAACGGCTGGCACCGTTTCTGGACAAACCAGGGACGGATCAATCGTGTTTCGTATAGACAACCAAGCTCAAGTTGGTCTGTGCACACTGACTAGAGGGATTGTTCCACAAGTGTAACAACAATTGCCACATACATGGCTCGAAGCAGAAGAGCAACGCACGGACGTTCACTGGTAGACAATGCCACAAGATCACCACGCAAAACAGTGTTGCACTTTTCGATTGATCGTTCTTACTTGCTCATCAATATCTTCAAGTCAATAAATCATCTACCTCATTGCTGCTGCTTACAATTCACACAATTCATGGTCGCCGATAAGTCACGATGGTCGTTTAAACAGTCGGCACAACTCCTTTCGGAGCTAATATTCATTCACCGGCTCGAGGCTTCTCCTAGTGACTTTCCTGCACTAGCTGAGCTGCTTGGACGTGATGAAGGTGTCGTACGTTCTCGCTACATCAGACTGCAGAAAGTACTGCGAGCATATGGAGCATGGAGTTCTCTGGAGACCATAGGAGCTCGAGAGCATATGATAGATAAGCAGGCACTTCTGGAGGAAATTGCGGTCATTCTACGACCCCACAAAGGGCATATCTGGCTACTCGACTATTACTATGCGGCGATTCGAGTCACACAATCTCAATTTGAGAAACTGTGTCTAATGAAGTGGATACCAACGTTTCCACTAGGACTGCTCCAGTCATTAAACGAAACTGAGGAAGTTGAGACGCTGATCACGACAGAAGAACTAATGACAGATGAGAAAGGTCTGCGGATACATATGGAAGCAGCAATTGAGCAGATTCGAAAGTATTCAGGCCCAATAGCTGCACATGACAATGTCAACATGGATCAAAGGTTCGCCCTTGATTCGTCAAGACGTACAGACTTAATCAGCACTTCTTCTACCATCAGGCAAAGCCGACAGCTTGAAACACCAGCTCCATCAAATAGAGCTGCTGGTATGTCCACGACCGCCATATTCTCACCACTGTTTTGTGAGGATGATGACGTGGAAATATACGACCATACAAATGAATGCAGAACTCATCAGCCAGTAATGGAGAATGCACTTTCTTCTGTGACTTCGACGAGGCCCTTCGATCGACGTTCTCAAAGGGACAGTGGAGCAAATCGAATACTGCCGGAAAATCTTGCGGACAAGTACCCTCGTGTCCTTGATCATGCCAAACAAACAGCATGTGTCCCAGAATGTGATGAGGACGACGTTCAACTTTACGAAAGCAGTGTATCGAGATCGCTGGCGAAAGCTCATAAACCCAGTTCACGAATCGTTGTCGTCGTTCCAGCACTATCCGAAGCACTGGCTTCAAGTACCGAAGATGATTCTGCGATCCCCGTCCCGTCACCTTCAGCTCGTACTGCAGACGAATCAAATAGCGTCGATGCTACAATTGCGACTGAAGACGTGATAGATCAGCACAATTCGACATCTTCCCAAACAGAGCCAGGGGAAATCCATCGTCCAGTCAGTGACGTTGTTCTTGAAGTGTCACGTTTCGATTTTGCTTGGGATGTCCCACGTCTTGCGAAATTCCTGTCTCTTGTTCGCATGCGCTATGACCATCCTCTTCAAGATCCTAAAGACCCTGACTATGACCGGCAAGTGTTTGCCTCTTTCTGTCTCCATCGCTGATTGTCCAGGAGAGAAGATACTTGGTTGAAGGTAACCAAGAAAATGAAGGAACCAAACCTGTCAGCTACATGTGCTTATACCCAAATGCAGAAAATCAAGCTCGAATTTGAGAAAGCTGGCATTTGGACATGGATCAAGCCAATCTTAAAGAAGACAATCGTGAAAGACATTGACACAGATCTTTCAACGGCTCTGATAAGTCAGAAACGGTTGATCAATAAGCTGAACATGGGAACGAACTTGACTGAAACCTCCTTCGCTCCTGCACAGCTGCACACATCAACCAATATGAATTCGAACAACTCGAAAGAGGTTCCAAGGCCCTTTTTGAGCTCTGGCAGCGATACTGAAGAGTCGGACCTTGATTCTTCCATCGAACATGCTGGACACGCAGCAATGCCCGTAACATGCCTTAATGCAGCGCAATACACAGAAACAAACATGCGTTGTCACTCTCTAGATCTCGTTCCAGCCCGTTCTTCCGTGGATAGAATTCAGGCACGCCTTCAGACTGATACGATTCTACCCAGCTCTAGCGCGATGACAAACTTCAGCCATGACGACGTCACTGCTATGTCGACAGAACATATGCCGGTAGAAACGAAAGTCGAACGGCCCGATGGTCTGAACCTTATTTATAAAGCTGTACACAGTGGGACTGAGGACGACCCCATCATACTTCATGAAGAACTTTTCGACCAGACTTCTTGCGTAAGCGAGGGCTCTAGTTCACGGTATTTTGCCGACTTACACACCACAGCGACTCCTGCCAGTGTAAACAACACAGCTTCTTTGTCTGATTCTATCTCGTCGACGCGGCAAATTCAATTGTCTCTCTCTGCAGGTGATTCAGGCCACTCAATCGAGAATGATACAGGGCAAACGCTTGTAGCACCAATTGTCAAGTTGCCAATGGAGACTGTGGAGTTTGAATTGTCCACAGATCAATTGGAAGGAATATCTGAATCACACCGGACAGAAGAAATGAGAAACTCACCAACGGCTGGTTGTGATACCGAAAAGGAGCTTCTTGCGGATCCGAGCTCTTCTGTGCAGCATACTAGTGCTCCAATTCTACAAGCGGAGAATCAAATAACTGAAGTTTTTCATAGTGACATTACTGGATTGAGTCACAAACCCTGGTCAAAGCAATCGATTGCTGTTGAGAGCATGCACGAAAAGGAATCATTGGTGCTCGGACGTCTTGCCTTCCAAGCTCCTTGCCAAGCCTCCAATGACAGACTTTCCCAGCAAACCACGACATTACAACAACAACTACTAAAGTGTGCTGTTGACATGAGGATTTCAGAGTCTCATCCGGAATTGGCTCAAGAACAGAGACAGTGTGAACGATGTGGCCTGCTTTTGCGATCGACAAACCCGTTGAAGGCGGAGGAGTGTGTATGCACCCAGTGTGCCACAATAGAAGACATGGCCACTTCGACTCGACAAGACAATGAGTCCTTGTCCTCAATTTGCGAAAAGAACGCTTTAGATGCAAATACAGAGGTGCTCAATGAGCTCGAAATCCTGAGGAATGAAGATAAAGTGGGCTCTCCACCCATGTCAACTATCGATGAACCACTATCTAAACAAAAGCCCGCGGACATGATTACGCCGACCAGGGATGCAAAACTGATCGAGATCAGCTCAGGTCCACACCGGAGATATCGCTCTGCGACAGCCGAACATATTCTGAAGCTAGACATTGGAGAGACAATTCTGGAAGACTGTGATTATCACAACAAGCGATTCTCGGAAGGCGCAGGCTCAGCGCGCGAGAAAGGCACGATCGATGAGCACGTTTCTATGGCAACAGAACTCTGTTCACGCCCGACCTCACCGCAGGGTACAATCGAAGAACGTGCTTTGCCTGAGGTCAACAAGCGCAATCATGTTGATCGTGAAGAAGCACCTCTGTCACTTGAAACTCGAACCTCATCTATTGTCAACAAGAGAAAACTGCCAGAGTCGCAGTCTGTATCAAATGAATCTATCGAGTCGCAGAACAAATTGCCAACGAGAAAAAGGCAAAGAGAGCTGTCATCCTCGCCACTTCTGGAGCCGAATTCTTCTCCAACACAGCATTCTCAATACCAACAACATTATGATGATTTTCGTTCGACCAGGTTGTACCACTGTCTAATGACAAACGACTTGGTCGAAACCAAAGAAGATCGAGGTAAAGAGTCTAGAATAGTGGGATCCATCGAGAAAAGATTTCTTCGATTCCAGAAGAAATCCTGTGAAGAGCAGGATCGACTCCATGCGATCCGTATGATTCACGATCTCCTTGGGAGCATGAGTCTACTTCAAGGTCTCTCGAACTTGGGTCTCGAACCGATTTCTTGTTATCTAGAACTCAAGGCAGAGCTCAGTGAACCAGAATCACTCAAAGCTAGATGGCAGAATATATATGAAAACTATATTCGCTTCATAGATTTGTAAAGGTCGAGCCATATTCGGCAATCAAAGACAATCTCAATATTGCAAATTTGTTTTAAAGATTTAATTGAATAGAACGATGCCATATTGCAATTCATCTCGAGACATGCTTGGTCCTTTCCCACAGATATGATTGTATATCTGATGATTCGATCCAACCCATATTTCACTTTTCTGCTTCCTCTGCATCATTTGCGGTTTCCCAAGCATGGATATAGAGCGACACGGAGACCACGTCAAGGTCTCTTGCTGGACTGGGAGATTGACATGATGGACGACTCGGAGAGAGACGGGATCCTGGACGGTCTGACCTGGCTGTTTGACGAGTCTGGTCGCGGGGACGGGGGGACCACGCCGGTCTACTCGAGGCGCACACGGCGGGCAGCGTGGACGCCCTCGGAGGAATTCAGTCTCTACTGCGCAGCCACGTTCATCGGGTCGCGGTCGGCGAGTCGATGGGCACAGGTCGCGGTCGAGGTCCGGACCCGGTCCGAGGTCTCGTGTCTGGTCCATTACGGGACGTACCTGCCCACCATCGAGTCCATCGTCGCCCGGTCGAGCGATCGACTCGAGGTCTTCCTCACCCTCGCCCTCTTCTTCCGTGTCTCGGACGAGAGTGACGCGTACGCACGGCTTCGACGGAAATTCATCGATCCCCAGGAACGCAAGGGTGTCGTCGTCGCCGTCAACAGGACGCCCCCGGTCCCGTGGCGGGAGTCTGATGCCTGTAGACTCGTCCAGCAGTGTCAGCTGAGAGAGGACCGGCCCATTCCGTGGCGGAAAGTAGCAGCGTTTCTCGACTGTGGTCACGGCCCAGGGAGCTGCAAGGACAAGTGGAGGAGACTGAAACGTTCAGGCAAATGCCAAGACTCGAGTCCGTCGACATCGGTGCCTCCCGAACCGCCTGTAGATGCCATCTTCAAGGACTACAAAGAGTTGCTTGTGATTCGCGCATGGTTGCAAGAAGATGCACAGAATAGTCCAGTTCAGTAGGGGGCTAAGTAAATCTCGCGTGCCTCAGGTAGAGGATAAAAAATTGAAAGAGACAAAATCATCGCATCGAGGCAAGGTTCATCTACCCGGCTCCATGATTCTAGAAGGAAAGGCTCCACAATTTTCCATCTCGTCTTGTCACGGTCTACGGGCTACACAAATGAGTCACTGAATAGAGCTGTCTTTTTGCCATTTTTTTGTACTAGACCCAAGGTCTATTTACCTTGCTAGATCTGACGGATTTCATGGTGACGATTCGCGAGGCCAGGGTGTCCGACATTCCCACCATCGTCGACATTCGCGTGGACGCGTTCCAGACACCACTCGCGAGGTGGATCAATGCCGGGCACCCCGTCAATCGACTCCACGCAGGCATCGATCTGACGAGGACATTGATTGCGTGTCCGGACGACATGCATCTCGTCGCCTGCGACGGGACCGGCAAAGTAATCGGTTTTTGCGACGGCACTGTACAATCGTCGTCGTCGTCGTCCAGCGGCGAGGAGACATCCCCTCACGCCTGGTCGTTGCGGCGCCTGGAGGCATCCCTCGCCGCCTGGGAGACCTGGCTCATGGCCCTGCCCACCGTCCTACGAGGCCGTCGACAGCGTGCGGAGACTGCTGAAAAGGTCGAGGTGTTTAGTCGTGCCCTCGACTCCAGTCGGACCTCAAACACAAAGTCGCTCGACCGGTTCGTCTACGTCAAGTTGCTCATTGTCGATCCCGCCAGTCAGGGGCAGGGCGTCGGTGCCAGGTTGTTGCAGCACTGTCAGGATCTCGCGCGACGGTTGGATGTTCCCTTGTACCTCGAGAGTAGCCAGCGAGGATACCCGTTCTACAAAAAGGTTGGATTCTCCGATTTCGGAAATCCGTGCGTCATCTCATACGAAGGGAGAACGCTCGAGACTCTGCCCACTGTACTGTGGAGACCACAGTCATGAGCGGCGTCATCTTGGGTTTCACGACGGATAATAATGTGCAGGCGCTCGAGCTTGATCGTGACAAGATTTGGAATGATGAAACGTAGCTGGATTATGCTAAGTGTTATGTACACGACGTTATTAGTCGTTAGAGTCCTTGCAATGGACATAATAAATGTATATATACCAAGTCGTGACGACGTTCTGTTGAAAGCAGCGTGCTGCTATCATGTGTGGCTTCGGTGTCGTGTATGTGGGATGAGATATCTTGAGTGATGAGGGTGATGGGTGCCAGGTACTGGTCTTCAGGAAAAAGAATCTGCATTGCATTCACTGGTCCAGGATTCAGACCTCCTTGACGCCATCGTCAGCAACTTGTGTGGATCGTTGGACGAACCAACGAGGGAATTCGACCTCTAGGAGCGGACAATTCATGCTTCTCACTGAGCTCGAGGTAGAGAGTGATCGGCCGCCACAAGTGCGCCAGAATCGATCGGCATCGTCCAAAAGGGTGCTCCATTCGCTTAGACTGCGAGTCCAGAGCCTCTTTCGTCCAGTTCCGAGCTCGAAAGCTGCGACAAAGTCCGGCTCGCCGTCAGTGACTGTTTCGAGACTCATGCCTGAAGCATATAGCATGCTTGAGGTTTGTGCCGGAAGTGGAAAGCAGTGTAAGGGGAGACGTCCGTCCCGTGCTATGTCCATGACCGAGTCCAGGAATCTGATAGCTTCATCGTCCGAGGTGAGTGACCACTGCTTGCCAACATACTCGGGCACGAATTTGAATTTTTGCACTTGTGGCTGTCTGGGAGAACGCGACTCGTAGCCACTGGCAGCGAATTGTGTGTCCGACGAGACCTCTGACACTGAAACATTTGCACGAACTTTCGATGCTGTCTGAGCAGTCGACATAGGATGAGCATCGTCCTTGTTCTCCTCTGACCATAGACTGCGTAGGAAGCCAAGCTTCTTCTTTGGCTGACTACCAACACTGACCTCGTTGCAGATTTGACCCGTTGCAGGGCTGGCGAGGTGCGCTTGGGTCCCGACTTCGTATACTTTGTTGCTTCGCAGTGCTGGGCGATACGGTGACGCCTTATTACTGATAGGTCGAATGACGAATCTCTTGTTTGGTATTGGATTGCTAGGCAGACAGTCACGCAATTGACACGTCTCCTGTAAACTAGTTTCGAATGCTCGTATCAACAATGTCCGAATCTCGTCTGGATTTGTGAAGCACAATTTAAAGGCAACAAGTCGCATGTAGTGATCGCGGACAATCCCGGACCAGTGAGTGAAGAAGTATTCCCAGCGAGTTGGGCTGATGAGCATCTCGGTCGCTTGGCCACATGAGGAGAAGACTGACCATGACTCGTACAGGAAAGAGAACGACCTGATTTGTAGCACATGGTTCTCGGTCACGATGATGCGTTCGAGTACTTCAAGCCAGAAATCTGTTTGTCGCAATGGTATGGCTGATAGTACATCCAGCAAGAAGAATGCTCCGACAAAGTCAAAGATTCCAATTCGACTGGCAATGCGTACGAGACAATCTTCGAGCTTGAGCGCAAAAACGCCCTCTGTACCGCTCAAGAGTCTGACAAGGCCGTTAAGACGTGGATTGGGATAGCTTGTAACCATAATGACCTTGCAGAGCATTTCCTCGAGTCTGCCTTCAATCACGCCTCCGTCATCGAGTTCTGGCGAGAGCTTGTAGACGTGCTTGATGGTTTCGACCAGAGTTTCGACATTCTTGGCACGCTTGATCCATGGTTCCGTACTGCCGACACGAGTCGGGTCCGTGAAGAGATTTTGTAGTAAGAGAGAGGTAGGCGGATGATATACATAACCGAGGGCGATGAGACGAGCGAAGAATAGGGAGGGGAGAATTGTCGAGCCTAGTGCGAGTGTGGTAGAGAGTGTCAATTCGTAGTGTGCATTCCAAAAGACTGTGCTGCGGAGGGAGGGATGGCAGGCGATGGCATATATGGCCTCGAACGTCTCGATGCAGGGTGTCGAGATGAGTAGCAAGTGGTTCCACCATTTGAAAAGTACATTGATGTCGGATTCCTCGAGCAGGTAACCGTCAAACGACGAAGCGAGTGTTGCGGAAAGGGTGGTTCTTCGAGAGATGGTGGGCTTTGGGGACGGTGGACCATCCACAGTCGGGCTACTCGTGGAGTGGGAAAGTGTCGGTAAAAGGATGGTCTGCAAAACTTTGGCAGAGTCTGTGGAGATGTAGTTGTGAAAGGCAGACTCGAGGCGACTCGTGCTGCGGGAGGGTTCGGGCGAAGGTGAACGAGAGCTGAGGCTCGTCGTGAGAGAGCCATCGTCCGTCATGAGAGAGGGTGGTCGGGAGGTATCGCTAGAGCTTTCATGGTCTCGAAAGCCAGACATGAGAAAGTTGACACTCTTCTTTGCTATGTTGGCACTGCTGCGCTTGTTGGTGTTGTTGTTGTTATTAGCATTATTGTGGTTAGCGGTGGTGGTCGTACTGTTGTTATGACCTCGACCGAGAGCGAGCGAGGACAGAGAGGTTGAGGAGAAGCCACGGAAAGACTGCTTCCTGCCGACGAGTGGTGTGATGACGACCTCAGATGCCTTGGCATCGATATGTGCCGGCGACGGCAGGGCGAGTGAAGCGCCAGAGAGTCCCATAATGCTGATTGAGAATCCTTCTCGCGCTCTCTGTGTTGACTTATCTGAGAAGCGTCATCGTGATCTTTGAGTCGAATCGGCAGTCTCGAGTGGTGAGACCGACTCCGGTGGGGTGAGTAATTTTGAGCGCGGGAGACCGTCAACCTGATCGAGCACGCCCTGAAGCTGGTCGAGAATTGTCTATCAAAGACTTCTCTGGTCAACTCGACTGGACCGAGGCGGAGGGAGTGGTGAGGACGATTATTCGGGGGGATGGGAAGTGAGAAAAGAGAGAACGGACAGAAAAGTCCGCTAATCACCGGGAGGCACAGAGGGAGTGACGAAGGTGAAGTCTTTTTGGTGTTGATGTTCACCTCTGATCTTCTTCCTCTTCTTCTTCTTCTTCTTCGGTCTCTTCCCTTTGGGCAGCGTTCTTCCTCTTTCTGCGGGACCACGTGTATTTGCGTATCCTGATTGGAGGAGATGCAATCTTGTCCGCCCCTCGTACTCAATTCATGCTCTAGACCAATCAGAACACAGGAAAAGCAATCGGTCTGCTGCAGAAATGATCCTCGCTGCATATCTGGCTCGAATTCTATATTTGGCTCAAGCAGCTACAACTTTTCCACCAATCGTATCACGAGATGAACATCAGCCACAAACAAATCGTTGGTGGAGTGGAATCCCGCGCCACACCGGGGAAAGCTCGGCTGCTCCCCCGATTCGCTCCCTCCCTGCACCAGCGAAAGTAGAATTCCTCAGATTCCCTCCCGTTCGTGCCTCGCCCCTGCGTGTCTCCCTCTCTCTTCCCAGGGAGGGCATAAGGAAAATGCTTTGTGAGCGCCCGGCTGGAGGGGGCATGATCTGGGGTACATGAGGAATGTTCCAAGGTTCTCTAGGCCAACTGTCCATTGATCCATCAATTCTTGCGTACAATGAGCGCCTCCATGGGGTTGCATAGGCCTTGGTGCATCTGAATTTTCACAAGAGCGTGAGAGTGTTTCATGTGTGACCTCGGACAATTCATGTGTCTTGTGGTTTTGGGTGGGATCGATTTTGGTGGACTTTACATTCGCTTATCTGCCTCTATTCTTTCACACACCAGACACTTTCAGGCCACGGCAAAGGGCACGACCGATCTATACACGTTCCTAAAGCAGTTGAGCACATCTGATCGTGACGCAGCTGCCCAGCCGTTGTACTGTATAGTGGTAGCGCAAATCAGCTCAATGCCTCCGACTTGTAAAACATGTGCATGTGTCGTCAGGGTAGTCGATTGGTTGATATTCTAGACTGGCTACTCGTTACGTCACACCAGTCATGATATCGGGTTACTGGTTTGCCTTGGACCTGCCACTGCCAAGGTTGACAACCCCGATCGCGAACTGGTCACATGAAGACAAATGTCAATCTTGATAACCGACTCGTTTGCTACCTGTGTACGATGACTCTCCCAGGCAGGGTGCAATCGCACATTTCACACAAATCGCTGGCGCTGCCGCCGCTCTCGATCATGCACAGATTTGTAGGTGTATAAAAGAATTGGTCACGAGTTTACAGGATAGAGTCAAACGAGAATCACTAGACACTTGTTGCCAAGTATAGTTTTTGCATGGTCCACACAAATCTGGTTCCAGATCCCCGTTGACTCACCGGCCCACCAACCGATCGGGCAGGGAGAGACAAGGCACCCGGCAGATACCAATCCCGGTGCTTGGGATTGCAAACTGGCGCACGGGTTTTGTGCCAGATCGCAGCCGAGCATCTCAGCACGAGCCCATGCCCAACTTCCGTTCTTGCCCGCCGGGAGAGTAAATGCCGGCACCCAGACGTGTAAAGCCCAACTCAGGATCGCCAAGTTCATGGTGAGACATCACGGTTACAAGCACTGCCATTTGTACAGATCTGTTTGTCGCCTGTGTTTGCGGATCAGTAAACACAATCTTATATGTTTCGTACAGGAAAAATATTAGAAATAAAAAAGTTTCGTATATGATATGCAAGAAAATAAAAAATAAAAATTGCGGGTTCAAAAATGTTGTTAATGATATGAAAGAAAATAGAAAAATAAAAAAATTGCAGGTCCAGAAGTGCCGCACAGGAAAAAGAACCGACGCCTGTAGGACTCGAACCTACGCCTCCAATGGAGAATTGATTTCTAATCAATCGCCTTAGACCACTCGGCCAAGGCGCCTTGTTGTTGTATAATTACTTTTCCGATAATACCTATAGCCGATGCATTGGCAAAAAAGAAATCATAAAGCATTTGTGATTATCAGTATAGTGCAAACCTGAAAGCACATGAAATCATATATTATTATCACATTTTTCCCCAAGTTTCCACGAGGTCCAGCGTTCTCTAGCAGCGAACAGGACAGGCTCGCTTTGCAGTGGTCATTGGAGCATCTAGCGACGCGATGTGAGGCTTGACAATAATCAAAACGTGGTTTTCAATCCAGCGAGCTTTCTAGCGAAAATCCAAAACAAGATCCACTGAATGCGTCTTTGGACAGCCAAATCTTCTAATCTACGGTTGGCTGATCGACCCCGTTCTGACAGGTATCATGGAGCATGAGACAGTGTTTGTGACCATTGTCTGCTCGTGTGTCTCCAGGCTCATGAATGTGATGATGGATTGGAAGATCGTGCGCAGATCCTGATCTCAATCCGAGGAGAGTGCTAAGGTTCCGTGCTGCAGGTAGACATAACATTGTATATACATCTCGCATTATGGCATTAGTAATTTTACCTTTTCGCTCGCAACCCTGGCTTGTCTATGCAATGCTCAACAACCTTCCTCTGCTAACATATCTGATATTTCCATGTACAACTACGATGATTAGTCACCCATCATGCACATAGTTTGGTGTACTTACTGCTACAGCATTAAAAGTCGGCTCTTGCTGCACAAACGCAGACATGATCATGTATTCGATACGATTGGCGAAATTGATAATGTCAAGATGATTCGCGTTCGAGATGCTTCCTTTATACTCGCCCCATATGGAAGACTGTACAGACACAAGTCCATCATTGGGTCCTTCTCTTTCATGGATGATACGCCAAGGCGCCCGGAACGCTGAGAAGTAATTTGGCTGGAAAAAGGAACCATATGAGAAGTATTTGACGTTTGGATCATCGGGTGTCTTCTTGTTGAATTCATTTTCTGCATAATTTGTGGTAAGTTGTTCGAATGCCCCAGCTTGTAATCCGAACTTCTTGAATGTGCGATATAGCTTTGGTAGTCCTACGAGGATCAGTTCACCTCAATGTTACTAGTACCATTCCGAGTTACGTACTCTCTTTACCAATCTTCTCCACGCAATAATCGGCAAATGCAGAACCCCTGTGTGGAGTTGCAACAGTAGTGAGTGACAGGATTTTGCAGTCCGGCTTCATGTTTGATATCAGGTATCGACAATCCATTCCACCCTGTATCGATCAGTGACTATCGGAACACGATGGCTGGAAACTGACCATACTATGTCCAATGAGGTTGATTGATCTGCCACCGAAGTGATCCTGAATCTGCTGTGCCAGGATCTCAGCACGCTCCTCGACCGTGGCTGTTCTTGGCACTCTGGTAATGAACACTTCGTTGCCATTGGCCTCTAAAGCTTCTTTGATCCCCTTCCAATAGTGGATAACCGCCAACGGCGGGATACTGAGTGGCTCTATTTCACCAATGCGCATGGAGTCGAAGCCTAGAAGGCCGTGGCAGAGAACGATAGGGTGTTTTGGTGTTTTATAGCTGCTTTTGAGACTACTATATTCATCATGGTAGGCCTTGCCCAGTTTTTGAACTCTTTCATCGTCAGACAATGTCTTCTCGTCCAGATGATCAAGTTCCCGGATATACGATGTACTAGAAAATGGCCGCACTGACTGGATGCCATCTCTTGCTCCGTGCCGTGATCGCGCAGCCAGTAATCTTCTTTTGATCAGTTGAACCCCTGGAACGTCGATAGGATTGGACGAGCCGTTATATCTGACGAGTGTTCTCAGCATCTGTCGATGAAACATCGAGAGATGAGCCATATGTGAGAAATCGGGTATCGCAATAACTGACGAATTATAATGGAAGTCCATGGTGAATATACATCTGAAAGTGTCGATAGCGTGCAAGCAAAATGTTCGAGCAGAGCACTAGTAATGTCTCCTGACCTAGCTGAGAGAAAAGTAATTGACACCGAACGGGGTCTTTCGACAACGATTATACTTGTTTCTAAGTGCGTCATTTCGATACTTTAAACACTTGAGCTCCAACAAGACAGCGGCCCCGCAACAAGTTTGTGAAATCGTAACACAAGGATCGTTGCTGTCAAATCGCTGCAGGGCAACATAACTTAAGTGAAGGCAATCTGCACGAGGGCCTAACATGCACATTCACTCTTTCTTCTGTTGCACTCAAAGCAAATTTGCGCGTTGAATACGACCTTGAAATAGACTGTATACTCTCGTCAGACACCATCTGGCAATGGTGCTATGGAATGTTACTATAAAGCATAAGACATGATAGGTGGTTCTGTGGCAGTTTTCGGCTCGAACGCAATTATGTTGAATGCTGCAATAGGAATCAATGCGTGTGTGGCCAGAATGTCAGCTAGACTCAAACCATCAGCTGCAATCTTCGCGCATTCTGCTGCAACATCGATACGGGACAGCTGCCCAGGTCCTTCATTCAGAATCGCGTCCTTGATCAAGGCATAAGCGAGCGCATTATAAAGGACGCCTTCGTGATTAACATTGACTTGTCCTCCCGGTAGGACAGCAGTACAGGAACTCTGTAGCTCGACATTGCTCACTCCGACACCACGTGCATCATTTAGAGCACCAGATGCATTGGGATCCGCCTGTGGTTGTACAATCTCGTCGAATATACTATATATATTCGTCGTGGGAACGTACGCTGAGTCTCCGTCATTGCTGCGAAGAGTTCCGATGAACTTTGTATTGTAGTTCTGTTGAGCTAGGGCGGGTGTGCAACCAGGAGTTTCGAAACCAGGGCAAAGAAGCTCTGCGAGCACAGTCCCATGATAATCAGGCGAAATCCCAAGCTTATTGGACAGCTTAGTTCGAACACTAGGCCAGTACTTCAGCGACCACTGCCCGTCAAGTGAGCCGGCACTCCATGATATCGTGGACACATTCTTGTGCCCAGAAATTGATGAAACATAGTTTATTGCATACGAAGCATACTCAGCAGCGACTTGAATGTCTGCAAGATTCTGACCAGGAAGGTTGACAAAGACTGGGTCCGCAACATTATTGTCCACAAGAAGCTTTGCCAAATTTGGCCCAAAGCTTTGTCCGGAAACCGCTCCTGTACCAGGTAAGAATACCGCAATTGGCAATTTGCCGTATTGGAAAGTCGGAGGTATGTATATTGCTTGCCGCAGAGTACCTTCGCTCAATGAATATGGCGCGTCATCTGGGTCTGCTTTGGGATAGATTGCTGGGTTTGGATTGATCAGGTTGATATTGTTTATGTTACTTTCAAGAAGGTATGCATTAGCAATATCAATAAAGTCGCCGCCAGCAAAACCACCGCTTCATATTTCGAAACTAGACTTGAAGAAGTCCTCGGGATTTGCGTCAAATATTGTCTTTATCTCCTGTTGAGCTTGAGCTACTGCAGTGGGTCCTGGTGCTGGAACAATTTCAGTAAATATTCCTTCGACAGCAGCCGCTGCAGCACTGGCTTCTTGCGCAGCAGCATATGCAGATGACAGCTGATCTACACTGATTATCGCCGTAGGCAAAGCGGCGGCACGTTTATCGTTAGCATGCTCGCGATCAACAGCTGTTGCAGTGACATGAATCAGTCTTGAATTGACTAAGAACAGGAAGCTCGCGAGAAACAGCATTGCCAGAGACTTGTGTTACGACGCTATGTGGTCAAAGACAGCAGACGCATCGGTAAAATACACACCTTTCTGATGATAATCGAGACTCCCAGATGAGGAGCGGCCGAGGGTGCACTGCAGTGGCATGGAGTGATGTGGAGCGATCATAGCTTGAATTCCACAGTGGCGTAAACAAGATCATAGTCATCGTGTGAAGGTAAGCTCTGAATGATGTCCGTCAAGACCCCGTCCGCTATACTTCACACATTGCGTCGAATGCGATTGGTTTTATCATACTTGCCACTCTGTCGATCTGATCCGAGCATCACAATTGTGTTTTGTTGAATGCGGGGAAATGGCATCACATCCCGGCGCCTCTTTCTCCAATCAATGCAGTACGACCACACGGAAGGACGTGACCCTTGCAGTCAGATGGCACGAAGCGAGTGCTAGTGTTTGGCTTAGGACGTAGTGCTGTTTATTCATACTCGTCGCTTGGGTAACGCAGATTCGATTACTGCGCGCAACGCGCAAAAATCAGAATTAGCACGAAGTATCCATGCTAGCTAGCGCTCATGCACGAGATGATTACAGACTCTAGATCCCTTTCAGTCACGAAGCACCTCAATTTGGTCGTACTGTATTGAGATGTATCAACTCTCTTGCGGAGATACAGACAGTGTTGTGAATGTTTCTCTCAATGGCTCATCAAGTGCCCAGCAGCAGCAGCGGCGCCACGGGTAGAAAATGTGCGCCGACGGCATCGAGCAGATCTTGATGACAGATGGCATCTTCACGAAGCTCCGAAGGGGATTCAGGCTCATGCAATGGAATAGACGAGCGGCGCTGATACAATTTTCGGAGAATCAACCTATTCTATCGTTCTCAGCCACACGTTACACCAGTAATTCAGTCCATTGGCCCCCGCAACTCAGCCATCATCAGCCATATCAGCAATTGCCCACGAGCGGGAAATGTAAGCAGTTCGAGAGGATGGCGGACGTTGCATTTGCTGCAGACATCGGAATTTCAGTTGACCGCCATGAAAGCCATATGTACATCCCACCACTCTCCGCCAATTCCAGTACCGTGCTTCATCCACAAGTCGTGTGTGCCTGAAGATGCTCAAATAATTAGGCCGCCGCTATCAATTCGGCGTTCATGGACATCTTTAACGCGGATTCCGTGCTTCGAGTCCATCTTAAAAGCATGGCTATTCGCCCTTTTGCACTCGGGCGTTCGGGATTGTTGAAGTGCTGTAGCTATGTTGGCCAGCTGGATCTCAAGGTCGATACACTTGATAGCTTTGCTTGACAGTGCCACAGCACTAGTCATCAGCAACAATTCAACTCTGAGCAGTGCACCGGCAACGTTGGGGAATGGGAGAAATAGCACAGGCATCAATACCTCAGTACTTTCAAGAGTCTCGAGCCATCCCGCCAGCGTCACGCCTCTGATAGACATTCGAACTGTCTATGTTACTCTGACAAGTACTTTGACGACCACCGCGTACACGACTAACAACCAGTGCGTGTGTACGGTTGCGGGTTTGACTTCCGTTGCCAACACTGGTGTCTCTACGAACTCGAATGTCAACGGTAATGCGGCTGGTGGCATCAACAATGCTGTCTCGAGCTCGGGCGATGTCTCAAGGAATGGAAATTCCGGTCCTAGCAGTGACAATGCAGTTCTGAACGGTAATGTTGTTCCTGGAGGAGCAGTCCTCATCTCGCAGCAAAGTTTCCAGGGAACAACAACTATCGTCTACGTTTACTCCACGGCAGTGACTTCATCTTCCACCCGGTACAGCTACACAACCTCCACAATCTATGCAGAGGCGGTCGGTCCTACTCGAACGACGACAGTGACCATGACCGATGTCATCCCAGTTACATTTACCAATAGCATCACTTCGACAGTCACTGTGACATCGACTTCTGACATTAGCCAGACAGCTCAGAATGTACAGAGTAGCCAGGTGCGGTACTCGAACACTTCATCTACCGTCATGATTCCGGTTATACAGACAATGCTAATGCCAGTCTCTAGTGATGAAGCAGTGGCATTCAGCACTTTCGCCAGCGCCTCGACCAGTGATTTGCCCGAATCTACCGGTGGTGCTGGTATCGGTGGTGTCAGTTCATCAAGTCCTGCATCACCGAGTCTATCGTTTTCGAGTACAGTCACTGTGGTAGCATTGTCTAGCACCACAGAAGTACCGATCACCCAGAGCTCAATGTCTCGTCTCGGCCAGTCGTTGGATTTTTCTGGACTGACAACGTCAATCTCTTCAGCACTCACATCAATTTCAAGTCTTATGGGCGAATCTTCCTTAGAGCTAAGCTTACCACCGCTTTCTGCTAGCACGACCATGGACACCATATACGCTTACACTAGCTCATCCGCAGGTGATAGCTCAATCTTCATTTCGAGTACTAGCACATCAGTGCCTTCATCAGTAACTTCGGCTTTCACTACCACAAGTAACGATTTGACGACACCGACAAGCTCGAGTTCCAGTTTTCAGGCTAGTATAACCCTCAACATGGACTCTTCTTCCTTCAGCTCAGAGCAATATACTACCACAAGTAGCGATCCTGAGACTTCAACAAGCTCGAGCTCGAGCTTCGAAGCCAGTACTACATTCGAAATGGACGCGTCCTCGTCCAGCACCTCTACTCTGTCAAGCACAGAGTCGGTTACTGCCAGTACCACATCAGCTTTTGTTTTGACGTACACATCAAGTTCGACCTCATCAAGTGCGTCTCAGCCGGTAGCAACATGTATCGAACCTGGTACCTCAGATTACTATATTCAAGCCACCGCGATCGATGGTATCAAATTCTTGAATTATCAATACACACAAGGATTTTTCACGAGCTTTTCCACAGGTAGTGCCGATCCACGTCTCATTGTCAGGCCGGCCAATTTTGATCCTGTTACGTGTCGGTTCTCGTTATACATGTTGAATCAGCCGTCTTATTCCAATGCCCAGTATCTTGGATTTATCACTGACTATGACAATGTCGATAACAAAAATGACATGCTAGCGAATAGCTACAATCATGTTCAACTTGGGGGATCTAACACGAATGCTGGTTCTGCTCAAGGGTTTGCCTACCAGAATTCTCGGAACATGGCCGACGAGGGACCAGGTCTGACCTCCGAATCTGGTGTCTGGTCGTTGGTGGATTCGGCTACCAACACTCTTCAAGTCAATTGGATCAACGTTTCTGGAGAGGTTGTGACACTACCGACTTACAAGAATGAGTATGGTGATGTGAAGGGTATACGTGATATTTCTACCTATAGCGCTCATTACACGTCTGAAACGAACAACGCAATCCTTTTCTCATTGGTGCGTGTCCAATGATACAGCTACCTAGAGGCACTACACAGCCTCAATAACAGCTTATCTCTAGCCCAGACACCAGTGGTTCAGTACAGGAAGATCTTGGGCTCATCCAAGAAGATAAATGCTCACCACGAGCGAAGGATTTCGCAAGTTCATGATCCGCCTATATAGAATTTTCCTGCCAAAAAGTCAGTAAGTCAGTATAGAATGAAATTCATCGGTGTATCACAACTAGTGCTGTCTCGGCCTGTGCCTCTTGTCATTACTTTGTGTAAGGACGGCGCAGACACACATACATCACCACATCTCTGCTAATAGACTACCCTCCGGACTTTGCAGATACGGATATCTAAAGACTATACTCGATCATAAGAACTCATAAACTCGTTGAACTGTGATGATTTCAGACGCTCAGCTGTGCTCACAATTGCTCGGAAAATGCAGCCTTTTGTTCATTGTGTGGCCGCACAAAACTGAATGACTTGGCACAATATTTTAATTGATCATGGTATGAGTCCGATTCGATCGCTATACATATGTACTGCCAATACCATTGACCTATTTTCAGAGATGTGACGAGCCTATATCCTGCAATTTCATTTCCTTGTGATTGTGTCCAGAAACTCAAACACTTTTTTCGTCTTTTGGCGTATCTTTGGGTGCGTAATTACTTCTGGCTCTGATCCGTTCACCATAAAAATAAAAGAGAAAAGGAATCGGAATCATAGCGGCAGCGATGAACCCCAATAGTGAGCTTGCCCATGGCACCTAAGAAGATCAGTCACTAACAATGTGATATGTGTGCAGAATTACACCTAGATTTTCAAACATCGGATTTGCAAAAACTGATAGATTAGTCTGTGGACTTGATCGCAAGGAAATTTCGTGACGTACGAGGAAAGCCAGCGCCAGCCAGACTCCTGAAAAACGTGTTTGCTGCTTGTGCAGAGGCTGCATGTATGGTGAAGGCATCAATCAAGTAGTTTACAGCATTCTGGAAGATGAGGATGAATCCAGCTCCGATGAATCCAGCTCCAATCACCGGTAAAATCCATGGATAAGACACAGGCGAAGTCCAGCCAAACAAGAACAAACCGATTGTAAACAGAATACCTCCAAGCACTAGGACTGTCAGTCACCTAACAAAGTGTCACAAATTCGTACTCATAGGTGGCAGCCGAGCTTCGGGATTATTCTTTTTGCCCGCAGAAATTGCTTTATCGAGTCGTTTCCAAAAGATAGGCTGATATGAAGCCTGAAGACAGCCGGAAATTATTACACCAACGAGGACTGCCAAAAACGGAAGAGTACTGACCACTGGACTAAATCCTCTGACTTGTTCGAATGCGATCGGAAAAGCCTCGAAGAGCAGATACAAGAGACCGTCTGGTGAGGTCAGTGTGAAGCAACATCGTGGTTGATCTCTTACAAACGAAGGCATTATATATGGCCAGAAGCAAGATAATTGGCTCGGTAACCAACATCCGAAGCGGTCTGATTAAATTCTTCTCAACTACGACCTTAAATGTCAGCTCCTTCTCGTCGAGCTTACTATGCAATGCCCAATTGCCAGTGACGTGTTTTAGATGATTCGCCTTACGGTGAAGCAAAATTGGAGCGTAGGTCTCTGGCAAAGTCAGCACGTCCAAGATGAGGATGGCAAATACAAGTGCTGCAGTGATATATTCCGTGAATCTCCAACCGAGATACGAATTTGTGATTGTAGCTCCCACAAGTGGACCGACTGTTGGCCCACCAATGACAGCAATAGAGTACAAGACTACAGCAAGGCCACGCGACTTGTCGTCATACATATCGGCGAGGGACCCGGCAACGTTACTGATCGGTGCTGAGGCCATCAGACCTGCAAAAAAACGACAGAGAAGTACTGTCTGGATGTTCTCGGCGCTAGCGACAGCAATCAAGAAGCAACCAAAGATGAAGTATGCAGGTAAGAAGGATATTTTTCGTCCGTATAGTTCTGAGATAGGGGCGAACGCTAGTGGCCCAAATGCAAAGCCAAGCACAAAAAGTGACAACGATAATGTCGCGACTGTTCGCGAAACATCGAAGACTTCTTCAAGCGCCCCGAAGGCCGGGGAAAAAGACGAGGAAGCGAAAGAGGCGCCCATAGTCGTGAGCCCCAGTTGCAGTGTCACTATGACCTTTCTCCGAAGCGCCCAATTTCGAGGATTCATTGGATCTTTCGGTGAATCCCAGTCGACCAGATCGTCAGGCCATATAGCTGGATCGTGGTAGTTCGGATCTCGAGCTGGCGTCCTCGAGTGGACAAGAGCATATTCACTGCCGGGCTCGAGGTCGCGGCGATCCAACGTTTTTCGTCGCTTGAAACGAGGACTGGTGATCGGTTGGATCGTCGGAGCTAGAGGAGTCTGAGATACAGACGACTGTTGCTCATATTGTCGTGGTAGTTCAACGTCCGTGGTTGAGGACTGTTGCGATTCTTGATCGTGCATAGCTGAATTTTGAAGCATGCGCTATGGTCCCAAACAACAATACTCCTTGATCAACACAAAAGATTGTGCGAAGACCTTACGAAGGCTCAAACGGGATTGCGGAGTTTGTGGTTCTTTCATGACAGCATCGAGAGCGTTGAGATTGGCGACAAGAAACTGTTATGCACTCTCGGCAACTTTTACCGAGTTGTGTGTAATGACACATATCCGTCTTGATCGCCCCGGATTGTCCGGCACTTGCCGATCGGGCCATTGACAACTCAATGTTGCACAATCACAACGCTCATTCAAGCTTCTTTCGATAGACGTGTGAGTAGGCTTGGCAAACCGAGAACCTCGAACCAAACCTGGAGCTCATTCTGGTTGAACCAGAAACTCGTACCACCGGATTTAGGTTCAACCCGTGTGGCTTGAACCAAACCAGGAACCAAACCCGAAAGGTGTCACTGGTTTGGTTTGGTTTTCGGGTTTACACGTGCATATACGACCTTAGCGAATCTTAATTTAATTTATACCCTCTAACCTGGTTTGCGCGTCAAATTTTGTTGTTTTGGCCAGTTTACAGTGGCAAGTGCGGTGATTCAAGGTTATTTCCGGTTATAACTGGTTAGAAACGGTTATAGCTGGTTGAAAACCTCTGAAGCTGGTTCTATGTCAGAGTCTGAGAAACTATACACTGGAATAGGGTTATCATCCGTTAGATAACAAAAACTACTCTCTTCCGCTGGTGCAATCGCAGAATTCTCAACCTCTGGCTCGACAAATGGTGCGCGCTTCCTTCTAGCAGGACCAGGGTCGAGTTCATAGGTCATGCGCGTGGTAGCCTTTCTCTTTCCCTTAAACATAGATGGTAATGTTTGTTGCTTGTTGTTTTGCATAGTAGATGGTACACTAGACGTTGATACAGGTCTACCTTGTCGAGCCAGGTTTTGCACTATTTCTGATTGACTTTGTTGTGCAAAATTGTGCCGAATGACTTCATCTTCGTGTGCTTCTGCTTCGTTGTATTCACTGCGCAGCTTGTCAATCAGATTGTAGTATGGCTCCTCTATACTAGAATCATATTCATGATTGTTCTGCGTTCAATGTATCTCTTGTAAGGCGTCCAAACAAACAAGAACAAGCGCTGAGATAGCCTCCTTCCCTAAACAACCTCGCCTGTAATGATGAAGATCTCGAGCGCTACTGAAAGCTCTCTCTGCACCTGTAGAAGATGCAACAGACGACAGAATACCTCTGGCTAGTCGTGCAAGTCTGGGAAAACGCAATTCGTTAGCCTGATAATTTAGAATCCCTCTTAGAGCAGATCTTAACTTACCTTCCACCACAAGAGTATATTATCGACCTCTCCAACTACATCTTCATTGAGATAGCGCGTCACTTCGTCAACTTTCTCTTTAGTCGGCCGCTTTTGTGTCATAACACTCCGGATAGATGCAATGTTCATTTTATTCTTAGATAACAGTCCTGGGGAGCCATCTCGATGGTTGTTCTTTGTTGTATATGCTTCAGACTCGGAAAAATTTGACGATTCATCATCTTCATAGATGGCTTGTAGTGTTTCGATGTATGACTCAGGACTGAAGTCTGGATGCCCAAGTTGTTCAGCTTTGCCTTCAGGGTCAAGTAAACAAGCGATAGAATATCTGTATGAGCCATCAGATGCAACATAGTATTGCATTAGCTTTTCTTGTGCACGACTGAGGGCTTTGTAAAGCTCTTTGTAGTATGATTCTGTATGATGTTCTTTATTTGCAATCCATGACTCCATCTCCTGGAAGATGAACATATAACTCGGCCATACCTGATTGATTGTCGGTTTAGTAGTCGCACTAATCAATCGACTGACCAATTCGAGAGGTTGTAAGACCTTGCACAAAAGATCCAGAATGACCCAATCGTCAGAGGTCAAGCGCACGTCATGTGGTACCTCTTTAGTCCTCACAATATAGACTTTTACTTGATCTTGCAACCTCAGGATTCGCTCTACCATGTAGTAGGTACTGTTCCATCTTGTAGTGACATCTTTAATTAGCTTGAGTACTGGTTTTTGTGCAACATACAATCGTGCATCTTCAAATGAAGCTTCCCGGCGTGGGCTTGAGCATATGTACTTGACAAAGCTTCTAACGCGCCATAATGTGGCAGCTACCCCTGAAACATGACTCTTTTGTAGTTCTAATTTGTCTGCTAGCCCTTCTATTGCGTATGTTTCATTTTGAGATGGAGCTTCAGCCTTGAGAGTTGTAAGAAATTGCTTAGCTGCCAAGTTTATAATATGTGCCATACAAGCGAGATGATTGTCAGTGGCTGACCAACTAATTCCATCTGCATTTAGTAGCTGCGAGAGGGTAGCAGCCATGACACGATTATCTGATGCATTGTCTGTTGTTATTGAACCTAACACAAGTTTAATTTGATACGTGTCACACACACGATACACAATCTCTGCCATTGTGTTACCTGCATGGCCACTAGGCAAATCACAGAATTTGAGTATTTGTTCTTGCATGTTCCAGTCTTTGTCGATCCAATGAGCAACTATTACCAGATAGGCCACATTGAATGGAGATGTCCATNTCATAATCATGATTGTTCTGTATTCCACGTATCTCTTGTAGAGCATCCGACCGAACAAGAACAAGCGCCGAGATAGCCTCCTTCCCTAGACGACCCCGCCTGTAATGATGAAGATCTCGAGCGCTACTGAAAGCTCTCTCTGCACCTGTAGAAGATGCAACAGACGACAGAATACCTCTGGCTAGTCGTGCAAGTCTGGGAAAACGCAATTTGTTGGCCTGATAATTTAGAATTCCTCTCAGAGCAGATCTTAACTTACCTTCCACCACAAGAGTATATTATTGACCTCTCCAACTACATCTTCATTGAGATAGCGCGTCACTTTGTCAACCTTCTCTTTAGTCGGCCGCTTTTGTGTCATAACACTCCAAATAGATGCAATGTTCATTTTATTCTTAGATAACAGTCCTGGAGAGCCATCTCGATGGTTGTTCTTTGTTGTATATGCTTCAGACTTGGAAAAATTTGACAATTCATCATCTTCATAGATGGCTTGTAGTGTTTCAATGTATGACTCAGGACTGAAGTCTGGATGCCCAAGTTGTTCAGCTTTGCCTTCAGGGTCGAGTAAACAAGCGATAGAATATCTATATGAGCCATCAGATGCAACATAGTATTGCGTCAGCTTTTCTTGTGCACGACTGAGGGCTTTGTAGAGCTCATTATAGTATGATTCTGTATGATGTTCTTTATTTGCAATNAATTCTCGACCTCTGGCTCGACAAATGGTGCGTGCTTCCTTCTAGCAGGACCAGGGTCGAGTTCATAGGTCATGCGCGTGGTAGCCTTTCTCTTTCCCTTAAACATAGATGGTAATGTTTGTTGCTTGTTGTTTTGCATAGTAGATGGCACACTAGACGTTGATACAGGTCTACCTTGTCGAGCCAGGTTTTGCACTGTTTCTGATTGACTTTGTTGTGCAAAATTGTGCCGAATGACTTCATCTTTGTGTGCTTCTGCTTCGTCGTATTCACTGCGCAGCTTGTCAATCAGATTGTAGTATGGCTCCTCTATACTAGAATCATATTCATGATTGTTCTGCGTTCAATGTATCTCTTGTAAGGCGTCCAAACAAACAAGAACAAGCGCTGAGATAGCCTCCTTCCCTAAACAACCTCGCCTGTAATGATGAAGATCTCGAGCGCTACTGAAAGCTCTCTCTGCACCTGTAGAAGATGCAACAGACGACAGAATACCTCTGGCTAGTCGTGCAAGTCTGGGAAAACGCAATTCGTTAGCCTGATAATTTAGAATCCCTCTTAGAGCAGATCTTAACTTACCTTCCACCACAAGAGTATATTATCGACCTCTCCAACTACATCTTCATTGAGATAGCGCGTCACTTTGTCAACCTTCTCTTTAGTTGGCCGCTTTTGTGTCATAACACTCCGAATAGATGCAATGTTCATTTTATTCTTAGATAACAGTCCTGGAGAGCCATCTCGATGGTTGTTCTTTGTTGTATATGCTTCAGACTCAGAAAAATTTGACAATTCATCATCTTCATAGATGGCTTGTAGTGTTTTGATGTATGACTCAGGACTGAAGTCTGGATGCCCAAGTTGTTCAGCTTTGCCTTCAGGGTCGAGTAAACAAGCAATAGAATATCTATATGAGCCATCAGATGCAACATAGTATTGCGTTAGCTTTTCTTGTGCACGACTGAGGGCTTTGTAGAGCTCATTGTAGTATGATTCTGTATGATGTTCTTTATTTGCAATCCATGATTCCATCTCTTGGAAGATGAACATATAACTCGGCCATACCTGATTGATTGTCGGTTTAGTAGTCGCACTAAGCAATCGACTGACTAATTCGAGAGGTTGTAAGACCTTGCACAAAAGATCCAGAATGACCCAATCGTCAGAGGTTAAACGCACGTCATGTGGTACTTCCTTAGTCCTCACAATGTAGACTTTTACTTGATCTTGCAACCTCAGGATTCGCTCTACCATGTAGTAGGTACTGTTCCATCTTGTAGTGACATCTTTAATTAGCTTGAGTACTGGTTTTTGTGCAACATACAATCGTGCATCTTCAAATGAAGCTTCCCGGCGTGGGCTTGAGCATATGTACTTGACAAAGCTTCTAACGCGCCATAATGTGGCAGCTACCCCTGAAACATGACTCTTTTGTAGTTCTAATTTGTCTGCTAGCCCTTCTATTGCGTATGTTTCATTTTGAGATGGAGCTTCAGCCTTGAGAGTTGTAAGAAATTGCTTAGCTGCCAAGTTTATAATATGTGCCATACAAGCGAGATGATTGTCAGTGGCTGACCAACTAATTTCATCTGCATTTAGTAGCTGCAAGAGGGTAGCAGCCATGACACAATTATCTGATGCATTGTCTGTTGTTATTGAACCTAACACAAGTTTAATTTGATACGTGTCACACACACGATACACAATCTCTGCCATTGTGTTACCTGCATGGCCACTAGGCAAATCACAGAATTTGAGTATTTGTTCTTGCATGTTCCAGTCTTTGTCGATCCAATGAGCAACTATTACCAGATAGGCCACATTGAATGGAGATGTCCATGCGTCCACGGAAAGATGAATCTTGGTAGCTGCTTGCCTCATCTTCGTGCTGATATCAGCACGAAGGGCTTCTGCATACAATATTGTCCAAGTTTGTAAAGCACGTCGGTGTGGTAGCTGTCTATTGACCTTTAGTGTTTTCCACAGTTTACAAAGATAGGGATTCTCAATTGCATTAAATGAATGCCCGGCAGATGCGTTCCATTGTACAAATAGCTCACAAATCTCAGTCTCAGTCGTCTTGAGAGGCAGAAATTCAATGTTGGACTGTGATGTGGGCGTATTGAGGATATTTGCAAGATTAATGCATCTATTGAGGTGTTTTCGATGTGTACCGGCGCCTCCTCCATTACAGCCTGGATGTCGATAGATTGTAGCGCAACCTTTGCAGAAATAGGACGGTATACCTTGTTTGTCAAGACCTTGCACGTAACAATTGTGTGGGAACTTCATAAGGTTGCGTTTCCAATTGACTTTAGGAAAATCGTGCCTGGAACCGCGTTCTATAGAGAAAGCGTTGTGTCTACTGTATATTGTTCCCCCATTAGCGATAATCTTAGCTTCGATAGTGCTTGCTAAGGGAATTGCGCCAGACCTAGATTGCATTGATGTCGANAGTCCTGGGGAGCCATCTCGATGGTTGTTCTTTGTTGTATATGCTTCAGACTCGGAAAAATTTGACGATTCATCATCTTCATAGATGGCTTGTAGTGTTTCGATGTATGACTCAGGACTGAAGTCTGGATGCCCAAGTTGTTCAGCTTTGCCTTCAGGGTCAAGTAAACAAGCGATAGAATATCTGTATGAGCCATCAGATGCAACATAGTATTGCATTAGCTTTTCTTGTGCACGACTGAGGGCTTTGTAAAGCTCTTTGTAGTATGATTCTGTATGATGTTCTTTATTTGCAATCCATGACTCCATCTCCTGGAAGATGAACATATAACTCGGCCATACCTGATTGATTGTCGGTTTAGTAGTCGCACTAATCAATCGACTGACCAATTCGAGAGGTTGTAAGACCTTGCACAAAAGATCCAGAATGACCCAATCGTCAGAGGTCAAGCGCACGTCATGTGGTACCTCTTTAGTCCTCACAATGTAGACTTTTACTTGATCTTGCAACCTCAGGATTCGCTCTACCATGTAGTAGGTACTGTTCCATCTTGTAGTGACATCTTTAATTAGCTTGAGTACTGGTTTTTGTGCAACATACAATCGTGCATCTTCAAATGAAGCTTCCCGGCGTGGGCTTGAGCATATGTACTTGACAAAGCTTCTAACGCGCCATAATGTGGCAGCTACCCCTGAAACATGACTCTTTTGTAGTTCTAATTCGTCTGCTAGCCCTTCTATTGCGTATGTTTCATTTCGAGATGGAGCTTCAGCCTTGAGAGTTGTAAGAAATTGCTTAGCTGCCAAGTTTATAATATGTGCCATACAAGCGAGATGATTGTCAGTGGCTGACCAACTAATTCCATCTGCATTTAGTAGCTGCGAGAGGGTAGCAGCCATGACACGATTATCTGATGCATTGTCTGTTGTTATTGAACCTAACACAAGTTTAATTTGATACGTGTCACACACACGATACACAATCTCTGCCATTGTGTTACCTGCATGGCCACTAGGCAAATCACAGAATTCGAGTATTCGTTCTTGCATGCTCCATTCTTTGTCGATCCAATGAGCAACTACTACCAGATAGGCCACATTGAATGGAGATGTCCATGCATCTACAGAAAGATGAATCTTGGTAGCTGCTTGCCTCATCTTTGTGCTAATATCGGCACAAAGGGCTTCTGCATACGATATTGTCCAAGTTTGTAAAGCACGTCGGTGTGGTAGCTGTCTATTGACCTTTAGTGTTTTCCACAGTTTACAAAGATAGGGATTCTCAATTGCATTAAATGAATGCCCGGCAGATGCGTTCCATTGTACAAATAGCTCACGAATCTCAGTCTCAGTCGTCTTGAGAGGCAGAAATTCAATGTTGGATTGTGATGTGGGCGTACTGAAGATATTTGCAAGATTAGTGCATCTATCGAGGTGTTTTCGATGTGTACCGGCGCCTCCTCCGTTACAGCCTGGATGTCGATAAATTGTAGCGCAACCTTTGCAGAAATAGGACGGAATACCTTGTTTGTCAAGACCTTGCACGTAACAATTGTGTGGGAACTTCATAAGGTTGCGTTTCCAATTGACTTTGGGAAAATCGTGCCTGGAACCGCGTTCTATAGAGAAAGCGTTGTGTCTACTGTATATTGTTCCCCCATTAGCGATNGAGATGTCCATGCGTCCACGGAAAGATGAATCTTGGTAGCTGCTTGCCTCATCTTCGTGCTGATATCAGCACAAAGGGCTTCTGCATACAATATTGTCCAAGTTCGTAAAGCACGTCGGTGTGGTAGCTGTCTATCGACCTTTAGTGTTTTCCACAGTTTACAAAGATAGGGATTCTCGATTGCATTAAATGAATGCCCGGCAGATGCGTTCCATTGTACAAATAGCTCACAAATCTCAGTCTCAGTCGTTTTGAGAGGCAGAAATTCAATGTTCAACTGTGATGTGGGCGTATTGAGGATATTCGCAAGATTAATGCATCTATCAAGGTGTTTTTGATGTGTACCAGCGCCTCCTCCATTACAGCCAGGATGTTGATAGATTGTAGCGCAACCTTTGCAGAAATAGGACGGTATACCTTGTTTGTCAAGACCTTGCACGTAACAATTGTGTGGGAACTTCATAAGGTTGCGTTTCCAATTGACTTTAGGAAAATCGTGCCTGGAACCGCGTTCTATAGAGAAAGCGTTGTGTCTACTGTATATTGTTCCCCCATTAGCAATAATCTTAGCTTCAATAGTGCTTGCTAAGGGAATTGCGCCAGACCTAGATTGCATTGATGTCAAACTGCCACTTTGAGGGGTTGGCGTCGATACAAATAAAGGTTGCGTGATTGACTGTTCATATGATTCATCGTTATCAGACTCTAGCGGTTGGCTGGCGTTGTTGATATTGTCCATAACTTTGCCCAAAGTTATAGAAATGGAGAAGCAAACACTATGAAGAGATTGCGACAACTGAAAGTAGTTATTGTGAACTGGGATTATCTGCGGAATCTCGGGAATAACCGCTAAATACCAAAAATAACCTCTTTTCCCTGCTTGTAGCGCAAAACTTGGGCTTTTCTCACTATAAACAGGTTATAAACAGCAAAATACACTACAACATGGCTTCCGGTTGTTGCTACTGAGTTGGTTGCTACTCAGTAACCAATTCCCTTTATATACTCATGTAACTCTGTCCTTGTACGTAGTTCTGTAGTTACATTTATCATTCTTTATTGCCTACAACATTATTCTGATCTTTCCATGCCATGCCCAATATCACCGGTGATACACCATCTTTCTATCACTAAGCGGGACAATTCAAGCTAACATGATTAGTACCGACCACACCACAAGGCCAGCGTCGAGCCCTTTGGCTTGTCGGCTTGGTCAAGAACGAATTGAAGCCGCAGTTCTTCTCCACCATCTCGATCCCAAAGCACGCTGTAGACACAGCCTTTTTTGNAGCAAAATACACTACAACATGGCTTCCGGTTGTTGCTACTGAGTTGGTTGCTACTCAGTAACCAATTCCCTTTATATACTCATGTAACTCTGTCCTTGTACGTAGTTCTGTAGTTACATTTATCATTCTTTATCGCCTACAACATTATTCTGATCTTTCCACGCCATGCCCAATATCACCGGTGATACACCATCTTTTTATCACTAAGCGGGACAATTCAAGCTAACATGATTAGTACCGACCACACCACAAGGCCAGCGTCGAGCCCTTTGGCTTGTCGGCTTGGTCAAGAACGAATTGAAGCCGCAGTTCTTCTCCACCATCTCGATCCCAAAGCACGCTGTAGACACAGCCTTTTTTGATGTAGAACGCACGGAGCCGGACCAGGAGACAATCATGTCAAGAGAGGTAAGACGGCAGGCTAGCAAGGACGTTAGCAACTTTTTCAAGGCCATCAAGGCCAATTTTCAACAAATGTTGGTTCTTGTAGCGACTTGCTACATGGAATCAAAGCTCTTTGCAGATTGGAGTGGTTGTGACACCACAGAGTGGCACACCCGAGAGATGGTCGAGTTTCTCGCGGGAGAGCACACAATGCTCTTCTATTTCCTCTGCAGTCTCCGTGTGCAACTCGGGATGTTCTGTGAGACGTGGGACTACACCGAGCTGGGCTGTTGGATGTGGCAGTCCCAGGACAATGCCAGAGTCCTGGGACTGGTGCTCTTTCAGCTGGTAGGTTACACGGTACAGCACATAAGGAATGGCGGCAGCCATTCCTTCAGTAAGCCCAACGACGTCGGCACTAATTTGAACAATGTCATTATTGCCCTTCAGGACCGGAGGGAGTACATTGGTAAACAATGGAAACTTCCGGTCAGGATGTGGCAATACAAAGCGAGCATGGAAACATCTTTGAATGCGCGTCGGCCATACAGGTTGACGGTAGATGACTGTTGCAGGGCGTTTGCGGCAACGTCCTGCGCGACGATGCCGTTACCAGCACCATTGGAGCGCATACCGTAGAGCACATGAGCAATTGTTGTTACGGGCGGGTGGGAGTGACTGTTGCCTGGTGCACAGTCCGGGTACGATAGTTAGAGTAACATATGTTTGCAGGGGCGGGTGGGAGTGTCTATGGCCTGGTGCCTAGTCTGGGAAAATTATACCTGTCGAACAACACTTTGCTTTCATGATCTTGATGAGCTAATTGCAGCGACCACATGAAGAAAATTCTGTATAATGGTGCGCAACCAGAAATAACCTGAATTCACTAGTTGATGGTGGTTTTGATGCAAATTACCGCAATAAAACGGTTATTTCGGGTTATTGAAAGTTTTTAATGGCGGGTGGCTTAGGATGAATTGGATAAATATTACAACTCGATTGCACACCAAGAAATTGTCTACTAAGCCATATATGAGTCTTAATCACAATATAACCTTGATTGAAGCTATGGTTCACCATCTCATAATCGGTTTGAATGTTCACGTCCAAAAATATCTAAAAATCTTTGTGTAATACTCAAACGACCACTGGTTTAACCTTGATTCGATTCAAACCAAACCTCAGTCGAATATAGGTTGAACCTGGTGGCTGAGAACCGGAACTGGAACCGAACTGGATTTTGAGGCTTTCTGGTTTCCGGTTCCAAACCACTGGTTCTTGGTTAGAACCAAACCTTTGTGCCAAGCCTAAGGACAACTTGTTGAATGAATCAGATGAAAGAATGAGAGTGCTCTTTGTCGTAAAGCGTTCAACTGTTAATCTGTAGATGTGAACGAATGAATGTATAGTTGTATGAAGTGATAGTCTAGTCTACAAGAAAAAGAGAGAGATAGATATATGTATAGGATGTATAGGGACTCTCGTAGGGAGCTCACGGAGCTCAGTGGCACAGCCACAACATCGTGGGATCTGGAAACTCAGGGGTGCACTGACGCGCCAGAAAGTCCTTGCTGAGATGTTCAATCTGACTTTCAAAGGTCGGGAGTCGGTTTACTTTTGTGAGTATAGAGTCGAGAGTCCAGATATATGAAGACGCTTCAATAAAAATGTTCAAACCTCACACACGTTTCAAGATGACCTTCACCGGCCATACTCTTGTGGAGTGAGTGAGCAGCAAAAGGGAAGCAAACATAGGGTGGTATTTATCATAGATGGTACCAATAAGTCATGCCAGATCTGAAGATGCAATTTTGTAGAAGTCGATGCACACGATGTTTGATATGTTTTGCTAACTATACTAAAATCAAAAGTGCCATGTTCACACATCAGGAAATCGCAAATCATACCCAGCAGTTTTACACGTCTCGAGCACAACCGAAAAAGGGAGGAAGTAGGTAAGATCTCGAACCCGGCCATCGGACTCTGCTCCGCCACCAAAAAGAAGACCTACCGCTGCGTTTGTGCCAAACTCAATAATCAATGCTCCAGAGTCTCCGGGTTGACTGAAGCGATTAGCACCGTCCGCAAGGATGGTCCACGTCTGAATTGTCTCGCGGAATTCTGTGCCTCCAATAGTAACGTTGAAGGCATGAGTGCTGGGATAAGCATTGATGACCCCTGTGGTCTCCCCATGTCGCCCTCTCTTGAATACTTTCATTCCATGGCAAGGCTCTGTATATGAAGCGATAGTTTTCAGTGACTGCAATATCTTGACTTCAATTTCATTGAGGTCGGCTGCTAGTGGGACTCTGACAGGATCGACCTCGATTAAGCCCACATCAGTATAGGATGTGATTGAAGCATCAGATCTAGTTGAGAAACCCCATGATTCGAAGACCGTCCTACCAAACTTTGTGTTGATCAGAAGCAGCGAGTCTAGCTGCTCTTGTGAGGCCTCCTTGAGATCTTGTAATTTTGCTTGCCGGTCATATCGATCATCTTGTTTGGCCACCGTCAATCTTCCGTTGTAATCTTGTACGGCTTGTTGCACCAAGTTAACAGTATAATCCAAATCTACTTTAGTGGGACATTGTATCTGAGATTGCCCTGTACTGACATGGGCACATGTCAGTGCGTACATTTTGTTGGTTGAAGCGGACTGCAAAAAGCATGCCATTGTCCCAACACGCTCAGGGTACAGCTCTCCCGATAAAGAGGCTCCGATCCCTGGTTTTGCACTCTTGGCAGTGATTATAATTTGTGAATCACTGAGGCAAAAATTCCCCTTGACGACAAGAATTGGTAGAGGTTTAGGCCCTTGTACTTGTCGTATAATCTCGACTGTCTCAGTACTAGAGACCATGATGTACATGATAATACGAGAATCGGCAGCCGTCTGGCCAAAACGCACCGGGGTGATAGAATAGTCATCGCTCAACAGGTGCAAGATGGGTTGATACTTTCCTAGCATGAATTCAATTACATTTGTGACTGAGTTTTCTTGTTGCAACAAAGGCCAAATTCGTGATGGCAATATGGTTGTTGGACCCCACTGGCCTCCAATCTCGTGAACATCTGTGCTGCCTGACCTCAGAATACTGTAGGTTGTGCTGGCAGGAGCAGTCTGTGGTCTCTCGCCTCGTTCTTGAAATGAATCCCAGGACAATGTCTGTCCAAATTCCTGCAGCGTAAGCGTGGCAGTTTTAGGCCTGACGTCTGTCGTTGAGGTTCTCGTGCTCATCTAGTACTTATCTAGTCAGGTGAATTCAGGCAGTAGTTGAGACAGCTTGTAATGGAATGAGAAATATCGTAGCACAGACTCTCGGACTCCACAAATGTTATATAAGTAGAGACGAGCTGTGAGAGTGCTTGTACAACCTGTCACTCGATCAGACAAGTATTCCGCGGAGATCTGTCAAGCTCAAACGATCAGCTGCAATCTTGATCAACCACGTTCACCGCAGATTCGGCAATTCTCTGATCAGCGTCCATAATTTCTTTTGTGAGTGATACGGTAATCATTTCAGGGCAAACCACTGAATGATTCCTTTACGCATGCCTGAGCAAGAACCTGCATTGAATATGACTGAAATCCGCGGGCAAAGTGCAGCTTTTTGGGTAGCACCCAGTTTCATGCGTAAGTTTCGAGGTAGTAAGTGAGATTTGTGGTGGGGTCCTTTTATGTTTGTGAGTAGTCTTCTGGTTCGTGGTTGCGATTCGTGCTCAATCCTCATTTTCGGTCTCAGCATCATGGTCAGACTCGAACGCATCATTGTTCTCAGCTTTTCTAATTGTGCTTAGATTCGTTCCAGAGCAGATTCTTTATCGCCTTGTATGCCTGTCATACAATGAGTCATGACCGTCATTACTACAAAGGTGCAATGATTCTTTTCCAGCCGATGGAAGTCTCATCCCCTACTTCTACATAATCAGTGGCGAATGACTAAAATTTCGAGCAACAATCATTTGGGTTTTGTATCACATGGTCATCAACACTAAATTCACTTTATCTACAAAGATTTTGCACAGCAGCTGCTTTCGCCTGAACACCAGAAATACATAATGCGAGCCTTGAGAGAGACAGGGTAATAAGGTAAAGAGTACGAGATAACTATGTAATTCGAGCATCTGCCCGGAAATCAGCCTCTTACCATTTATAAGGGAATCAAGACTATGCAGAATAGAACAGTTACGACCAAAAAGATCAATGGCAAAATAGTTGAAGAAAGAGAAGAAGCTGCACCTTGAGATAGCCTGAATGAAGTTCCAGTTTTCGTGGCAGTAGCCGTGCTTCAACTTGAAGTCATACGTTATGTAGCATCATTCATGAAATCCTGACGTCGACCAGTGAGCTACAAATTCGGCGTGCTCTGAACAAGCGAACCTGAGCGGTGCTCCCGTGACACATGTCGAGCAGGCTCGATTATGCCTGTTGACCGATGAATTACTGTTACGGTAGTAGGTCGGGTTGACCTTATGCCTTGACCGTTTCAGCTATACCTCGTTTCCAGAATTTTCATCGACTCGTTCCCAACTGGCAAAGTGGTGGGTGTTTTATGCAGACGAATGTTCTTAACATCGGTTTATCTTCGCCCCACGATCTTGTCTTTTCCCATGTTCTGAAAGGAATCCTTTTGAACAAATCTCGCGAGCCGCTTGCTCGCCTGCACGGCCTATTCATCAACTTGATTTCGATGATCATTTTACATTCTACATCAAACAAGCACATATCATTCCCGTGGCCCGATTTAGCTCCGTGGATTGTGACTTCTGGGTCAAATTTTCTATTGAAACCACCCTTGCCCACTACTCGATCTGGTAATGATTGGTGAGTGGAAGTTGAAGATCTCGTAGATTGCACCATGTCGTTGGTCATGAAGTCATTGGGTTTTTATCCACAATAGTCCAGCAGTGTTCACGCAGGTGGTCGGTCTAGATATACTGCTAGAGAAGAACATTGCTCTGAAGTGTTCTGTTCTCTACAGCAATCTGCTGAACACCGTAACATCACAAGGTAGCTAAGGGACTCTTACTTGACTTGACGATCGATTTTGGTTTCTCCGCAATCTATCCTGCACCATTTTTAAACACACAGGTCATTGCCAGTTACACTTGCAGCTTGGCATGTCATTTTTCGCTCTTGCGCATAACTAAAGATGTATCATTCCAGCGGCATGAGGCTGCCAAACTGAGGTCAGTTTGTGATGCTCGTTGAAACTTCGCTGCAGCTTGAAGCATTTAAAAAGGTCAATTTTAAGGTTTACCAGGAGTGAGGGATGCATTTTGTGGAGTTGTGAACATGGCAAATTGACGCTTTTTTTTCATGTCCCGTCCTGACCGATCAGCATGAGTAATCGATGCGTTTTCAAGACAATCGGAAATACGTCAAAGTCTAAGCACGTACGTGAGACTTGATCCTGTCTCTCGATTCATCTCACAATTTTGCTGTTGCTTGGACTATAAGGATTGATGTGCAGCAAGAAACTCCGCAGCCGTGAGTCCTTGCGCGGTTTTCAGGTATGTCACGACTATTGACATTGTACCTTTAATGGATGAGGCTGCAATACAATGCCGCTCAGGTTGGAGTGTATTGTCATGTGTTTGATCCTGGTGCATTTTGAGACTTACTTCGAAAGTTTGCAATCAGTTATCAAGCTCTACTAAGATGTCTAGAGGCAACTAAACTCAATGATCATCACTACATATAATTGTTCTTGTATTAGATATACTTCACCATTCCGTTTGTGTCTATGCGGGACCAGTGATACGACAGATACCGCGGCGGAAACCCATGTTCTGAGCCGCAGACATCAGACCACGATCGTCGTCCGAAGTCACGAAATACGCCGTCTTCAGCAAGTCCGTAACTTTTTCTCTGTCGTCCCATTGCTGGTTACCAAAGACCTTTGATTTAGACATCATTGATCTCAGAGCGACACAACAGTGTCCATTGGCATCAAAGTAACCTTGTCGGCCAGCTGTCGGTACCGAATGGAAACGCCCAAAACCAACGTTCCGCATTGAACCGAAGTAGTTATCGACGAATGCAAATGGTCCCACGGGAACAGTCCCTCGTCGTGTTTGTGCGAATTGTTTCGCTGGTGGTTCCATTGCAACAAACCCTGGTAGGTGTATGTAACCCCTGATGTAGTTCTGCACACGGTGTTGAGGAGTTCTACCGAGGACGCGATTACGCGGATCAAGAGCTATAGCATCTAGCCAATCCCCTTCAATGCCTAGAGTGAAACTCAACCCTCCTGTATGTCGTGTCAGATCCTGGGGTCTGAAGTACCATATCGGGATT
This sequence comes from Taphrina deformans, assembly GCA_005281575.1. Classification (NCBI taxonomy): domain Eukaryota; kingdom Fungi; phylum Ascomycota; class Taphrinomycetes; order Taphrinales; family Taphrinaceae; genus Taphrina; species Taphrina deformans. Next base: position 43,542 of record RHGG01000001.1, read on the forward strand.
TTCATCAGTGTCTGGTGCTCCATTCCCAGCTTCCTGATGATGGCCGCGAGCTTCTCGACTACGGCTGGGGATTTCACATCGAACATGACAAGCATGTGGCGATGGTTGAATTTGATAAATTGCAACTGTGACTCCAGATTACGCAAGGGCTCTGATGTCAGATGACCATCCTTGTCTCGATAGTGCAACATTGATAATTGCCAAGAATGCATATCGCTATATGCAGGATTTTTCGGGCCAAACTCGTTGTCGCGCCAAGGGTTGAAAAACCAGCCTTCGTGTCGGAAATTTGTTGTCCTGCCAATACGTGTATCGTGTGTGAGCCATAGCATGCCGTCCTTGTCCTGTCGCACGTCAAGTTCTATCGCCTCAAAAGCTGCTTCCGCTGCTTTATTGATCGAACATCGAGAGCTTTCAGCGCAATTTGGACCCTCGACACCTCGGTGAGCAACGAGAATTCGTAGACCCGGACCTGGATTTGCCATAGCCTCTTTTGTTTTGATCCCATAGTAATCCCCTCCACAGTTGTACACAGCTACAACGTGGGACAACAATGGGACAATAAACACCAGTGAACTATACATGGTTCGATCAAGTGATGATCCACCGATCTGGGTCTGGGTCTGGGTCTGTATTGTCACGATTGACTGTGGCATGAGAGCCCTTTATAGGATGCTTCGATCGAAGTGACATAATAGACACCAGTCTGGGTTCGTGACGGATCACCATGTGCTTGTGATCCATGCTCATCAGCAAATGTGCGAGCGTGCAGGTATGCTTGCTGCCTGTGGATCCTCTTGATTGTCGTCGAATCACTTCGGGCATGAGCACAACAACAACGACGTGTCAATCATCGTGCAGCCGTGCGCGTGGGCGAGTTATTGGCCATGAGAGGACAGGACCGGACAGTCGTGCGCGTGATTAGATTACATTTAGATTATAACTCCATGCTGCAGCGAACTTTCGACATTGTTCCATAGTACCGGCCATGCTACTCCGCCCTTGTGGCTTATTGTCTCTAGATGCTGAGTCAGTTCTATGAGCATGAGATACGATCAAAGTTTTTAGCAGGTATAAGGTCAGAGAAAGATAGCTGATTGTCCGGAAACTATACCGCAGATCGGTGCCAACGTCATATGGCGGGCAACGACAACTTCATCAGCTATCGAGTGTCAGGAAACAACCACAATGCTATGACATTTCCGATACTGTCGTGACCATGATACCCAAGCAGCCCTATCTGAAAGAAACGCGATTGCCGAAATATAGTCCTTATTGATCGCTTGCCCTCAAGTTCATCAGCACAGCAGTTGGTCGAATTACAAGTCCTTGAATTCCAAATAGGATGTTGCAGTAGTTTTCAAATTCTCTGATGGTCGATACAGTGCTCTACACTCTTATTGTGCTGGCAAAACTAATTTCCGTCACCTCTTCAGCTGCCAGATTACTTTCAAGAATAGAAACATTGTCGTCTTCATTGCCTCCCTGGTCAATCGTGGCGTCTCTAGTTTTAATAATGGATGACCTGAGCTTGATCACCAAACGTTTCGTTATTGGATCACTGACATCCTCGATCATTGTGTCTACTGTCTGAACAAGATCTTCATAATCGAGTTCTTCCTTCTCACATATCTGAATCTTGGAAAGAACTGACCCTAGTACGCGTGCTTCTTCCTTGCCACAAACCCGTAAGCGTACTTGAATTTGTGCAACGAGAACTACCTGACCGTTCCGTGATGCTGGAGTGTTCGCTAAGCGCTCTGGGTTAGTCCATTCCATGAGCTGATTTCCTATTGTCATGAGGGCAACGGCTTCGTTCTTTTCCTCAGCATCAAGGTTGTCGTAAAGTCGAGCCAGCTTCTTGATGGTCGCGACGACAATGGATGTCATTGCTGTTTGATGCTCAAAAGAGCTATAAGAATAAACAGGAAAGAAATATGCAAGATTTTGCCGGAGTGATTGATTATCTGAGCTTACTGGAGAGTAATATAGGATTGCCAACTCTTTCAGGAGCCCGCGAGCATTTTCCGATTCTGGGGCCAGGATGTTGAATAGCAGCAATTTGGAGACTGACTGTGTCGCTACGGCTGTCACTTCTGGCATGTCTTCCAATTGGAATGCTTTGAGATATATACGTACGAGATCGTCCTCGAGGGATGACTGTGTACCACCAAGTCCTTTGGCTGCCTCAGAATCATCCACCATCAGTGTCTCCGAATCGAGAAGCAATAATGGATGAGCTACGAGAATGTCCGTAACACATTTAAGTGCTAATATCTTGAGATCTTCATATCCTTTTGCGAAACAATTCAAGAAATGTCCCAGATAGTGTTTGGCCAGCTCTTTATCCTGAAGACAGATTTGTCCTAGACATTCAATACCTTTTTCGCATATAGGTCCTTCATGGCTTCGATATGCTGGCACTATGATTGTGTTCAGGATGTCGCGTAGTCCTGAATTTGCCTGCAGAGAACTTTTGGTCTGACAGAGTAAAGAACTAACGATGGCTAACACACGTAGTGTTGTGAAGATGTAGCGCACTTGCACAGCTTCTGTATCCGTGGACTTTCTCGTCCCATCTACCGAAACTGTATTGTTTCTAGGGGTCGAGGTAGCGGAATGAAATGAATCATCCTCAGTTTCGTCGTCTTCTTGTAGCGCGTCGTACAGATCTGTAATAACTTCGCGAACACTCCTGATGAGATCTTGTTCACTGAAAGCGACCTTTCCCAGCACTTTGACGGCTAGGACTAACAAACTTTCGCTCAGATTAGACCGCATCAGCTCGTGGCAAATAGAAGTGAGTCTCCGTCGCCCGATCTCATCACTAAGGTCTGTTTGTGAAGCTAATTTGAGCAAATTCTCAATGATGAACTCGGTGTCGGCTTTCACTTCTTCTTCCTGTTGATTCGCTTCCGCAATGTGTTGCAAGATGAGATCAGAGAGAGTACTCAACTCCGGTAGTTTGTCAGCGACTGCTTGGGACAGGTCGCTGTCCTTCACAAAATCATTCAGACACCGCACCAGAAATGTTGATTCCGGATTGAGGTCCGACCAGAATTCTTGATCGAATGTCGCTTGCTTGATAAATTCCTGTCGATTTTTGAAAAATGCCCGCATGACATCTTCACCGATTGAAGAATTGACGATGTCGAGCCTTTGTAACAATTCTAGAATGGATCCATTAGCCAGATTCAACCAGTCGACTGCAAACATCTTTTCCGCTGCTTTACGCACATGCTCATCTCGATCCTGCAATCCCCACTTGAGTAATTTGTTTCGTTTTGAGATAGATAAAGGTTTGAAGCCATTGATAGAAGGCAAGGTGGTCGAATATATTTGACGTCTGAGCACCGGATCAAGATCGCGTGCTCGCTCCAGAAGAAATGGCAATGTTGAGCTTGACTGTGACAAGTTGTGTAAGACTGTCCTGCGTACTTCTGGCGAAGGATCGTGACTAAGGACATGCAGTAAGACTTCTGTGATCTTTGTAGAACTTTCGTCCTCATCCTCATCGTCCTCTGTTGGTACTTGGAACCTGGCCAATGCAAGAATTGCTTGCACACGAACGCTGGTTTCTCTATCGCGAAGACGCTTGATCAAGGCATCCTGAATCGTTTCGAACAATTCTTCGTCGATCTCGCTTAAGCCCGAGGTCATGATGTATGCCAGGAGTTGACACACTCGGTAGCGTACGTGCTTTTCCTTACTCGCGATTCCAAGTAATAGGTGGTTGATCAAGACACTTGTGAAGTCACTTTGGACGTCGTTGTTCTCTGCATCTAGGCCTTCTAGAAGAGACACGAATAGTGCGATGAATTTGATGATTCGATCGGCATTACTGTCTGCCTTTTTGCATATCAATACACGGTTCAGACAGATCAAAAACTGGCTGTTGAATTCTGTGGGATGGGTCCTCAGTAGTTGTTCTCGTAGAAGCACAACATTCTTCCGAGAAGGACGCACGCCTTGAATTTCATGAAAGAGCTCTGCAACACGGTTTCGTTCGCGATTGACCATGATTAATGGTATCGACCCGTGATTTGTCGGCGCTTAGCAAGCACACGTGTAAAGATTAGACCTCGAAACTTTTCTCGACGACAGGTATTGAAAAAGGACCGTACAGGATAGAGATATATGCGAAGCTGGTCAATTCCAAGTTATGAGAATCAAAACAATTGACAACGTCAATTCAAGCACGTGAATTCGTACTTGAAACAAAAGCCGCGCAAAGCCTGTGAAAGACGACGAGATACGAGCACCCATGCAATTCGATTGAACCACTTGGACATCTGAACTACACTATAGCAATTGACGCTTTTGTCCGCTTCATGTGAACACAGACAAGCAATACGCCGTCGTTCATGTGCAAACTACGAATCGACCTTTCGTAGTATGGACTCTTCCCTTGCCTCCTTCAAGGACAATTCATCACAAGTATCGACGGTCGCGACTGAGACGTCCAGATGCGCTCGATGCGTCAAGGATAAGAAAGGATGTGACAGGCTCTATCCTTGCTCAAGATGCAATGAATCCGGAGTCTCGGATTCCTGTATGTATACCGGAGCAATTCAGCGTTCCAGGCGGAGACGATCATCTCTTGGTCGTGGCCAGCCTACACTAGACAATACTCTGAGTCGTTCGTCGTTGTCCCAGCTTGATTTTGCTTTGATCTCGTCTGCAGGAGCAGATTATGAAGATAAAGACGAGTTATCTACGATCACACCTGGTGAGCGGCGCAGACGCAAATCACGTCTATCGAGTGGCAATGCACGGTCTCGTAGGCCGCTTCACAAATCTCCTGAAGTGCCGTCAGTGATGCCAGATAACTGGTTGAGCGAAGCGGCTGAAGAAGGTGACCGGAACGAGTCCACCGAGCTCGAGAAATCCGATGAGGAGATGGCCAGGCTGAGGATATACAATGGGTTTTCCGATATTGTTACACACCTCCCGGTGGAAATTTATCGTTCAACAACTTTTATCCGTGCACTCGATCTATCATACCATGATAAATGCACGCAATTGGATTCGCTTTGTAGGAACTTACAACATGAGCATCTTTCAGATCGAGTCACAGCATTGAAGGCCAGGATATGCCAACTGATGCAAGAGTCAAGTGAGGATCGCAACGAATCTGTTGTCGAGGTTGGCAAGTTACAGACGCTTGTGGAGTCTCACATCTCAGTCTTGTCGATGGAAATAGAGGCGATTGAGAATCCACAATCGATGGCTCCTCTAGAACTCTTACCAGAGACAGATGCAAACACACCGATCAAAAAACCACGCAGAAAGTATGGGCCAAATTATGACAAGGACAAGGAAGATGACGATGATGGCATGGACATTCCGATTGATGATGACGAACCGACTTATTGCTATTGTCAGCGAGTGTCCTTCGGGAAGATGATCGCTTGTGAGAATGAAGGATGCGAAGGGGGCGAGTGGTTTCATTTTGAGTGCTTGGGGTGGACAGCTCCTCCGAAAGGCAAGTGGTGGTGTCGGGTCTGCACCGAGGCCGGCTTTGGCAGCAAGAAATTCGTCCGCCGAGTGGTGGAATTGGATAGACGCTCCCCACGCATGGCAGTCTCGCCAGGCCAGCCGGACGTGACTTTTCAGAGACGTAGGGGCAGGGGCAGGGGCAGGGGTAGAGGTAGAGGTAGAGGCAGGGGCAGCGGCAGGGGCAGCAGCGGCAGGAACAACATGACCAGAAGCTTAATGACGAGAATGTGATAATATCAGAGTGGAGACGGACATTTGGTCACTATCGCAAACATCACAGACATATCCTTGTACTCTGGGCGTGATGAAACGAGCACGGAAGAAGGACAGACGTGTCTGTACTGTACGATACGATACGATACATGACGATACAGAAAGGAGGAGCTCTGGCTATAAATAGCGAAATGCATGCGTGTGAGTGGAATCACGTGCGACAAACATAAATAGACGCAGAGTGTTGGAGCTCCCGTGGACGTTTGAGTTTGAGGCTGGATTCTGGGGGCAGTTTTAGGTTGGATTGGTTGCACAAGAAGGAAGCAGAAGAATCGCTCATCCACCCGAACGACGCTTCCCTTCCACTCAGTATCCATTTCCACAACGACGTCCCGTTCGCCCGCCCGCAGTGGGCCCCCTTCGATGCACAAAGGAGGAAACATTTTGTGCCCTCACCCCAACGTCATCCTCTTCCCTTGTTGTCTCTGCCTGTTTCACTCGTCCTGCTTCCCTCCTCTGCTTCTTGTCTCACAGGCCTCGCCAATGCATGACATGTCTGCTCTGTGACATTGTCGAGCTCGGGTCCATAAGTTATTCTCATCACTGTACAATTGACTTCTCTCCATAAACTTCCTCCCGGCTGTGCGCTTCTCTGTTTTGCTGCGCACGTCCGTACCCTCACTCTTCTTCGGCTCGACAAGTGACTGAGATCTCGAAATTGGCATGTCGACGAGCGGGAGCACAGGTAATGCCGTTGTCGACATCATCAAGTCTGCCAACAGTTCGGCGCGTGGCAAGTTTGACATCAGTTCAATCATATCGTCCATCGGTTTCTCGCTCATCATCTCTGTCGTGTTACTTCTGACATTCTCGGCCTTGCGACCACGTAACAATGTCGTTTATGCTCCCAAGGTCAAGTATGCCGACGAGAAGCACCAACCTCCGAGACTGGACAACACACCATGGGCCTGGATCCGTCCGGTCGTGTCCCTCAAGGAGGACTACATGCTGGACCGGGTTGGCCTGGACGCGGTCATCTTTCTCAGATTTCTTCGTCTCTGTCGAGACTACCTTGCGATAATAGCCATCATTGGCTGCGGCGCGCTCATTCCTGTAAATATCATCGGCACCAATGCAACGGTCAACGCAAGCTCCAGCACCGAAGGCTCAACGAATCCCCTCCTGCGCTTGACCGTGGCCGGCCTAGTGCAGAAATGGATGATCCCTCATATCGCCGTGTCCTACATTTTCACGCTCCTGTTGATGGCCTTCATCTTTTTCAATTATGGTGCTGTGGTGCGACTCCGCCAGAAGTACTTTGCCTCGAACGATTATCAAGCATCCCTACACTCTCGGACAATCATGATGACCAACATACCGGCAAAGGGTCGGAGTGACGGACAGCTCGCGAGCCATGCCATGAAATTCAAGGACGCCGCACAATTCTCTCAGGCTCAAATTGGACGAGACGTGGGTAAATTACCGCACCTGATAGCAAAGCATGATGAGGCTGTGAGAAAGTTGGAAAGTTATCTTGCCAAATACCTCAAGAATCCTGCCAACCTCCCTACGAAGCGACCAACCTGTAAAAGCAGTAATGGACGTGTAGACGCCATCGATTACTACACGAATCGGGTCCAAAGTTTCGAACGTCAAGTAGAAACTGCTCGCGAGTCGTATGATGCTCTGCATTCACAATCCTATGGGTTCATTTCCTATCCTTCTATACCGGCTGCACACAAGGTCGCAAAATCAAACAGGTCTTCGAATCTCTTCATCTCGCCAAGGCCGCTCGATATCATGTGGGACAACTTGAGCAGGCCAGCAGCCAAGAGACACGCTAATCGTATCTTCGGCAATCTCTTGTTCGTCGCGCTCTGTTTCTTGTGGACCGTACCCAACGCGCTCATAGCAACGTTCATTTCGAATGTATATAACCTCGGATCTGTATGGCCCTGGTTTCAGCGTCGCATCAATGAGGATCCACGTCTTTGGGCTGTCCTACAAGGTATATTGAGTCCGATCATCCTTGCTCTGTTCTTCCTGCTACTGCCTTCCATCATGCGCAGACTCAGTGAATTCGAAGGGAGTCTGACGCGAAACGGCAGGGAGCGCAAGGTCTTTCATAAATTGTTCCTTTTCTTCTTCGTCAACAATTTCCTCTTGTTCACTATCTTTGGCGTACTGTGGAATTTTGTGCAAGCAACAATCGTGACTACTGCTCAGGACCAAACAGGCATCAGAGGCTTCTGGAGGGCTCTCAAGAACTCTGCTTTTTTTGATGGTCTTGCATCTGCAGTCACCTCAACTTCGACGTTCTGGATCATTTATGTGGCTCAACGCAACCTGGGTGCGCTGCTTGACCTCGTTCAGGTCTGGGGATTGTTTCTAAAGTGGTTCAAGAGAACGTTCCTAGCTCCAACTCCGAGAGAAATGATTGAATGGAGTGCGGCACAGAATTTCGACTATGCCTCATATTACAACAGTTTTCTCTATAACTTCACGATTTGTATCTCATATGCGACATTGGCGCCATTGATTTTACCGTTCGGGGTCCTATACTTTGTCGTAAGCGGATTCACGTACAAATACACAATGCTCTACGTCTCCGTCACCAAGGTCGAATCAGGCGGGGAGTTTTGGCGTGTTTTGGTCAATCGACTGCTTCTCAGTATTGGCTTCTCGAACTTACTCTTGTTCGTCCTTGTCTGGGTCAAGGTCAGTATTTACACGGCTATAGGGATCGTGCCGGTCTTTCTCCTGCTTCTCATCTTCAAGATATATCTCACACGAGCGTTTGACGCCAGATTCAACTACTACTTGCCGGAAAACTTTGATGAAGCGGGCAATTTGCCAGTCATACACCACAACGATCAGAAGCGTGATCGACTTCGTTCGCGATTCGGACACCCATCGTTACACAGAAAGCTCATTGTACCGATGGTGCATGAACGGTCTCGTCACCTTTTGCGCGAGATTTACAAGGGCCGTCTGAACGACGACTTTGAAGACGCTCCGACGGTGCCAATTTCCCCAACACACATCCAGGAGAAATTTGAGACTGTCGCACCAGAAGACCTGAACTTTGATGCATATAAGAACCGTCCCGAATTTGCCCTCACACATGGAGACATATACAATAGTGACGCAAATTCAGTGCGATCCATGACCACTGCGGGAAAGGACTTTTCTCCTTATGGCGATCTTACGCCGCCCCGAAGGCCTGTGCAATCACGATCACCTTCTTCTTACGGAGACATCACGCGTGAGTCGCCACTCGCTTATAAAGGTTACGCCGCGTCTCAGTATGCAGAGAGCCTTGACAACGGTGCTGCTGGCAGTGCTTATGAGCTTGAGTCTTACTATGGATCGCAACCCTACAACGAAGACTCGACCGCATACCAAAGTCACGAAGACCTTGCAAACCTACTGCGGCCCCGAAATGGTGCTGGCTACCGCTGAGTTGCCACGTTTGAGCATGTCGAATACCTGCTTTCACCGTCTGGACATGTACCTTGCAGAGAAATAGATATAGAAACGTGCACATATAATGACTTGTAGATTCAATGAATAGTTCACGATTTGCCCAATCTTTCCATCTAGCAAAGGCCCGGTTGATCAAAGGGTCCTGATGACACGTAGGTGAGCGGGCGTGCGTGTCAGCAGCGGTATCAAAAGAATTGCAATGTCGCCTCAGGGAGACCACTGGACAAGCAAGATTGACGTGCTGTGCATATAGGAAATTGTCTTGGACGAAATTCGGAACTGTTTTTTGCGGTTATGAGTCTCACCCTGCTTGGGATGCTGAACCAAATTATTGACCTACTGAACTTCTACAATACCCGAACTAAGAAATACAACCACCCATAGCACCTTGACGAGACACAAGAGTAGGGCTCATTGAATTGCCTGCCCTTGTCTAATGTGTCTTGTGCCCCTCAGGCAACCAAGTGCAGCAGGAGAACTTTGGTGGGCAGACAGGCAAACAACAAGCCTTTGATGCTGAATTCATTCCACCAATCAAAACAGATCTATCCTTGGAATCGATATCTGATTGGCTGATATGTCCGCTTAGTGCGGGATGTGGCAGCTCAAGGAGCCAATCACTGATTTTGCTTCTTCCAGTGTGATTCTCCGTCAGTGGAGAGCATCAACTCCTCATGCTTCCTCTTCCCTGCAACCTCCTACAAACATCAAGTGTGTTACACTCGTGACTACCTGTTGATTAACCAGAGCAGAGTCGAGACAGTCCTACGTCGTCGCCATCCTTCATCCTCCACTCGCTAGGCCCTCACAAAGGATGCAGAGAGTGTTTCGGCTTCGAAATAACAGCTGAAGCGCGACCACGGCACGAAAATCGATCCTTGAGCTATCGGCGTGGACGAGCACGATTGTTCGCGACCTTTCACTCACAATCATTCGCCGTTTGACAACTGTCTCGCACACTTGTATCTGGTCTTTTGTTTCATGTTTCCTTCTCTAGTGTAAGTCCCTGACAAGTTTCAGCCGATTTTATGATCTGAGCTGAGAAACACTTTGAGCTCTGATCTGATAAAACATAGACCTCCTAACAAGAACACTTCAAGAAGGGCGACCCCGACACTTCCTAGCTTGGCTATCCCGACAACCAATTTGACACCAGGTTCTGCTCGTCTCTTCGACAACCATGATAGTGCCGGAAGGAGTCCAGCTTCAGGTTCGGGGGGCCACTCCTTGCTCACACCTGCCATGGCCGACACCAATATCGCTACCACACCTGGGTTGAGTGCCACCGAATCCTTCAGTGCAGACGTACGGCGTGTCCTGGGTACCAACGAAGGTTCGGACGACTACACCTCGAGCTCCCGTGATTCACCGACTTCCCTCCTCGACATGCATGAAGACGACTGGCGCCGGGCCTTTGAGTCGGACGGGATCGCATGTCTAAACAGGCTTGGAGAAGGGCAAGGAGGTTCTGTGGACCGATGCAATCTAAGCAGATTTCCCCATTTCGGTGTCTTTGCTCTGAAGCGTATTCCAGCGGACCCTGACCTCAATGTTCAACGACAAATCATTCGTGAGTTAAGCTTCAATCGTTCGTGCCAGAGTCCCTACATCGCACAATACTATGGTGCATATCTGAACGAGAAAGAGGGTGTCATCTGTATAGCTATGGAGTACTGTGAAGGTGGATCGCTCGATACACTATACAAACGTGTCAAGGCTCGTGACGGTCGTACGGGTGAAAGAGTCATTGGCCGAGTCGCTCGTGGAGTGTTAGAAGGTCTGTCTTATCTACACCAGCGGAAAATCATTCATCGAGACATCAAGCCGTCAAACATCTTGCTCACAAAGACTGGACAGGTCAAGCTCTGTGACTTCGGTGTCAGTGGAGAACTGGTCAACTCACTTGCAGGCACATATACCGGTACAAGCTATTACATGGCCCCGGAGCGCATTCAAGGACAACCATATACAGTCACTTCGGATGTATGGTCGTTGGGCCTGACGCTTATGGAGGTTTGCATCAACAAGTTTCCATTCTTAGAGAGCGATGATGTGCCTTTGATGCCGATTGAACTTCTCAACATCATTGTATCTCAGGAACCACCTGAACTACAGGATGAGCCAGAACTGGGTGTAAAGTGGTCAAAGAGCTTTCGACACTTCCTCAAGTGCTCCTTGGATAGGGACGGAAGTAGGAGACCGAGTCCCCGACAAATGTTAGAACATCCTTGGATAGTCGGCATTAGCGAGAAGCGTGTCGACATGGGACGTTGGATAACAGAAGTGTGGTCTTGATTTCGGCGATTTCGGCAATTGGTTGAAATGCAGAAATTTCCTGCTCGCGGTGAAATTGATTAGGTCAACTTATCGAAAAGCATCGCAATTAGCGTATCGGCATGAGCATTTGCAAGTAGCGAGCATTGAGCATTGATAATTTGTAGAATACAAATACTTTCTTTCGAATGGGGAAATGAATTCAGTTTTTACTCCACAATTTTGGCTTCTGCTTCGAGCCTTCACTCCACTCACAAAGATTTGTGCCCTCGACATCTGACAAGACGTGCACTGAACAGTCTACGCCTTACATGTCATCTTGTTGACAAGGCAAGAGCTTGAATGAATGCCACGTTTCGTGCAGTCCTGGTCTTTAGTACTTTTGTAGCGGCCTACATCTATCAACAATTCTTCCACACATCGCCGACACAGTCTCCTTTCAGGAAGCATGACAGACACGACATCCTGCCGCTCGACACTCCTAGTCTTTACGCGATTGCAGATATCCACGGAGACTACCCGCGTGCTCTTTCGGCGCTTCAGCATGCAAAGGTAGTGGACGAGGCCGGCTCGTGGGTAGCGGGCAATGCCACGCTGGTTCAGACGGGGGACATTGTCGATCGCGGGCCGGACACGCAGCTGCTCTATCGGTACTTTCGGAACCTGACGAGACAGGCGTCGAGGTCGGGCGGTCGGGTGGTCAAGTTGTGGGGGAACCACGAGTACATGAATGCCATGTACGATTGGCGGTACGTGGACGAGGGCGACCTCGATTCCTTCCCTGCGCCCTCGACCGAGACCCGCGAACGGGCCTTCTCGATCGAGGGGGAGATTGGGTCGGACTGGATGGTGGACTACGCGGTGACCTATCGGGACGCCCGGTACCGTGCCCATTTCATGCACGCGGGACTGAGTCCCGAGCACGCGGCCGACGAGACGGACGATATTGGCAAGTCGTTCATGAGGGACCTGTTGGGCGGTGCCCGGGCGCACTCACAGTGGACCGAGACGCAGCGCCGGTTCTGGGACGGCGAGGGGCCGATGTGGTACCGCGGATACGCACTCCTCGACGAGGCCGGGGCCTGTCGCGTCGCCGGGGAGGTCATGCACACGCTCGACGTCGACTTTCTCGTCATGGGACACACGCCAAACTTTGATGGCGCCCTCACCCGGTGCGGCGGCAGGGTCCTGCTCATCGACACTGGCCTGTCTGGTGCCTACGGCGGACGGCCTGTCGTGCTGCAGTTCAGCGTCGATGAGGCCGCACAGAGGCAAGTCAAGTTGTGGTACGACGACGACCGGTCCGTGGAGACGGTGTATCCCGAGTGACCTTGCATGACAGGCACGGACATGGACCGGTAAAAGTAACATTATGCATAGATTACTGATTAGAGAAAACCGTGACGCCAATAGAAAACATGATTTTTCTGCCTCTTCGCTCATGCTGAATCGGTGCTGAAGGTATGTACACAGGAAAGGGACCGATGCTCTATTTACATGACGACACAACAACGCGCCTTTTTCTCAATCTTGCGTTGGTCGACTGCCTCTGCCTCCCTCTTGACCCGCGGATCAGCGTGTCGGTGCATGGCTGCGATCGATGCTTGGGCCGCTCTTGGTGCCGGTGCCGGTGCCTGACGATGACGAAACTCGGTGGTGGTGGTGGTCTGGTCGTCTGGATTTTGTGAGATGTGTGCCGTAGACGATGCCGCCTGCCCCGACACCGTCGCCTTCGGCAGGTCGACGAGGCCGAGGCCCCTATTCTCACTCGGCAGCGGTGCGACGGCCAGCTGTTCGGTCGCGTCTGTCAACCGTCGGTCCGACGAGGGGCCGGACGAATCTGTCCGAGCATGGGGGCTGTTCTGGACGAGTTGGGGCGTGCCTATATTGTGGACGCTACGACGACTAAAGTTTGGCATGTTTGTGCCGAACGAGGATGTCTGTCTGTGCAACGATGTGCTCGGATTCTGACCCAGGATCGGGGACTGTTGGGGCTCAACTTGTGGCGTGTACGAGAGTCGGGGACTGTGTGCCAACGGTGGGGACTGAAATTCGTCGTTACATTGTTCCTCCTGCGTCGTCGACAGGACCGGAGGTTCATACGCGGAAGCCCGTTTCGACGCGGGACTCGTCCACGTCTTGTGCGTCTCCCACATCGAATCGAAGGATTCCTCTGCCCCTCCATCCTCGATCCACTGTCCGAGAGCCAATTTTCGTGCGACGGTCGGTAGCATCTGTTGCTCTGCAGGCAGTCGAGGGTCCGGCTGGAATTTTCCGAGCCATGGCGGAGGTCCGGAAGGCGCCTGGTTGATGAGTTGAATCCGTCGGGCCTGTTCATCCCTCAGTGCGCGATAATCCTTAAACTCTGTCTGGCGCGTGTTTTCGGTCAAGGAGGCAGACCTTTGCATGCCAGGTTGATTGTTGCTTCGAGCCTTGCGAGCTGGCAAAGATCCGAATTTGTTCATGCCGGGATCATCGAAAGACGTACGCAACTTGGCCAATTGATTCAGCGGCATCGACGTGGACCTTGGGATGCCTTTGTACAAGGTCGACTCGTCGTTCAGCGTCAACTGAGGCACAGTGTGATGCTCAGCTGCCTCGTGATGGGCCGTTTCAGATAAGTTGTCCTTTGGCTTTGCCTGATATGGTATCCTTGTAGCTTCCCCGGCAATGCTATGGTTAGAATATCGATCTCGTGGTACAGGAATTCTGGAAAGACTGTACACTCTTTTGAACGAGCCATTGTCGATTGCAGTAGATTTGGTGGGATCTGTGGCATCATTCTGTATAGCCGGGAAAAGAGTAGTTGCTGTCTCGGGCTTTTCGTTTCTTGCTTCGACAATTGCTTGGTACCGCGAATCGTAGCCGAATTCGTCGTAGTTGAAGCTATCTGAGTGACGATAACTATTCGGACTGCCAATCCTCGACAAGCTTGACTGCGATACCTTCTCTCTAGACCCATTCATGGCGGTCTTCAGGAGTCGATTGGGCGAGACTTCGCGAGAGCTCGCGCCTGAAACATAGTAGTCCAGAACAGAGTCGGCACGTGAGGCGGATCTAACATCGTGTTGACTATGCGAAGAGCCATAGCGCTGCATAGACGGAGCAAGCAAGCTCATTCGAATGTTTGGTCACTTGACGGCTGTAAACAAACAATATTGTCTTACTGGATACTCCAAATCGTGATGTTACGATAACTCCAGCGAACAACAATATACAGGGTCGCAATGCCAAGAATGGCGGTGTGACCAGACCACTGCTTGTCCGTGGCCATGCCCCTGTACAAGAAGAGTCGAGGGGGTTACAGACACACGGACGCACTGGATGCACGGACAGATGGGATGCGCTCAGAAGTCAGGGGCGCTCAAGCCACCCGCTTTTATCTAATCGATCCAGATCACGAATGGAATACGATGCGCACTCCAAGATGACGTTGAACAAGAGAATCAAACAAGTCTAAACAGACAGGTACTTGTGAGGAGACATTTCAGACAACATCATTCCTTCTTCAAAGTCCTACATCTTAGATAGCCATAATTGACGCCAACCGTGGAGAGCTGTCGACAAGCAATCTGGAGCAGTTCCTCGATCGTGTAGAGGACTCTGCCATGAACATCTTCGACAAAGTGTTTGGTAGCAAGAAGCCGAATACGATCGAAGTCAGCTATGGAAAGGGGAAATATGACATAGACTTCACTGAAGGCTCGATCGAAGATGGCACGATAACTGTCGGAGAACTACGAAGCCAATGCA
Organism: Taphrina deformans; assembly: GCA_005281575.1. Taxonomy (NCBI): domain Eukaryota; kingdom Fungi; phylum Ascomycota; class Taphrinomycetes; order Taphrinales; family Taphrinaceae; genus Taphrina; species Taphrina deformans. The sequence goes on from RHGG01000001.1 coordinate 58,767, forward strand.
CATATATCACAAACACGCCAGGACAAAATATCAGATTGCTATATCGTGGCAAGAATCTGACAAACGACACTGTCAAGCTGAGTGCTGTTGGGATGAAGAGCGGTAGCAAGGTGCTCTGCATGGCTAGTCCATCCACCGCGCCACCGGAACAGTCTGTGAATAATGCCAACGGAACCTCTTCAGAGTTACATAATCGGCAGGCAGCGGCGGTGAAAAGTCCTTCCGAACAACTCGACGCCCTTATGCTTGTTATCAGGACAGAACTGCAACCGCCGGTAGAGGCCTTTACGAGCCACGTGCCGGATGATGCCAAAGCGAGGAAGGAAACTCATGATAGGCTGGCAGAGCTGCTTCTGCAGAAACTCTTTGCGCTGGATGGCATCACATGCAAAGAAGAGGCCTCTCAAGCCGAGAAGGACGAAGTTCGTCAGAAGAGGAAGGACGGAGTAAAGTACACACAAGCTCTGCTAGATAGTGTGGACGAGATTGTGCGGCAGGATACAATGGAGGCTGAGAGGGCTGCGGCTTAGCTTTCCGTCTGCAATGTCGGCCTAGCAGCGGAATCATTCGCGTGCTGTGCGGGAGACACAAATACCGATGAGACGGATTTGGAGGCCCCATACTCGGATTTTGGCTTGAGGATGACACAAAAGGCCACCTGGGCAGACTAGGATCGTCCGGCTCCTCCGATGGCAGTAGTCACGGCTTTTCGTCCGCACGTAAGACAAGTAATGCCCTCTGAGAAGTAGATGCATCTGCATGATTATACAGGCAAGGTCTCATACTTGACACTGCTTCCGAGGTCTGTTCCGCGCAGGAATCTAAGGCTTTTTATAGTACCGTTCATCAAGCATGCGATATTGCTAATCAAGCTCTTCCACTGTATGATGCGCTTCATTTCGCAAGCACATCCGCTGTCACCAGTCGCCCATATCCTTCCATCTTCCATGTCCACAGTGGCGATGCAAGCACTGCCCAGTCCCGAGATCAGCGACTGGGAAGTTGCCCCACCGTCGAGCAAGACAATACCCAATCCTGTCAATGTCAAGTGCAAGAAGTGTGTTTCCCGGAGCTGCCGCCTCAGTAGCAGCGGGCGCTGACACGACGGAAATGGCGGGTGACGTACTCCGAGCCGGGGTGAATCCCGTTGCGGAGATGCCGGTGCGCTCGCGTAGATGTTGGATTTGCACTCGAGAGGCAAGGAATTTCCTGGACTCGTATATGGTCGCCTGCCCAGAAGTCGCTCTCTGCTACCCCCAGAATTCGCTCGTCTCTCGTCATTGATGATAAAGGGCCACCGTTCCCCCGATCCAGATCCGATCTTGCAGACAATCGTTGAATCGTACCAAACACACTCGTCTTAGGGCATCTCGACAAGGACGCATACGAGACGCACTAACTGGACACGAGTCTGTCAGATACAAACGAAAGTTCCTCCGTGACAAGTGGCAAGTAGTGAGAGAGCTCATCGTAAAATGTCGGGTTCCTACTTGTCAACCACCTCGCGGCTTCGAGTCCAGGGTCACTTCCCACTCAACAGTCGCCGTAAACTACCTCCATTTCCGACATATCAGGGCCCGGACTGTACGGCCAATTTGCCCGACGAGATTCTTCTCAACATTCTCGGTTATCTCGATGCCAGATCGCTCGACAACTGTCAACTCGTCTCGCGGCGATGGCACCAGCAGTGTATAACAGCAATGGCGAAGCGCGGTCCCCGGCACATTCGCCTCCTGTTTGAGATTGTGGGTGGAGAAACGGAGGATGGGGAGATGGACATTTACTGGCTCTTCAAGAATGACTCGAACGAGGTGGTCAAGTCCATCCTCATCAATGTCTGCTCCACATACCGTTTGGCACGGCTGGCGAGCAGGGATCGCTCCTTTGAGGGATCCTTTGAATCCGAGATCGCCGCTCTCCTCAGGGGCGACTCAAAAGCAATGATGGCAGTGCAGCTTCGCACGTCGAGCTATCTAGACACACTGAACCGTCCCGAACGGGAGCTCACGAATCTCATCATCAGGCCGCCCAACATTCTCAATGCCATGACGGACGGAGTCATCACCAAGATTGCCACCCAACCTCTCCGAGAGATGACTCCACAACAACGCGGTGCCACCGGGGGGTCGCATACCGACATCTCGTCGCACGATGTGGGACAGTTTGACATCTCGTCCGACGGGCTCTAGACGGGCAGAGGCGAGTGCCCCAGACAAGTGATACAAGTAGGAAAATCACATCATGTAGAGACATATTAATCGGAAGGGAGGGATTTCCTTACCGCGAGTAGCAATCGCCGTAGCAATTTTGACAATTTCAACCATGTACGCGACAGAACACCGCAGCCGAGCCACAGAACCACCTTCCTGGGAGCGAGTGGAAACATTGCGATTTATCCCCGCGAAGCAATCGTTCCCCTCCTGCCTGCCAATGGATCAACACAAAGGTTGACGCAGTTGACTCTTCCCCCATCCATCCTTGTCTCTGACCACGAACGGAACGATGCGTTGCGTATGTAAGCAATCTTCCTGAATCGATGCCGCAGGTCATTTACTCACCCACTCACTTCACTCACCCACTCACCGCAGCGTCTATGCTCGCTCTATTCGGACGCACGTGCATCACTATGGCCTCCGCTGTCCACGTGCGCTGGCTCGGATGCTCCGTGTGGCGCGTGAGCTGCCATCTGCAAGACGAACGAGTCTCACAGGCAGTCAGTCAGTCAGTCAGTCTCTTGTCCGTGGTCAGTACGTTGTCCATCTCTGCAACGATGCGAGAGTAACACCTGAGCCCCGATGACGAAGTTGGATTGAACATGGACGCGGAGCAATTCAAGCAGCATGCCCATGCGGCCGTGGACCGCATCATCGCCTACAACAGGAACCTCTCGGCCACTCCACCATCATCGCAGGAGATTGATGCGTCACAACTGGTGACGAGTCGGATGTCGCCGGGATACCTGGCAAGCCGTCTGCCGTCCACTATTCCGGCGGAGGGTGAGTCCTTTGAGTCGATCCAGGCAGATTTGGAAGCACACATCATGCCCGGCATAACGCACTGGCAGTCGCCCAACTTTATGGCTTACTTTCCCGCAAATTCATCGTACCCCGGGATCCTGGGGGACATGTACTCTGGCATGCTCACCTGTGCCGCGTTCAACTGGCAGGCATCGCCAGCAGTGACTGAGCTCGAGACGATCGTGATGGACATGTTGGGTTCGGCCATCGGACTTCATGAAGGCTTCAGGTCGGGTGGGGAGGGCGGCGGGTGTCTCTTTGGGAGTGCGAGCGAGGCCGTGTTGACCATGATGATGGCGGCCCGGGACAGGTACCTCGACGATGCGGAAGCAGGGTACCAGAGTCTCCCGCATGGCAGCGGCGGGGCAGAGACGGGCACAACTGTCGGAGTGGACCAGCTGGTGGCCATCGTCACGGATCAGACGCACTCTGGAGTCGAAAAGGCGGCCAAGCTGTTGCGCATCAAGTGTCATAAGGTCACGACGACGGGGGCGGACGACTTTGCGATGACTGCCACCGCACTGGAGGACGCCCTGACCGATCTGCGTGGTCGAGGACTCCATCCATTCTTCGCCTGCATGACTCTCGGGACGACACCGACCTGCGCCGTCGACGACATGCCCGGCCTCAAAGCAATCTTTTCGCGGCCCGAGAACAGGGTCATTTGGACACACTTGGACGCAGCATATGCCGGATCGGCCATGATCCTGCCGTCCATGCAACACTACCTCGCCGGATCCGAAGACTACGACTCGTTCGAGTTCAACGCCCATAAATGGCTCCTCACCAACTTTGACTGTTCCTGCCTGTGGCTCCAGCGACGGAGGTACCTCATCGCGGCGATGGACATCACGCCCTCCTACCTGCGGAACGAGATGAGTGACGCCGGCCTCGTGACCGACTACCGGAACTGGGGCATACCCCTCGGCCGACGATTCCGGGCCCTAAAACTGTGGTTCGTGATGAGGACGTACGGGCTCGCCGGACTGCGCGAGCATATACAAAGGCACCTCGCCTACTCCGACAAGTTTGTCGACCTGGTGCAGGGCAACAGCGACATGGAGATCATCGCCCCGCCGAGATTCGCACTCTGCGTCTTGAAGTTCCGGGACGGCGACGCCGTGACGAGGAGCGTGTATGAGCACATCAACCGGGAAGGCAAGTTGTTTTTGACGGCAAGTGTCGTGGCGGGTGACTTTGTCATCCGTGTGGTGGCCTGTGCGCCTGCCGTCACAGAGGCTCATCTCGTCGGTGCATACGAGACGTTGGTCAGGACGTACGAAAATGTCAAGGCGGGAAGGGAGTAGCGTGTTGCATGTCGTGTTACTTGTTGCATTATTATTTCGCATCACCTGCCGTCGCTCGCTCCGCCTCAAAGCACGCAGACTCGGCCACGGTCCCTATGATTTCGATTTACCGCCCACCTTGCCGACTCGATCGGGTCTCGCGTACGGCGTCTCCCGGGACCGCGCCTTGACGACACCATTCTTCTCGTTCCTCCTCTCCCTGCGACTGCCAAACTCCTCGTCCGTCATGCCCAGCTGTGCCTCCCTCTTCGCCTTGCCGACGACGTGAATGTTTTCGAGCACACGGGCCTCCTTGCACCCCTCATACTCCGCCATCGTCGTGCCGGTGCGGGACTCGATGGCGTGGACGAGGTCGACATCGTGCTCCGAGACGAGACTGATGCTCTCGCCCGGCCTGTTTGCCCGGGCCGTACGTCCCACCCGATGGATGTAATCGTCCGCATCACGGGGCAGGTCGAAGTTGATCACCATCTCCACGAGCGGAATGTCCAGACCCCGACTCGCCACGTCCGTCGCGATGAGGACCGTCGCACTGCCGGCCCGGAACCGGGCCAGGTTCGAGATCCGGTCGTGCTGTGCCAGGTCGCTGTGGAGGGCCGTCACCCGGTACTCCAGCAACCTCAACATCCGGCGCAGCAGTTCAGCGGTCCGTGTGCGGTTCACGAATATGATGCTGCTCTTTGATTCGTTCTTGGGCAGCGAGAGGAGATCGTGGAGGTAACTCTCCCGGATCTGGGAGGGGATGAAGAGGTACCCCTGCGTCAACGTGGACGGCACCGCGGTCAGTGAGCCCTCGCCTCCCACCTCATGCAGAAACGGTGCGGCCTTGCCGTTCTTGCCCGGTTGCTGCGATAGTTTCCTGATGGCGTCCGTGATTGTCGCCGTGAAGAGCAGGGTCTGACGGTCGCGCGGCAACAATGACATGCACTGTTCCAACTCGTCCGCAAAACTGGGGTTCAGCAACCGATCCGCCTCATCCAACACCAGGAATTGGCATTTCCGCAGCCCGCCCACAGTTTCGTCGCCGTTGCTCCGGATGATGTCCGCCAACCTGCCCGGCGTGGCAATCACAACGTGCGGTCGCCTCGCCAGGGACGAAGACTGTTCGAGCATGTCCAGTCCACCGACCACCGTCGCAAACTTCAGGTCCATACTCGCGCCCAGTGCAGCAAACTGATCACTTATCTGGATGGCGAGTTCTCGCGTCGGCGTGAGGACCAACGCAAAGACACCGTACGGATCCCGACTCCATTTCTGCAAAATCGGCAACGCAAACGCCGCCGTCTTGCCACTACCGGTCTTTGCGCCCCCGATACAGTCTCGACCCGCGAGAATCTCTGGGATGCAGGAGGATTGAATCTGACTCGGCTTGTGGATGCTCACCGAGGCGAGAGCGTCCACCAGCCACTGCGAAAGGCCCAGCGAGGAGAAGGACTTTTTCGACAATTCTTCCATGGGGAAACGATCTTTGTCGAGGCGATCGAGTAGTTGTACGGCGCAGAGATGAGAGATTGATGGATGCGGATATCCAACAAGACTGGGAAATAGTCAAAGTTTTCAGAGTTTACCTGTAGCGAGAAACAAAATTTTGAAATGTGGAGCCGATGGCTTCGACGCCCAAAGTATACGGCATCACCACAACGTCTCCAATGACGCATTTCGCTACATACATCCTGGAGTGCCTGTGCACCTCGAGTGGTATATACTAAAAGTGACCTATGATTCTTGACATGCCTGCATCAGCTTTTCGTGGCTCGTCATGCCGAGCTTTGCAAACTTGACGAGATCAAAGTCCTCCTCCTTCATCTCGTCGAGAAAGACTTCGTAACTGAACCATCCCCTGAACCCAGTCCTGAGGATCGCATCAGTCACTTCCTTGACGGGCAGGTACCCGGGTCTCGAAGCGTCGTATGGCAATGGACGGTAAGAGTGACTCAGGATCTCTCTTGCCTCGGGCGTCGTCTCGGTCCAGTCCGGGTGGTCGGGCGTGATGTGTTTCCTGTACGCGTCCGAGATTTGCAGGAAGAAAATCTCCTCGGCCTTGACCACGCTCGCCAACTCCTCCAGACTCGCCTTGAACCGGGCGTCCCTGTCGGTTGTCGACAGGAGACCGTCCGGGTTGGCTGGATCGGCCCACTCTCGTCCCGCAATCTGAAAGGTATCCAGGTTGAGACCAAAGTTATCCCGGTCCACGCGCTTCATCACATCGTAGCAGTGTTTCCACGTATTCACATGAGCACCCCAACACCACGGCTCGTACGCCACCCTCACACCGTACGTCTTTGCCAAGTCACTGAGCTCGCGCAAGTCCTTTGCAATGACGTTGAAGTCTGACGAAGTACTTTTGTCGTCGTTACTCCCGACCTGCAACATCGTGCATCCCAGGGGCTTCATCAGCCTCAACCACCGCTCGGCCCTCTCAAACTTCCGTCTCCTCGTCTCGGTGTCTGTGTATCCCTCGAACTGACTGTGGGGCTGCAGCACAAGCACCTGTACCTTGGCGTCCCTGCACAACTGGCCCGCTCTCTCCGCAGCACTCTGCAGCTTTGGAAAGTCCTCCTCCCCGTCCGACTCTATGCCTGCAAACGCGAAAAGGTCAGGCATGCCCATCTCCAGTGCTGCGTAACCCGCCCGTGCAATCGCATCGATTTTCTTCGGCAGGGTGTGCGAGTCGTGCATGCCCAGTGACGATGTAGCATAGCACAGAGGGATCTTGTCGAGGTTTTCGAACTTTGTCATGATTTTGTTTCGGAATGATAGTTATTTCGTCCCCTTGTGACTGTAAAGATGTATATTATAACTGTGCTTGGAATCGTACTTTGCTGACTTTGTAAATTGTGGGGTTTTTGACATACGTCATTGACTTCTCGCCGGGCCTTTGCCGCTACTCTAGTACTTGCAACTGACCGACGATGATTCAATCGGAAGTGAGAGATAATTACTCAGATTCCAGTGAATGGCATAGACAAGTAGTGTACGGGTAGAGGTGATTCACATCTGAAAATCTATCAGATAGTCACAGAACCAAAATTCGTAGCAACAATTCTAGTCGTGTCGAAACAATATTAGGATTTGTTTGTCCTTGTTACCAGCTATGGTGATTTACAAGTCGTCATATGCAACTTCTGCCCGTCCTGCGCTGCTCATGCTGGAAATTGAAACACCACCTTATTGACCTTTCGCTCATCAAACCTCTTGTACGCGTCCACAGCGTCGTCGATATCGACTATGCAATCCACAAAGCCCTCAAAGTGATCCTCTTCTGCCTTCATGATTGCAATCGCCTCTGGCAGGATGGACCGGACGGGACATCGTCCGAAATGACACGTAACATTCTTACTGAAACAGTCTTCGCCGGTAAAGGGCAGTGGATCATTGTGAACGCCCACGGAGGAGAGCACACCGAAGGGTCGTAGACTGTTGAAGGAACACAGTAGGGCTGAGGGATGCCCTACCACTTCACAGACGGCATCCATGCCCCGTCCATCGCTGCGCTTCCGGAGTTCTTCACTGACGCGTTCCGGGTGCTCGAGGTCCAACTGAATCGGGACTGCACCAATCTTGCGTGCAGCCTCGAGTCGACTCGGCACAGAATCGACAGCGTAGAGTTTCGAGGCGGAGGATCCATACGAGGCGAGTAGATGCTGTGCCGCAATGATGGTACACAAACCGACCGGTCCACACCCAAACACTGCCACATGAAGACTCTCAGTCTTGGGGAAATTCCTCAGGGCGTTCTTGATGCAGTAGTAGCCGGTGGGGAAGATGTCCCCGAGAAACAACAACGTCTTTTCATCCCTCATCTCGACTTCCGCGGTGCGTAACAGGGTGGTCGAGGCATGCGGGACCCTGACATACTCTGCCTGGCCACCATTCAGCGCCGGACTCCCAAAGAGAAGAGACTCTTCGCATCTCGCACTGTAACCGCGTTCGCAGAACCAACAGGTCCCGCACGAAGTAGTGAACGGCGACACGACCTGCTCACCAACCCTCAAGTCGCATTCCGTGCCCACCTGGTGCACGGTCCCCAGGAACTCGTGGCCATTGATATAGTTGAGTGAAGCGACGGCCTCGTGGCCCCGGTACGCGTGTAGTTCCGAACCGCAGAGGGCGGAATACCGGACCTTCAGGATGGCGTCCTTTGGATGTCTGATTTGTGGAACCGGTTCCCGAGTCACTTTTACCTGACCCGGACCATGGAACGTCACCGCCTTCATCGTTTCAGACATGACTGAGGTAAGCCGATGCGCGAGCAAACTTCAGCACTGTATCTGTCATTAATCAGCGTTGTGAAAACTCCATGCTCATCTCGAGAATTTGAGATGGTTGTGGGGAATTCCAATTCGGCTCCGAAGCTCCATACCGTGCCAGGCCAAAGTCCTCAAGCCCAAATCGCTCACCTTGAAGCCACAATTTAGCACAGATAATGCTTCGAAGACTCTCAAGAAAGGCTTTTAAGCTCGATTTTTTGACCTTAGAATATAGTCTGAGGCTCAAGGAATCTACTGAAGAGTTCTGACATTGATCCAATGTCTCAGTGGTTAAGAATCTCTGAATGTGTCTATGCTTGCTAGTGCTTTGCTCCAGATAGAAACCCTAGCAAGCATGTACAATTCCTTCTACTGAGAAGCATACAATGTATGGATCAATCCCAAAATTTGCGAATAGACTCTATAGTACAACAGCAAGATATCATTGTCAAAAAATTGAGCTTAAAAGCCTTTCTTGAGAGTCTTCTAAGCATTATCTGTGCTGAATTGTGGCTTCAAGGTGAGCGATTTGGGCTCGAGGACTTTGGCCTGGCACGGTAGTGTAACTAAAAATGCACACAAAACCGGATATTTTGGAAAATTACACGTTTCTACAATACGACACCTCAGAGCCGCACAATTAGGCACTGGCTTGGGCAAGGTTTCTACCTGATGTTGTGAAGGTTCTTGTGAGCTGATTCTTCAGCCTTCGCCACCGACCTTCGGCTCTGTTCATCTTTGTATTTGTGGTTATATCATTTTGTAATGGAGTTTTGGGCCCCACAACGCCGTTCGACTGCAGCACCCGAGGATCTCGAGGATCTGTGGTACTCGTAAACAGGCTAGGAAGGGCCGTCTTTTCAGCAGCCGTTGCTCTGCGTTGCTCTTCACGGATGTGTTGACCAATATTTATATTGAAATGCTGCCCACATACCTTGTTGAACAAGACCTGAGCACTCTTTCCGTCAACACCGTCTCGTTCCTGCTGAGTGAATGTTCCAGTTGCCGGGCTCTCAAATTCAGAGAGGTTGAGGAGACTAGGATATGGCCTGAGAGCATAAACTATGCTGTAACGAAATGGCTCCGAGTTTCCATCACTGTTCGTCATTGAAGAACATCGTACACGATGCACACCGGCTCTATACTGTCCTCTACTTAGATAGCGTAGTACTTGTCCTGATAAAAGTGTTATTGTAAGTCCTGAAGCACCTGCTGGGATTCCATGGCGTTCTTCGATTGAAGTCCATTCGGAGGTTGACTCATTGTAAACCTCAAGTCCCGGAGAACTACCTACCACAATGGACAGCAAACCAAGGTCTTTGTGTCTCTCGGCAACTATTCTCGATGTTTCAGTCATTTCAAGTCCTTCGCCTACTAGTCCTTCTTTATGTGGTCTGTCATATCGAAAGAGTCGCAGTAGTGTTGGAGTGCGTGATTTTTCAAACTTGAGACACTGGCCAAGAAGAGGTGAATAAGGATTCTTAGGCAGATCCAGATCTTCAGAGATCATACCCATTACACGTTGTAACATATCTCCTGTCCCTTGCCACACGTCTTTCGCTTTATCGCTGATGAGTGCTGGTGTTCGAGGATAGCTTCTACAGGTGAAAATTTGCTTTTCTGTCGGCACAACGGAGAAACCTTCTTCACTGGCGCCCGAGCCAGATGGTGCACGATATCGTCTTTTGGCATCGTTTTCAGACTCTAGCGCAAAATACTCCTTGGAAACATCGAACAGCGCTGCGAAGCTGTTTATCAAGCTCGAAAACTTGAGCGGATCAAGAGCTACAAAACCATAGTTCCGCAGATCGGAAAGCTGTCGAGGTGTTAAAGGTGTGTTCTCCATTTTCCAAGACGATACAAGACAAAACAAGCTTAACGAGTCCTTGCTTATGGGACGCATGAGATGATGCTTGTGAATCTGGTGCTGTGCCTCGAACAGCACAGGCTTGCTCGTCATAGTGGAGCCGTTCAACACTGTCATACGGTAACAAGCAAAGCACAATCTGCGGAGTCTCACGCATGACTGGAATCTCAAGCATTTCGGGAAAAAGCGTAAAGAAGCAAGTGAATAGTGCAGCTAGAGAGCTCTGACTAGAAACCCGCATATTAAGATCCGCAATGCCATGGTCGCTGCAACCTGAAAACCTAATTCTATCCGCAATGCGCTACTTCTTTCCTGTTATTTTCGTTATTTGCTTTCCTCCTTTCTTCAATTTGGCATCCAAGGCATCCATCGAATCACCGAGCTCGTCCAGCATACCATTCTGCTCGTCAAGCTCCTGGCCGATGATGTTGCCCAATTCCTTTTGCCTTTGGAGAATTGGGAGCAATGAGCTTAGTAGATCATCTTGCTGTTGTATGATTTGTGTTTGCCCTTCAAGAAGTTCCTCATTCGTTTTGCTCAGTGTAGAAGCAGTCTCTTGAGCCGGGCCGAGACGTCTGCCAGCAGAAGACTTCGGGGCGAACGGTGAGCTACCTTCAGATGAATGGGTGGATGTCTGTTGACTGGGCAGTCCTTGTGCCGAGTGGCGATAGTTCTGTGCCAGGGTCATCAGACTTAGGGATTCTCTGTGGAGCTCATCGCAGACATCACGTCGTCGTCTGGTCTCTGCTTCTGATACATCTACAAGCTTTTCCAGTGTGGCAATTTCAGCAAAAGTCTTCTCAGCTGAGTTGAGCGCCTTTTTGATTTGCACATAACTTTCAGCATTATGAGATTGCAAGTGACGCCTTGCTAGTTGAAGATCGGCACGAACATCCTGTACAAGCTCATAAAAGTCCCTATTTTGACGAGTCTGGCGAGGTAAAGGTACTTCCAAAAATTGCTTCAGCACAGCACTTGCTCGCAAAGACTTGTCATCGAGAATCGCTTGTAAGTAGTCTTCCAGTCCGATTCTTCGAGCCTCGATATCAGGACTGCGCAGGTAGGTTTTGGCAGGTAGTGTTTTTGGTGGATGTAGACCTGTGGTCTCTACGATTTGGCGGTGGAAATCGATGAAGTCGGAATATCGGCGCGACACTTGGTAAGATTGTAGTGAGCCGGCAATTGAGACATGCTAGATCAGTCAGATTGCTGTGAAGGAACTTGACAGGGATGTCACTTACGATTTGATATGTAATATGAGGTTTACTATTCAGATCAACACATTCCGCCGCACAAACTTCCAGCTAAGACTTACGGGAGTGACAGTGACAAGGTCGAAGGGATAGTAATGGAGGATATAGCACTCATGTAACCGAGTTGAGCTCTTCGTTTACCTCGATGGTGAGAATATTGATGAAGAACACAATGTTGCAAGACGAAGCCGTTGTAGTTCTCACCTGGACGTTTCAGGTATTATGCGCAGAGCGCTTGAGAGCTATCTCTGTCGAGTCTGTCCACAATAGAGAAAATTGTATGCTCAGGAGGTTGCGATGGTCGTCCCAATCACCGAGTGTACGCTTGCGTAAGAGTGATTATGTCCCAGAAACAGGAATAGGACGATCGAGAACACTCGCAGTCTCCTTGTCACATGCCTATCTTTGTTTCGAACGTCCGTGCGAGTCTTGATCGGCTCCAACTTGAGTTGCGCAACTGAACAAGCATCAGTGATCAATTCACTTTCCCGATTGAGAACTCTAATTCTGATTGAAGAGGCAAGCTCTGCCGTCTTTCAGTGAGGCTTATGCAGCAGCCCATGATCGCTTCAGAGCATCAATTGAAGGTTGGATTCTCTTGTCATGCTCTCCGAGCACGCACATATGGTCGTAGGTTGTGATTCTGCAGCTCTTAAGTCTTGCATACGTGCTTCCAATCCTTGTCACTGTCACAAATCACTACTGTATCAAGTGCTTGTGGAGTGTGGGGTCACATCTGAATATAGTGGAAGTGCACTTGTATCAAGACTTGAGCACAATATCAATTGCAACAGAACAACCACGGGAATGCGAGTATATCAGCACGTTACTTTTGCCTACGGAATATAGACTTGCTTATGATAACACTGACCCAGCTTGAAGATTATCACTTTTTTCTGTTGGTCCAGGACCTGATGTCTCTTCCTTTGCCTACGTGTTAGAGGAAGGTCTCAAGGCAGCTGTGCGTGCTCCATTCCTCCTAGTATGACCTACGATAAGGCTTGACACTTTTCGAGTAGTTCTGCACATTTAGTGACGGACTGGTAGTGCGGCGGCGATTGTGCAGGAGCCGAATGCCAGATGAGATGTGAGCCAATCTCGGAAGGCGCTCCCTTGTTAGGCCCGTCTCGCTCCCGTGTTGGTCGAGTCACCTTTTGGGAAACTTTACACCACTTCGGCGGCTCAATCGCTCCTTCATTCTCGTTTTTGGCAGACATCATCACTCGGTTCAAATTTATCCTGCATTCAATTTCAAATCTGGCTGCTACTACATAGTGTCCTATTCGGATGGCCGAAGAAGGGGAAAGTTTAGAGCAGCAGCAAACGCAGCAAGCTGTAACCAGTGAGTCTTCAGATTATGGAATGACAAAAAGTTGAGCTGACATGTGAAGGTCACCACACCATCACAATCATTCTCCCACAGCATTCGAATCTCAAGCAAATCCAGGTGCAAGCGACATCCCTTGAGACCATCAATGACATCAAGCAAAGTCTTATTGACCTGCCGGCCACGAATCAATTTACATGTTTCCACCTCGAGTATGATGGACAAACACTAAATGATTTTGCGGAGTTGAGCAGTCTTGATGATCTTCCAGAAAATCCAGAATTCAAGCTGGTTGAAGCTCCGTACACTGAGAGGGACTCCCGCTTACATATATCCCGTGTGCTCGATTTCTTGAGTGGGAACAAAACTGAGGGTTTCGGTGGTGAGACGAACTTCGATCATCTGCAGATCAAGGAGGGTGCACCGACTCCACTGGTCGACTACACCCTTGAGAGGAACTTTTCTATCGAGACGCTAATACAGCACGATTCTCCGACGATTCCACAGTGTCTAAAGTCTCTTGCACTATCACTGTGGAACCCAACAAGCTCGCAGTACAAGAATAGAGGACACTTGTTGTATCTCGTACTCAACACCTTGGAGGGAGATAGTGTACACATCACGTCGAGTTTCTCTGGGTACAATGCTAATTTAAGTACTGCCTCAAAATTTGATGCGTCGCAGAAACCTGGTACTAGACAATATCATTCACTCCTGCCACTACTCAAGTCCTTGTCACCATTGTTCAAGAAGAATTATGCAGAATTAGAGAAATATATGAACACACGGGATCCAATCTTGACGGTGCCGATCAGTAATGCTCACATGGCTCAGCCTTGGATTGCGATCGATTCCAACCAGAAGCCGGATCCTGTCCGTATCCAGAAGTCGTATCTGGAGCAGGGCTTTGAGAACAATGACTCTATCCGGGACTGGAACGAAGAACTACAGACCACTCGAGAGCTGCCGGTCACTCCATTACCGGAACGAATCATGCGTTCACGATTACTGCAAAAGACTCTTTACGACTTCTCTGCCGCGGCAGCCAAAGGAGCCGAGTTGCTAGTGAAAGGAGAATTGGTTTCGCTCAACCCAACCGAGGAGATTGAAGCTCAGATGTACATATATTCGAATATTTTCTTCTCACGGGGACTAGACGGAGTAGGCACTTTCATTCGTGATGGTGGTGATGCTGCTGCTCACAAAGCTGTTGCACTGGATGTCAATGGTGTGCGAATTCTTTCTACCTTGGACGTTGATGGGCTGAGCACGCTGGGCACTTGTGTTGTTGACTATGCTGGAGAACGTATTGTAGCTCAGAGCATCGTGCCGGGCATTTTTCGACAAAGAGAGGAGAACGAGAGCCAGATCATCTATGGCGGTGTCGATGGTCGCGACGTTGTAGCCACCGACCCGAAATGTGATGAGATTTTTGCAAAGGTCTCCGCAGCTCTGCGACTGAAGCGACATCCGGTCTTTGAGCAGGAAAAAGATACACGCAAGGAATTAGAAATGTCCATCGAAACCAAAGGGTTAGCAGGAGCTGATGGAAGGACATATGTTTTGGACCTCTATCGACTGACTCCGGTCGACATTGAATTCCTTGAAAGCGAGTGCACTGAGCCCAATGATGCTCCTTTTGTGTCCGTCAAAGAGTCCCGAGCACAGAAAGATGCTAGGACAGATACCAAATATCCACATCGGATGACCTTGTTCAGATATGAACTGATGGAGGCATACTGGGAAGCCAAGTTAAATGAATATGTGCAACAGAAGATGAGTGAGGAAGATGCGACCAAGGAAAACACTTTCAAGCCCGTGGAAAATGAAGGAATAGGCAGAGGCGATTTGACAGAAACAGAGACAACAACCGTAACCGATGAAGCAGAAGTCGCAAAGGAGAATAAGGATGCCGACACGAGCGCGGATTCCGATGGGTTCACCAAGGTCGAATCGAACGGTCAAGTGGCTGCTAATGGCGAAGCTCAGGTACAGAAACAAGCAACGGATACTGCAACACAAGAACGACGCGTTGACATCTCTGGCTTTAGCCTTCTCTTCAATCCAGACACTTTCCATGCTCGATTCCCGGAAAGTGCGAGTGAGCAGGATATCAGTCAGAAGGATCTCGATGAAGCTCTTATTCGAGACGTATCGAAATTCTTGCGTGAAACAACTATCCCACAGTTTGTCGAAGATTTAAAGGAAGCACGGGTGGCATCTCCTATGGACTCTACCTCGCTTTCGAAGGCATTGCACAAGCGTGGAATCAATGTTCGCTATCTAGGAAAGATTCTACAACTTGCGGAAAGTGAAGAACAGAGTGGCAAACACTTAGCGTTGGTAGCTGTAACCAAAAGGGCTATTGTGTCCCGCTCGATAAAGCATGTCTTGGCACAACAGACACGAGGGATTCCTTTCGCCTTGCTAAGTTCGGCTATTTCACACTTCCTGAATTGTCTCTTTTCGAATGACAAGGCTTCAGCGTCTGTCGATCCTGAGCTGGAAAACATGTATCCTCAATCGCTATCTTTCAAGATCTTGAGCACAGATAAAGTGCGGGAGCTGATTGAAAGGGAAGCTTTCAGACGCTTCAGATACACCCTGCCCAACGATTGGTTGACTACCATACGTGGTTTGCCGCTACTTCGTGAAGTGTGTCTGCAATTCGGTTTGCGTCTGGAGGCTAGAGACTACTTCGCGCCGCTTCCAAAAACAAATGGTCATGTATCACCGCCCGTGGCGCCTGAGAACACGTCCTCGAAGAAGAACAGGAAGAACAAGAAAGAGACCGTTGCAGCACAGCCTTTGAAGTCAAGGAGCAGTATGTTTGTGCCAGAGGACATCCTCAGTATCCTACCAGTAATCAAGGATTCAACGCCTCGATCAGGCTTGGCAGAGGAGGCCATGGAGGCCGGTCGTATCTCGATCGTCCAAGGCCAGAAAGACCTTGGCATGGAGCTCTTGTTGGAGTCACTATCGTTACATGAACAGATATATGGCGTCTTGCACCCCGAGGCCGCCCGGGGTTACAATGCACTTGCCTTGATTTACAGTTCACTCGAGGACAAGCCGAGTGCAGTCGAGCTTGCTAAAAAGGCTGTAGTCGTTGCTGAACGAACCTTGGGTCTAGACAGTTCTGAGACGATCCTATACTACCTCAATCTAGCTCTGTTCGAGCATGCAAACAGCAACACCAAGCAGGCATTGAATTATCTGCAACATGCTTTGACGCAATGGCGCATCATTTTCGGATCCAATCACCCAGACATGATCACGACCATCAATAATGTTGCTGTAATGCTCCAGTCTTTGAAGCTATACCCCGAGTCCTTGAAATGGTTCGAATCCAGTGTTGACATTTGCGAGTCGGTGTATGGTCCAGAGAGTGTCAATGCTGCCACTCTGTATTTCCAGATAGCACAGGCCATGGCACTGACCGGGGACCACAAAGGATCAATCAACCGCATGCGCGACTCACATAACATCTTCAAGAAAGAGTTCGGCGAGGAAAACCATAACACGAAAGAGACCCACATGTGGCTCACACAACTGACGCAGAACGCAGTTCAGCTTGCCAAGCAGGCAAAAGAAGAGGCCACAAGAAAAGGTCGCCGAATTGGCGGCACGTCGACCTTGACACCAAAGGTCAAGTCACAACCAACATTGCAAAACCAGGCAACAACATTGCCTGATAGGTCTTCTCAGGTAGACGAGAGGATAGGAACAAAAGGATTACAATCAATTGAGGAATTGGTCAAGTACATTGCGGGCGATGTCCCAACAACCGTCTCCAACCAATCGAAAAAGTCAAATAAAAAGACGACGCGACGACCGATGCACTGAAACCTTCGATGATCTGTCACACTCCATTACCCGACACGTGGTTTCATCACTAAAAGAGAAAATAAAAGCATCGCCGTCTTGTGTTGCGATCAAGCATAGCGTATTCACTGCATCGTTTCAATTGTGCAAATCATCTTTATACGCAGATTGCGTAGAGACAGATATTCCAATACTCACCACTCTACATTCTACAAACTGCTGCTCGCCATACGCTGATGATGATGATGATGATGGTACATTCGATGCTCCACTTCAAGGCTTCTTCTGTCCTGCTTTCCATTGACTATACTTGGCTCGTTCGGCACTGTCGAGAAACTCCTGTTTATCGAGGTACCCGGCCTTGTTACCCCTCTTCAGGTCCTCGTTGATGCCCTCCCTGTCGACGAAGGAAGACCACTCCATGCGTGACTTTTCGAGGGTATTGATCTTCTGAACCTTGGTGCCGCCGGCATCGAGCGTCGATTTCCGCTTGACCACGCGACGGAGAGGTAGTCCTGCGTCATTTGTCCTCACCGCTGTCGCTGTGGCGGGAGTACCAGCGGCGGCGGCGGCTTGTTGGGCGAGGTAATCTTTCGCTGCCTGAGAATCTTTCGGCACGACCTGGACCTCGGTGTGCACGTCGCCGGCAAATTCGTAGGTCCGATTGATGGTGACTGTTTCCTCCGCCGTCGGATCCGCCGGTGGTACTTTCGACGTCGAGGCTGTGGGTGTGGGACTGTTCAGTGCTGCCCAGAGGGCATCAATGTCTGTCTTTGAAGTACCCGAGTTGGACGCTGCCGGCACACTCTTTTCCTCTCGAGATTCTTGGGCGCGCTGTGCTCTCGTCTTGATTAGTCCTCCCTCGGTACCCAATTGTTCCGCATCTGCCTTTGCCCTTGCAGACTTTTTGTTGATGTCCTTGCCGATCGTCTTTTCATCGCCCGAGTCGTAGTCGCCCAACTTGTCTTCTTGTTCAGAGCCCGAGTCTGATTCGGCATCGTCTGCGCCGTCGACTTTTGGAGTTTTCGATTTTGTGGGTTGATTCGGGTTGTAATCCTCGTCCTCGGAATCGTCACTCGCCTCCATGCGAGGATCGATATTGACGGCTTTCGTCATGTCCGGCATGACGGGGACAATGGCAAAGGCCGATGTGAAGGTGTGGGTAGTGGGTCAGAGTTAAAAAGGACAAGTCCGTCGCAGCATTCAAAGTTGGGAGAGTGATTGGTGATTACACATCCCGCGATCTGCAATTTTGTGGCCAGTCTCCGTGCGGAACAAGTTATCATGCGCCCTCACCACGACCTCCCTTCTCTCGCAGGAATGGCATTCCCTGGCCTGCCAGTCTTGTACGATGTACAGGACGCGGCAGATTGGACAAAGACAATCGCCCCGTTCATCGGACAGTTTTGGGAGATTGAAAGGGTATTCTACGGGGAACTCTCGCCATGGCGGTACTTTGTCACCACGAATCCCATCGTCTCATGGATCCACCTCTTCCTCTTCTGGGTCACGCTGTCCTTCACACTGAGCCTGGTGACAAGGAATTACTCCTGGGTGGACCGGTTCTGGTCCATCATCCCGACGAGCTACACGACGCTCCTGTTTGTCCGGGGATACTTTAGTGGATCGGACATCAACGGTCTCCTGCACGCCCGCTTCGTCATGGTCTGGGGCATGCAGTGTCTCTGGTCGGTCCGCCTGACGAGGAACTACTTTCGGAAGGGTGGGTACGCGGCCGGGAGCGAGGACTACCGGTGGGAGTACGTCCGGTCACGCATCGGCACGGCGGCCTTCCATGGCCTCAACCTCGTCTTCATCGCCTTCCTCCAGAACGTGCTGCTGGCGCTCCTGCCACTGCCGGCCTACGTCGTCTTCCTGGTGGGGAAGGAGGTCCCCCTGAACTGGCGCGACGCCCTCTTCCTCGAGGTCGTCCTCTTTGCCCTCGTGGGTCAACTGAGGAGCGACGACCTGCAGCTTCGGTACCAGACCAGCAAGGCCCGGCACGCCGCCGGGACCGCGACCTTTGACGACACCTACCGCGAGTTCTCCCTCCCGCAACTCGACCGCGGCTTCGTCACGGCCGAGTTTTGGCGCGTGAGCCGACACCCGGCCTTCTTCCTCGAGCAGGTCGTCTGGGCCGGCTTCTACCTCTGGGCCGCCTCCACGACCGGCGTCTACCTCAACCACGCCATCCTCGGCTGTCTCGCCTACGTCGCCCTCTTCCAGTGCTCCACCCGACTGACGGAACACATCTCGGCCTCAAAGTATCCCGCCTATGCCAGGTACCGGCGCGCCGTCCCCATGCTCTGTCCCCTCCCCTTCATGACCTGGCACGAGGCACGAGAAGCAAAGCTGGAGCGAGCGCTGGAGCGGGAGCGAGTCGGTGGCAAGAAGGAGATTTAGTCTGCGCGCGGGGGTTCCATAAGAAGCTTTCATGCCCGCATAGACATGTTTCCGCTTCAACACGCAGTGAAAGACACGGGCATTGATGGAGGGACGCTACATTATGCTGCTATGTACAGTAAAAATATCCAATTTGCCGCCCCCTTCCTCACAAATGCTCTCGACTCGTTGAAAAACTGTGCCCTGCATGATTCATCATCCACTCGTCCATCTCCCACAATCCTGTCCTCTCGTCATTTCGAATCATCATGCATCCACCTTTTTAATCATTTGCGGGGCTGGCGTGCCGGCCGGTGCACCACCGAGGCCATCGGAGCCAGGCACGTCGGGTGCCGCGACCGTGCCGCCGGCACCAAAGATGGCAGACAGGTCCAGCTTGTTGGCCCCGTCCGGGCGCGGCCCGAGGATCTTCTCCACCTCCTTGTACGAGAGGACCTCCTTGTCGAGCAGCGTCTGGGCCACCTTGATCAGGCCGTCCTTGTGCGTCTCGAGTGTGTCCCTCGTCCGCTGGTAGGCATTCTTGATGACGTCCCGTACCTCCTCATCAATCATCCGTGCAGTCGTGTCTGAGAATGGTTTCTGGATCTGTTCATTGTCCATCGGATAGCTGACGGTCCCGATCTTGGCCGACATGCCAAAGGACGAGACATAGGAGGTGGCCATTTTTGTGACCTTGTTGAAGTCGTCGCTGGCGCCCGAGGTGACCTGGTCGCCACCAAAGAACATCTCCTCAGAGACCCGTCCGGCGAGGGCCATGGACATGCGGTCCAGGATCTGTCCCCGGCTCATGAGATATTGGTCTTTCGGCAGGTACGAGGCATAACCGAGGGCTTGTGCCCGGGGAATGATTGATACCTTCAGCATGGCGTCGTTGTGCTTGAGGAACCAGCCGCAGACTGCGTGTCCGGCCTCGTGGTGTGCAACAATATTCTTCTCCTCGGGCGACAGGATCCTCGACTTCTTCTCGAGACCAGCAGTCACACGCTCGATTGCCTGCTCAAAGTGCAGCAATGTGACGGACTGCGCCTGACTTCGAGCTGCGATGAGTGCACCCTCATTGCAACAGTTGGCAATGTCCGCCCCGGTGAAGCCTGGCGTGAGGACAGCGAGCTTCTTGGCCAACTGTTCGAGGTTCTCTGTCGTGATGATCTTCTTCAGGTGCACCATGTAAATCTGCTCTCGTCCAGAGATATCAGGTCGGTCAATGGCAATATGTCTGTCGAATCGGCCGGGACGCATCAGAGCAGGGTCAAGAACGTCCGGCCTGTTTGTTCCGGCAAGCACGACCACATGCTCGGTAGTGTCGAATCCATCCATCTCCACGAGAAGCTGGTTCAGTGTCGATTCCCTCTCATCGTTCGAGCCGAACTGACCACCTCGGCCTCTGGCCTTGCCGATAGCATCAATCTCATCAACAAAGATGATGCAGGGAGCATTCTTACGGGCATTGGCAAACAGATCCCGGACTCGGGAGGGACCGACTCCGACAAACATCTCCACAAACTCGGATCCGGACACGGAGAAGAATGGCACACCGGCCTCGCCTGCGGTCGCCTTGGCCAGGAGGGTCTTTCCCGTACCCGGGGGACCGGAGAGGACTGCACCTCGGGGGATCTTGGCTCCCAGTTTTTCATAGAGAGCGGGTTCCTTCAAGAATTTGACAAACTCCATAATCTCTTCCTTCGCCTCGTCTGCCCCGGCAACGTCCTTGAACTTTGTCTTGATGTCGGTCTCGGCATTGATCATCTTGGCCTTGGACTTGCCGACACCAAAGATACCTCCGCCGCCACCGGCTCCTCCAGCAGCTCTTCGGGACATGTAGACGATCGCTCCGATCAGGAGTAGCGTGGGTGCAAAAGACAGGACTGTCGAGGCCAGGCTGATCTCGTCGTGATAGGAGACGGGTATGCGCTGGTTTGAGGGGATGCCGAGTTCGGCTTGTGCTTCGTCCAGCTTGCGCTCAAAGGCCTCTACCGAGCCGATGCTAAAGTAGTAGGTCATGCCACTCGAGGCAGCTGAGCCGGGATATGTCTGGCCTGTGGCGTTGGAGTGCAAGTTGACTCTGACACGGTTGCGGTTGATGACGGTGAGCTGGTCGACGAGGCCCTTGTCGAGGAAGGCGGTACGGAAGTCTTGCCAGGTAATCTCCTTGCCCCCGCTGGAGGAGCCGGTGAGACTGTAGATGACATAGGCGACGACGAGTGCTGTGATGATGGAGTTCGTACTGACCTCTGCACGGAACTCCTTGGGCTCACCGGGCTTCTTTTTTGGAGTCTTGGGATCGCCGCCCCCAGTGCTTTCGGAGCCGGTCGCTTTGGCTCCAAAAAAGTGCTCGAATCCCTTCGGGACCGGCTTCTTGTCGTCCTTCTTGGGAGTGGCGTTGTCCTCTACCTTACCATCCTTCTGATCGGGTTTGTTTGGTGACTCGGAGGCATAGCAGCGTCTGGCGACGGGTGAGAGTCTCGAGAGTCGGAGTGGCGACCTGAGAGCGGCTCTCTGCGCGACATTGAGTCTGAACATGTATCGGTCCAGAGGATCTGGAGCGAGTGAGGACGAGTCGAGGAGAGAAAAAGGATAGAAAGGATGGGAGGGAGGGATGAAGGGGGGTATAGGAAGGAGCAGGGGTAGGAGTGAGTAGAAGCAGAGATCATTACGTTGGTGGACTTGAGAGAGTGAGAGTCAGAGTGAGAGAGAGCGAGAGAGCGAGAGAACGAGAGAGAGGAAAGGCGGGAAGGGCGGGAGGATCTACCAGAACCATCCATCGAATCGATCCACTCACTCTTCAGTCCCTGCATCCATTCCATCCTCCCTCCCGATTTCCCTCCCTTCCACACTCTCACTCTCTTCTCTCATTCTCTTACTCTCTCTCTTCTGCTTCTGCTTCTCGCCTCTTCTCCCTTTGATTGTCCAGGATGAGCTCCTCCCCTGCTTATGACTCTCGAGATGAGAGTTGCTGTGGCGCACTCACTCTCTCTCTCTCTCTCTCCACTTGCTGCTGCTCCTGCTTCTTCTGCTCCTTGCCTTCCCCCTTCTCTGGACTCTCTGCTGCTCCTTCCCTTGACGTGCACATCTCGTCGCTGCTCCCTCCCTCATGCTGCCGCCAGATGCCCCGGGGGAGAGTCAAGATGTCGACATGCCAGACTTCTCCACCGCCGTGATTGAGGAATTTGGTTTTCGCAAACGGGTCCGTGACAGGCACTCCCTCACCGGCGGCTTCACTAAGGATCCCCTGGCTGCGCCCGTCGAGCGACCTGATGATGACGATTATGCCCCCAGGACCAAGTCTGCCACCCGAAGGAAGCGGGTCTACAAGCCCAGGAAGCGAAAGGTGGAGGCTTCCGAGCCCACAAGCGACGACGAGCCTGCACAGGATGCCGACATGGAAGCGTACTTCAAGGGAGACTTGCGTCGCTTCGACGACAGAGGCAATGATCTCTTCTGTGTCTGCAGACGCGGCGACCTGGGAAAGTGGATGATTGGGTGCGATGGGTGCGACGAGTGGTACCATGGCGACTGTGTCAACATTTCAAGGGACGATGAGGATCTCATCGATCAATTCTACTGCCCGCGATGCCAAAAGAACGGGGACGGCACGACCGTGTGGAAGCGCAAATGCCGGCTGCAGACCTGTCGAAAGCCAGCGTCAGACTCTCCTGTCCTGGACCTAGACACGGCCATGTCCGGTCGCACGAAGACCGGCAAGGCCTCAAAGTACTGTTCGAGAGATCACGGAATGGCGTATTTCAGGGAAAAGGTTGCGCAAGCCCTGCTGAGACCGGGGGAGATTAAAGCAATGGTCTCCCATGCGCCAAGGGTAGATGAATTCAAAAAGCTCGGAGATGTGGCTCCCGTGGTCGAAGGCATCGTCACCAAAGATGACCGGGTCCGGATGGCAGAGATGCAGTCGGAACGAGATGGACTACATGAATCCCTGAGAAAGCTCGAAGCTCGAACTGTCTGCCTGAACAGCATGCACGAACGAGCTCTCCGTGTAAACACAGCCCTGAAGGCCAGGAAGGAAAAGGAGATCTGTGGACTGGATGAACGACTCAGCATACAAGACCGCGATCTAGACACCCTCGTCCAGTCGACCGGGTTCATGGAGACGCTCTTGGGTTCCAACACCGACAAGTTGTGCACTGTCCTTGCGAAGAAGTGCAATCGACATGCCGGCTGGTATGCAGTCAAGATGGATAGCTATGTGAAGGACGAGGAGACACTGAAAGGAGAATTGGCGAGGCTCAGGGATGAAGATGAGCTCATCAGACTGGCTGCCCAGAGGCGAGTGGCGGCATGAGAACATGAATACATGAAAGTCGACAATCATGCTCTGGACATGACAAGTTGCTCACTTCAGTCATCCTTCAAGGCAAGAACGTCTGTTGCGAGGTGGTGTGGCAGACATGACACGGATGATCTCTCAGGGGTGTAATCCCTGTCCTTGAGTCTTACACGTGACATGCCCAGGCATGTATCGGGGCGACAGCAGAGAAGGTGTGGACCCACACGGCATTCACATCATTCGTGCAAAGCTCTATGGGGTTATACAAGACCATGTGGTCGATACCTCCGCGTCCGGCCTGGGTGAAGTGGGGCCTCAAGAGAATGCGCTGGAATGACAACTGATAAAGGCGCGCAATGTTTGTCATTCATGAAAGTGCATGTATATCTGCTCGGTCCAGAAGCAAACCCGCAAACAAACGTCGAGCATGTCACCGGCGTGCACCATGTGCTCTGATAAACACAACATGTCCTGCAAACCATCTATCCTGCCGCATGACTATACGCGATGCTCAGTGTGCTTTGGTCGCGGTGCATGTCGACATTGTCGCTCAATCGGAGAGTTTCGAGAGCATATGAGTCCCTTCTTGACTTTAAATTGAGGAGTTCTGCTCATCTTGCTCGACCATTCGGACATCTCTAAAAGATGAGATTCCATGGAGTTGTAAGTGTATTGCCGGTTCTCGCTGCCGCCACAAAGCATGCACATGATTCGAAGTATCATGTCATCAAGCATCAAGACCATCCACATCACAAGATCCATTTTGTTCATAACGGTGTCTCCTCGAGTTCTCAGTCGTTGAATGCGCAGAAACCCTCGATTGCAGAGGTGTGTGCTGGAGCCACTCCGGGCTACACTGGTTACCTGATTTCCGGGTCAAAGCACTTCTACTTTGCTTACTTTGAGTCGCGCTCGAATCCCGCGACAGATCCCTTGGTCATGTGGAGTAAGCTCTCGTTTCTGTTTTTGGTTTTCCGCTGATTCGTCAGTCAATGGAGGACCAGGGTGTAGCAGTTTCACGGGACTTCTCCACGAAAACGGTCCTTGCAATGTAAATCTCGATGGGAATGGCACTACGGTGAACAAGCACTCCTGGGTCAACACGGCCAACATGTTCTACCTTGACCAGCCACTAGGGGTAGGGTTTTCCTACGATGCTAGCAAGAATGCCAAGACCTCTGAATCAACTGCGGTGGCTGCCAAAGACCTGACGATTTTCCTGAAGCTCTGGTACCACCGTTTCCCGCATACCAGGAGTAACGACTTTCATATGAGCGGTGAGTCGTATGCAGGACACTACCTCCCAAAATTCGCAGATCACATCGTAAAACACAATGAGGAGGCTCAGCGTCTGTCCAAGCCAAGTAACATGATACCCCTAAAGTCAATCATCATGGGAAACGGTCTGTACGATATAAGTATCCAGCAAACCACCATATACAATACCACTTGCACCAACATCAACGGAGTCGGTCCAGTACTCGACAAGGCCAGTTGTGATCAGATGGAAGAGGACATGACCAAGTGTCAGCAGGATTACCCTGCCTGTTTCGAAAGACTCGGGACCGCCGAGGGCAATGCCACATGCGACGCTGTCTACGTCTTCTGTCAGAACGCGCTCCTGGGTGTCTATGCACAGAGTGGCCGGAGCATGTACGACATCACGAAGAAATGCACGGATGGTGTCTCATGCTATCCGATCGACGGCGCGACGGCCAGGTACATGAACGACCCGAGAGTCCGTGCCGGGTTCGGGGCCTCGGACGCGGCGGTGAAGAGCTACACCATGTGCAACGAGGACGTCCTGCACACGTTCTACGACAAGCACGATCCGTTCTACCCGAGTGCACCGTTCGTGGCCGGGTTGCTGGACCGGGGGATCCGCGTCTTCATGTACGCGGGCGTGCACGACGTCGTCTGCAACTTTGTGGGCAGCGAGGCCGTCCTCGCCGGTCTCGAGTGGTCGGGATCGGAGGCGTACCGGGCCGCGGCGAAGAGACCAAGGGCATGGTCCGGGGGACTGACGTGGCAGAGCAAGAACCTGAGGTACGCCAGGGTCAAGGGCGCCGGACACGTAAGGACCCATTCGCGTGCTACTCGTTTTTCCCCTCCTGCTGACGTCGCTCCAGTTTGTGCCGTATTCTCAACCGGTAGCTTCCCTCGAGATGTTTTCCAAGTGGATCAAGAACCAGGAACTCTAAAGGGCCGGCAGGACCAAAGACTTGAATGTCCCTTCTATTCAATTTCCCTTTCAACTGTCCATTCACCCAGTGTCAGGAGACATGTTTTCCTTAATAGAGTCCCAACAAGCATTCAATTTACTCACCTACTCTGTAATCGCGGTTGGTCAAATATTGAATTGGATTGCCAACTGATTGATTGATTGATTGATTGAGAATCACACTAACATAAGAGGTTTGACGGTCCCGCAAATGCTCGCCTGACGCTGGATGACTTGATACTCTTCTACTTCTTGTCCTTTTTGCGCTTCGTCTTCCGCCCACCCTCCTCTCGCTGCTCTTCGGCGGCGGCATCGAGGACGGCCTCTCGCCTGGCCCACTTGCTCTGACTCCAGAGATCCTTCTGGAACTGCTTGGCCCTCTTCTTGGCACCGTACTTTTTCCGATCATGGTCGACTTTTTCGCGGGGCTTGAATGCCGCCAACTTTTTGAGGCCGACGTATTCGTTCAGCTTGGTGTCGTCTGCAAAGAGAATGTCCTCCACCGACAGACCAAACGTCTCCGGGTCCGTCTGACGGTACCGAAACATCCGGCCGCCCGGTCCGAGTGGGTCCGGCACCGAGGCGTCCACCAGTGCCTCGATCTTGCGTTTCCGTGACTTTTCCTCCCGTTTCGTCAATTTTCCGGTCCCCGATCGGACGGGCCCAGTCTCTCCTTCTGCTCCGTCGTCGGCGTCGTCGTCGTCTGCGGCGATGGGCAGGTCGTCAATGTCGATATCGTCGGTCCACGTCGGCTTGGATTCCGTCTCCTCGTAGTACGCGTCATTGAACCGATCAATCATCTTCCTGTCCCAATTGTCGGGATCAAAGTCGCCCTCGAGGTCCACTTCGTCAAAGTCCATCCGTCGGCCTGTGACCTCCTCAATCTTCCTGATCTTCTCCTCCAGTTCTGCCTTTTTGAGGTTCTTCAGCCGGTTCAGTTCCTCCATCCGTTCCTGCTTCCTCGAGTTCTCCTTCACCATCTTTGTCTCCCTCTCCTTCTTCCGCTTCTCGTCCTTGCGACGGACACTCTGGATGTCACGCGGGTGTGTCGTTATCTCGGTCGCGCCGGGCTGTTCGAATCGGAAATTATAAGTCGTCTCAAACTTCTCCGCCTTTTCTTCCCAGTCTGCAAACTCCTCATCAGAGTCTACAATCTGATCATAAGACGGTACTTTATCCGCGTTCTTGTCGATCCAACCTCGATTCAGGACGTATTTCATCAGAAACTCCTCGCCCTCGGGATTGTCTTGGTTTCCAGAAGTGAGCTGTTTCAACAAATCGCCTTCCACTCCGTTCCCGATCTGTTCCTTCAGGAAAGCTTGGTACTGATCGTCCTCGAGCTGAGTCTCCTCGGTCGTACGCTTCCTGGGCACCAGGACATCATCGTCAGAATCAGCCTCTTCTCCTAAACCTCGAAAAGCGTTCCGTAAGTCATCTTGCTCTTGGACGTGTGTTGGTCCGTTCTGTTGGCCTCGCACTAAATCTTCCTCGTCCTCTTCGTCCTGATCGTCATTCGCTTTGCCAGAGAGAAGCGTTTGCCGGTGAACATCAGCAATTGTAGTCGGTTTCTGCTGTTTGCCCTTTGCCGATGCGTCCCTGGCTTCCTTCTCAGCTTCCTCGAAGAACTTGGCTTCTGTGGTGTACAACTCCGGATCCTTGTTTCGTATCCTCGACATCATTTTGAGTATCGCTGCATCGATTTGTGGGGTGTTCAGGTCACCGATATCATCCTCTTCCTCGCTAGTAGAGGCATCAGAGTCGTCCTCTAGATCCGCATCTTTGTACTTTTCCTGCAGACGATGCAAATCCTCTCGCTTCTTGTTGTGCTCGAATCGCCGTGCATACTCTTCGTTGATCGTGAAGCCATCTTCTGCTACATCCTCATGGTCCTCAAATAATGATTCGCCTATTGGAAGCTCTTGCGGAGTCTCCACTTCCTTTGCCTTCTTGGCCGCAGACTTCTTTCGCGGCATCTGTACTCAGCGACAAGACTGTCGGGCTCAACGTGAATTACTGGAAAGGAACTATTACTAGTCTGCTGTACGACGGGTCAGCTCATCGAGGCACTTGCGATCCAGTCTTCATTGCGTCTTGGTGGAGCATTGAACGGGCAAATCTGCCAAAGATTCCAGACTTTTTTGTGAGGAGCTCGTGCCATTGTGGAGCGATGCTTACGACCGAGCGTTTCTCTTGGCATTTGTGCTGAAGAGAGGCATCTTGACACGACAACAAACACGTTCCAGAGCTATATCCAATTCGCGCCTTCGTTCGTACTCGACACTTGCAATAGTACAGACTATAAGTATGTCAGGAGGCCTCGTGCAGGACTACTCCAAGTCCCCTATAAAGCCTGTCAGCTCCCCTGAGATACCGTCACAACCTGCAGTTTCGAAAGATCATGCATACACACCTGTTCCGAGCCAATCGAACCACAACCAACCAATACAATCCATAAATACAAGTTCGTCAACCACAACGAAGCGAGCATCGGTAAATTATGGAGCACCGCCTCGAAGAAGCAGTATCGATGCTCGTACCCCATTCGCAAGCGATTCTGCCCCACAAGTGAGTCAGCAAACAAGTAGCCATTCGACAGACATACAATCAAGTCCTTACTCTCCAGCCTACACACAGTCACAAACCCCTCCCATCAGCCCCTATGGTCAGCCGCCCGGAGCACAAGCTTACCAAGCTGGCTATAACCAGCAAGATCAGGCCGGGTATAGACAAAACCCGATGCACGATGGAGGATCAACCGATTACACTAACACTGATGGACAATTCAACATGGAATATGCCGAAAAGACATGGAAGGCTGCCACGGAGACTGTCAGCGGATACACGTCCACGGCAGGAGAAGTCGCCGGCAATGCTATCGGCAGCATCAAAGGATGGCTCAATCCGGAAAGCAAAGGTATGCGCTGAACGAGTGTGTGGATTAGTTGTAGATACTCCCCAATACATGAGAGAACATAAAATGCTGGTGATGTATCGAACACCACCATCCAATCCGTACCTTGGTACGGTAACACTTTTGGAGCTGTATTGTTGCTGAACGATTGCTTGAATTTCTTTTGTACACGACGTCAAGCCGTCGAAACGTTCCTCGTCTATCCTCTATGACACAGGACTCTCACGATGACACCCTCACCGCCGAGCTCCACAACCTTCTCGTGCCAGGATAGAAGCACAGCACAATTGTTTTCCGCTGGCGCTGCTAATCCTTTGTATATGCCGCGCATCAAAGCATCTAGTTGCTGGTCGTCGAGAGACTTGAGGAGATTCGGTATGTCAGTCGACTTGACTGTACCTAGCACCGAAAGTGTCGCTTTGGGGTCGGTCGTGGTGAGAGAAGTCGTCAGCGCTCCGGCGGAGTCTCCACTAGACGATGTCAGGGTGTGCCTATCCAACAATCCGGGCAGTTCTACCGTGATATTGACTGACGAACATCTTGCTGGACTTGAGCAGGATCAGCCGACGGTTCGTCGTTGTTGAATTCACTAGCATCGATTTTGTCCTCGTCAAATTGACTGAATCGTCAGTAACGCTCGTATGAACCACCAATTTCGCCTACTCAATATCTATTCTTCGCCAGTCAACTTCCGCCATCACTCCAAGTACTGTCAGAGGCAAGTCACTCTGCAATGGGGTATGTGACAAACCAAAGTCTTAAGACTACAGCAGAAGACAGTAGACTTGTATGGAGGCTGGCTGTACTGTACCGTACTCGAGTACTGTAGCATGGATGGAGCCATTGGTGGGCAGAGCTCCCTCTGTCGGTCACGTCGCATGACGAAACGGTGGTTGCATTTCATCCTCAAGGGATTGCTACCATATGCTACACTGTGCTTGCGCCTCACGTCTCGTAGTGAAGGCGTGCACTTGCTCCACTCCACTACACGACCACCTCTTGAGTACTTCTTTCCATCCACCCTCCTCTCCTCGGTTCCGTACTCAAGCGCAATGTCAAGGCCCGCAAATGTCAAACTAGTTCTTCTAGGTGTGTAGCTGAATTCTCAGTCAACAAGCGCTAATCCAATTCTAGGAGAGGCAGCTGTAGGGAAATCTAGTCTATGTCTCAGATTTGTGCAATCAGACTTCCAGGAAAATAAGGAACCAACGGTCCGCACCCTATTAGACCGGTGTCTTCAACACTGATCTTGTAGATTGGCGCCGCTTTCCTGACTCAGAAATGTCAAATCGAAAATCGCACTGTTAAATTCGAAATTTGGTATGTCAAACAAGTCAAATGTGGCGGCTACTGCTGTCGCATGTGGAAATGCGTAGAATCCTTGTGATGACTGACTGCGACAGGGACACCGCTGGTCAAGAGCGTTTTCACTCGTTAGCGCCAATGTACTACAGAAATGCACAAGCCGCTGTCGTGGTCTACGATATCACGAAAGCCACTTCTCTCGATAAAGCCAAGACTTGGGTCAAAGAGTTACAACGTCAAGCAAGTCAGAACATAGTGATCTGTTTGGCGGCCAACAAGCTGGATCTAGCGGACGAAGAGAGGTAAGAATTCTTGCATTGCAATTGTTGTCGCAACAACGACTCCAGTGCGAGATGTTATACAATTGCGTGCAGGGACTGACTCGAAGAAGTGATGATGAAACACCTAGACGACAAGTCACATATGAGGAGGGCAAAGCTTATGCTGACGAGCAATCTCTATTGTTTTTCGAGACATCAGCAAAGACTGGTGCCGGTGTCCAAGATGTGTTTGAGAGCATCGCCCGTGGCATACCGGAAGAGGCTGCACCGCAACGCATCGCGGGTCAGCGAGAAGAGCGAGTGGACCTGACGGGAGGTGCCGGTGATGCCAGCAAACAGCAGGGTTGTGCTTGCTAGATCGTGCGGTGGGCTATGCCACAGCACTCCTGTTGCTTGATGTACTCGTATACACAGACACTACGCATGCGGCCAATGTTTTCAAGAAATGAACAGCGCGTTGTCTTCGACCCATAGCAAACATGTATCACGTTAGCAACAGATTTATCAACAAGTTTATTCCACAAGAATTGAATTTGCGCAATGGCAAAATCGACGATGCACAAAGTACAGAACTATCACCCAGGTCTTACACACATTCACTGTCCGACCATCTTGTATAGAAAATTTGATCAATGTTCAAATCTTGAACTGTGTCACTTCCAGGATAAATATGACCAGCAATCAGGAGAAAAGTCCACTGGCCATCAAGCTTAGATTGTCTCTGACCTGAGTGTTGATTTGGAGTTCAGCTCTACAACAGATACCTTGAGCAGTTCTGTTGGAGCAGCAATTGAATAATACGATAAATACGAATTCTTCAGAAGAGCTCCGTGTGCTCAGACTGCTTGAGCAAAATATCTGAGAAACACGTGAGGCCGCTCGTTACGGGCCGGTCGCAGAAATCAAACACGCAACGGGCCATCGTCTGTCAGGAGTGAGCACCTCAAGAATTTGTCCTAACTTATCATTCCCTACTGTACACCTAGTTCTCCTCTGTAATCATGGCAGCCATCAACAAGATCTCGAAGCAGACCTCTGATCCTACCGAACTCAGCGTGGCACAGGCTCTGTATGACCTCGAGACCTCAGTCGCTGACTTGAAGGCCGATTTGCGACCATTGCAGATCTCCGCTGCTCGAGAGGTCGAGGTCGGTGGAGGAAAGAAGGCTATTGTCATCTTTGTTCCAGTGCCTCTCCTCAAATCATTCCACAAAATCCAACAGAGACTTACACGAGAGCTTGAGAAGAAATTCAGTGACAGACATGTTGTCTTTGTTGCACAGCGACGAATTTTGAAGAAGCCAGGCCGACGATCGAGAACCACCCAGAAGCGACCAAGAAACAGGACGCTTACGTCTGTTCACGAGAAGATCCTCGAAGACTTGGTATACCCCACCGAAATTGTTGGCAAGCGAACAAGGAATTTAGTCGATGGACGAAAAATTCAAAAAGTGTACGTTATTGCCATACACCGGCCTCTGTCCCTTCACCCAGTCTTTCGAGGCTGGCAAGGGAAATCACAGAGTTGTCGATATGTGCAGAATTGGGCTGACGACAATGTAGGTTGCTTGACCAGAAGGACTCTGGAAACCTTGACTACAAGCTCGAGTCATTCTCTGCCGTGTACAACAAGCTCACTGGAAAGACTGTTGTCTTTGAGTTCCCAAAGCAGGAGTAAAAATTTCTACATTCAAATCTTGATGAGCGGATACAATTTAGCATTGCAACTTGCTTTTGTAGTGCAGATTCTGGACAGAAAAACATTGCATTCATCATTCACAGCTCTCTACCAAATAGAGCACACTATTTCCATGTACTCGTTGTTGCATTTGATGTCAGAAATTGTGCTCTCCTTGATTGCTCTGAGCTCTGAAATTATCGCTTCGATTATGCGCCACAATTTTGAGCATTGTGTCGATTACCATCTCCACTTTCAATGACCGGCATCACGTTTACATGGCAGCTTTAGAAGTGCCTACAAGGAGTACCGATATCCTTACGGCTTCTATCATCGCTATGACACATCGCAAAATTCGCGACTGATCTTTACTAAACTGACCAAAGAGCTACAGCCCAAGTTACCTTTATGTCGGGCAGAAGAGATGATGCGCGAATATTCCAGCAAGGTGAGCATTCCTTGATCCCGGTTCTGCTGCGCGAATCAGTCCTCGACTCAGTTACATTCAGGGCGACTACGAAGCATTTCGAGGATCAGTTGGAAGCTGTCGACATCTGGATCAATGCATTTCTCAAGTATACTAGAGATTTCACTGGACAACTATGCAAGCTCGAGGAGCAAGCACTTATGTTCCATGGGAGGCCTCCTCCAACATTTATCGAATCTGGAGTCGTGGATTCGGACTACACCGTCACTGCGATGTCTAGATGTAGTGATGCGAGCAAGGCCTATTGGTCCAGCATTTTCAATAATGCGCGAAGTGTGGAGCAGACAGTTTCAGAACCGCTACAGCGACTGCAGCACAACGAAATGAAGGAAATCAGACATCTTCGCAACGACTTTTACAAACAGCAGAAAGCATATGATGAGACACTGAGATATTATTCCCAGCAATCCAAGACAAAGGAAGCATCATCGCTTCGTGAAGATGCCTTCCAGCTGTATGAGAAGAGGAAAAGTTATATCAAGTCATCTTTCGACTATACCATCAAAATGTCTACTTTTCGCGCAGCACTTGACTCTGCGCTGATATCAGCCTTTTCTAGATCATTCGAAGGTACAGCGAATCACACTTCAGCTTTAGCGACAGACTTTGCTTCGAGACCTGCAATGGGCCGTATTATGTCGTGGTCCGATAGTATGATGGAGTCATCACGTTTCGCTGAAGAGTACCTGTATTCTGTACGATTTGAGTTGGAGGACGAGATCAATCGACTTGTGAGTCCACCTCGAGGACTGTCTGAATATGCCTCTTCACCAGGCAAGAAAGTTACGACCAAACCCAATACAACTCCCAATTCAATACGTCCATCAAAACAGGGCTGGTTGATGATGAGATGCGTGTCAGGAAAACCTGCAAGATATGTCTGGCACAGAAGATGGTGCTACGTCAAGGATGGGATCTTTGGCTGGCTATCGAACAATCCGAAAACTGGTGCGGTTGAAGAATCAGATAAGATTGGTGTCTTGCTTTGCAATGTCAAAGTTCCCGCACTGGAGGACCGAAGATTCACATTCGAAGTTCTCACGAAGGATGCTACAATCTTGTTACAAGCAGAATCAGATTCTGATGTCACAGAGTGGCTCGCAACCTTCGATATTGTCAAGAAAGCTGTGTTGGCTGCTGGACACTCGAATGAGCATGCATTCGCCGTCACTAAACCACAATCTGAGTTTGCTGCAGCGCATCAGGCACTAGAGAGTGGTCATGGAGAATCTCCGAACTTCGATGTTGCACCGAATCAAAGTACTCCATTGAGGAAGAACCCTGCTGCGTCTGAAGGCACTACAAATCATGGCCTCGGTGCGTTAGTAGCTGCAACCGGGATCCCAGCAAACTTGGCCTCTCCGCGCATTGGTAGCCTGTTTTCCAAGATTGAGGAACAAAAGTTCCTGAATCCATTCGAAGCAACAGTTGAAGGCAATGATCTCGCACCGACAACGTTTATGGCGGCTCCAATAAATACTCATCTTACTAAGGAAAGTCTGCTTGAGAGTTCGACCTCGATTGTACATGGACCTTCGGGAACTCAAGCGAACCATTGGGGAAGCATGAACTATGGCATGCTGAATATCACCAACAAAGATTCTTTTGAGGGTCAAGGTGTGACGAAACTCTTGGCTGGACCTGAAATCGCGGTCGATGCGGTATACGCCGTGCGTGACAGGGACCTGGCTGAGCGAGGCCTGTTTGAGACCAATAAAGAATTCCCTCCCGACTATCCTCACGAGCTGCGAAAACAAGATGCGCAGTTCTGTTCATTATTCCCCCATGCTCGAGCAGAACATGTACTGATGGTTGTTCGTGCCACAAGATCAGTTGAAGGGCAAAAAGCAATGTTCAGTGGCCGAATTTATGTTACGCTGCGTGGTGTCTACTTTTACTCGCAATCTTCTGGCATGGTCCTGCTTCAGACTTGCTTGTTTTCCGAAATACTGAGCATTCGCGCGAGTCGTAAGGTCAACTACGATGAATTGAGCTTTGACATTCACGATGTTGGAGAGTCTACTTCCTTATTATTCCTCGACGACGCTGATCTCGTGAGAAAGAGACTAGAAATTCTACTGGCCAACTATATTGCTGACAAGCCGAAAGGATCTCTCGAAATGCTTTCAATCTTACAGAAAACCTTACCAGATAATACTCGCGTAATACCACATCGCATAAGTAAGACGAAGGCATCTAACAATTCTTCCGACGAGGAAGATGAGCAGGGTAGTCGCAAGGAACCCAAGGTCGATGTTGTTCGGCTGAAGCTTCCCTCCGAGCCAGTTCTTACCGAGCCAGACGAGCAAATGCTCGCTAAAGTGTATGACACTGAGTACATGATCTCTGCTAAGGGATTATTTCATTTGCTTTTTGGCAACCGCAGTCCCGTCTGGTTGCAATGGTATAAACAATCAGGAGTCGTCTGTATACGGCAGGGAGCATGGCAGACTGTCGAAGATGGCACCTTAGCTCGGGCATTCAGATACAAGCTTGCTTACAAAACTGGTGACACAACTCAGGAAATTGTGGAGCGGACAGACTTCCAAAAGATCAGTAAACGAGAGGAGCATTTGGACTACACGGTCATTGCGTATCGTCAAGCTTGGAATTATCCACAAGGCTCCACATATCTGTTCAATGTCAAGATGAATATTACCTTTGTGTCGAAGACAAAATCCAGACTGCGCATGTGGTTCGATATAGACTGGAAAAAGCCCAACTATCTGCTACGTGGTGTTATCATCAAAGCGTCTGGCGTGAATTTCAAGGAGTCCCTTAGCGCATTCACACACCACGTCGAGCGAGAGGTCCTTGATCGCATGGGTTTACAATCAAAGACGTCCAAGGCTGTGCGATTGTATGGTCGTGTGGAGGGTCACTCAGATACGATGCAGGTAGCTGATGACACTGGCGCTAATACTCCTAGCACGCCATGCGTTATACTGAGCCCACTAGATTTGATCTTGCGTTTCCCCAGGGCGTTCTTCCTTTCCCTGTTGGATGAATTCAGTCTGCTGTTGCGTTACTGCGGCTCTATCACGGCTAATTTTGTGACTGCAAATGGACTTCTACTCTTCCTTTTGGCGGTCTCGTTATTGGTCAACACTTGGATATCAGGCAAGAGTAGCGTGGCGTACTGGAATCACCAGGCTGCCACAAAACTGTTGGACGACATTCAAATCGCGCCTGTTGGGCTCATGTCACGCGCAATCACACTCGATCAAATTGAACAGATTGCATATAATACCACCAACCAAGTGCAACCTGTTGGAAAGTGCTTCCAAACATTTCAGAATGCGCAAAATCAATCTCAAATCGAGCGAGGCTACTACAGATCCTTCAAAGATCCACGAGATTCCCTTGCGAGAACAAGAAATGACTTGCTTGTGGCAATGAAGGTACTGAACGGTCTAGAGGTGGAAATCGTCAAGGGTCAGTGGCTACAATTCCTGGAAACAGAAAAACGAAATTGTTTGATGGTGGCAGACTTGTCCTTGACGGACCCTGCAGTCTTCACCCATGACCTCAGAGTCCACTGTGAGAATTGTCTACAATTGTAGAAGATGAGATTGTAGCATTGGCGTAGGTTCACTGCTGTACAACATTCACTCAATCCACGAATATCCTTTGACATCGGCTCCACAAAATATACTCCGTGGTTGCGTCACATTCTGCATGCCTGCACGCTTCCATATCAGATAGACATGGAGCCAGAAAAACCAGCGTGGCACTGATGCCTCGTGTGCTGAGAGCCAACAGGGATCAGGCGATAGCGTGCTGGCGCATAAACTCTCAAGAATGGTCAGACGGACTGACGACGGCGCAACACGTGTCGCGTGAACAGGCGCAGGTGGAAACCTACCCGGACGGGGAGACAGAGTCGGGATTACCGTACCAAATCAACTGGATCCTGGTGCCGGACGACTTTGACGACTCGCAAACGGCAGACGAGACGACCATCTTGGGCGCCTGCGAGTCGCTGCTCCGTCCCGCACTGCTCGCGACAGGGTCCGGCACGAGACACGTTTCCGCGTACGGCATCGCCTCGGTGTTTGTCTCGCCCCGGTATCGGGGAAGGGGACACGCGACCCTCCTGTTGCGTACGGTGAATGAGGCCCTGCAACGGCTCGCGGCCGGGTCGGCGCTGTGGAGTGACATTGGGCCGGACTTTTACGCGACCCTGGGTTGGCTCCCGCACGAATCTCGACAGGTCGTCCTCTCCGTGGCCCAGCAAGAGGCCGGACCGACGCTCCAGCGAGGCACATGGGTCGTCGAGGCGGACCTGCGTCGCGTCTGTGCCCGGGACTGCGAGCTGATTGAGCGGGACCTGACCGATCGCTGCCCCTCCCCTCGCGCGGCCTGGTCCTTTCTCCCCACTGCCGACGTCATGAGGTGGCACTACGCACGGATGAGGTACATGTCTTCCCTCTCGGCGGCCAACCAACCTCCCGAGCGGCTCGGGTACGAGGTCGACGGAGGACATGTCCTCTGGACACTGCAGCCCAGCAAGAAGGGACTCACAGTCTTGCGGATGAGGTACACGGACAACGATACCTTGCGCACATTGCTCCGCGCCGCACTCACTGTCGCCCGCGAGAACGACTTGGCGAGAGTGGTCGTGTGGGACGGACGGGCCGGGGACCTTGATCGGACGCAGCTACAGTACGTCGAGGAGGCGAGAAAGGGATCCCTCTCTGCCCTGCGAGTACGTGGCGAATCGAATGTTCAATGGCTAAACAATGAAAAGTTTTGTTGGTGTTGATTGGCACATTACATGGCGTCTACTTCAGTGTCGGTTTCTATAATGCTCTATCTACATTGCCCGCCACTTGTCGTCCAGTGGTCCCTCTCATTAGTGATTGATTCGTGGTTGCCTGGGCTGTGTCTAGCTACTTCTTGACCCTCCTCGACTCCGAGGATGGGTGCCTGACTGCCAGCACCCGCGGCATCACGGATCGGGATCGTGTTCATTTCTTCGTCAGTTCGATTGAAAGCAGCAGCCCAGAATTTGACTTTGGTCGTGTCGGGCTGGATCCAGAGATCCCTTCTATCTCTCGAGCCGGACGAGTCCGTCGTCGTTGTGTCTGAGTCGCGGATATATGCTGAATTACAAAACTTGTCCCTCCGGCCGAGGAAAAAGTCCCAGACGCACCGCGTCCGCTCTCTGACTTTGGCATCCACTCGTTCTCGTTCATTGTTGAAGAGGAACGTGCCATATTGGCAACTGTAGGTATGGTATAATAAACGACCAAGGAATCGTTCATTGAATTCAAAATAGGTCGGGAATTGTATGAGGATTTGGTAGACACAGTCTAGGAATTGGTGGAAAATCGGAGCGGTGTATTTGAGATGGCTTTGCTGGTTGCCAACATTGAACTTTACCTCACCAAACTTCTTCGAAAGATTCTGGAACGCATACTGAGCTCGATTCGGAAGCTGTTGTGGTGAATCTATCGCCGGTCCAGCCGAGGCCTGCGTTTCGCGATCAGTGCTAGAATTGGAGTTGTTGATGAATGACTTTTCTGAGGCAAGGTGTCCAGATCGCTCGGCAAATCGGTGACCAAAACTGAGCCAATCCTTCTCCACGAGATCAATGAAGCCGTCCAGAGTGCGGTAGTACGGGTCAAGACATAATTCCGCCAGTGAGCATAGTTGAGACGTGCGGTCCCAGCCGTCCGAGCAATGTACAAGCACATGGGATCCACCAAGATGAATCGTACGAGATACAATAGACGAGCCATCCAGCACATTACTGATGTGTTTCAGCCAATTGCTCTTTTGCAACATTTCTTTATTCGGAGGTAAGGGAGTCAGGTCAGAGTCCTTGAGTGCTTCGGTAACTTTATTCAGTGAATCGCGCATCACATGAATGTTTTCTATGCCCAGGTAGACCTTCTTCGCAGTATGGTAGTGGTCCATATTCTCCGAGCCTGCTCCAAGCGCAACATTTGCCATTGCATTTGCTGTTGGACGGGCATCAACGATGAGATGACCAGAACCAGTGGCACCATAGATGCCTGGTTGTTGTGCATTCGAAGCAAAAATCGACAGCACAAGTTTCTCGTCCTGAACACTTCGATTCTGTTTTAGCCCGACCATGGGTTGTGATGCTCTAGTGATTGTACATCCATTCAATGAATGAATGTAGGAGAGCACAGGCACACGAGCTTTTGATCTGTATTTGCCGCCATAGTTGAGCACATTATCGGATATGGAAGTCGGGATCGCCAGGACTGCGGGATACGTGGGCGAGAAGTTATAGTCATGGTTCAGATTAGTCAGTCGCCATTGTGGAAACTTTGTACCAAGTCCCTGCCGTGCAAATTCTGCCTCCGGATTATAGTGTTTCCATGAATTCAATTGACTTTC
The DNA here is from genome assembly GCA_005281575.1 of Taphrina deformans. Classification (NCBI taxonomy): domain Eukaryota; kingdom Fungi; phylum Ascomycota; class Taphrinomycetes; order Taphrinales; family Taphrinaceae; genus Taphrina; species Taphrina deformans. The sequence continues at coordinate 97,553 of RHGG01000001.1, forward strand.
GAATTTGCCTGGCTTATAGGTGAATGCATAAAGCTTGTCGATGGACGGAACACAACACAGGCTTCGGGCAGTGTCGAAGATGTAAATACAGTCATTCTCTTGCTGAAAATTGAATGTCAAGAACGTAAAGTCACGACATCGTATCCTCAAAGCACTGAAACCGCCTACAGAGTGTGGCCGTCTCTCCACTTGTTGTATCATCGGATAACAGAGCCATAATTCCAGCTTGGAGGACGGGTCGTCGAAGATCATATGGTGGTCCATGACGTGCAAGGTACCTGTGTAGGCGACACCCTTGCGGATCATCTGAGCAGAGACCTTCACAACTTAGCACAACATGTCGGATTGAACGAAAATATACCTTGGAGTACTTGATGACATCCATCCTGACCTCTCCTTTGTCTACCACTCAAGTCTTCATAATCTCTACCTTTCCCAGCTTCTACGGCTGCCACTGAACTACGATCACTGCTGGTCAGTGTACTTGAAACGAGAAGCCGACAGCTGCAACGCGCATTGTAGGGAAGTAGAGAAAGAGCAGATGCAGGTAGCGCTAATCAGAGGAGCCGAAGACTGGCTCCACAATTTCCACAAAGATCGAGAGTCGTGCATCTCCATACTTCACGCCCTCGCCTCCCTCTCCTCATAAGCCGTAGTGTCCAGACACTCATCGTTTTGTTTATTCATTTGCGCTTCGAGAGCGCCGACTGAGGATGGGTTTGACTTACAACAAGTACCTGGAAGGCGACAAAATCTACGGCTGCAAAAAGTGTCGGACCCATCTGGCGGTGCCGAGTGACCTGATTGCAAAGGTGACCCACCAATTCTCTCCGTTCGCCACGCCCCGCCCGACTGACGCATCCAGACGTTTCACGGGAGGCACGGAAAGGCATACCTGTTCGATGCAGTCTCCAACATCAAGACCGCCGAGCAGGAGGAGCGCGGCATGACTACTGGACGACACTTGGTCCGTGACATTTCGTGTCGACAATGTGGCACCTGCGTCGGATGGAAGTACGATAAAGCATACGTGGAGGACCAAACGTACAAGGAAGGCAAGTTCATACTCGAGTATGAGCTCTTGAGGGATGTGAAATGAAACGAATTGCCCTGCGAACCCGATTTGTTCCGCCCTTGGTCGAGTTGCGGAAGGTTGTTCGTCAAAACCATACGTAAATTTCGTTAGTTCTTGGATAACGAGGTGCACAAGAACTGTTGCAAATGTATATTATCAGTATTATCATATGTATATATATTTATCTTTATAGCATGCCATGTTTCCCTTCTAATACACAAACCATGCCCTATGCTACACTGTCGCTTGCAATGATTTAAAAGTACAGTAATTTTCATGATGCATCGCTAATGTTCCAATAGTGAGGACAGTAAGATGAAGTGTCCAGATTCTGATGAGAACGACGGACAAGTGATCGCACATGGTCACAAAGCAACGGTCATCGTGGCCATGCGAGTATGCAAGTTATGCTGATGCGTGTTTGATATTTTTACCTGCAGGGGTCGTCGATTACGTCCGCAGCTTTTGAGCATGATCAGTCTGAGCATGGCCATCTTGCTCTGCAGGGGACTCATTGAGATATTTCCTTAGCGTTTGAGAAAGTAGCACGGAGTTGATCGGCTTGGAGACATAATCGTTCATGCCAGCCGCCAAACACTTTTCCCGATCACCCGAAATTGCAGAAGCAGTCATGGCAACTATAGGGAGGTTGCGAATCCGGCTGTTGACCAGTTTTCGTATCTGCGCAGTCGCTTCGTAACCATCGAGTAATGGCATCTGGCAGTCCATGAGAACAATCTCGGGTAGGTCTTTTGCCGGCGTAGATATAAGATAATCGATGGCTTCCTGACCATTCTCAGCTACATGCACAGCCAAGCCAAGCTTTTGCAGCGTCTTCTGGGCAATGACTTGATTGATCTTGTTGTCTTCGACAAGCAGGACCTTCCTACGACCTGCAAATCCCGTAAGGCGTGGCGGAGCAGTCTTTTGCAAGTCTTGCTTCGAGGACAACTCCATGGGAATGATACAGGTCGCCACACTACCATGACCTGGTTGCGGAGCGGGTATGCTATCGAGGTTTAGTGCTCCAGACATGAGTTTCACCAGTTGGCGAGAGATGGAAAGACCCAGACCGGTGCCTCCGAATTTTCTCGCCGTGCTAGAGTCCGCTTGCACGAACGGATTGAAGAGCTTGTCTAGTGCTGCTCTCGAGATCCCGATTCCTGTATCGATGACCGTGAACTGTACCCTCTTCAGGGAGCTTGAAGCAAATTCAGAGTCGTCCTCGGATATATCCATATTGCCCTCGTCACAGATCTCGACCTTGCAGATGACTCTACCACTCTCCGTGAACTTCAGAGCGTTCGACATCAGGTTCGTCAAGATTTGTCGCAATCTGTTGCAGTCGCCCTTGAAAACAAGATCATCCGGTACCTGATACTCGAGATCAAGAAACACACCTTCGTGTAAATTCGGTCCGTGCTTCGCAGCTACGTAGACATCGTTAACCATGAGCCGAAGGTCGAAGGGACTGTTTTCAATATCCATCTTGCCAACCTCAATCTTACTAAAGTCTAGAATGTCGTTGATAATCACCAATAGAGCGTCTCCGCAACGTCGAATACTCTCGAGATAATCGATAGCCTCTTTGCCCTTTGACGTAGAGTAGAAAACCTTGTGTCCATCTGCCGGACACAAGACATCCTTCATCAGCTCGACCATGCCGAGGATACCTCCGATCGGAGTCCGGATTTCGTGACTCATCCTGGCAAGAAATTCACCCTTGAACTTGCTGTTCTGTACGGCCACGAGGCGCTCGGTGGATGCTCTTGCTAACTTTTCATCCTTGATTTTCTCCTCGTTGATGTCAATCGCGGTCCCCACAGCACCAAGGATCGCACCAGTGGTGGCGTCTTTCATGACTTTGAATTGTGTCTTCCACCAGAGACCATCTACCTCACTCTCCGTGGTGGAGGACGTCACTTGTCCGAACAACACTGTCTGGAGAGCCTGCAGAACAGTCGAGGAAAAGACACCACGAACGTCACGCCTCATCACATGATCCACCTTGTATCTGCCATACAGACCTGTGCCAAGATCACCACCGGCCAAGAATGCTGAAGTCATGATGAAATCGTGCGAAACGACAAAATACTGCACATGAGCGATCTGCATTATGTTGTACAGCTGTTCTTTGGCATTCTTTGCCTCCTCAAGTGCTTCCGTGATCTGTGTGATATCTGTCGACGTCCCCAGATAGTTCATAACCCGACCTCTCTCGTCACGCACCGCAATTGCGCGTGCCAGAAACCAACGATACTGACCGTCAGTTCCCCGGATACGGTGTTGCGTGATGAAACGATCTTGATCCGCCTCCATCATCAGTAGCCAATTGTTCATCGTGTTCTCCTTATCATCAGGATGCAAAAAGTCGTAGTAAGAGCTCCCGAGAGAATTGAGTTCGGAGGCACCCGTATACTCATACCATCGCCTGTTGAAATAGTCGACAGAACCCGACGTTGAGACCCAAACAATCTGTTCCATGCTGTTGGTAATTTCGCGAAACTTGACATCGGACTGTCTCAGCGCGATCTGCTCCTTCTTGGTGGCCTCAGCTCGAATCTCAGTCACATCATGCGAAAACACCACGCCTCCACAGTGTTCGCCAGCCTTGTTGTACAACGGGCGACCACTAAGAAGAAAAATATAACGTCCATAGTATAACTCCACAGAATCAGTGGCAATATTGTTAATTGTTGCTTTGTACAGTGGCAGATCCTGGTAGAGATAGACTGACCCGTCAGGATGCCTGGCATCTTTGTATTGCTGATTGAACCATTCATCCAGACCATTGGAAGCCAAGGCAATAGGGCCCAATGTTCCGTGGGCCCTGGCATTTTGGTAAACGTGTCGGCCATCCTTAGAGACCGCCACAATCATAGCAGGCAATTCATCGAGCAAGGAAAACTGGATAGCCTTCCAGTCCTGATCGTCACTGTCCGACACATCGTGCACTCTTTCAACACGCTCGTAGAGCTTCTGTCCAGATCGCTCTACCGAAGCCACGGTGAGATAAGTTAATTCGAATTGCAAACCCTGATCACGAACATGCGACACCTCAAAGATTATCCTGACGGCCCCTATACGAGTGTCGATAATCTTGTCTTGTCCCGGTACCCATCGATGGTGCTCTGTTGATAGGCACAGACTTACGTCTGCGTCCTGTTCTTCGATCGAGCTGCCATCAATCTGTAAGACTTCTGCCGCTTTATCGCTAACGACAAGGATCCTCCGATCGGGTCCCAGAACAATCACCGGCGCAGGCAGATGTCGTATCATGCTTTTCCACATGAGATTATCTGGTGCGGGTGTCAGGTCGTCCGCCATGGCGTGTGGTCGAGTAAACCTTGTTTTGTCTGTCTACGTCACAAGGAGGCAATGCACAACAGGTCGCCAAATTGAAGCTCGCTGGCAGGCCAAGCTCCTGCTCTCAAGAACGAGCGGGCGCACGTCCAAAGACTTCGTCCAGGGCTAATGCGACCTGCCTTCCCACTGCAAAGACGAGCAAGAGGTCAGCTCCATGGGGAGCAGTATGGTAACGGAGCAAGGACTGTACGGTAGCGTTGAGTTGAGTTGAGCTCATCCGTGCGTGTGGACGATCTCACAGGCGAGGGGAGGGGGAGAGAAGGGAAGCTGGAGCGGAAGTCCGTCCACTCACTTTGGGAAGTTCTCCCGGGTGGCGAGCGACATTCAAGACTGATTTGGCCAATCAGAATCTGGAATCTGTCGATATAGTCAGCCTCAGCCGCTTTTGCCGTCCCGCTGGTACTCAACACCCAATCAGAGCACGACTTCAATCGAGAGATCGACGTACATCCATCTCGAGGGACGCCATCGGGACAGAGTCTGGGTACAGTTCTTCGGTCAGTCAATGGTCTCATCCATCATGAGAGCAAGCCTTCACAGATTCCTGCTCTTGCCTCAGACTTCTGTGTAATAGAGCGGGTGGCTGTGCCAGCGAGTCGTCTGCACGGCATTTGATATTTTATTTGGAGTCTTTGCTGACATTTGTCAAACAAGCGAGACCGGGACATGCTGTTGACGGAAGCGCCTCTGTGTACTTCTTTGCTCGGCTCGACTGCAGGATGACATCATCCTTTCTTGTTCCATATACCATGAATACCAAGAGAGCGGTTTGTTGTGCGGCAGATTTAGGACGTGTAAGATTATCAGTCAATAGCTTGTTGTAGAGACCAAGGTCGAGGTGTGCTTGGTGCAAGCACATGCTTGTAGCTCTGGCTATCCAGTGCTCCAAGTTTCGTGTCGGGGTTGTGACGACAGCACGAGAAGAATACAACTGTAGGTAGCACATATAACCCCTCGTGGAGCGCGCTTGATCAGGAACCAATCTCTCCGCACTTGCTATACCAGCGAGTTTAGAGTATGTATGCGAGACCAAGAGCATCGCTTGGGCAAGATGATCATAGGGAACATTCAGGCGTGGTTGGAAAGCAATGCGCAACAAGGTTGCTATGCATCATTGCTTGCCCATGGCCAAGCCTATAAACCGTAGCCGCAACTTGGATATGAATTGACCGGTGATGCTAGAACACATACAGAAGAATTGAGTCCAATTTCGTGAATATCTATGGCTAACACAAGGTGCAGTGCTGCATGTAGCGCATCGACATCTGCTGCAGGCTTACTAAGGCAATTAGTCCCTACCAGTAAAATTGTCCCCTTGCACTTACCCCTTAATCATGACATTGAGGCTTTCCCGCGAGCATTTACGCTTAAAAGTTGCCCAGGGGGACAGAGGACCAGCCAATCATGTATGCTCTCAAGAAACTTATCTAATATTTAGTGGCGCCCGGTGTTCAAGACGTCTGGGGCTGTGTTCCACAACCTTCTCAAATCATCCATGTAGAATCTGGTGACGTTGTCCTGACCGGTGCCACGACATTAGTTCAACGTGTCTCTGGTCTGCAGGCGCACAAAGGCTTCGTTGGTGAACCCGAGCTGAGGACTCCTCATTAGAGGGCGTTTTTGGGGATTGAAGGGTTCGGGTGCCGTAGCGCTCCCCTTTCCGGAGCCCTGAGGAGACCGTGTTGTGGACTGGGGCAGATGGGAAAAAAATGCCGAGATTGGTGGGAACGATGCCCACTGAATCATTGAATCGTCATTGCGGCTCGCCTTTGATTCCGCCTCATGCGCGTACTTTTCATGTGAAAGCTTGGAAGCAATCCAGGCTCAGCTTACCCCTCCCCACGAACTTCGGACTTCTGTGGACTTTTGCTGAGATAGCCGACCGTGAATGTTGTCTTAGCACCAGTCTAGTCTCAAGAGGTTGAGCAAAGATGACAGGTACGATATTTGATTTGAGGGAATAGTACAAAAGATAATACTGCACGTTGTAGTAGTAAGGGAGCACGATTCGCACATTTCACAAAGATTATGTGCGTAAATAGCTTTCTGCTACATGGGATTGCAATGCCAAGCCTTGCGTAGTCGCCACGGCAGCAAGATCCATGTTTGTGTCAGTATAGCTTTTCGCCCAGTTAAGGACCCATAGTGGCCAGATCATGCAGTCGTTGAAGAGTTGGGACTCTGCGGCATCGTACTTTGGATTGTTCTTGATTGTGATTTCCTGGTAACAGTGCTGGATGTAGGATATAGCCAGTATCACATTGGGAGCTGGAAAAGTTGGTCTGCCCTGTCTCATAAGATGGGAACATCGATACAAGAGAATGTCCAGTGCATATTTGTATGCTAAGAGCAAGAGTGCAGGTGGATCGCTAGCCAGAGCATCTGATACGATACTTTGTGGCAGGTATGCCAACCAATATTCACCTTCCGCTTGACTCTGCACAATCGCATGATTCACTTCTGAAATGGCCGATGAGTCGTTAACTGTTAAAGCACGTTGGTACACCTCTGCTTGTATCTCGTGAATATCGCATGCAAGAATCAGGAGATGTCCGACCCCGCCACGAAAATATTGAATTTGTCGTGTCTTAGCATCCTTTGTCTTTTTGTCCTTGCCAAGAAACTCAGTGCTTTTCACGTCCAAATTAGATGAGGAATCCGATAAGAATCGCTTTAATCTCTCTAGGGAGTTGTAGCAACCCATACTGTCAGGCGTCGCACAGATCCGCTCAATATTGACTCTTCGTCGTTGCATTACACTGTTTGGAGGTCTCAATGTTCTTGTCTTTGCGAAGACGGAAGAGGAAGACTGGCGAAGGTGATGATCGCACAGATTGGCAAGGCCTCTGTGGTGTAAGATATTGCTCTGCCAGTCGCCTTCCAGAGCAGCCTGGTCGCACAACAGTATTGACGAGGCGATGGCAGCATCTACACCTTCACAGCCATGACTTAAGTCAGTCTGTAACGATTGAAGAGCGAGTCCGCGATGAACAATTGCTCTTGCAGCATACGTTGGATCTTGTGTGGTTAAATGCAAGTATGAAGCAGCGAAGCAGAGCATGGCCTCTGTGGCGGATCGCCAAATCATAGGTGAAGCATTGATGTCGCGCCACACAACATCTTCGGTTTCGAAAGTCAGACTAGGTACAAGGTCAATAGCATCCGAAAAAGCCCTCAATAGATTCGTGTTTAGATGCTTGTCGGTGATCGTATTCGAAAATGAAGGCATCACTGGCGAGTCATAATACAGTGAAGGGTCGCTCGATTGTTCAGTCGTCGTTAGCAAGTCGGGCGGCTGAATATCGTGATCGTATTCTGCGAACGCGCCATCTTGCCAGTATGAAGGCCAGTACAGGTTGTCCAACCTTCGGCCCTGGTTTTCCTGAACCGAATCAAAAGCTTCCATGTCAATAAGCGGACTTCCTGTACTACTCGATCGTATAGACTGCGTGGCATGCTCCGAGTCCTCGACATACTCTAAAGGCTGTGTCCTCGGGGAAGAATCCTTAAGAACTGGGGGCGCAGATGCGCTACTGCTGCTACGAGGTCTCCTAGATCTCGCAACATTCTTCTGAGCCTCTTTGTAGCCTGGACACTGCACGCCGTGTTTGATGCACTGAAGCGTTAATTCTTGCTCAGAATGTGAGGCCAGTACGTACATTGCGACACACAGGTCTTTCTTCCTTGCACTTGATTCTGCGAGCTTTGCAAGTCGCACATCCAGTGCGCGTTTTCGCATGGGAGCGTCGTGCCATTATCGGAGCATTATGTGCACGAGTCACTCGACTGTCCGATCCTTTCTCGTCTATCTTTGTCGTCAAGATCTTGGAATCAAGTGGCTGAGCCGTGATGTATGGTGCAGTCGTGAGCAACAGTTTGGTTCTGGTCAAATTTCCAGCAGTTGTGAGTGGTCAGCGTATATCGATTATCGATGATACTAAGGTGTCTTAAGAGCACGCGCTGTGGAAGTTCCGTATAACCGAAATTGCTTTTTAGCTACCTTTAGTTCGTTTCCTGCTTCTTGTCCTGAGGATGCCAGCGCTTTTCGTCCGCGCAGCTACTACGTGGTTCGGGAGAGATTAGCTGGACCAGTATACTGGGACGATCTGCCCCAAAGTTCGGTTGGAGACGTCCTTGAAGAGACGATACGAGCCCTATCAAACAAAGAGTCCGTGGCGACAAGCATGGAAGGTCCTAAACGTAACAAGTACGAGAGACTGACGAATGTAGTGAGGAGGGACTGAGAGTACTTAGCCCGCCTGGCACAGACAACTCGGCGAAGTGTGAGATTGTCCCGCGTAGAATTGCTTCAATCGGGGTTTGCCTGAGCCATCGTCAGTGGTGGGTGGCATGTGGAGGTGGCGGAGTTCTGTGCCTGATGTTTGTTCTCTGCGGTGGCCGTGAGGAGAGCGCCCATGGGTCAGGCCGGTTCATCGATTCGTTTAGGTTTCTCCATTCGTCCATTCACACATCCACCTTCCTCCGGCACCCGGCATGGCTAGGCGGTATGGGGACAATCGATGGAATTTGAGGCGGTTGGTCGATCCAGTGTCAGGAACCGAGTGGCGGTCAAGCCTCCTGGCATCGAATTCCTTTCCAGCGTTTCCCCATGACCAGGCGTGGCTGCTGGGCTTGCCCTGTTTCGCCACAAGAAGTTACACGACTTATCTTGCCATCAATTGCCAACACGATGGTCTGCCGACATTGGTACTTTTCTGTGACCGAGGTTTACAATGCACTGGAACGTATTACTTCCAACGCTGAGTGGAAGCCATTCAAACCACATTCCGACCTATCTTTTCAAATTCCGTTGTTGACCCACCTCGCTGGTGGAATTTGAGGCACTTCAATGATTGACCGGGCGGATGCTCCGAGGCACATACAAGGTCTGGACATCTGACACAGAACCCTCTTACCTGAATAGCAAAGCGGAGCCAGAATGGTCTGCATGGTTGTGTTGTGCCTTTTTCCGAGGCGAGGCATCAAACCCTCTTCAGCACCAGTTCGCCTGGACTACCGTGCGCCCGTGTGTCCGCCTCCAATCACTCCGATTCTCGACATCTTTCTCGGTCGATGGCCATCATGAACACGTCTGATAGAGCTTTATTCAGATCCAGTGTACCAAGGTTATCCTCATGCACCAGGATCGCAAGTAGCAATGCGCCGAAGGCTTGCATCAAGACGTTTCGATGTTGAGCACAGGATAAGCTGTAATGTACATTGGTTGATGTGCTTGTGTGTTATGGTAATTTGGTATTCCCGTTTCTGCTAGCGTATCGTGCTGGAATAAGCATCGTAATGCTTGAAGAGAATGAGATTGGCGTTGCAAAACATAAAATACCGACCTCGAGAACAATTCTTGAGCCATAAGCAAGGCTCATTCAAAGCCTGACTTCTGATTCAGATCTGTACTTGAAGTTGCAAAAGCTTGTATTCGTGACAGTGTTAAGAGTTCTAATGCTGAGTTGTGCCAGCCATGAACTTTTCCTCATCGAGCATCCTTCAACCTTTGCCCTTGTGAAAGATTCTCATACATAAAAGGATATTTCATCACTGGCGAGAGATCGGTGTGCCAACTAGTCTCTTTGATCGTTCATAACGAGGTACAAACTTGTAGATGAGAACCCACCCCAGGAGACCAGTCACCAGTCCTGTCAATTTCTCCTTCCAAGTATGAAAATACGCTGCTGTCATCAAAAGCATCCACCACCATCCTCCAAGCAAGGCAAATGCTGCTTTCGTGGGCTTCTGATCAAGCAACTGACTTTGCTGTAGTAGAAGCGGCAGTATCTCGTACCATATAAAAAGACTTGAGTGTGTCAAGATGAATACATGGCCAGAAAGGTCGTGTCCTCCCTCCCAATGGCCGTTAGCTGCTCTACAAGCTCTGTTAGTGTACGCCGCCAACCTTTCAGTAGTTTCCCCAAGGTCAATATCTGTCTCCACTCCTTTTTTGGCCAAGGCACAAACGCCACCTGTCCAAATCATAGTTCGGTCTGTTAAAGGCGCTCCGAAGGCCCATTGTGTCACCAACATCCATATTAAGGTTGCAAGCACCCATCGTGCAGCCGCCTGCATCTTCTTATTGAAGGAGTCGGGCAAACGATAGAGGTGTACCCAAAACACTAGACTCGTCCATAACCACCCATTTTTGACAAATATCAGGTTGAACAGATTGCGACTGTGGGCGAAGTACGATGTCGAATGTCCGAGAGAGAAACAAAATCCTAGTAGGAGTGTTGCTGGATATATACTAATGACGATAAAGTCAAGCGTAGTAAAATAACCTCGTCTGAGTTCGTGATTTAGATGTTTTAGAGACACGTTTTCAACTTTCGTGGTTGAGAATACCCTGGCATCGTGATTGTCCTGCATCTGAGCGATCAAGAGAAATCGAAATGTTGGTGGTTGGCAGCACGAGCGTAAATCTTCTGCTCTCTTCTGTTGAGCACCGAGCGCGCACAAAAACAAGAATCGATACCCGAGGAACCAACTCAATTCAGGAATCCTTCAAGACTGCCGTCTGAGCTACCGAGAGAGGACCAGTCGAAGGTGTATGTATGTAGCACTGCTGTGCAGTTCATCACACTCGTGGCTGGACATCCAGAAGCATTCGCTTGTGCACAGGAGCTCAAGAGTGCGGCCACTCCTGCCTCTTTGGAATCTTTCGATGGCCCTCTGATCTGCGACGCTTCGAATTTGATAATGGCGTAAGCGGCTATCAACTTACACAATTCAGATATTCAGAATTCACCAGTCTTCTTGACCCATGCACGAGAGTCATCAGTACCTCAAGCTCAAGTGTTAGTCAAATCTCCAGCCGAGTTCTATATCCCAGGCAAGACAAAGACCTTGTAGTGTGAGTGGACGAGAGCTACCAGGTCTACTTCGTAAGCATAAGTTAGTTCTATGCAAAAATGTACTTGGCGCTCGCCCGACAAGTTACGAGTATCTGCGGCAAGGATGACTCAGCTGCTTCGTCGTACCGGAGATAGAAGATATATCAATCCCCGCCACTCATTGACCGAACAGTCATCGGAACAAGAACTCGAAGAGCATGATAAGCTATCGAGAATAAGACAATTAACATCGAATGCTAGGACGTTAGTCCGTGCCAGAAGACATGATGATGCTAGTAAGGTAATTGACGACGGGCTTGAAGTCTTTCCGTGGCACTCATCGCTCTGGTTTTGGAAGATTGCGACCAAAACAGGCAATTCTCGTGGCGCTATAGAGGTTTGGGACACAATGTCTAGACTGGGTGTTCAGAAATATCCTGAGCACTACGATATCATGGCGAATGCGGTGGCACACACGAGCGCTCGACATATTGTGTTCGAACTGTATCGGGAATTGAAGGCTCGTCAGCTCACCGGGAATGCAAAATTCTACGTCCAGCTGTTCTCTGTAATCCGTGATAGTAATCCAACCACAAATCTTCTCTCACGAAGTTCGCGTGTCTGGCACGAAATGATCAATACGCCGAGTCTCAATCACATCGTAACTGATCCTTTGGTGGTTTCAAGTTACCAAAGTGCGTTTGCAGCTGAGACGTCTGCCCTCGCACCCATATCGGAAGCCTATGGCACCAAGAGTGGCGCAGCTCGGTCGACCATCAAGTCAACGCCTGCAATCGAAGTTCAGCAATCGGCAGTCGCGGATGTACCTCCGCTACATACTTCCTCGGTAGAGACTCTTGATCCCCGTCTAGAGCGTCTACCGGAACACCGGAGTGCTTCAGCTGAAGCGTTACATGACTCTGATGTTGTACACATGTCAAACCCTGATCGTCTTAGTAGCAGTCAATCCATTTTCGACGCACCAGTCACTAAACCACCGATGAATAACATTCCTGTAACGATGGACAGTGCTGACGCTGGAACAATGAGAAGTATGCGCAATGCATTAGAGCCGTTCTTCCGACAGAGTAGCAATGTTACAAATCACAAACTGTCTCTCAATTCAGCCAGGGAGTTTTTGCAGAGCACAGCATCTGTAGACATTGCTACATACAATTATATGATCCGCAGTGCTGCTAGGGTTTCAGAACCTGCTGCCTTACTTGACATCCTTGAAGAAGCTATCGATCGAGGTCTGAAACCAGATGCCGGAACATATGTAAGGATGTTCTGGATTGTGTTCCGTACTCTACTGATCACACAGAACCCAATCATTCGAAGTTTCTTCCAAGCCGAGCAAACGGACGAAGCGCTTTCTCTGATAGATCGAATGGAAGTTTCGAACGTCAAATTCGACTTTAGAACAGTAAATGAAGTACTTCGAGGCCTGCTTAGGGGCAAACGCGAAGATGCCGCAATTTCATTCTTTGTTGATATATTCCAAACGCAATCGGAATTGTCGCTTATACCTGGCAAAGATGGCGAGGTGAACTGCTTCAGTCTCATGATCGACGGCCTTGCTAGTTGTGGACGACTGGAAGATGCCCAAAAATGTAAGCTCTTATCAGTGAGTGGGGACAGAGATTGACTATGCAGTGCTATCCATTATGATACAGCGTGGTCTGGAGCCTACGCTGATGATCTACAACGCCCTCATTCGTGCCGCATTTGCGCAGAACCTGGTCATAGACGCTATGCAGTACTACACTTTAGCCATTCAGACTCCGGAATTGGAACGTGTTAACATAGACTGGACTACTGAAATTGACGAACTTGCATCTACAATCGTTTCAGGGTACCTCATGACTGAGCATTACGAGGAAGCACAGCAGTTTCTGAACGATGCTAGAGCCAAAGGTCGTTGGCACAATACTACGCCTAAGCCTTTCATTCATTTCATAAATTGGTTCGCCAGGCACGAAAGACTCGACGAAGCATGGAATCTCTACGATTTTCACAAAACCAATTTTGACGTTATTGGAACCTTCAAGCTCAAAACTGCTGTTCTCAAGTCAATCTTTCTAGATCGGGGTGATGTCTTTGGCGGATTATCTTGGGCTCGGCGACTGCAGAATGACGGCATAGTCCTTGAGCAACCTCAATATTATGATTTGATTTCAGCCGCCATGTACAATGGCGAGCGGGAACTTGGTGAAAAGCTCTGGACTGAAGTCATGGACTTCGTGAAAAATCGTGGCCAACAAATTATTACACCCCTTACCAAAGTTTGTCGTCAGTGGGGACTCGATCAAAGTGCGCGCCTCACTCGTGCTTAAGTCATAAACCTAGAAGTTACCGCTTGAACGTCTGTCAGGTTACTTCAATAATATGAGTTGCATGAAGCCTAGCCTGACGTCAGTACTCGAGAGCATCATTATTGGACTGTCAGAATAATAAGCAGCAACTGGGCACTAAATTCTGTTCATGGAGGTAAGAAGACAGATTGATACTAAGCTCCTTCAAGGGCATCCCACATGACAGTGTCAGCAATACAACAATAACGCAGGTTGTAAATATATGTAAAATCTAGATGAGAATGTTGACAAACCATATCTTGTGTTTGAAATCATAATGGTTCAGACCAATAACGTAGTGTTAAGCGAGTTAAACGAGAGTCTTAACCAGATATCAGCCACAACCAAACGCTCGTTTGCATCTGGTTCACTTCATATATGCATCCTTCAAAAATCCAATTGTGAAAGTCACTGTTGAGCGATCTTTTCTTTGCCTCAAACACAGTACATCTATTGTGATTCGTATGGGAGCACAAGAATCGAAGTTGTCGTTTCGACGCGGCATTTTCCGCTTGCACGAAGAAAGGAATATAGATACGAACGATGACTATTGGACGAATTACTGGACGTTACCAGAGAGCGCCGAGGACATCTTCACCTTGTTCTCTGCAACAGATATTCGCAAGGCGCGCGATGAAGCTCCAGAGAACCTTGAGACTTTGGTCCTCCGTGTTTGTCGAAAACTATTCCAGATCCGTCATGATGTTAAATTTCCTGAAGACCCAGCGCTCGAATTACATATGCTCAATTGCCTCAGGATATTGACACGTCTCATTCCATTCCTCTTCGAAGATCAAGGACACGACTCTCATGCAATTGGATTCTTGTGGGCATCACAAGAAAAGAGTCAAACAGAATGCAAAGTTGATCCACTGCCAGACGATTTGACACCGACTAGGTCAAATCCTACACGATCGCAAGCAGAGAGCAACCAATGGAGATCTTCACAAACCGACGATGACAGGGTTGAGAATGTGGCAGAGGAATTAACAAAGGTGCTTGTAGAATTGCTGTTCTTCTGTGGTTTCACTATTCCTGCTAGTTATGGTAAAGAAAAGGTTGTTTACGGGATCTGGGAAACAGGTGTTGGTTGCACGGTACCAATGGGAACAACAGGGCAATTCGAATCAAACAAGATTGAGACCCTGAGGTGTTTATTGGCTCTCATAAGCCGTGGCATGTACGTGCCTGCTAGTAAGTCCATTGACGTTCAGAAATTGTCAAGCTCATACTTTTTAGACGAAATCCGGGACAATCGGCACATAACTCACTTGGTTATGATGATCCCAAAAAATATTGTGCTGGCACTACTTTGCTCTCTGCTGAACACAACAATGAAATTCAACCCAACCACATGGCGAACTATCCCTTACTCGTCGACATTCCTGACCGATAGCCGACAACTACTTGTCTCTTACTCACTACAGTTTCTGCTAGTAGTGCTCTGTTACCCTTTACCAAAAGACGGCGCTCAGATGTATGAGGGCCATATTCCTGATGGTGAGACCGGTCCTGTAAATCAATTTGCTCATTATTTTCGCAAATTACACAGAGCAAATGACTTCAACTTTATGGTCGAAGGTATGTCTCGGGTCTTGCATCAACCACTTTCGGTCTCTTCTACCTACCTTCCTGGTTCTCAAACACCTGTTAGATTCCATCCAGAGATGTTGCTCCTTTTTTGGGAGTCTCTGCAGCAGAACAAGCGCTTTAGATCGTTTTTAGTAGAGACTGACAGAGCCTTAGATTTCCTAGTCGTCCTCTTATTTTATGCACTAGAGCACAAAACCAATCCGGCACAAATCGGCCTGGTCCGAATGTGTGTCTTCATTCTCCAACCTCTATCATCTGAAGCGAAATTTGCGAAGAGTCTGAACAAAGTCTTCGAGGGTCAGGCGTCGTTACCCACCTCGGTACGCATACCTTCGTTCAGCGGTACTTACGCCGATTTCCTCATCATAAGTATCTACAGTCTCATTGCGACTTCAAAAGGCCAGCTAGTCTCGCTATATTCTGCCCTGTTCATGACCTTATCGAACATAGCTCCATACATAAGGAATATCTCGGTTGTGGCGTCTAGCAAGTTGATTCAGTTATTCAGCTCGATATCACAGCCCTCCTTTCTCTTTGCGAATGACAGCAACTTCAGACTTCTACAATACATCTTGGAGGTAATCAATAGTATCATTGAACACAACTTTAATGATAACCCCCATTTAATATACGCCATTCTACGCTCACATGAGCGGTTCGAAGCATTACAGGACCTGACATTGATGTCTGGCGTTCAGACTGTCAATGAAATAAGAAAATCGAAGGCGAAGAAGGCCGCAGCCAAAAGAACAGAGATTCTCAGAAATAAAGATCACGCGCATGATAAGTCGGGCTCGTCTGTTGAGCACATTCAAGGCAGCATGCCTGATGAAGTGACCACAGTTTCCGAGTCATCACATCTTAACGATGACACGAATGAGAGTTCAATCTCTGCATTAGACAACAACAAATTCTCAGACACAGTAACCACTTCGGATTATAAATCGTCAGTGATCACCCAAGTTCCACATAGTAGGAAACCTAGTATGTCATCAGATCTTGATTTCCCACCTCCGTCTCCGCAAATCATGTCAGAGAAGGCTCGAGGCAAGTTGCCCGAAGGGGTAGTGCTGAATCGTCAGAATTCGAGCTCGTCCATCAAGAGTGCGCATAGTGTGTTGCAGCAGTTCCCATCGGGGGACGAAAACTTTGACCCGTCGGAGGCTTGGTTCGAGACATGGTTCCCGAATCTGGACATGAGTGCCATCACTACAGTGCTCAATTCAATGGCAGGTGAGGTGACAAGATTGACTCAGGAAACGCCCGACCCACGACCCATCATAAAATTCTTGCAGACCGCGAAGCTGGAGGGCGTGACTCCACAGACCCCCAATCCTCGGACGTTCGTTTGGTCAGAACAGGCAAAGGTCTGGTTTGAGTCGCTGCTCTTTGGGTATATCTATCTCTCTGAAACACAGATTGGCAATGGTGCAGTCGGTGTTTGGACGGGGACGAACGTAAAGCTTTTCCGAGTCCAGAATGATCCGAATGCCAGTGATCCGGGCTCGCTGTTCCGGATTGGACAGATTGGTCACGGTGTCGATGCTGTGGCTACTCAATTGGCAAACAAATTCAACACGGTCACGTTATAAGACATTGTCAAGAATAGCTATTTAGGCACCCTTGATATGGAAATTTGGATGCGTCTTGTCCAATTACTGCTCACGGACCTCGGAAATCTGTCCTGATCGTCCTAGATAGAGCCCCGGGCCGAGTGTTGTGCCATTGTACCTTGCACCAAGTGCTGCGACATGTCGCCTCTTCTCGCAGCAGCTGTATCTCTGGCGACTGCTGTGTCTCGGCGAAGGCAATCGAGATCGCAGCATGTCTTCTATTCTTGTGTTGGAGAGGTGTGCTTCGGAAGGTTGCTGGCTGAATTGCTAACGGGCACGACTGGAGGCGCACGGAGCTTCCGCATAAAGTTCGTACCGTGGCTTACAGCTTAGCGATGGCTGCCAGCCACTACCACGTCCACGTCCACGTCATTCAAAACAACTCTGTGGAAGTGTCAGGACATGGCTGAGATTGTTTTCCAGCCTCGATAGGGCACGGCTCAAGAATACATTCTCAAAGGAATGCGGGCGCCCAGAACTCCACATGAGACGCATCAGATGTTCCCTGAAGCAGTTACCATGTAGTAGGCTGAAATCCTGACGCTGCACCACATTCGAACTCATCTAGCCGATGGTTGAGGCCATGAACGATTGGGCGGCAACTGTCCACTTCCAAAGGAGCGTCACGGTTGAGCAAGAATAGGCAGGACGCAGAAAATCGTGGTGAAGCTTCTTCGAGATGCGCAGCAAGGCCGTGATGTGGAGGGACAGTGGCACAATTAGGGAGAGGGGCTACACGGTGATTGGCGGATAACACATCAGTCTAGAACGAGCTTGTGAGACAGGCAAGTCTGGTTCCGACCGACGTTTATCAGTGTCCTTTCAGCTGTCAAGTAGGTGTCCTCGCGGCGCTGATGGAGGTGCATTCCCAGCCGGTGAGTATGTCTGGTCTAGCATACCCTCTTCTTTGAAATGGCAGTATGGCTCGTTTTCTCTGTTGAAGGCCGATGCAGTAAAGCATGAATTGTAAAGCTATTTAGACGACTTTATGATTTGCATATGCGGCATGGAACAAGCTTGCACGAGGTTTGTTTTCCTGGTCCTGCATATAGAGTAGATCGCTGAGCGGGCAATTTTCGCGAGACTTGAAGCATAGTGTAGTGCAGGGTTGAGACAGAGAAGAAGCGCTCTCCTGAGTCACGTGCTTGCCTTACACTCCCCAGAAGCTGCAATCGGTTGCGGAGTAAACAAGCCAAGCCTCTGACCCCCAACCGCTCGGAATCCATTTCCAACCTTGGAAACGAAATGCCTCCCTCCCTTCCACAGTAGGCACTCCCACAGACCTGCAGAGATGAAAACAAGAGCTGCTCGATCCCACCAGACCTTGGCACCCACAGATATCGCCATGAGCGCCTATGTCACGCTGCTGCTCAACGATGGGTACGTCAAAGGTGCACAAGTTCTTGGGCACTCTTTGCGCGACCTCGGTGTGAAGCACGAACTCGTGGTCTTGGTCACCCGGAATGTGTCCGCTACTACACTTGCCGGTCTGATGGTGAGTTCAGCGACAGACTACCAACTGAAGAAGCTCACCCACCAAGGACATATATGACCAGATTATCGAAGTCGAAGAAATAGCAAATCCTTCGCTCCATAATCTTAACCTTCTTGGACGACTGGACCTGCGTTCTACACTAACGAAACTCAATATATGGAGACTGATCCAGTACAAGAAGATTGTCTACCTCGATGCTGATACGGTTGTATTGCAAAATCTCGATCACTTGTTTGACCTGGAGGTCGAATTTGCGGCTGCGCCGGATATAGGGTGGCCGGACATATTCAATAGTGGAGTCTTCTTCTCGAAGCCCAATATTGGTACGTATGCAGCCTTGCGAAAGCTAGCAGAGGCCGGCATCAGTTTCGATGGAGGCGACCAAGGCTTGTTGAACACATTCTTTTCGAACTATACAAGACTTTCTTTTACCTACAACGTGACGACTTCATCGGGTTACCAGTATCTACCCGCATTCCGTCACTTCGAGTCACAACTCAAAGTCGCACACTTTATCGGAGCCGAGAAACCATGGAACCGTGTTCCAGGGACCAACGACTTCTCGTCTGGCCCTAATGCTGAGTTAGTCGCTCGTTGGTGGGCAGTCTACGAGCGACATTATCCATCGAACTACGTCGCACCAACAGTACCCTACTTCAGCAACAAGAGTGAATTTTCAACTCCAGCTTCAGCCTTGTCAGCGATTCGTGAGGAAGCACACCCTGACAAGTCTGCGTCGCCGGTTCCGTTTGAAGCACAGCATAATGTATGGGATGGGCAGCGAACGTCTCCCCCGTCGTCGGGCGTGCCTGAGGCCGCCGATCTGCAGTTCATGAGTTACTCGAATTCTTGGGACAACCACAATGCAGATCAAGCCTTTGTACCACCATCAACGCCCAGAATACCAAAGTCTGTGCACTTTGAACCACCTTCAGTTCCGGACGCCTCAAAGAAGATCTTTCCCTGGGAAGGTACCAGCACTGCTCAAAGATCGTTTCCGGAAGATGCTGTCGCTCCCTTACAGGAGATTATCACCATAGAACGAAACCCAACGCCACAATCTGACCAAGACGAGCAAGAGACTACTGAGACGATTGGAAGTTATCAGTTTTCGAATGCATGGGATTCGATTCAAGAGATCAAGGACTATGTAGCCAAGATGCCGGGATCCAGTACTCGACCTCGGGCACCATCAAGCACTTGGGGTTCAGGATCAAACACTCCAAGAGAAGCCGAAATGCCCGAAGGGCAATCCAAAGTGTTGCCACTCTCCACCACGATACCGGGATCGCAAGCAGGAGCAAAGACAGATTTCCTGCTGAACGAGCCGGCCGATCTACCAAAGCCGCAAGACTGGAATCCTTCCGCGCAGCTGGACCGGTTGGCAAGCCGAGCTGTGACTCTTGCCCACGAAGCTGCAGATCGAAAGTCGATGGCCGCACCAAGCGGCGCCAAGTAAATCAGGAGGCCAGCGACTTTCCGTCGTCCAGATCCCGAAGGCCAGAGAACAATCATCTTCGAGGCAGACTCTGTCTTCTCTGTACTTCTGTCGAGCTTCATCAACGTATTTAGTGATCGTCTCATGTATTCAGCGCAGCATGATAGACGAGATATAGTGCCAAATAATCGTAATGTTGATTCTCTAGATACAAACCAAAATACAACATGCCATCGCTTGCCAAGTCATTCCAATCTGTAGACTCACTCGAAAAAGTCGTCCACTTCCTCCTCCTCCTGCTCCAACTTATCCTGCTTCTCTTTCATCGTCTCCTCGGTCACTATCTTCTTGTTCAACCTTTCCCTTGACCCGTCATCTGTGGTGAGCATGCCCTTCTTGAGCTCTCCACGGGCGGCCATGGTCCAGATCTCTGTCCTGCGTTGCTTGACACGTTCGCTGCCCTCGACGTCCTTGTAGAGTGAGATGTACTTTTCGAGCACGGGAAAGTTTTCGATATACACGAGATCCACTTTCCGTCGGCGGACTTCCTCCTTTGCTTGGGCCAACGCAGTCCCGTCCTCCCCGCCAACCTTGGTGACGGCCTTCTTTGCCTTTGCGAGGTTCCGGACGGCCTTTTGGTGTTCCACGAATTTGACCATCTTGTATCTCTGCGTCATGCTCTGAATCTCGTGCGTCTGCTTCGATGCCTTCTTCTCCGCCTGAAGAGAAGTCAGTGCCCGTTCTTTCTCCTGGCGAGTGGTTTCTGGCAATGTGTCGAGCGCCAGTAACCGGGTCAAGTCGCGAATGCGCTTCGATAAGCTGTCTTTCGGCATGGTATCGCCGTACTGTTCACCCTGAGCGGTAGAATGGCTGTCAAGATGATGGCCGGGGACAAGTACCTGTCGGTGCGTTCACGACAACCGATGGTCCATGTTTGAGTATTTATTCGTCGAGCATCTGGAATCGCTGAAGCAACCTTTTTCAGAGTGTGGATGATTGTGCGGGACACTATGAAATGAGGCTACAGCCACATCTGACGTCCATAAACTCCGGGCTCATCTGCACAGATGTTGAGCGTCCCAGCCAGCTTGTCTTGATTCAAGCGTGGAAACTGTTTGTCTACACTTGACTACGTACATCAAATCGTGCAGGTCAGACACATCTATAGAAACTCAGCAAGTATAAGTACAAGTACCTTGACACGTTTTGCAGGCCCGTACTTTTCGGTCTGGGACTAGAATTTAAGAGATGGCAAGCACTACAACCACACAACTCGCTCTACAGTCCACGTTGGATGGTTACGAGACCGCCATCGACCGACTCTTTCAGGTACTCGCGTCTGCGGCGCCATCGGCGGACAATAATCACCAGCCTCTCCTCGACGCTGCGATCGACGAAGTCATACGACAGGACGACTCCCTCACTCCGGCCCTAGATGAAGGTTCGTTTATACGTCGTCGTCATCATTAATGTGATGCTGACAGGGCACAGTCTACCAGCACCAACAGAATTCGAAATTGATTGCAGAGTTGCAAGAGACGTCGGCCGCCCTCGACACTCGATTGAATGAGATAATGTCGACCATGACGAGGGCACACAAGGACCTCATGGCGTCCATCAAGAAGACGAGTCAGGAAGTCCCGTTACAGCACGACGCGGTGGAGTACAAGATGCTCATCAAGTACGCCGAACGGATCGCGCGGTTCACGCGCACGGTGAAGAGCGTCGATCAATCGACCACCACGCAAAACTTGCCTTGGCCGACGGTACAGTGCCCCCCTCCTTTGATGCCATGCGATACTCGACTGACGGCTCGTTTAGGAAGACATGATGCGGCGCGGCGTCCTCGCGACCGGGTCCATCAACATGTTGAAGGCCGGTGACCGCAAGACGCGCAAGAACGAACCCGATCAGCGACAGATTGACGACCTGCTCAACGATCCCACGGCCCAGGTGACGTACAAGGACGAGCGGGACGAGGATGGTGACGAGCAAGGCAGGGGTCCTGCCGCACCCACCGATGCCGCGGCCCTCGACCTCGACCTCTTCGATCCGGACGAGGACGACTAGTTGTCGCCCCCACATTTCCACGCATCGAAAGATAGAGTACATAGCATCACGCATCTCATGTACTAATTGTCCAAGTCTGCCATGACGACCTGAGGAGAAGTACTACCCAACAAATCAGTCAATTACCGCACGCCATCGGCGTGGCTTGCACATCGCATCTCTAATTACGCCACACACCTCATCAATCCTACGTCTCTACAAGAAATCTCGACTGCACCACCGCCCGATTACTGACTGACCATACAAAGGTTTGACTCGAGATCAAGCAGGGGTACGTGGCATGTCGACCGTCCAAAAGTTCTGTCACTCGTGCGGCCGCATCATCTCTCGCGCAAAATCAAACGAGCGGAACTTTACGAATCAAAAGTACTGTTCTACCACCTGCCGCGCGGAAAAACCAGGACCGCTCGATCGCGCCCTCGAACGGACCTTTCTCGATGCCGTGATGCAGGACCAGGGATTGGGTAAGGACAAGCGACACGGCGTACCGTGCAGTCACGTCCAGACGCGCGTGTACGAGGACTCAACGGCGGTCGGCATGGGTCTCGCCAAGGAGCGGGAACGGGTCCGCCGTGCCGGCCGCAGAATCGTCGTCTTTCCCGACCTTGACAGCGTCCTCGAAAAGTGCGGACCCGGGGCCAGACTCGAGTGTGTCCAGAACGGCAAGGTTGTCGAGGGGTCCTTTGCCAAAGGAGAGTGGGGTGTCCGCATCGCCCAGTGACGTGGGCAGCTCGATCGGAGTGAAAATGTCTCGAGATCCTGGACGTGGCGTGTCGTCCGGCAAAAATGATGAGTGCCAGGGGGCATTCGTATGCTCGTGTCAACAAAATCAGAGGATGGAATATTATATGTATATACGATGATTGACTAATGCTTCTACATTTAGTCGAAATAAACTCACGCCAGTGCTTTTCAAATCGCCCCCAGAGTGCAGCCGAGCTCTTTCGCATTGTACAGCTTCGAATTTAATCCTCATAGAGCGGGCACCGAAGTCATGCGCATGCCCCACAGAGCGAGATTGTCCTCGACGCCAATTTCGTCCAAAAGCTCAGTGCTGCTCTTACCTTTCCTCGGCGCCTTCACCTCACTGTCTTGATGCAAAAAGAACTCTAAAATGCCAGACTCGTCCTCGAGCAGACTTTCGCCAAGTACGCGCGTGCTGAGCCGATCCGACCTTGGTGGAGTCGGTGGGAGGCCAGCACCAACCTGTTGGCTGACTAGCTGCTTGGCCAATGAGTTTGGAGTATTGGCAGCGACAAAGGGTGCCGGGGTTTTAAGAATGGTCGATGGTGTCGCATCAGTAATCTTGACACTTGAGCCATTCGACTTTGGTGGTGAATTGGAGATGTAAAAGGCATCGACTTGCTTCAGTACCCATGCTAAAGGATCTGCTTCTGCTTCTTTCTTGATCAGCGCGGCAGCTTGAGCTGCAGCCTTGGCGGTCTCTGCTCTGAGCTTGTCAGCCTGTATCTGTGAGGCAGTTCTCGCAAGAGGAAGAGAAGCATCACTGCCCTTCTTGCGACTCGCTGGTAACTTGAGATCTTCTGGCTTGAATCCCTTGTTGAACGTGGCCGCGACGCCGTCAGGCGTCGGGGACATAGCTGCAGGGGTATCTTGATTACGAGCTTGCACGGCTTTTGCAACGTTCGTCAAGTGCTCTTTCACGCTTGCAAACATCTTGTCGCAGTTGACCTTGAGTTTCATCAAGTCTTTGACGTCTAGTACATAATGGCCTTGATTGATATAACTCAAATGATCACGGAACAGATACTTCATCTCGAGAAGCTGTCGAACTGCTTGTGTGTTTTTCGAAACGATGTAGTAGATGGTCGTCAATTGGTCAACTCTGGCACAGTATGGCGCCATGCTGGCCACTTGCTTACGGACCT
This sequence comes from Taphrina deformans, assembly GCA_005281575.1. Lineage (NCBI taxonomy): Eukaryota > Fungi > Ascomycota > Taphrinomycetes > Taphrinales > Taphrinaceae > Taphrina > Taphrina deformans. The sequence continues at coordinate 121,285 of RHGG01000001.1, forward strand.
CTGCCTTCTCAGGCTCGGACAGATTCTTGAACGTATAGTTTCTCGGTCGGGCAGATATCTGCTCCTCCATCAACGCAACCTCCTTCCTCAATTTGACTTGCTCCGGGACCGGGCAGCTGTTTAAGAGTAGTTGCATCATTTGTCCTTTTTCCTGAACTGGCGGCTGAATCGCACTGGTCTGCGCCTGTTGTGGATTTCCCAAAGCAGAAGCGGTTTGATCACCGGCCTTTCGTCTTTTGGTCGGACTGTCATCAGAGTCGCTGACTTTATGTTGAGCACCCGATGTCTCTGTTTTTCGCTTCGGAGTCGCAGTTTGTAGATTTTGCACAGATTGCGTGCCTTGCGGGCCGAAGGAACCATAGGGGAGAGGTTGTCCATTTGATGCGAAGGCACCATTTGCATTGTTCAATGGTTGAATAGGACTGCTGAAATTCTGTACATCTACCAGTCGCTGACCTGGAGGTTGAGACAACTGGTGGTTCTGCTGTTGCTGTTGCAGCTGCTGCTGCTGCTGTTGTTGTTGCTGTTGGAGCTGCTGTTGCTGCAATTGCTGCTGACGCTGTAATTGCATCTGGGTTTGTAATTGATGCTGTTGTTGCTGTTGAATATGTTGTTGTTGCTGTTGATGTTTCAACTGTTGTAGTTGTTGCTGCTGCAGAGGATTCCGAGCAGACCCTTGTGGCTGTTGAGACTGGTTTTGAGCTGCCATGTAGTTGGCAAGCACTTTTTGGTGGATACTGTATACCTGTCGAACTTGATCAATTTGTTGCGCATTCAGAAGCTTTTTCTTGCCAAGATCCATGATACTCATCCATGTGTTGGCTCCCGGCGGTAGAAAGGACAGGCGAGCCAAGAGTGGCGGAGGTATGGGATGCCCAAACGGATTGCTTGCATCCTTCAGTGCTTGTGGCCCTTGACCTGTCGATTGTACTGGTGGGGCGACGTTCTGTGCACGGCTTTGAGGTCGCTGGACAACGGAAGGGGTTTGGATGGAGCCGGGCACGGGTTGCGAAGGTGGCAGCAGTTGTTGTTGGCTCTGTAATTGCTGCGCCTGAGCTTGAGCTTGCACTTGCGCTTGATTCTGTTGTCTACGGTTCGCTTGTGCCTGCATGTGCATCTGTTGCATGGACTGATCTGGATTCTGTGGATTCTGTGGAACAGGACGTTGCATTTGAGGTTGATTTGGCATGCCTTGCGAGTATTGTGTCTGCATCATCGAAGCATGCTGCATTGCCAGATTTGATGCTTGAGCACCATGCATCTGGGTCGGTTGCGCTTGTCGCGACTGTTGCATCTGGGCTTCCTGCTGCTTCATCGCCGCATACTGCTTCATGACTTGGGGTGGAGTTGTATCCTTGGCTTCCAACGGTGGCATATCCATACGAGCACGGAAACTTTGCACAGCTTGAAGCATACGATGGATCTGCGTCATTTGTGCAGCACTGGGCACTCCATTGGGATTGGAGATTGACAGGCCGCCATTCTGTTGCTGAGAGACCTGCTGTGCTAACGGTTGTGATTGCGGCTGCGGCTGATGTGATTGGGATTGCTGCTGCTGCATTGGCATTGCCTGTAAATTCTGTGCACTCATGGCCTGGTGCTGCTGCTGCTGTCCCTGTCTCTGCGACAACTGCAGGTTTTGCTGAGGCATTGCCATCGTGGCTGATTGTTGTTGATATGGAGATCCAATGTTCGTGATGGGCTGGTTCAAGGTGGACATTGGGTTCTTCTGCATTCCGACCATAGGGGACCCTTGTTGCGAAGTTCTCTGGAGCATGGATTGCTGTTGCTGCATCAGTAGCGCTCGAGCGTCCATCTGCGCCTTCACATTGGGGTTCATGTTGGGCCCCGGCTGCATTTGACGCTGCGACATGAGGTTCTGCATGTTTGCCTGTTGCACCTGTTGGTCGTACGCTAACGAAGTGCCCGGCTGTTGGTTGATCTGAATCGGTATTGGGCCATTGTTGGCATTCATATTCGTCCCCATACGTGCCTTTTGCTCCATGGTCGCCAGTCGTGAACGGCATGTGATGAAATAATCCTCCTTGCTCGTGGCCGTGCTGTGTAGATGTCGTTCTAAGACATGTTAGAGCTTGTGAGTGTCTATGAAGGAAACCAACCAAAATTCTGCGCGACTTGGGCTATTTGTTGTGGGGCATAGTTTGGTTGTGCCTGTCGCAGAGCTTGGGCAACTCTGGCCATGACCTGACGTCGTTCGTTCGGATGGAGTTGCACATGCCAATCCATACTCGAGATCCAAACGTAGTCCTGGCAGACCTCACGTCCTCAACGACCGAATGACAACGCCGGATCTATCGCAGAGACCTGATCTCCCTTGAACGATTTGACTGATGGAAGAGCCACAGACCCTGACTCCAATACTGCACCCAGTCTTTCCGCGGTCGAGCTAGCCGCAATGCTCGCGAATGAGCCGAGCCGAGCCAAGCCAAGCCAAGCCAAACTGACTTGAATTCGCCTGACGGGCTTCAGGACAGACTTGTGAGGACACGCTCGCGGAGGGAAAGGATCGGGTCGATAGCCAGGACGGGATGGGGCGAGCAAGGACGAGGAGGTGTACTGGGATGATGCCTTAGCAGGGGCCATGGAGCAGCAGACCAGGGAAACAAGGCAGGCAGGCAGGCAGGCAGGGCAAACAGGAAGGCGGAATGGCGGCCGAGCGAGTGGGAAGTTCTGCCCGATGGTGGGTGGAAGTGCGTCCAATGGAATCACACCGCTTGTGAGGCAAGAACTCTATTGGTGCTGCCACAGGGTCAGCCCAGACGGGAGTGGCGCGTGGGCGGAGGAGACATCCAACAAGAGATTTCAGGGATTTCAGGGACTTCAGAGCCTCTGCGGATCCCTTGTAAACAGCTCATCAAGTGCTGCATCTGCCATCCAGCTCCATCCCTCCTGAACACCATGCTCTCTCCATCAGCGAGACATTGACCATTTTTCCTCTTTCGGGAGATTTTGTTAGGTGTTTGTTCTGTAGGAGCAACAAACAACAGACGTGGAAAGCTGCAAGGCTTTTCATGGCAGTTATCATACTCTCCGATTCCCGGACAAGGTATCAACGTGGGTGATTGTTGTGCGAGAAGGACAAGGTCCATGTGGTGTCTAGCTATCCAGACCGGAAAATTTCCATTCTCGTAGATTCTCAATCGTGGCGCCATCGCTAAGGATAAGATACATCCAATTCTCTGCCCACAGGCATATCGTACAAACGTTTAACCTCCATACATCGACCCAGATTATCATGCAGATCCGTGTTTTCCTCCTCGAGAATCAAGAGAATCGAGAGAATAAAGAGAATAAAGAAAATCAAGAGAATCAAGACACGGCACAGGCACTTTGACACAACGAAAAGCTATGCTCTGATCTTGTGCACAGTCACCTGATGCCCTCGTCGTCCGTGCTTATCGTGAGACCGTTGAAAGCATTCCGCGTGGAAACACTCACCTCGGATTTTGTGCGGCCAAGTGGAGCACGGTCTGCTGTGGAGTTTGCTCTCTTCCTTTGCTGCGCTTCAAAATCGTGACTCGGAAGACCAGAAACAGTCTTTGCACCACTCACTTCAAATGAGCGGCGTTGAGGTTGGACGGAATTCGCTCGTTGAAGTGTTTTGCCCCATTCGCACAGTTGATAGATAAGAGACATGTTGGGACCGATGTTGGCTGATTTCCCTTTTACGTAGGTGTAGGCCTCATTCACATCCAACGATTGCGACTTCATAATGTACGCAATCACGAGACTTGCCGAACGACTCACGCCCTGTTGGCAATGTATCAATACGCGTTTCTGGGTCAGATTAATCCTCTTGTCAATGAAGGCTGTGAGTAGAGGGAGGTCTTTTTCCAAAGCCTGATTGTGATCCCATGGCATGTGAACATATTCAATGCCATCATGTTTAGTCGATGTCAGTAAGGACCTAGTCTCGACAGGATTATCCATCTGCCTGGTCCAGTTCTCTCGCGGCGATGATTCGGACGAATCAGGTGAAGATTGATTGATCATATCGGGAGGCTCGTGCCACTCATGTACTCTGGGCAAGCGTCGGTTCAGATCGTCCTTGCTCAGTAGCGGATTCACAATTTCTTTCGCGACGTTGATGACAACATCGAAATGTCTCAATTCTTGAGCTGTGGGTTCTGAGTATAGCCAAAGATTCGGACTAAGTACACACACTGGACCAGATGTGTAAGCATTCGTTGAGCTTGATTCTTTGAGCAGGTCGGGCGTGCCATCACTTTGCAATTCCCTCACCACTGAGAAAGTGCGGTCGATAGGAGTCGGAGGTGGTATTTTACCTGCCATGAGAGGCAACGAAGGCCGTCTGACCAGACCTATATTCAGACTTGGCAATTTCATAGGCTTCCTCCTAGAAAGAGGGGTAGCTGTTTTTGGATGGTTTTGCAACTGGTCTGAGATTTGTATCATAGGTCCGAGCTTCTGTGCGGCTGCCGTCGATAAAGAGAGCTTCTTGGTGTTCTTCTCCTTTTTCAGGCCTGAAGTATTCGACCTTATCATAGCAAGACCTGCATGCGGAGTACAATCGGCTGTTTTCAGGTTTGCGACAGATGTGTTTACTGGCGACGTCGAAGCGCTCGAACTATCGGAGCGCTGGTCCATGTTTGAGGTAGTCTGAATCGTGGCAATACTTTAGCTTGAAGTGCATATAGTCCTGCCTTGAGTTTTGGCGATTGAATCCTTCCTGCGCTAGGCAGAGACGTCAGAAGGGGTCTTGATCGTGTTGCTCCGACCTTCTACACGCAGAAACCAAGCATTAGAAGTCTATCTGGCGGTGTGAGTGCTGTGTCGTATTGTAGCAAGTGAATGACCGGCGTACATATGCGTTTGGATCGTCTATCTTCTGGACTATACGCTGCCTAATTGGGGAGGTGATCTTGCAAGGATAGCGCTGCAGGGGGCTGCAATCCCTTTGTGAACTTTAGGCGATCGCCCGAAGAAGCAATCTAGCCCGGAACTCATACCGATTAGGAAGTGTGCCCCTGAAGTGGAGAAGATCTTTGAAGAGCTCCGCAGTGGCTCCACTCTCCCACATCTCGTACGGATAGACTGATCGCGCTGTAGAGTACATTTTTAGTTCCAGCAGCGACACCCGGCAGCACATAGTTCAATGACCGTGCGCAAGACCAAGTCATGGAAGCCAAGAGCGTATGCAGACAAGCGCAACTGTCGGGATGATAATTGACCTGCAGCTTGGCCACCTCGCCTCTCACAAGCAGGCAAATCAAGTCCTATATCATAAATTTTGTGATCAACCAGTCTATATATACAGTAGATTATACAATGATAAATAACATTGCAAGCCCTCGATTCAGACGTGAAGCGATGTATTCCTCGGAACAAGCTCACGCTTACAGACGCAAAGGAATGGGAAGGCATGTCGAGTTATGTTGGCTCGGCCCACTTGCTTTGACTTTCTGGACTTCTTCTGTATCGCGCATATAAGCTTTCTCTCGTGACAGGCGATCTCTCCAGAATCTCTGAAGCTGCACGGCTTGGTGCGCGAGCATGGCTAGTCTTCGACCATCGATCACTATCCAATTCTTGGCCATAGACTGATCGTCGTCGGGCATGATCAGTAAAGGTTTCGGTCTGCCATGCTCTACCATGCCCTCCAGCCCCAGACATTACAGAAGGTGCTCGGGAGTAGGTAGACTGTTGCTCGCTTCGGCTATCATCATAGTCCGACCTCGACAAGGCCGAAACACGATCGGGCAGTCGTGAAGCACGCGAGAAACTACGCGTAGCCTGTAATGCCGGGCTATTAGATCTACTTTCCACGCTGTCGCCCATAATTTCAGCGAGACTTTTTCTTGACGATCGTGCTCGAGACAAATTCGCAGAATTGCTCGCACTCCCGAGTCCTGCGAGGTGATTTTCTATCGTTCTGCTTCGTGCACGGTAGTTCGAGTGCATGGTGCTCGGACTGAGTGTGGACTCGGGTTCCAGGTTTTTTAAAGCCACACAAAGACTTGTCAATGATTTACACAGTGTCGTCGCGCGAAGCTGTGCTGCCTGGTCCGTACAGGTAGCTGAAAGGACTAGAGCATCAGCCACAGCCATTTCAAGTGGCTGAACAACTTCTGATGGAGCATGCGTATCTCGTAATTTGTCTATTGCAGTTCGTAAACGTCGGGCTTCGCCGGGTGATGCAAATGGTCGTTGAACACGTTCGCTTCGCCGTTGAGAGGGCGCCGAGAAGTTGTCTAACGTGCTCGAACGTATTCGTTCCGCCGAGCTCGGGCTGTCCATGGTCGAAAAGGGTGACCTGTCGTTCACTGACCCTGTGAACTCGAGACTATCAATTCGCCTCTTCAATTGTTCCAATTCCAAGAGCACATCAGGTGTCACGGCATGATTTTCTGTAACGTCGACTCCAGAAGCAAGATATGTTCGTGGTTGTGGTGTGCGCATTTCTTCCTCATGTGACTGTGCTTGCTTGCGCAGATTAGCAGCAGACAATCTCTGGGATAGCTGTCTTGGAGTTGCTACTGGAGCATCCAGTAGCGATGGAGATCTTATTTCGTTCACATGATCCTCGTCGTTGATCATTTCAGCGAATTCATTCAACAATCTTTCCGGATCAGCGTTCATCTTGTCGGCTAGGCTAGACTTTTCGTTGTGACTATCCGATCTACTCCGTGATTTAGAGGATTTTTCATCAGTCGTAGAACCGTTCAGGGCAGTCTTCCAGTCATCCGTTACCGAGGTGCCATCGGATGGAGCACGATTAGAATGAGGGTGTGACTTTGTCGTTTGGTTTGTCCAACGAGGCTCTCCATAAAATTCCGGCGTGAAGTTCCTTGTTGTCAACAAGCTCGTGTAGCTCTAAATCCGATTAGTATAAACCTGAACGAGCAATCGTTCATGACTCACAGAATGACGCTTGGAAGAGACGAGCCCTGGTCTGTTGGCATCGTCTCGTGACGCTTTCTTCACAAGTACGTCTTCGTCGGCTGGATCAGGATATGAGCTGGTCGAGTGTAAAGACGGCGAAGTCTTTGGGACATCAGACTTTTCGCTCATAGACACTGTCCTGATTGTGACTGCACAGTCGCGATGATTAGATTTAATGACAAAGGAGTAGAGAAATTGTTGCGTGGTCTCGTAGTATCTCAGATGTTCCTCGAAATTGAAGTGAACTGAGTTGCAACCTTGTGTTGCATGAAAAGATTAGCGTTGCCGTCCACGAAAGTCGAGCTTTGAGGACTTTCTCCTAGAGTATGTTCAACACAAATTGGCTACACATCATGCTGAGAAGCCGTCCGTCCGTCCCTGACAATAAATCTTTACCAAATATCCTGTAAATCTGACGAATATCAACAATTCATGTTTGTGTCCAGTTCGTGCTCGGCATCAGAAGCTTGGGCACATCGACGCGCGATGACCAGTGGCCGCACAACACGGGGAAGGCGTGCGCCACACTGGATCTGACTCTTCGAAATCTCCCTTCTGCGCTGAATTCGGTCAAGGGCTATCCATACTCTCTATAATGATAAGCCAAGTTTTTACCTTCATCAGAGACTGGGGATACTCTTTGGCAGGGCTGCGAGTAGGATAATATGTCGGAAGAGTTGGAGAGGTGTCCGGTATGTCAATCGGATCGCTACCTCAATCCGAACATGAAGTTCTTGGTGAACCCGGAATGCTACCATAAGATGTGTGAGTCCTGTGTAGCCCGTATCTTCACATTGGGTCCGGCGCCATGTCCGATCTGCGGTAGACAGCTGCGGCGGAACAAATTTCGAGCACAGACATTCAGTGATGTACATATCGAGAAAGAAGTCGACACGCGCCGGAGGCTGGCCAAAATCTTCAATCGTCTGGAGGAAGACTTCGATAATCTGGAAGCTTACAATGACTATCTCGAAGAAGTCGAGATGACTACATTCAATCTCATACAAGGTGTAGATATCGAAAAGACAGAGCGCAAAGTGAAGGCATACGAGTCTGTCAACAAGTCCGCCATAACTGTCAACAACCTGAAAGAAGCAGCGGAGCTAGCAGAGGCCCAAGAGATAGAACGACTGCAACGTCAAGCACGAGAGGAGCAAGCTAAGATTGCCCAAGAAGCACTCGTACAGGAACAGATGGAAAAGGAAGAACGGGCTGCTGAGTTGCTGAGTGCTATGACATCTGGCGCAGACGTGGACAAGGTGAAGGATGAGATTATGAAGAATTCCAGAAAACGAATTGAGGCACAGAAACGAGAGGCCGAAGAAGTCATGAACAGGTCTATGAAGCAGATCAGAGCTCAGCGAAAGGACCGTCTCCAAGCACTGAAGCAGGAAGCATTGACGCCCTTCTCGCCATTGCAGGGCTGGGGCACGAAGACTGATTTATACGAAGTTCAGGAAGATTACGACGATCCATTCCTGACCAACTTGAAGAGGGACAAAGCATTCACAGGTGGTGGTGGCAAGATTGTAGACATTTACGAACGAGCACTGTTCGAGGCTTTTGCTAGTCTGTCTACAGCAACAACACGGGCGAGTGCATAAGATATTGATATAGTTCTTGTACCGCGGCAGCAGCAAGGATCCGGCTGGGCGAATGCGAGCAATTTTCGAAGGACCTGTACTAGCATTGATTGAAGCACTAGCATTCAGTGGAAGTCCTTATGTGATGATAGCAAGTCAGTGCAGAATATGAGGACGGTACAACATCACCAGTTGAATGGACGATAAATTGGCTCATCACACTGTAATTCCGTATGATGGCCAGGTCCGCGGGCTACATCAATGTGCTCAGAAGGTACGTCAGGCACCACATTATCTGTACGAGCTGTATATGGACTCTGTTGTACCCATGTAATTTTCCCTGTAAGCCCATGGCTAATGCTTGTCAACAATTGTTTCTACCGCATCGAAGCTGCCTCGAATTCTGGTTGCCTGGGTAAGGTGGACTGGGGTCGGCCAAATGTCCAGCGAGCGCCGACTTTAGGTTTGCCACCAAGCCACCGATGGCCCATCTGCAGCTTCACGTGCTCCTGCCTCTGACAACTAAGCGACAGACGCACACACGGTTCTCAAGTGCTGCTCTCAGCCAGTGTATCTTGAACTGCTGAGGATGAGGGACGGCTGTCAGAGGCTCACTCAGTGTGGTCACTTGACGATTCAAGCTATTGAAGGAAGATTGGTAGACCTTTGCCGTCACGGCCATCTTTCAAGGGTCAACTGGCATGCCATCAAGGGGTCGGTATGCCGCAGAAAAGGTGTCCTTCTCCCAAATCGTGGCTATCTCACAGCTGCTTGAATTCTGTCCAGCTCGGGTGTGGCTGCCAGAAGGCGGTTTACGTATACTTACAAGGATAAGTGGGTTGGCCGTCGGCATTTGAAGATTTCGACACGTCCGTACACGAGTTAATTGCTTGACCGTGCTGTGCTCCTTACACTTACATCGGTGGTGAATCCAACGAGGCGGCAACTACGATTTATGCAGTGGTGAGAGCGTCAAAATCAGGAGGCGGCGGCTACAGGACCTTGCCCACTCCTCGAGGATTCAGTTTCGTGCTTGATGGCGGTCCATGGCGGGTAAAAGTCAAGATGTCCAAATTCGTGCTTCCATCTGCGGAGGCCGCACGCGCAAGGGCAAATCCGCCTTCCACCAGATTTCGGTCCCTCACCATTGGAGTGCCAGTGATATACGCAGAAACCGTCTTTCACCGCTTCGTCCTCTCCCGCACAGACCCCTCAGCATCTCCTAATTTGACCGTTGTGTTTCTTCCAGTCCTCGAACAGTAACATCACCACTTCACGACAACTTTCTACCAGGGCCATTCAATTATACCGCGTGCGTGTCATTGTGTAACCTTCACTGCTCTGATAGTCGGCGGACCTTTAGGGCATAATCCGGAGTAGCATCACAAAAGAGTCCTCATCCTTCGATACGGCCGGGTCAAGATGGGCATGTCTTTCAAGTTACGCGTGATGGGCATCGTCGTCATGACCTTCTTCATTGCCTGGACAATGCTGAGATCGACGTCGGAAGCCGAAACAGTTACTCTAGGGTTTCCTCCGAACGATAATTTACATAAAGCAGCTCCTGCTCCCACAGTCGCGAAAGAGAAAATTCCCGGGAAGCCGTCGTCCTCTCCTCCAGCTGACAACGAATTCCTGTCTGCGAAGATAGACTCCGGGATCCCGGCCGCAGCGCACAAGGCCGTCGCTGACAAGGCTGTATCCGACAAGGCTGTATCCGACAAGGCTGTATCCGACAAAGCTGTATCCAACAAGGACATGTCCGACAAGAGCCTGGACAAACAAGCTGCGAACTCTGAGAAAGTGCCTGCGGCTCTGTCCACTCCGCTCATGACAGGGCCATTTGGCTCGAGAGTCCCAGACACGCAGGGCGGGGTCACACGGCCCGACTTTGTCCCCGTGGGGAAGGCTGCAAAACTCCCTGAAGGTACGTCGAAAGGCGATACAGCTGAAGCTAAGGACGAGGATTCTGCCAATGAGAGGGCCAAGGCTGAACCCGACGCCGCAAAAGACAAGGCCGAGGAAAAGAACATCAAGGATGAAAGTGGAGAGAAGAAGGACAAAGGTACCGATGAAGTGAAGGATGCTACTCAGAAGGCAGAGGAACCGGAGAAGCCACACAAGAAAACAGAGGCAGAGATGACTGAGAAGGAGAAAGAGGAGGAAAAGAAGAGAAAGGAGAAGGCGGCGGAGCGTAGGAAGCACGAACTCGAGCAGAAACACAATCACATGAGAGATGAGAAGCTCAAGCAGTTCAAGGCTGATCCCGAAATGCAGGCCAGATTCAAGGTTACTCCGGAAGACATTGGTGTCATCCTGCGAACCGGAGATAATGTGAAGCACCGGCTATCGGGACCTCTGAGCACATGGGCCTCAAATCGAACCTCGGAGAATACGGTGTTCTTCTCGGACAAGGAGAGCAAGTTCCAGGGATGGCGCCTTCAGGATGCGATCAAACCATGGCTCGATCGTCCAGCTATCAAGGACACCGATGCGGCCAAATTCTGGCGCGAGCACAATACAGCCGAATCGGTCGTGAAACCACCCACCGACGGTAAAAAGAAGCGGTTCGATGCATGGAACTTGGATGCCCTGAAGTTTGTCTCGGCTGCACATCTCGGGTACTTGCAACTTCGCGAGAAGCGGGACTTTAAGTGGTACATCTTTGCGGACGACGACACGTACTGGCACCTGCCGACACTTGCGAGCTTGGTCAGCAACCTGGATTACGAGGACGAGTACTACATGGGCGGCGTCTCCTACTTTGGCATTCCGTTTGCGCATGGTGGTGCGGGCGCGGTAGCTTCGGCGGCAGCCATGAAGACCCGGTTCGTCGACCACGCAGACACGATTGTCCAGTACCACGACATTGGAGCGACGGCGCAATACGGCGACACCAACCTGGCGCGGGCATTCGAGGCGGTCGACATCTTCTTCGACCACAGTTTCCGCGACATGTTCAATTCCGAGAGTCCCTTCCAACGGGGCCTGGACCGCGGCCTCATCTGTCAACACGTCGTGACGTACCATCATCTACACGTGGACTACTTTCCCAAGCTCCACGAGAGGATCAAGGACCTGCCGGTGCTGACGTACATGAAGGTCATGAGCCTCGCGTCGGCGGAGGACAAACCAATCACGGAGTACTGGCGCAAGCACGACTGGTCGTACAATCTGGACATCAAGGACACCGGGGTCGCCAAGGACGCAAAGGAGATGAGGGACAATAATTGGTCCTTCACGGTCCCGCCGAAACATAAAGACATCATCGACGCCCAGTCGTGTCAGGAAATGTGTCGTGACCATCGCAAGTGCGTCGCCTGGACGTACATTCCCGACGAGAGGACGTGTCTCATGAGTGAATGGTTCAGGCTCGGACACACACGCAAGGGCTGTGTCTCGGGAGTCGACGCCATGCAGTTCACCGACTGGGTGGAACAATGTAAACCCTGGTGGCCACAGTGAACCCGACACTAGCACTAGGGCGGACATTACATGTAGAGTTGCACACGGTTCTTTTTTCCGCTTGTTCTTTTTCTTTTTCGATCTCTAGATATCTCATTCTTGTATACATCTCTCAAAAACAACATACATCGTTCCATCACGACGCCGCCGCCGCTACGCTACATTCTCATGCTGATGTCTTTTTCATCGTGAAACCACGTCGTCGGTGCCCAATTTTCGCTCGACGTAGTGGAGTAGCCTTGAACTCTGCTCAAACGTCCAGAGGGTGATGGCGGAACTGGGCGCACTCTTGAGGAGACTGACGGTCAGTCCTTTGTAGAACCCGCGGACGCCCTCCCGTTGGAGTATCGTCGTGGCACAGGACAGACTGGAGGAGTAGACGGGTATATCGTTAAAGACATAGGCGGTCCTGGTCGGTCCTTGGACCTGCAACCGTTTCCGGATCACGTCGAGCGGGAAGACGCCAGTCTTGGAGAAGGTACCGGCGAGAAAGCCGGCGACGGCATTGTCCCACCCGTTCGGCATCCCGAGACCACTCATTCCCTTGCGCAGCGGCTCGTACGTCCCAAACAGGAGACCCATGTACGGCACTATCTGGGTGATGGACGCGTAGAGGCCGCGGTACATGCCCCTCAGCCCTTCCGTGCGGACGACCTCGGCGACGGCCTTACGGAGAGACTTGTACGGTCCACTGTTGCGTTGCGCAGCGAACCGGGTACGCAGCAGATCGAACGGATAAGTCACCGTTGTCGCCACGGCACCCGCTCCCGCTCCAGCAATGAACGCGTGCGTCGCCTCTGGCCACGAAGACGGACACAGCGCACGACTCGCGTCGTTGGTCGTCTTGTACGTCAGGAACTGCGTCGCCGAATACGTCACGTACAAGAGTTCCGCCGGCACATTTCCCTTCCACAGCGCCCTCACGCCCTCTTCCTGCACGATCGTCCGGAACCCGTGGACCGTGCCGCGGTACAACTGGCCGGAACTCGACGACTGTAGTTGTAGTCGAATCTTCAGGACGTCCAGTGGAGCGATGAAGAAGCGCGCTACCAGGCCTGCAGTGCCGCCGCATACAACCGTCTCCCATGCCTTGTCTTTTTCCTTCATCCTCACTCAGCACATTGCTTCCTTGCGAATCGATCCTGTGCGTTGTTGATCAAGTCTGCACGACGGCAAGTCTGGATGGTGTCGTGGGATAAGGCTCGTCAGATGATGCTTCCAAATTAAAATTTGTGTGGCTCATCAGCCACGCGCAAAACAGGGAAATCGTGTCCTGCTCAAAAATTGGTCCTCAATTGCGGAATTCATCCTCATTACATACGACATGTCCACGCTATGCAGATGCTAAGGATATATGTGATACATGCTAATATGCAATGATGTCAGACTCCGGAAACAATGCGGTGGGCTTCTCGAATGAAGTCGCAATCTGGTTCTTGAGTTTCTTTCGTAATTCGGCGTCAATCATGGTCGTGTACGAGTGATCCAGGAAATCTTCGAGGTTGTATGAAGGCTTTGTGAACTGCTCCCCCAATATTTTGGCTAGAGTGGCCACATTTGGGTGATAGTGGCTGGTGAGAGATGCCATCTCCCACAACGAGCTCTCTAGTGCGCCGGTCTTTGATGGATCGACCTCTGCAGCATCGAAAGGATCACCGACCTGATCCAATGTCTCGACCCTGTGGATCAAGGGCATCAAAGAAGGATGCTTCTTCAGTAGATTGTACGTCAGTGGTATGATGATTACAATTGCCGCCGGAGGTGCTGTCAAGGACAGTCTTGACATTCGCTTGATAAAGCTTGCGAGCAAGTTGGCAGAGACATGTGTTGAGTTGAGGAAAAGATCTGCCAGGCGGAAGAATCGGGAGCGGTGCCTGACGTGCATCGTATTTTCATCGAATAAAGCGTAAAGCTTTTCAAAGAATTTTGGGTAGTCGAGCCCGTGGTGCTGCATAAGATAGAATAGTCCGTTTAGCGCGAGCAATGAAGTCGAGCCACCAGCATCATACGAATCAATCAAAAAGTCCATCAATAATTGTGGCTTCGGCATTCTTGGAATGATTCTCTTATGCATAATGGAGAGGATATGCTTGTATTGTTCTTCCGTGAGCGAAAATCGCAAAACGGCCACCCATGCTCCTGAAAATGCCTTGCGGTGTCCACTTACAGTATTGACACCTTTGCTTGTTGGACTGATAGTGTTCAGCCAGTATTTGTTGATATCCTCGTCCTTTTCGGGAAACTGTGTGATGGTGGATAAAAGCGACAAAGCATTATCGCGCACAACAGCTTGTTCTTGCAACGATGATTTCTGCTTCGCCTCCATTGCAGCTTTTTCGGCAAACTTGTAGAAGTGGAACCTCAAATCCTCAAATTGCTCGAGATAGTCCTGACGAAAGGTGTACTTCGTTGAGTCATGTAGCTTGCTGGAATGGATTATAGCCGACACCAACCGACCATATTGTTCTACTGGAAACTGACCAGGATTTGCATTAAGTGGATCGTCCTTGAGTAATCTCAGGGAGAGAACAATAGCTTCGAGCTGTATCGAGGCCTTCTTGTGCTCGATGGAGGCTAGTAAGGTCTTGATGTATTCGCTGTATCTTTCTCGTAGCCAGGAGACGATTGTCGGAGTTTCCCCTTTCATTGGTTTCTCGAGCTTCTTCAATGAGATCAACTTCTTGAAGACTTTGTACAACGATAACTGACTCTGCTCTAGCGTCTCGGCATTCGACGATGTTGCCAGATCAAGCAGGTGAACGATGTTGTTGAGCGAGGATTGTCCACTCGCCAGCTCGGTCTCGAGCTTGGTAATCTTGTCGCGCACAGATTCTGTCGGCTCCTCGGCTTTCCGTTTCACAGAGGGCATCCTGAAAGACGAGATGAATTCTGTCTGATAAGGGACTGATGAGACACGAGGCGATGTATGACGAACCAGAAATCTAACCTTGTGCACGTATCGAACATGAATGTCCGGTTCAACTTGAAGGTTAGAATTTGTTGGTGGCGTCAGCCTCTGGAAGAAGATGAATGGCGCTCTTTGGCTTCAGCCACTCGTCGATTGATCGTCTGATCAGAGATTCCTCGAGCTTCAGCAGCGACTCGTTCCCTTGTACATCGTACATCCTTTCGTCCACGGCCGCGTGTCCAGGTCTTCTTGTACGTGTGCAGGCCGCTCTTGTCTTTTCTTCTCAGTCTCGGAAAACCTCTTGGACTTCACGTGGCTTATCTCTTGTCTCTGTAACACCACGACTCTTGGGGCAGCCGATGATCCAAGTATCCAATTCCTGCGGTCGCATACCCGCATTGGTTACCCGTGTAGGGCAGGCAGTGATGATGTTGTACCCTTCGATCTTGATCTTCGAGATAACCTGAGCAAGCAGAGCTCGTGTTGCTAACAGGTCCACGTTTGCTGCACCATCAAATAATCGTCCTTTCATGATAAATTGTGGCACACCATTCTGCACACTGAACTTGACTGCTCCCTTCTCGCCTCTAAGCCAATGGCTTTCGAGTATCATCTTCATTAGTTCCACGAGCTCGACCGGTGCGTCAATCAGACGCACTGTATTATGCTCGACAAAGCTCAACGCACAGACTTCAGCAGTCGCTGTATCATTCGTCATCGGTGCTTTTTGAAAGAACATAGAATGTACATCAGTGACTCGCAAACTGATAGAACTGCCACAGACTAGTTCCCAACCACAGTTGATCATGCACCGGATAATTGCACAATGAATTTGAGGACCAAAAATTTCCCCGGGACCAGGAGCTAAGAACGGCATACCGTTAAGTGTCAGAGCCTGTTGTCCTTGCTCTTTTTGAATTCCGAGCCTATAACCGGTTCGGATGGCAGAGTGAAGAAAGCTATACAACTGCCCGGGACAGTTGAGGAAGAGGACACGATTTGGCAGGTGTGTTGAGATGCAACATATCTGACCGGCAAAGCTGGGTTCGACATTGACAGGGTCGGCATCCCGGTTTGTCATTGCTGCTAGCAAGTCCTGGTGTGACATCTGACGAACAATACACTGTATTTGGTGGATGTAGATCGAGTGCGAGTATCGGCCGGTAAGTGATTTCACATCCCGAGATTATACATATGTTTGACTTGTCATGTTACGATCTTAGGGATGACGGATAAACAGTCTCAATAACCATGTCAACGATGAATGGTTATGAACGGAGCATGAAGTGACCAGATAGAGGAGCCGTGTTGGGCGTGGAATCCTGGTGGTCGGCTTATCCGAGTGATTGTGGGATGCTTGAATGTTGACAGCAGCACCTTTGTTTCATCCTAAAGACCAGATCTTCTCTAGACTCCTGAGAACGACTTGTCAACAGCACCGGAACCACTTCTCAGAATCACCAAGCGTGTTTCCATCCATCTCAATCGTACAACATTAGGCATCTCCAAGCGAAGCTAAGTTTACAAACCACGAAACTGGCATGAGTATGTCGAAAGAGAGGCAGACGGCTTCCACCTTGCAACTCTTGTTGTGCGTAGCTGCTATCTACACAGCATACCTCTCCTGGGCTGTTTTGCAAGAAAGGATTGCGACTACACCTTATGGGAATGACAAGAGGATTTTTCGAGCCTCTTTTGTTTTGAACACAGCTCAAAGTCTTGCGGCATCACTAACAGGGACAATATACCTACTGATCAAGGGGAGAGGTATTGCACAAAAGAGCTTTTTGGCACGTCTCTACCCTTCACGCGATGTCTTATTCAAGTTCGTTCTTATAGCCATCACAAGCTCTTTGGCTAGTCCGTTTGGCTATGCCTCGCTGAAGTACATCGACTATCCCACACAGATACTCGGAAAGTCATGTAAACTACTTCCCGTCATGGCTCTTGGTGTAATTGTCTATGGTCGACGCTTCCCGCCTCATAAATACCTCGTGGTTGCCATGGTCACCACAGGTGTTGCCATGTTTACCCTTTTCAATGGCAAATCTCGATCGTCTTCAAAGTCTAGTGGTGGTAGCAGTTGGTGGGGGTTGTCCTTGCTCAGTGTGAACCTCTTGCTAGATGGACTGACAAATTCGACACAGGATCAAATGTTTAAACAATTCAGCGAGATCTCTGGACCGTCGATGATGGTGGGCTTGAACTTGATGTCATCTTTACTCGTGTCTATGTACCTAGCCTCTGGAGCGACAACCGAATTGCCTGAAGCAGTGTCGTTCATGAAGGCACATCCCAAAGTCGTCCAGGATATTCTCGCCTTTGCCTTTTGTGGAGCTATGGGTCAGCTAGCAATATTCTATACGCTCGAGAAATTTGGATCCTTGGTCTTGGTCACTGTCACTCTCACACGGAAAATGTTTACAATGTTGCTTAGTGTCGTGTGGTTCAACCACCCCCTGAGTCTCGGTCAATACGCGGGCGTGGCCCTTGTTTTTGGAGGAATCAGTGCGGAAGCGCTCTTCAAGAGTCAAGACAGTGCAAAAAGCAAGAGGGACATTGGTCCTCTAGCACAAAACACAAGAAGCAAGACGAAATAGATTTGTCGGCTCGAGTTGCCGAAACGCGAGCTTTTGCGGGAGAATGATCTGTTGTGGCTTGAGATCCAGCCGTCGACGTTGTCGACCCACTTTGACAGAGCATGTCTCCGTGCTACCTTTTTCATTTTGCTCAAGCGCTGCACAAAGCCCTTCACATCTGCTGCTGAATATGACTGGAAAGCTCTTCTACCTAGACCCTGGTGCCAAATCAATATACACAGTCGGAGTGGATGGCAGCGACATGACCGTCATCGTAAAAGATCGACCACACGTTCCAGATGGAATCGTCGTCGATGCTCTCCGCAAACACATCTACTGGACTGAAATGGGCGAGATGGAGGGCGACAAGGACGACGGATCAATTTGGCGTAGCGACATAGACGGCTCTAACATCACACCCATCATTCACGTGGGCGGTACACACACGCCGAAACAATTGACCATTTCCGTAGACATTGGGAAACTCTGGTGGTGTGATCGGGAAGGGATGAGAATCATGTCGTGCAATCTGGACGGCTCCGAGAGGACGGTCCTGTTTGACCAGTGTCCACGAGGCACACCCTTCGACACGGCCAAAAAGGACGAACGGAACCACTGTGTCGGCATCACTGTAGACTCTGCTTCGCAAACGGTATACTGGACACAGAAAGGACCGCCTAAAGGATTTGAGGGCCGCATCTGTCGCGGGTCCTTGGGGACCGGCGGGGCGGTCGAGACACTGTTGCGTGGGTTGCCGGAACCGATCGACCTGGAGACCTGTACCGTCCGTGGGATAAAGTACCTGTACTGGACCGACAGGGGACGAGAACCCGATGGGAACTCAGTCAACCGGTGCGCCGTCGCCGATGACGGGACCGTCGGCGAGGTCGAGGTCCTGATGCGTGGGTTCAATGAGACGATAGGACTGGCTATCGATCATTCGAGAGAATTCATGTACGTCACTGATCTGGGTGGCAGCATCTACAAGGCGAAATTGGATGGGAGTGAGAAGAAGGTCTTGGTGTCTGGGAAGGAGGGCCACCACTTAACTGGCATCTGGTATGCCGATTTATAGACATTGTAGATAAAGTAGAAACACATTCGAAATTGCATCGTCATCAAAAAGGATTTGACCTGAATATGTCACTGAACATTACTATTACGTCGCGATAGCACGCTTGAATTGTACTTTATGAATCATAGTGTATTCCATTCTTGAAAACCTTTTACAATCATAATCGACCAGCCACCATTATCCGCAATGCATGGCAACTCGTGTGCGTTCTTCGAGACTTCCTTAACAGACAGTGTGGTAAATCTTCTTCCAGAGTGGTCGGGGGTTGGTTCGCTCCTCTTCTTCCTCGGCCTCAATCTCCTCCAGATCAAGAGCACGCCTGCTCGAGGTGACGTCCATGGTAGATGCTCTCTGGAATTTTGCAGTCTTCCAATAGACTGCCTTGTAACCAATGTAGAACACGAAAATGATGGGTACAGCCAGATAGAGCTCGAAAAAGTCATAGGCACTGGCAACTCCAGCCTCAGTGACTGGCCAGACTGCGACGTAGAATTGAGCAATCAGACAGAGGATGTTGAGGATGAGACCAAACCATGATCCGATGACACCTGCTGCACTTCGGAACGGGATTTCCTTCAGGGAGTGACCCTGAGCAGCCCAGGCAGCACGGAATCGGATGTGACAGAAACAGATTGAGCCCCAGGTAAAGAAGGACGAGAGTGCCGAAATGGCCAGGAGCCAGTTGAAGATGGTGCCTCCAGACGGTGCAATGTTGATGTAAGCCAAAAATCCAAAGATGAGTGCGAGCAAGAGAGCGACAAGTGGTCTACCTTTCCTGTCGATGTAGGCGAGAATCTTTGGTGCTTGGCCGACTGAGGCTAGACCTGCAATTGTTCGGGAACTACCGTAGGTTGACGAATTGCCGACCGAGAGCACGGCAATGAGGATGACGGCATTGAAGATGTCTGGAAGTACCTTGATCTGACCAATCTGAATCGCAATAACGAATGGCGACGAGGAAGCGGTATTGGTGCCATTCGTGAGTCGGTCGTCATCATATGGGACAATGAATCCGATGAGCAGGAGACTGACAATGTAAAAGATCAGAATTCGCCAAAAGACTTGCTTGGTGGCCTTGGGCAGGGTCTTTCTCGGGTTGGCTGCCTCTGCAGCAGCGAGCCCGACCAGTTCAGTACCACTGAAGGAAAAGGCCGCGTTGACAAAGACTGCGCACAACCCATGGAAACCATGGTTGAACGCTCCAGGATTGTGCCAGGTCTTGGCTCCGAGATATTCGCCAGCCGGTGCGCCACCGACATCAATGATGATTGCAAGAATGATGAACCCGACCACGGCAATGACCTTGATGGTCGAGAACACGAATTCTGCCTCACCATAACCGCGCACACCACACATGTTGATGGCCACGATGACGATGATGAAGATCGTGATATAGACTCCGATATTGAGCGGTGTGTCCCAGTACTGAATCACGATTGCAGCGGCGGAAAGCTCGAGGGGTAGCACGATGAGCCATTGCATGGCATAGCTGCACCGGTCAGTACGGCTCGATCAGAAGACCCTTGGGTGGTAGGCTACTCACTTCCAGCCCATGGCAAATCCCCAGGCAGGATCGATGAAGCGAGTGGAGAAGACGGAGAAGGAACCCTGGATGGGGAACATGACTGCCAACTCGCCCAAAGCATGGACAACGGTGAACAACATGGCGCCGATGAGTAAGAAGCAGATGATGACAGAAGCCGGACCTCCATTGGTGAACGAGCTCGCAGAACCGACAAAGAGACCAGTTCCGATCGAACCGCCAATGGCAATCATCTGCAAGTGTCGTCCCTTGAGACTTCGATGCAGGTCTCCACCGGGTTTCTAGCTCGAGTTAGCACTCTGCGACTTCCCATGGGTAGAATCAGAGCCTTACCGGCTTGGCTCCTGCCTCGACATCATTAGGATCACGCTTGGCTTCCGTCTGTGCAGGCTTGAAAGAGTCTATGCTGCGTTGCCAGATACTGCGCTTGCCCTGGACGACATTGCTTTCTGTCGAGTATGTTTCGCCCTCGTACTTTTTGATGGGAGCCGTGTCGTGTGCCAACGGCTTGTCTTTGAGCTCGTACGACATTTCGGTCTGAGGTGACGGGTGGTCACTACGACGTCAAGTACCAGGAAAAACGCTCGAGGCCTGGGCGTGCTGCAGCGACAGGATCCCTGAGACAGCACGAGTCGTGTCAGGAGAGTGAGTCTGAGGCAAGTTCGACAGAAGGTGGATGGATAGATTTGGGGGGGAGGGAGGGAGGAGAACGAGCGCAAAGGCTGATCACAATCGGCTGATAGCGGATACGGTGAGTAGCTTCCTTTTTTCCCTCAGCCGAACTGCACCTTTCTTCCCTGAAGTGCAGGTGGGCTCCCACCAAGAGGAAACCTGTTGGACGTTGACGGCGCAAGAGGCGCATCTTCTCTGAGCCTCCGAAGCTTGAGAGAGAATTAAGTGAGTGAGTGAGTGAAGTGGGTGAGTGGGTGATAGCATTGGCTGACATGGCTGAGGGTAAGAGGGAACGTCAGCCAATGCCATCACCCACTATTCCAGCCACAGGGAAAGAAACGGGTGGTCAGCCACAGAATTGGTGGGTGAGGGCAGCAGCTGATAAGGAAGACGGAGAACCTTGGAAGGGGAATCCATCCATGGTTGGGGCTGGAAGGGGGGGAAAGAGGCTCAGTAGGAGCTGCCCAGGGATTGGAAGTGATGATGAATGGGCAAGGATCAGCAGCTTACTTCTCGCAAGATTAAATCGCGGTCCACCTCTTGCCTGTCCACTTGCCTCTTCTGGCAACGATCCTCCCCAGCGCTGATTCACCTGTCTTTCCTCTTTCGGATCGTTCTGTGTCAGCTGCTGCTCCTGCTGCTGCTGCTTCTTCTCCCCTCTGTAGCAGATGGAGTGGATGGAACGCATGGGAGAGATGCCTGGGCTCTCCAGGATCGTCTGAGCTGCTCGTAAAAATTGATAATGGATCATGGGGAACGAGAAAGTCACAGGCTGCTGGTTTCCGATAGATTTCAGCTTGGTCAATGTTGGCTTATGCTACCACATGGCTTCCTAAATTTGACCATCGTCACAAAAAGACGGTGACCAGAGGCTGTGCGATTTGTGTATCGTGTCAAAAGTGGAACCGTGCAGGCACAAGCGAGCATGACACCCACAGACGGCAGCGCTTTCCGCTCAAATCGCTACGCTACCATCCCATCTGAGATCCCGACGTATCTCAGCATGCATGCTTTGGATCGTACTGCATCCTGCTTCGGACCTTCTCCCTCAGACACTTTCTGCTGATCATGTGCTCCGGTGGCAAGAGGTCACCGTGTGTACAGTACTTGCTGATTGTTCAATTGTGGATAGATGGACCTCTGAGACTAATTTATCCGCACAGATTCGCCTGCCACGCTGGCCCGGATTTCCGGATGTTTCTGAAGAGGTAGATGTACAGAAACGGAGCACTTCAACTCAAGAGATTGCGGCAAGTCTCGAAAGACGTTCAATCTTGCTTTTAGTCTTGCTCAAAACGTCTTCGTTGCACTGGATCCGGTCCTTGATTGATGTCAGTTGAGTTGTACGCAACGGACTCTCCCTCGGACCCGTGACACTGTCCTCAAGTGTGTCCTTCTTGTTCGTGGCATTAATCAGCGGTCGAAGCTGCTTGAATTGATTTTCAGCGATGGTTGCCCGTGCGATCAAGCCCCGTGTTCCCGAGAGAGACACACGAACACGGTCCAACTCTTGGAAATACCGCCTCTCTGCATCTGATAGCCGCGGAGAGTGTTTGTCAATCAGTTCCTGTGAGATCCGCGCAAGTCTCTTTTCTAGATTGTCCTGACGAATTTTGACTTGCTCGATGCGAGAGGGCAGAGTGGAATCGAAGTTGTCCTGTGACAATTTGATGCTGTCAACCTTTTTCTGTTGTCGGCTGAATTCTTTATTCTGGACTGCAAGCCTTCGATGCATAGCGATATAGTTCGACATCAAGGCTTCCAATTCTTTTCTAGCCTGCAAAACAAATTTAGCCATGAACTGCAGTGTCTCAACATCGGACTTGATCTGCTTGTGAGATATTCCTGGCGGTACCACTATTTTTGCACCATGAGCTGTATTTTGCGGACGATAAGCAGGAGTGGTGAGCAAGCTCTGGTAACTGGGAATCAAGGAGTCCGAAGTCGTGTCTTTTTCTGATTTGTGAGCAGTAGTTTCTTCAAGTGGCAGTAGGACCGAAGGGTCATTCAGCGGCAAGAGCTGCGCGGATGTGTCGGAACTCAAGCCAAGAAGGAAGTATTCTAGATCGTTCTCGAGCGTTGCACAACCCAGCAATCCTAATTTCTGTGAATCGAGCAGAACGGTGACTTCGGATGATATATCTTCCCTGGCAGCATCCCGAATCTGCTGGTCACTCTGGGACTCGAAAGACTGAGCGATGTCGTTGAGCCAGTGTTTTGTTTCAACTTCGTGAGCGCCATTATTGTGCAGAATGAAAAAGGACGAATTGGTCGCAGAGAAGGTATTCTGAAGAAGCCTAGGGCCGAGAGTGCCAGGAAGCACAATTGATTCGTGCACAGTGACTTGAACTGCTTCCTTCGGGTTCGGCGTTATAGACTGTGCCATAGCACATACATCCACTTTGCCATCGCATGCGACAGACAGCACATTCAAGGGTTGAGTAGGGAGGAAACATATACCTGTTGCAGCAACTTCTACCTTGCTGAACTCTAGAGGTGCAGGCGCAAAGAGTAACGGTGCAAGTACGGTCGGTGCGAATAGCTTAGTAGGCCGTAGAAAAGTCACACCAAGTGGTCCTCGATCGCCGCGGTCTATGGCCTGCACGATCTTCGTTGCAAGTGCTGAACATTGTTGTCCACCATCTGCTATATGCGTTGCAAAAAGCTTTGCATGATCGTCCGTGATGAGACAAGTTCGAGGAAGCAGAGGACAAACTGCTATGACGTCTCCGTTATTGAACAAGGTGAACACAGTGAAAGCGGTCCAACCATCCCCGTCGGTACCGAAGCAGAATCTTGTCGGGAGCATGTCGCCAACATCACCTAAACTGTACAGTGACTTAGTACGCCTGATGGATTCGCCAAGGAGGTCTACAACCAGCTCTGGAGACTCAAAAGATATGTTGAATTCGTATAGTCGTAGATATCCGTCACTTGAGAGAATTACTACAGATGTGTCTGCCGAACAATAAGGATGAATCTCAGCTTGAACTACAGTGCCTTTGGAATAGTCCCCAATCACGTACGCCTTTAGACGACGCTGCAATTGTCGTAACACTCTTGGCAAAAAGATTGCAAGTACCTTAGATTCACCAGCGATGATCAGCAAGCTTCGTGTCCTGTTGAGTGTCAGCGTAGTGATTTCGAAGTCCATCCCATCAATGTCGAGCTCGATATAATCTCGCATGCATGACGCATCCGTGTATCGCACATGAGATGCTGTTGCCAAGAATATTTCAGCTCCACTGACAGCTAGTAGTGAAGGATGCACAATTTGCGAATCAGGCTTTGACAAATGCTCGAATAAGCGATGTTTCGTAATTTGTTTATGCCAAGTGCTCAAATCACCCATTGTGATTCCACGGATACAACTTTTCGGGGACGGGTCTGCGATTACAGAGGAAGGAAAATCATGTCCACTTCAGCGACGACTATAATTTGCTGATTGTTTGCAAACGGCTTGGGACGTGGATCTGATGTATGGACGTCGCAGATTAGTTTGGGCCAAAAATGTGGTCTCAGGCAATTCCACATCTGACATCCTCTGGCTCCACTTTCTCGCCTCGAGCCGTGCATCATTTTATTGTACATGTTCTATTCACGGGCCTTCGAGACACTGGAAGTACGACAGAACGGGTTCAATACATCAAGTGCTTATGTCGAGTGTATCGGAGTTGAACTCGTTGATGTGGCCAATTCCCATTGCCAAGCTACATGATACTCCTCGGCACGCAAAACCGGTTCTTTGTACGCTTGTGACACTCAGGCTGTGTATATATGGCTCTGTAGCCGGAAGAGAATGCATCTCTAGAAGGTGTTTGTGGATAAGAGACCTTCTTGCCATCTGACAGTGATTTCGAAATTGTGTGTTGATGACTATACTACTGACTGTAAGATCAAGTCCACGTCCTCGACGAAACGACATGACTATGAGCGACGCTGTCAGACTGTCGACGCACAGTCACGACTCGCGAGAACATACGACGTATAGTAGCTCGGGTTACGACATTCAGCAGGTACATAGTGCAAAGAACGTGTCTACAGTCTGCAATACAAACGTAACTCAATCCTTGGCAGGTGCCATAGAAGCTCTTGCAGTGTAAGACGAGGTAGCTCTATATTTCTTCGGTACAGGCGGACCACTCTGTCTCAGGACGTTGTCTCTTTAAACAATGCTTTCCGAAGCTGCGAAAAGGACTCGAATCCTGTGATGGTTCATCTTTCTCAACAATATGCGAGCTCAACTGCATTTGAGAGGCATAAGCAGGCTCGGGACTCTTGTGATCAAGACGCCATCTCTTGTGATGGATGGGTTGTGAGAACAGGTTTCTATGTTCTTTAGACAAGGACACGGACAGGTAGTTGAAGAAGGTCAGGAATGGCATCAGATCGGGAGCAAATCTTGCTCTTTGAGACCACCGAGTCACAACTGACATCGGCTTAGTCAAAACCATGCCGTGTTTTGACAGGCCAGATATATTCTGATAGGCAAAGAGATGCCAGTATGAATCCACTATCAAAACCGATAATAAAGATGGCAATTCAGCTGATGATCTACCTTGAGCAGCCCGTTGGCAACCAAATCGACCACTTAAGCATGGTTCTCTGCATAGTAACAGTTCTTTACATCCCTGTAATAGCAGACAGCGGTGAAGATTGAATTCAATTTGTGCTTCGTCCGGACAATCTGCCATGGAGTCGTGGTCGAGCTCCAGCCGACATAAACAGAAACCTGCGGTATGGTATCAGCATCGGCAAGGACAATTCTCACGAACTATGGGGAAGGATTGGATGACGAGGTCTGGTGTGTTACTACGTGCCAGACCACCGCAACCTAGATATCTTGACAATGAAGCGCGCATTTTCACCACCAATCTTACATTATATCGTAAAGTGATGGAAGTTTTTATGGATACTGTTGCTATGAAGCAGATATCAAAACCATTTCATGCTCAGATTGTGGCGTCTAGCCAAATTTCATAGATGTCAACTTTACTTCCACCGCCACAATTTGGCAACCCATGGATGGGATTGTCTTGAACCACGACGCTCGAGCTCGTGTATATCGATATCTATATTAAAGCTACGATGAATAAGCTTTGCTAAGATTACGCACAGCCGGTTCTTATACTGGCTGTAGACGTCTGTGGCAACGATATGTTACACTCCAGTCTACGTCCTTTGAGATCGACAGTGAAGAGAGGGTTTGCGTCCAAAAATGCACGAAAGACACCCGTCATCAGTAATTTGCAGCCTGGACCATCTACAAGAAGGTCGCGTCTTCCTTTATATGTCGGTGGGCTGTTAGTATACGGTGCTTCGATTTATGTCGGGTCTGCCGTGTATCGCGTATACTATCCGAATCCCTCTGCCGAAACTTCGAGCTCAAATATATGCGATCTGTCTGCACATAGACCGGAAGTGTACGATGAAATCGCGTCCACTTATGATACCTCCATAAGTCTGGATGAAACTCTTATGGGTCTGGGATGGTTGAGATGGAATCATATCAAAGATGTCTCTGGGGACGTTTTGGAAGTATCTGCCGGAACTGGTCGGAATCTATCGTATTATGATGCTGACAAGGTGAAGTCCTTGACATTAGTGGATCAGTCCTCGCCTATGTTGGACGTAGCTCGTGAGAAAGCGGCCAGGGACACGAGGTGGCGAAAGAGCGGCGTGCAAGTACAGTTCAAGGACGTAGCTGTCGAGGGCCTTTCTCCGAATAGAGATAACTACGATGTCATCGTACAGACATTTGGATTGTGCTCCGTCTCGAATCCAGTGTCTTACCTATCTCACTTGTCGAAATTTTGTCGAAGTGGTGGTGAGATTATATTATTGGAGCACGGACGGGGTACCTACGGATGGATAAATCGCTTGTTGGACAACAACGTCTCTAAGCACGCAGAGAAATGGGGATGTTTCTACAACCGGGACATACAAAACATCGTCGAGTCGTGTCCAGACGTCGAGATTGTGAGTGTCCAGAGATGGCACTTTGGCACGACTTCTATCTATCATTTGAGGCCAAAACACTGATACTTCAATATGAATTTGTCTACGCCGTCCACTTGTCTTTATTTTCCGTCACCTTGTCCCCAACCAATGTCTCTCCCTTGCCGTCAACCAATTCAAACACGACGCAGAACAAGACGTCCCCGTTCTTTGTCTTGCATGTGTACCGGAACGGTTGTCCCTTCCAGTATTGCAGTATTGAGATGTGCAGGCCCACATAAGGTAGTGCAATTGAGAGAGTATTGAAATCGATGAAAGGATTAGAGAAATCGCCTGCGATTGTCATGTCTTTGAGATTAAACTTTTTGCGATGCGCTTCATCAGCAAAATATGCTCTCCTCTGCTTCGTCGTGATCTTCTCCTTGACCAAGTTTGTTGTATCTTCCTCGATCCTGTTTAAGCCTTTGGCCTCCCCGGTAGTGTTGAGCAGGTTCATGGTTGCCAACAAAGGAGAGAAAGCCCATGGCTTCTCAGCATACAGATCTGTTTCGAGGGAAGGATCAATCCACTTCAGCGCCTTGAGTCCCAAGCTTGTTCCGGGAGGTAGACTGTCTTTTATGGGCTCATCAAAGTCGTTTCCGAAGAGCACGTCATCTCCAGTCACATCAGCCTTGATCGTGCCAGAGAATTGGACAGAGGACGTGTCCGAGGTAGCGCCGAAGTACGTAGAATCCACCTCTTCGGCAGGTTTATCGTCAGGTGTCAGCCCCTTGAAGTTCTTGATCCTTACAACGACATCGCCCTTGAAAAATTTATTATCGATATGTGTGGCCTTCTCCGGCTCATTCACCGATGCTGTGGAAAGGTCTGTATAACTCGAACCAATTGTGACTCTTAGATGCAATTTGTCTGCACCTGCCATTACGACGCGACAACTAGTATAACTTGATGATACAGAATCTGTCTATCCGACCACTTCTAGCGCATCTATAGGTCCAACTATGCATCAGATGACGTTGGTGGTGACACATGTCTGAGTCGGCTATATTCACCCCACAATTTCATCTGGTCTGCCAACTTGAAATTTATGAAGGATATACGAATTGAGGGGATTGTTCATTGATGCCAATACGCTATGCTATGATGATGCAGCTCGCTGTGATGCTCGGGATGTTGTTATGTACTGAGCAGGCAGTTTAAGGTCAGGTGGACTTCTGAGAGATACTAAACTTTGTAACCAAAGCCCGCCATACATTTTCGATGCGCAGCGATCAAGTCCTGACACTTTGTCATGCCGTCTTCGTGCTCGAACATACACTCGTCCCGTACTTTCTTCTCGTCGAGACATATACCTGTACAGATCAGCATGTCTACCACAAGCATCGAAATCGTCTCACAGCATGGCTTGGGGCGTCCATCAGCGGTCAATTTCGGCTTCTGCTCTCCAATCCTGGCATCCATATCTTATCGGTCTGGAGTAATGATACCTTTCTTTATGCTGAATAGAGGAGCGGCTTCCGGAACAACGAGATCTGTCCAGTGTGTGGAAGAGAGAAGGAAGGCGACATGAGAGCGCCTGATGACTAAATTCCCGCGCAGGAGCGGATTATTCTGGAGGAGCCCCTTGACGCGGGAGTGCCGCGAGAACACGAGGAAGACGAGCTGTCGCACGTTCGTTGCAGGCAGCAAAACAAGTCAACGCTGCGTCCTCCTCAATCAACAAAACACTTGCTCGAGAATACCGGCAAAAGCCTCGACCGATTCCTGCAAAACACCGCATCAGACCAGCATGAGGTCTTTGTCGCAGGTCATGGACGGTTCACAGAGCCCGACTTCGTCTCATAAGCGAAAGCACTCGACCATGTCCAAGGAGAATGTGCAGGCAGTTTCGTTGCCGCCTGACATGATAAATCAAGTCATACAGTCTCTCGAATTGCCGAATCGACCAGTGACTGCTGCGATGGAACATAGTAATGATGCCGCCTCTGCGACACATATTGGAGGCGTACAGGCATACGCAAAGCTAGCTGGACAAAATTGGACCTATTACGTCAAGGCACTTGATGTCACCATTGGTCGAGAGTCAGATATGCCTGAGGCAGCTCGACAAGGCATTGATCTCGATCTGGGACCGGCCAAGGTCATCTCACGTCTACATGCACGAATCGAGTATGACCTTGCGGAACGATATTGGAAGTGTTTGGTGCTTGGTAGAAATGGTATAAAGATCGATGAGAAGTTGTACAAGGAGAAAAAGGTTGCACGTCTCACATCTGGACAAATCCTCGAGGTCGGAGGTGTCCAAATGATGTTTGTACTGCCGGATGCCACGCCACAGGTGCTATCGTCCTTCATACCTGCACATCCGGTGAATTATCAAGCACAAGAAATGCAACACTCATATTCTCAACAATCCCTGGCACAATCTCAGATTAGCTACCAATCCGGACAATCGGAACAAGAGACGCTTGACGGCGAGATGGTCAGGACACCACGTACGGCACATGCGGATTCTTCTTTTGCCGATCACGGACAAGACTCACCTGGTCCAGTGTATCAAAATGCCTACGACCATGACGAAACTACAGGACAGCCAGATTTGTCACTGGACATAAACAGGGAGATCAAACCGCCATTCTCATATGCAACTCTGATCTCCCAGGCGATTCTGTCATCATCAAACAATACCCTCACACTTGCGCAAATCTATTCCTGGATTTCTAGCCACTACTCTTTCTATCGCTATGCTAAAAGTGGTTGGCAAAATTCCATACGACATAACCTTTCGTTGAATAAGGCATTCGTCAAAGTGCCTCGCAAAGCAGATGAGCCTGGCAAAGGTATGAAATGGACGATACAAGAAGAGTTTGTCACGGATTTCCAGAACAAGTCACGTAGGCCTGGTTCATCACAGGCGCCATTCCCTTCCACAATCTCGTCCTCAACTCAACGAGGAGGTGGTAAAAAAGCCAAGCTAGCTGCGGAAGCTGCTGCTGTGGCACAGACACACGGCGAAGGCACACCATCTTCTGTGCATGATTCACTACTAAATCTTCAATATCATGTTCAGACCCCGTCACAAGAAATGGCTGACCATTCGTCAGTTCGCAATCAATGTCAAACGCCAATGGATGTTGATTGTCATTCACAGCAAGATATTACGACCCCAAAACGCGACATGGAGACTCCTGTGCCATATGAGGCATCCCGATCTTCACGTGAAAATAGTAGACCGACCTCGACCTCACGTCAAGTCGCTCAGATGACTACACCTCCCTCGCTTTACAAGTCAAGCGTGACGCAGCCACTGTCCTCACCTGCGCCATTTTGGAAATACATGGTAAGCAATATGACGACACCTACCACAAATGGATTAGGAAGTCCTGTGCGTGCACAGATGCAGTCGAGTCCTCGGATTCATTTGCCAATGCCTGATCAGCCACATCTAAAAGACCTTGCGAACGGCAACAGTAGTCCTGCCAAGAAGGACGACGATGCGATGATGGGTAATGCACCTGAAATGGGGATCGGGTTGGACGGCTTATTCGATCTCGAGGGTGTAGACCTGCGAAAAGGCTTCCCAGAGATTAGCAAGTGGAGTGCTGCGACCTTTACATAGAGTGCCCGGAGTGAACCTGATTTAATGAAATGGTTCAATAATGATTGGAAAGAAAGGAGAGCGAGAGTGCGGGAGAGAGAGAGAATTAATACCGAAAAAGCGATAGCGTTTGGCGTTTCTTTGCATTTTTATATTCAATTAAATGTAGCTGCATCGGAGAACAGATTGCTAGACGATGCATCATGATCGCACAGCTTTTGCACTACTTGCCCGCCCAGTTCTGATCATCCAGAAGCGCTGCCTGTTTCACGGCATCTCCACAATCAATAAATCAATGCTCCCGACATCGTCTGTACTCGCTGGCTAAAATTCACACTCGAGTCATGCCTTGACACAAGTAAAGGCCATTCCAAATAGCCAAAGCGCGATTTCATCATCCATAGCGACACTTCGAGATGTTCTGGAATCCGTACTCGGTGGAAGAGACAGCCCTGCTATATTACGGCTATTATGTCTGCCTCGCCTTATTACTGTACATAATCTTTGTCAGTTTTCCACAATTCATCAGAGAGATACAAGCACGAAACAGACAACACGATGCATAAGAAAGGACAGCGACATGTATACACAAAATTCTTCAGTGGGAGAGGAATGTACAGAAGTTGTCGTCAAGCGGTCGGATAGACTATTCCTCAAAGCCATTGAACTCTTCCTCTTCATCGTTGTCGCTTCCATTTAAGACAGCCTCCTCTTCTTCGCTCTTCACATCGACCAAGTCATCGTCACTGACTTCCTCCTCCTTCACTATGGCTATTCTGCGCTTTACGACGCTTTCCAGGTCTTCAATCGATGCATCACATGTCGACAAACACGTTATCCTGCTCTCTCCACAATTGTACTTTCCAATCTCGACAAAGTCTCCCGAGGATGATGACCACAGACGGATGTCGCCGTCGGTCGATCCGCTCGTGATGATAGTCACTTCCTCCTTGGAACCTTCAGGAGTAACTTGTGAGGTGGACAGTGCCTTGACTCTGGTTTTGTGTCCTGTCAGCGTCTGTATAGTCTCCTTCGTAGTAGGATTGAGGATCTGCAAAGCACCAGTATCAGTCGATGCTACCAACATTTCTTCGCCTTTCGTATTCCTGAACCATTCGACATCGTGGTACCGTGTTTTTCCTGATTCGAACTTGTGCTGCATAGAGGCTGACATGTCGTATAGGCCGATGAACTTGTCGAACAAGATGGCATAGCCATCTCCTGCGAGGTTCCAAGCAATCTTCAATGGTTCTTCATTGGAAAGTTTGAAAGCCGCAGCTTTCTTGCCAGTCACCAGGTTCCATAATCTGACATTGCGGTCGCGGCCCACGCTGATACATATCTTTCCTGATGGATGAATGGACAGGTCATTTACTATGCCGTGCCGCGTCGTCAATTGAATCTGCGGCGTCCAATCCTTGCAACGCCATATGACGATGCGGTTGTTCTCATCAGAGCTCAACATGTGCGTCACGACCCCCTTCACGGCAGGTGCAAATTTGATTGCTGTGATTGATCCGTCATGACTGAGAAGACTGCCCAGATCCTTGCGCTTCTTGAGATCGTATAGCTTGAGCACTTCATCTACCCCTCCAGAAGCAAGGTATCGGCCGCCTATTGCACAAGCTTTGATCTGGGCAGTATGTGCCTCGAACATGTAGACCGGGTTGAATTGAGCTCTGAGCGGTGATGAATCCGATTTCGCTGTAATTTGAGCATCGATGCCGTACAGGACATGTTCATAAGACCCAACACATATCCTTAGTGTCGCTGATGGCTTATGAGCAGCGAAATCCTCTGCTTCGACAGTGGACCTTGGACGTTTCGGCATACCAAGATAGACCCTGCGATTTGTTCTGTCGCTAAATTGCTCCGTCCAAATGCGCTTGAGCTCAACAACCGGTGCTTATCGTTTCAATCATCGGTATCGCCTCTCTGCTGTCCTCGACTTTGTATACATTCTAGGCTGGATCTCGAAATTGTGAAGCCATTTCATAGGGGCCCGAGGTACCCGTGAAGCCATGCGCCACTTTCACCCATATGTCAAACTCTTTTCGTCCTTGTGTGTGTTCTTCACACCTTTCTACATACCATTCATCCACCATGCAGCTGGACATTCAATATCAATATCAAAAATATCTATGCTACGTCCTTTTCGTGAGCGAGATTCAAATGTTTGGTGGATGAATAGCTTTGGAATGTAGCTCTATGGTCAACAAAGCTCTGGCCAGGGAATTCGCAATTAGTCCATGGAATACAAGCTGGATGCTTCATGTTGAATGTCAGGCAGCCGCATGCGTGTTCAGTTGGAAGGCCGCTGTTCTGGTTTGACACTCATTGACGAATCATCGCTTGTATGAGCCACAGGAGCAGAACAGATCAGCCCGTGTCGTGTGACCACAGGGCGGGACTTCTCGCATGTAGTACTTGTGCTAGCATTTGAGCTATGATGAGCCTTGGAGCCTCACACGAGACACCACTCGAAGCACACTTCATCACACGGGAAAACAAAAGATCTAGTGAAAAGGGCAGCAATGAACTCAGCAAACAAGGATCACGAAAGCGCAAGTGACGGGTATATCATAACATTGACCTCGACAAAGCATCTATGGTACGAAGGATACCACAGTAGTCAGACTATCAACGAACTATCATTCACGGTCTTTTGAGATTGAAGCCTTCCACAAATTTCAAGAATATCGGCATCTCTGTGCCGTCCACGTCAAGGTTCCCAAGCAGTTCATTACCACGAAATCGGACCGAGAATTCAGATCGACCTCGACGCGTCACGAACGCGAGCCACGTCTTGGATCGTGCAATTTAGCTGGTTGACCTCATGGCAGAGGGGGACGTGGGCCATCGATTGGCTGAAGACAGGCCAACAGTTGTTCCATGGTGTGGATTCTTCGCCGAGCTGCAAGCAATCGCGATCGACCAATCAGAAAGCGCTTAGGGGAGGAGCCGTGGAGACGGAAGCGAGTGACGGCACAAATCAGCAAACCGGTCTCGCCCACTTGCGGAAATTGCTCCCGCAGCAATCACAATCACATCACCTCCACCATCAACGCCGCACGCTTGCTGAGCGAACTCGCTTCCCTGATACACCCGCACTGCCTACCATGACGGCTATCGACCACACCACCACCACCACCTCTGTACCCTGAGTCACTACACTTCTTCACCAGGACAGCCAGTTCGAAGAAATTGTCAAGACTATCGACAACATCGAATCGAAGAGTGCCTACTTCTTGCGGCTCGTCTACTTTCTTAGTGCGACAATACTTATCAAATGGCTATTGTGATGACTCCTGCCACCAATTCCTCCGGAGACTCTGCCTCTGCTGCAACCGGATTGCCTGTCGCTGGAGTCTTCTCTACCCAGTCAAAGTCCAAGAGATCTTATGTGACACCAGATAGCTCTGTCTCTCCAGGACTGCGACCAAAGGACATCGAGGATGAGCACAACATCACGCCAGATTCGGGGGATGAGACTGACGATTTGGATATGGACGGGTTCGAAGGGAATAATAATCATCCCCTGCCAGACATGCACCGAGGCAGTCCTTGTCTCGACCCGACTGGTGCTCGGTTGGAAGATGACCCCGCCATTGCACCGTCAACATTGGCGGATGTCTATTTGCCGACACTCTTTGCTCAACACGGTCCATGCGCTATTCGACACTTGACCCAATATCTTTCGGTGAACAATGCAAAGTTTGGAGAACTTCACGCTGGCAAGCAGCGAAGACTTATTGTCAAAGCTCTCGAGCTGGGAAAAGGAGTTATGTTCGAGAAGGTCGGTTGGGGAAGATGGAATCAGATCGAGAGCAAGATGGATGGTACACCATTTACTCCTGAGACCATGCCTCAGCAATTGAACAAGTCTGGATCACTCTTGAGCTCCAGTCTCAAGCATTCAGCATTGGTAGCGAATTCGAGTGGCGGCTTGAGACCACCTGTGTTGGGCAGTTATCCTGTTTCGTCGTATTCATCACAGCAGGATTTTATGTTCTCGCCCTCCCTGTCTGTCGCCGAAACTAGCCGAGAAGATGAGGATGACGGGGACATTGACCCGTTAGACCTCGATCTCGAGGGTGAGGATTCTGATACAGATGAAGAGGACTGGAGATCCATGGGAGCAGAAGCGCTTCGTGCACGTAGCACGACCGCTTCCAATGCCGGTTCTTTCCGGGAACCAAACAGCTACCTGGGGTCCCACAGTGGCAGCCAACGTTCGGTGCCATATCCAATCCGCAGGAAGAGCAGTGCTGGCGTTTACCAGCTCAATTCACCATATCTACAATCTGGCTCACACTCCAACAGTCCCATGATGCGACCATCTTTCCCAAAGACTTCCTCATATCTCAAGGCCTCTCCGATGTCCAACGCTCGAGCTTCAAGCTTTTCCAAAGCTCGCGAAAACCGTGTGCAACATATCTCCCCGACTCGCACTTGCAATCCTTCGAGTCCAGACCTGCGGAACGAAGATTCAAACACACAGGCTGATGCTGTGGAAGCCCTCGTTATGCTTTCTGGAGGTCACCAAGGGTCTTGAGGCTTTGCATTCAATGACGCCGCACGACTTGATCTAGCTACAGCAAATCTGTTGTTCAGGCAATGACTGCGCCACTCCAATCGAATTGAATACATCTTCTCAGGGGAGTATGTCGTCTTTTCGATACAGTGCCTTGCCTGCTGTTCGTGTCTTATATAGTCTCTTGACTAGAGGGCAATCATGTTGTACATTGATGTCTCGATCTAGTCATGCGCACGATGGTCTGAAGTTGGCACAACACTGATATCAAAACTATGTAGCCGTAGTGGTACGGAGACAGAGACACATTAAAGGGTGTCCAGGACTGTCTTCGAATCTTGACTAGCAACAGTGGAATTGAATAGTTGTCGGTACTGCCTATCATTTATTGCTTGTCGTGTGTTTGGGCCTGATGCTCAACTCGAGCTCTTGACCTAGCATTTCGGTTAATTTACGGTAAGAACGTGGTGGAAGCACGGTTCGCCCCTTACGACACGATCCTTTAGCATCTCAGTCAATCTCATGGTACAATTGACTGAAAACGGTAGCTGCAAGTGTATAGACAGCGATCAATTCCCGAATTCCATATGGCACCCATCACAGTCAACATCAAGGCCAGCAATGATAAAAAGTACTCGCTAGAGATTGACACGGAAAAGACTGTGCTTGAGTTGAAGCAACAGGTTGAGGCGGTCGCATCGATCGAGCCAGCAAGACAACGGCTTATCTATTCCGGACGTGTCCTGTCGAAGGACGAAGAGACCATCGATACATATAAAGTGAAAGATGGCAATACAATTCATTTGGTGCAATCAAAAGCTCCTGCTGCGTCAAACGACAACCCTACCTCTACACCTACACCACAAATTCCCATGTCTGCAGGAACCAGCGCATCAAATCCTCTAGAGCAAATATCCGGCGCACGTTATGCTGGTCAAAATATACCTATGCCTTCCTCCTCACTATTCGGACCGGACGGTGGAATGACTGGTAGTTTTGGTGGCACTGAAGATATGACGGCAATGCTGGAGCAGCCTGGTGTGCGTGAGGCAATGGATGCTGCATTCTCTAATCCTGCCTTTGTAGACCAGATGATGAACTCGAATCCCCAACTGAGGAATGCTCCACCTTATGTCCGACAAATGCTCCAATCACCCGAGTTTAGAAGACAGATGCTAGATCCAAACTTTATACGTCAAATGAATCAGATGCAGCAGATGATGGGAGGTGGCCCGCAACGGAGCGCATTTCCGGCACCGGGCCCTGCACAGGGCACTCTTCAAGATGGTTCGGGTGGTAGCAACAACGCGGCCGGTGCCGGTGCCGGTGCTCAAAGTGCCTTGCCAGACATGGGTGCTATGATGCAGATGATGCAAGGTATGGGTGGAGCAGGCGGTCAACAACCATCTGCTGGTACCGGTGCCGGCCCACAGGCAGGTACCAACCCCTTCCAGAGTATGATGAGCAATCCTGCTTTGATGCAGCAGATGCAACAGATGATGGGCATGGGTGGTATGGGGGGTGATATGGGTGGTCTTGGTGGTCTTGGTGGGTTCGGCTCTCCACCCCCGCAAGAGCCAGCCGACTCGAGGCCGCCAGAAGAGAGGTATGCAGAACAGCTGAGGCAGTTGAACGATATGGGATTCTTTGAATTCGATCGTAATGTGACAGCACTGAGACGGGCCGGGGGCAGTGTGCAGGGAGCCATCGAGGCACTTCTCAGTGGGACCTTCTGAGTGTTTTACTTTCGGACGGACGGAGGCACTCATGTGGCACATGATTTTATCCTTGTGTTTATAGAAGACTCGCTCAGCACTGCAATGTAGCTTTCCCATGATGATGGACAAGTTTCAGATCGAGCACTGCTCAAGCGTTCAAAGCGTGATTGAGCAGATATTGTGTACCACTATTAGGATGAACTTCTCTATGAAGAAAAGACAGATGTTGTCTGACAATGAAATATGACTATGAGACAAATCGAGTGATCTTGTGATAAGATGAGAGCTGTCGATGATGCGAAAGGTGGTCTTGTGAAGAGGCAGGCATGAGAGGGGGATGTGTCTGGGCTGTACCGCATATCGAGACTTGAAGGTTGACGGGATGGACGGGATCACATGGATAGGTCCAAGCCTCGAGCGGGGTCTGGCTAGGCTACGGTAGGAGCGCCCAAGGGAACTACTTGGTACCTCGTGTGGACGTCTGACTGGCCCAGGGTCTCCAGCTGTTTGGAACCCAGACCCAGACCCAGACCCAGATCCAGACTCGAATGGAACAGAAGGCGCTGGAAGATTCAATACCTAGAGAACTCGGAAGGGAACGTGTGTGGGATGCAATTGCTCGTGCAAGACCAATCAGAGATCAGACGGCTTCAGCCTATCTACCCGAGTCTCTGCGCACTCCCCGGTTCTGATTGGGTGGTCGTGTTCCAACAACTCCCGAGTGCTGAGATAGGGCTGAAGAGTCTCTCAAGCTCTCTCCCTCGGTCTTCACTCACTCCCGGTCTCTTTCCCTCCCTCCCTCGCCCGTTCACAGTGGTTCGATCAACCTTGTGGGTGTGGTTGTGGAGGTCTGGTGCTGGTTGGCACCGGTGCTGGGTGCTGGTGACAGGGACGGAGGGCACTGGAAGAATAGTCGAGGCCATCGCCCATGCCTGAGTGATCCGGCTCGATAACGGGGAAATCTCGCGTCTGGACTCGCTCTTGTCTCCCACACCTTCTCCATCTTTCCTCCTCTTCCTCACTCTCCCTGCCCAGCTTCCTCTTCCTGCCTCGTCCCCCTCTCAGTCGTCTTTCCCTCCCTTTCCATCCTAGCCCTTTACTACCATATACGTCTACAAGATCCCCCTGCACAGATAAAAGTCCTTGTATCATCTACCTCACTTATATACAACATGTCAAACCTACCCTCAGAGCCAGAGGTGAGCATATCCATGTATCTTGCTTCTTGCATCGATGAGCTAACGTCTTGTCCAGTTCCAGCAGGCATACAACGAGCTCAAATCGACTCTCGACAACTCGTCTCTCTTCGAGTCTCACCCAGAGTACAAGAAGGCTCTCGAGATCATCGCCATCCCAGAGAGAATTATCCAGTTCAGGGTAGTATGGGAGTCTGACAAGGGTGAGGTCATGGTCAACCGTGGTTTCCGAGTCCAGTACAACTCCACCCTCGGCCCATACAAGGGAGGTCTTCGATTCCACCCAAGCGTCAACCTTTCCATTCTCAAATTCCTCGGATTCGAGCAGATCTTCAAGAACGCCTTGACCGGTCTCTCCATGGGAGGTGGTAAGGGAGGTGCTGACTTTGACCCCAAGGGCAAATCCGACAACGAGATTCGACGATTCTGCGACTCCTTCATGCGAGAGCTCTCGAGACACATTGGTGACAACACCGATGTACCAGCCGGAGATATCGGTGTCGGTGGACGAGAGGTCGGTTTCCTCTTTGGTGCCTACAAGAGATACAGAAACTCGTGGGAGGGTATCCTCACCGGAAAGGGTGCTGCGTTCGGTGGTTCCCACATCCGACCAGAGGCTACCGGTTACGGTCTTGTCTACTACGTCGAGCACATGATCAAGTACGCTACCGAGGGCAAGGAGTCATTCGAGGGAAAGACTGTCGCCATCTCTGGTTCTGGAAACGTTGCACAGTACGCCGCTCTCAAGGTCATCGAGCTCGGTGGAACTGTTGTCTCGCTCTCGGACTCTCAGGGTGCTCTGTTGTGCGAATCAGGATTCACCTCTGAGGACGTCGAGGCCATCGCCACCATCAAGCTCCAGCGAAAGGCACTCACTGCCTTTGCCGACAGCAAGGACTCGTCCAAGTACGTCTACAAGGCCGGTGAGCGACCATGGAAGCACGTCAAGTGCATCGTCGCTCTTCCAAGTGCCACGCAGAACGAGGTCTCTGCCGATGAGGCCAAGGCCTTGATTGACAGTGGATGTCTCTTCATTGCCGAAGGTTCCAACATGGGTTGCACCCAGGAGGCTATCGACACCTTCGAGGCTGCTCGATCAGCCGCCAAGGACAAGAAGGCTATCTTCTACGCTCCAGGAAAGGCCGCGAACGCTGGTGGTGTCGCCGTCTCCGGTCTTGAGATGGCCCAGAACTCTGCCCGTGTCCAGTGGACCCGAGAGGAGGTTGACTCCAAGCTTGCCACCATCATGGAGAACTGCTTCACCCAGTGTATCGAAACTGCAGAGAAGTACTGCTCAGGAGAGAAGGGTCAGTTGCCATCCTTGGTGGCTGGTGCCAACGTTGCTGGATTCATGCGAGTGGCCCAAGCCATGCACGATGTCGGTGACTGGTGGTCACAGTAAGAGGCCGGTCTGGTCGAGTTGTACGAAATACTTTACGTGGTTACATGTTGGTCTAGATGTCTTTCATTTACAAAAAGAGAGGAATAAATCAAGAGATTTTTTGGTGAAGATGTACACTAGGCAGCGCTATTCGTTCTGAGCTTTTCTCTCGATGTAGATTGACTTTGCCGTCGCCGCTAGAGCTCGTTTCGTCAACGTAAAGTCTTCTTTGGCCGGGGGTTCGCCACGGCGGTGTCAAGGACGACCCAGAAGCCGAGTTCCCGCTTGACCTTGCCAGTACTCGACTCGCTGTCCTTCCTGTCCCCTCCATGCTCGCGATCCACTTCCCAGCTCGTCTTGACAAAGACGGCAAATTGCACTCCTCTGGAGTGTTCTGCTGATTCTTGGCCTCTTGCATCGACAGTGGGCGGGGGAGAGACTTCAATCAGGACGGCCGCCTGGTTGCGCGTACTCCAGGCCAATTCACCACCGACACCGCGCGTGACGGACTCTTGTTCGCGGTCCCACGCTTCATCGTGGCCGCCGATGCGCAGGTGGGGTGTGCTGATGACGACTCTGTGACCGTCGGGCGTCTTGTTGGCGGTGGCGAGGGTGACGTGTAGGAGATCGGGGAGTGCGTTCTTGATGGCGATGAACCACTTCGATGCGGACTGGGCCGGCGTCGGCGTCGGCGTCGGCGGTGAGACGGTCGGTTGACTTGAACTTTGACGGGGAGACGGATCGGAGGAGTATAGTTCGATGGTGGGCAGCACGGTCCGGGCGTAGAGACGGGATCGGAAGTGTAAAGAAGTCGGTCTGGGGTCCGGTTTGACCAGGAGCAGGCGACATTGTCGGCATCTCTTGGTGCGCTTCGAGCGTAGTGGTGTCGGCAGCGGTGACAGGGTCGATTTCTCTTGAGCGTGGCATGTGGTGGAGGAGTCTATGGACAAGGTGTCGAGAGACTCTAGAGACAGTAGGTCGCGCACATGCGAGTCGGTCTCTTCTGTCGATGATAGAATCGGAGCAACGTATGGTTCACTATCGTCCTTCATAGGTGTTCCCATAGCTCTTTGGTACTGTCGATAGAGTCTGGTGCCCTCATCTTCAGCTTGTAGTATTCCCTCCTGCTCAGCCTTCAGTGCCTTCCTGACCAGATCGAACCGCTTTTTCTTCTCGTTGGTGATTTGAGATGCAACTTGCTGTTTGATTCCGGTAGGTTTTCTAAATTTGAGACTGGCCTCCACCGTTGACCAGTGACAGTATTGGCATTTCAGGCGATATCCTTCTTCTTCATCGCCCAGGGTCTGAAGTGAAGTCTGACAACAGGGACATCTGAAACAGTTCCGAGGACAGGTTGCTTCGTAGACGCTCCCAGATACGCTAGTCTTTCCAGGGACTTCGAAGAGACATGTAGGACAGTATACACTGACCACCTCCTCCGTCACGCAGCGGGGACAGCGATGAGTGTTGCAGTCGTCACAGTAGTATAATTCTTCAATGGGAAAGAGCGAATACGGGATGCGGCGGTCCGTCAGCGAGAGATGGGCGTCAATTTCTCCAGTGTCATCTGCGACCGAGCTGCGTTCGTCCTGAACCTCCGTGCTGGCGATGTGATCAACATGGTCAGCTGGTGATTTGTAGCACGGACAGTGATAGAGTGCCGTGGTCAGATTCATGCCTTGCCAATGATCATGATACCGCAGCCGACAAAGCCGCGCAGATCTTCTTGTCCAGGACGAGTCATGTCAGTCCAGTGGATGTCTTTGCATGAAGTTGTCCACGAGACTTTTAACTTTGCAAGGACGGACTGATCATCGTTTCTGAATCCGCATCCTGGCCCCACTCACACCCAGGTTGCCCACCTTCGCTCGTTGTGCACCAGATATTTCGAGGAAGCAAGTCTGTTGTTCATCTGCCCCAGTGATCGAGCAGGGTTCACCATGTCGGACGATGACTTCATGCAAGATTCTGATGTGGATGAGGAGACTTATGATTTTGAGTACGAGGATGATGGTTCAGAGGATGAAAACGCCGACA
Organism: Taphrina deformans; assembly: GCA_005281575.1. Lineage (NCBI taxonomy): Eukaryota > Fungi > Ascomycota > Taphrinomycetes > Taphrinales > Taphrinaceae > Taphrina > Taphrina deformans. The sequence continues at coordinate 162,456 of RHGG01000001.1, forward strand.
TCGATATAGAGAACACGTATTACAATGCGAAAGCCTTGAAAGATGATGACCCAAAAGCGGCTGTTGAAGCTCTGAAGGGCGTTATGGAACAGGAAGGAGATGATAAGGGGGATTGGGGATTCAAGGCCCTGAAGCAAATATGCAAGATATCTTTCCTCACATTGGATGACAAAGACACGACATTGAAGTATTACAAGGAGCTATTGACATATACCAAGTCAGCAGTGACGCGGAATTACTCCGAAAAGTCCTTGAACAATATCCTCGACTACATCTCGAATTCGAAAGACACGACCTTTATGGAAACCTTCTACTCCACAACACTCTCTAATCTCGCTAATGCCAAGAATGACCGATTATGGCTCAAGACAAATCTTAAGCTGGCCAAACTATGGTTAGATCGCAAGGAGTACCCCCGTTTAACAAAGATACTACGAGAACTACATGCTGCTTGTGAGACCCGAGAAGGCGAAGAGGATCAGTCGAAAGGATCCCATCTGCTTGAGGTCTATGCCTTGGAAATTCAAATGTACACAGATACAAAGAACAACAAAAAGTTGAAGGAATTGTATACAAGGACACTCCGAGTAAAGTCTTCGATCACACATCCTCGAATCATGGGTGTGATCCGTGAGTGCGGTGGCAAGATGCATATGTATGAGAAAAATTGGGCGGAGGCACAAACAGACTTTTTTGAATCCTTCCGGAATTATGATGAAGCAGGATCGCCTCAGAGGATTACTGTGTTGAAGTACCTCGTACTCTCAAACATGTTGATGAAAAGTGAGATTAATCCTTTCGACAGTCAGGAAACGAAGCCATACAGGAACGACCCACAAATAACGAGTATGACATCCCTGGTCGAAGCCTACCAACGGGACGACATCGGCAGTTTCGAGAGAATTTTGAGAGAAAATAGGGGCGACATCATGGAAGACAAATTTATCGCACAGTATATCAGCAACATTCTCACGAACATCCGCACCGCTGTGCTCCTAAAGCTGATCGTCCCGTATTCCAGAATAGCAGTATCGTTTATTGCACGGGAACTGGCAATTTCTGATGCAGAAGTTGAGGATCTTATCATATCCCTGATTCTCGACAACAAGATCCGTGGTCAGCTAGACGCTATAGAAGGTCGTTTGGACATGGTCAGGGACACTAAGGGTAGTCGCCTGGATGTGATGGATTCTCTGGTAGATGGGATAAATTCGATGTGGCGAGAGACTTTGCACAGAATAGCTGCGAATTGAGTGTGTATATAATGAATGAATGAAAGAATGAATAAATGATCCACAATCGAGTCATTCTTACTTGGGCCTTGAGGGTCCAATACCGATATATCTTGTCGAAAACACTTTTACATCTGTGATCTGGTCTTGCACTAGATGCGTCTGAGCCGATAGAATTTCTGAGGCGAAATTGATCAGTGATCACTACTCTCACCACAAATTGCCTCGTACAGCAGAACTGATACGCTGTTGATATATGAGGGTAGAGGAAATGAATCATGGTAAACGCTATCTAAACGTCGTTATGGTGCTACAGAAGAACAAACATGAGTTTCAATGAGAGTTCTCTGTGTGGCCGAGAAGCCCTCGATCGCAAAGGCTGTGGCCAACATACTCGGTGGTCAGCAGGTGACCAATAGGGCAACTCGCAACAAGTACACACGGAATTATGATTGCACATTCGATTTCCCTGGCTGGGGAAATTGCGATGTCACAGTCACGTCCGTGGCCGGACATCTCTTTAGTACTGATTTCACCGAACGCCATGCAAAGTGGTATTCCTGCACACCTTCGGAACTCTTCGAAGCCAAAATCGTCACTACAACTTCGGAAAACATGAAGGATGTGTACGATAACATTGTCACAGAAGCTCGTCGGGCCCAAGTGCTCATGATCTGGACAGATTGTGACCGAGAAGGAGAGTACATCGGTTGGGAGGTAATGACGGCAGCACAAAAGTCGAATCACAGCATCGAGGTCAAGAGAGCCAATTTTAACAATCTCGAGCGAGCGTGAGCACTGTTGAAATTCATATATCCTTGCTCATGCATATAGTCACATCATACAAGCTGCTCGGAACTCGGGAAATCTTGATATGCAGCAGGTCAATGCAGTGGCTGCACGAATTGAGCTGGACCTCAGGACAGGTGCAGCGTTCACCAGGCTACAGACCATGCAATTACGAGACATAGTCCCTGCACTATCTGAAAAGCTGATCAGTTATGGCTCCTGCCAGTATCCAACTCTTGGCTTCATTGTGGACCGCTGGAGAAAGGTATCGTCCTTCCGTTCCGAACCATACTGGGGCATCAAAATTGCTGTGCAAAGAGAAGGTATCAATGTCGATTTCAAGTGGAAGCGTGGAGTACTATACGATCGACTTGCCGTCGTAGTCCTCTATAGTCTGATTCTAGAAGCGAAGAAAGCTCGCATCCTGAGTGTACAACAGAAACCCAAATCGAGATGGCGACCACTTCCATTGACCACTGTCGAACTACAGAAGCAGGGCACTAAGTACTTGAGAATGTCATCCAATCAGATCATGGATCACGCCGAAAAGTTGTATCAAAAGGGTTTCGTCAGTTATCCTAGGACGGAAACTGACCAGTTCGATACGGGCATGGATTTGCAAGCGCTTGTTCGCAAGCAATTCAGTGATCAGCATTGGGGAGAATACGCTCGGAAACTCATTGAAGGTACACCTTCCTCAAATCGTCCTGGTTTTCGTCAACCCAGAAAAGGGAGAAACAATGACAAGGCGCATCCACCCATACATCCTGTAGCTCATGTAGCTGCTACTGCCTGTACGTCCCCAGCCGAACATCAAGTATACACCTTCATCACGAGACGCTTCCTTGCGTGTTGCTCGGATGACGCTCGGGGCCATCAAAGTGATGTTGACCTCGGAATTGGTGGAGAAAGATTCGCAGCTCATGGCTTAATCGTTACAGAGAAGAACTACCTAGAGGTGTATCCATATGACCGATGGGAGTCGTCGGCTGTATTACCGACATTCACTCAAGGGGAGATCTTGGAGCCTCAAGAATGCAAAATGACTGATGGTCACACCTCGCCGCCAACATACCTCACAGAACCCGAACTCATCGGACTAATGGATGCGAATGGTATAGGAACGGATGCCACAATGGCTTCTCATATTGAGACTATCATCAATCGTGAATATTGCATAAAGCAGTCAGCAGGCAGGGTGAGCCAATTCGTTCCTAGCACATTAGGCATTGCACTCTGCGAAGGGTTCGATGCTATGGGTTTTGACGAGTCACTTACGAAGCCTCACCTAAGAAAGGAGACAGAACGTAAATTAGCCTTGGTTTCAAATGGCTCGGCAAGCAAGCGTGAGGTCGTGGAAGAGTTCGTGGAAGAATATAAAGGGGCTTTCATGACAGTACAACGTCAAATCGGCGTCCTTAAAGCAGCGGTATTACGTGAAATGAGTTGAGATTCTGCAGCAGCAGCAATACCACAGATCAAGTTGTCTTTCGCAATTTGAAGGGTCATTCTGGATGCATAGTGTTTGCAGCTCAAGTATCAATACGACCAAAATGGCAAATTTTGCACGCGATACATAAAGGAGTCTAGGAGATCGCATGACTCTGTGCCACGAACCCCGTGAAGAAGCATACTAGTGGAGCTTGGCTGGTTTCAGGCTTCGGAAATATTACATGCCGCTCTATGTGGTAAACAGAAGAAGACAACTGTTTGCTCTTAACCACACTAGAACAAGATGAAGGACAAGTGTCTTGCTATTTCCAGAGACGGTTCGGCATGTTGGCAGAAAACATATCAGCATAGCGCTCTATATTTCTGGAGGACTCCACCCGTGACAAATGTGTTCTGTCGCACACATGACGACGAGTACAGGATCCTACTCGGAAAGTATGCACATATCAGGTCTCGATGCAGATCATATCGATGGGTATTCACTACTCGTCCCTACGAGATTGATCAGAAATCCTACGAGAGCCTGAAGGAGTTCGAAACGATTTGCAGAAGTGCTCTTTTCGTTATTGGTGAGGCTCTTGAGTTAAGGGCTTTGCGATGCAAGAGATTTGCGGCTGCATACGACGAATTTGCAAACGATGAATCTGTTGAGAGTCTCAGAACCTTTATGCAACACTGTGTATCCCTTTTACAGTATTGTTTATCGTTGATGCAATTTGCTCCAAAACGAGAATCTGTGCTGCAGACAATCGTCAAATCAGTGGAGTGTGCTCTACGAGGTCCTCAGTCACTTCACAGGCATATTCAGCTGAGTAGCGAACTTGAGATGAACTCCATCTCGAGAACCACTGTATCGAAAACAATAGATCTGGCCACTTCTTACTTTGGACCGTTCGGTGCGGCTTTGGAAGTGGTAGCACTAGTGCAGAATTTACTACCTGAAGCTGTGGCAACTCGGATTCGTGATCCAATGAAAGCGGAGCACATAGCGAAACGAGCTACTCTTAGAAAGAGACTGGGCTGCTTCATGACAACCGATACAGAATTGGTCGAACACCTAGGCTATGACACCGTGCTTGGCATCCGTGAGGCCTTGTATCGAAGACTTATTATTGAGGATAAGCTGTTGTTGAGGCTTTTGAGAAGGAAAAGCTACTCTATCGAAGAATTGCTGGACAATAAAAGCCTTGTGTCACACACAGACTTGGAAAGACTCTGGACAGCCACGGCCCTGATCAACCCAGCGACTTTGCGTGATGCATTGATAGATCTTGCGTACCATTCTGGCAAAACTGTTTCTCGTGACAGCACGAATCAGGATCGCTCCTTCGAAAGCTTGCCGGTCAAGTCATGGAAGGTGCTGCACCTGATCATGGGTAGTCGGATGAATTTTGCTGATGTCTACTTTTTATGCGCAACAGCCCAAGAATTCATGAGCACAATGGTTCTAGCCACTTTTCACGAATCTCAGTTTGCTTCGCTCCTGCCGCGAGGCCGCACTGGAACAGAGCCACTGATCCTGTGCATGAGAGCTCTAGGGATTTTTGTGACATACTGGTCCCTCATGGACGGTCGGGAATTGGTCGTCGGTTTGATGGAGAACAATAGTTCCACTAGAACATTTGCTCGAACCATATCAAACAAGAGTAATATCAGCATCCGAATACGATACTTCAATGGCACAGTCTTCCGGAACGACGAGTCGCTCGAGGACTTGGATCATGGTGATTGCAACGAAGAACCTAAAGCAATCAGAGTCAATCTCGAGGGAGTTGATGGCCAACCCATAAGGGAGCTATACCGCAGGACCGATCAAGAATTCCGTGATGGCTTCGAGATACGGCTGGCTCCAAAGAACAATGGTGGAGACAAGTCTGATGCTTGGAAATTAGACTTGCTGCACGATTTGGCCCTGATACAAACAGGAAGGCGCGACGTTTGCGCCGCGCTTGATTACTCTTTCGACAAGATTCGACGTCAATCGTGCACAACTGCGGATTTGTCCTTTCTCTCAAACCGTAGGAGATTCTCCATCACTCAAAAGAGTCTGACGGAACTCAAGAACAACTTTAGTCAATGCACTCTGGCGGTGCCAAACAAGCGTTCACGGTCTCAGAGCACAAATGACCAGGATCCTCCACCATCCAAGGCGCGGCTATCTCGACACTTGCCATTCCCTGGCTCAGTCGAGTTTCAGCACCGCAACACAAGACCCACGAATTTCGGAACCGGAAAAATCCCTGACGAGTTTGACAAGACGGATCAAAATGTGCCAGAGACGAGGAGACAACGTCTGGCAAAGTCAAAGTTTCGGGAACACTTGTCGTTGAGCACAGAAGTGACATTGTCCAACATTGCGACAGACATACAGCACTATAAATCACGAGTACAAGGACGCGCATGAATGGTGAATCGTGTATTATTATCTTCATTCTTCTTCTTCATGTAAAATTTACCTCCTTCATCATCTTCATAGTCATCCTCGTCGTTACTGTTTATCGGCGATTGGCACGTCCTACAGTCGTCAGACGACACGCATAGATCACTCTCAAGCAGACTCACCTTGCCAGTCATCTTCTTGAATCCGGACCGGATACCATCACTGATCTTCTCAGTGGTCGAGGCGTCGGTGGTGTGACCTGCTCGTTTGGTGCCAAAGGCGACTCCTTTGTCCAACATGTCCTGTTGACCGGTTCCCGTTTGTGCTGGTGCAGACATTTTTTGGTAGTGATAGACTTTGCTTCGGTCTTTGATGTGTGTGTGTGTGTGGGTGACGGAAAAGGTGGCAGAAGTAGTACATTATATAGCCTCCAGACCTCCTTTCCCGGACAAGTAGCTCCACAATCATTCTGCGTCGTCAGTGGCACAGCAACTGTTCACGAAGTGGGTCGTCAGAGACGTATCTGAGCTCCTCACATGTCAGAGATGGGAATCATGAGCTGTGGCGCATGTATTCTAGCCTCTTGTTGCATTTGGCTCCGAGGATTCCGGCAGATGGAATGTGCCAAGACGCAATGTTCATATTCTCTCATTAAAGTTCCTTACAGCTACCATAGACTACCCACCAGACATGGTGTCACGACCTACAAGTCCTTCTTGCTTGCAGAGCCCAACTTCTTCGACTCTGTCAGTCTTGACGGCGCCACAGGACCAGTGAATCCACCCGGGAATCGTCCATTCCAAATGCCAGCACTCTTCAGGGTCGAGACACCCATCTGTGTGAGGACAATCAGTGCTCTCGCTTCATCCTTTGTGAAGTAACTTGCTTTGCGACCCCCGATAACTCCCTGACTCAGGCTCCAGACGACATTGTTGATTTGCGGATTGGTTCCTCTACAGGCGAGGTACAGGAACGAGAGGACATATGGCCCGAAGAGATCCCACTCGACCGCATCGATGCGCGAATTGAGTGTCCAGACTGGTGAGAAAAGGTTGAGACTGGTGAGAGACAGGAAGCCAGCACTTCCTACACTGCCTCCGACCAAGATTGGCGCAAACCAATTGTGCTTGACCGTGGCCGACGAGTGGCTAGTAATGCGGTCGACTCCTACTCCACAGATATTATTGCCTTTCAGGATCGCGTCCGCGGGCATCGTCATGAATTCAAGGACCTGTGGTGGCATGGTATTGAGAAGGCCCCTGATGAACCCAGAATTGTGAATGACCAAGTACGTCACCATGTACGTCGGTATCACCACATCGCTCTGTAGAAAAGGAGGCAGCGAGCCTGTCAACATGGTCGACACGAGACCGCCTGCCATCGGTAGTGCGCAGACCGAAAACATGCCCTGTAGCCAGCTCGTCGTCTTGCGCGTCTGTTGTTGGTATGCTAGTGACAAGCGCAGCGCATGAGCGACAAAGATGACCGGCACTGATGTGCCAGGCACCTTTGTCGTCAAGGCAAGTTGGAGGAGTTCCAACACAGGAGATAAGTACTGTAAAGTCAGTAAATGCACTCGCTTAGAAAGGGTATCCACATACTGCAGAGTAAGGACTCATGATTTTGAGTCTGTTGGAAGAGTGATGCTATTTCCTCCTGATAAGCAGGTGCGAAAGATGGAGTTCGAGTGTGATTTCCACAGTGGAGTACCGTGCGGTATTGCATGTGCCACAACGACGAGCTCCTCCACAATCTGACGTCTCGGTGGTCGAGATTCGCGACTTGATTTCCAGCAGAAGGAACGTACCAGATTTGAAGCTCTGTAGCCACTGGTACAGCCGTGGATAGACCCCAGTATGCCGGAAACAGTCAGTATCACGGTAAAGTACTTTGCTGGACTCAAAGACTTTACAAAGATTGCCTCACAACAACTGCAGGTGCCAGCTACGTTGAGAGTTAAGGATCTAATGGCTCATCTCATGACTGTCCAGAGTACTCTGTCCAGTGATATAGGCAAATCCTTATTGCGATCATGTGCTTGTGCCGTGGACCTCGAGTACGTCGATCTTGATGAGGACGAGGACGTCTTTGCCGATGGTGCTGAGGTTGCTTTGATTCCTCCAGTTTCTGGTGGATAAACATCTGTGGAAGATCGTCTTCAGGCAATCGTCTCTACAGTCAAGCACTCAGCACATTATGTTCGACTCGTGAGGTATTCATGTACGCTATTACTTTCTATCTACGCAGGAAAAGCTTGCTCACTACCAATCCAAGTCTTGTGGTATCAAGGCTTCTGCAAATGATCCTCAAGTTCTTTGATTCTCGTTCGCAAATCCTCGAGAATATCCATATCGGTCTCTGTTGATGGTAGCCTTTTCTGACATATCTCGGCCCACTTTCGTGTATCGTCAGTTTCCTCATCATCCTCTAGCTCGTTGTCGTCGAAATCTCCATTCTCGACTTTGATTCTTCTCTTGTGCAGCTTGGCTTCGTACAGTGCAATCAATGCCAGGTAGGGCGCATACAGAATACTGAGAATAAAATCGTTGAGGGCCTGATACCGTCCTTTGCTTAGCACCAACTCAAATGGCAAGAGCACGAAAACCTCTACCAGATTGAACGGTGGCACGAATACGTACTCATCCACGGGTCTGACAAAGGCAAGAGTCTTTTGCGCAAATAGACAAAGATATTCGTCATCAGCATTGTCGTAAACATTTGAGTATGCTTGATTGAACAGAGCAATGCTACACGAAGTTAGAGACGACCGGGAACAGCTCATGAATCTTACAGGATATTAAGCAAGATGATGGACATGATGAATGTGAAGAGATAATATAGAACCAATGCGAAACTGCCTTCATAGAGCTCAAAAGCGGGACTGCCAAGGCCCGATTGAAGAACACTGTTGAGAATTTTCACGGCCACATCTAGCCTGCCATCAGCCGAATCGAAACCTAAGAGTGCTTGCAGGAAGCCGATGACAATGATGACCAGTAGTGCAACAAAGACGAGCGATTCCTTCAGCATCTCTTGTGTGACGACCATGAGTACACCAAAGAATCTATAATTATCCTATTACATTAGCATAATATTTGCAATTCCATTCGTCAGACTGACCAGGTAAAGCAACATTCGTGTCCACATCAATGGAGCAGCTGAGGAAAGGATTTGATAGGAGACTATCACCAGGTCTACACGTTTCTTGGAATCCTTTGGTATAGTGAATGCGACCATCCGCATGACGAATGCACCGGCAAAGACTGTGTATAACATAAGATTGACCGCGTTCCAGAACGCTATATAGGCCTTTCCCACTTTGTAGATCTTGCTCACTTCGTCGCACAAATAACCCAACACGAACAAAAATAGCATGACCTCTACTGCATCCATTACTCCGTCGTCGTTGGCAGTGTTAACAGTCCCCGTATACAAGCCCAAGAAGACCGTGCTCAAGGTTATCTGCAGCAGATTTTGATACCGTGGAACGCTTGCACGGGCAACTCGATAGTGCTCAAAGAAGCCAGACTTGTGATGCACTGAATTCGGTGTGAACTGTAGTGATTCATCCTCGGCATACTTCACAAGGTATTCTCCAGTCCAGATCTTCTGCATCGCGTTGTTGTACGGACCGGATGAAATGACCCTTGTGATGTGAGCATCCACAGCAAGCTCGACTGTAGACTTCGGATCGGAATCTTGGCCCCCACTGACAATACTGTAGCGTCTGAGTAGGATCTCGGAATATAGGAAGTCTTCGTCTTCCTGTCTTTCGATGAGCTGCTTCGCGATGACTTCGCAAGCTATAGCCCTGAGAACGTGCACATCCGCATCAGGCAGATCCTTGTCACAAAGTCGGTGGAAGTATTTTGCTACATATACGCAGCAGAAGACCACACAGCCCGGTTCGGACTCTCCTGCTCTCTCAATCAGGTCCAATACTTTAGGCGTGATGATTCGTGATTTTGGGTTCGTGAGGTGAGACTCCTTGACCACGATGGGTATCAGCTCCGTAATTAGAAATCTTATTTTTCGGGCTACTTGAGTGATTTTCCGTGCTGGTGGAATTGACTTGGCGGTAGATTGCTGATTGTCGAGCAAAGCGTGCTCTTCATCTGAGTCTCCAGCCATTGAACAGACACAGGGAAGATTTGTCCTAGGGTGTAGTGTTGCTGGTTCAGATCCGAAGCTGAGAGCAATGCCGAGTCCTTCGAGCAAGTGAAGGGCGAGATACCGTATGGGAGTACCAGCACCTGAAGAAGAGTGTCAGGCAGGCTGTCGACAAGGGAGAAGCGAAGGATTCCTTCCTGCTGGAAGGTGCACTAACTTCCTGCTGGAAGGTGAAGCGGTCGATAGCGCTTGCAAGTGGCTGAACTGGGTGTCACGGCTGATGCTGCGGCTGAGTTGCATCGAGAAGCTGATCATCGACTCTGCGGCTGCTGGCTTCTCCCCTCCACAAGGGCACTCGCTCGCTCACTGGCTCACTGGCTCGACCAGAGTACCCGGATGCTCGCTGCAGTTGCAGTGGTAGAAGGAAGCACTGGGAGACACACTCGAATGCACATTCGACATATAATCCACTGCTTCAAAACCGTAGTCGCTCTAAACACAAAGTGCCAGAGCATGAATATTGAGTACCGAGCGTTACAGAGGCGCATCCGCCGGCCTTTGCCAGTACGATTTGGTGGACAGGTCAATGAGAACACTTGAAAGATCATGTCCGCTGAGTCAGAGTGATATGTCATCCTCCAGTCATTTTTATCTTCTTTTTCTTTTGAACAGAACAGTATTTTGCTTCAATAAAAACTCGAAATACCTGTGTGCTCAGTCAAGCTCCTCAGATTTAGATCTGAGCTTGTGGAGACCTCACGCACAAGCATATATGATGGCTCGAAAGGCAATACAGAGGCATAGGTTAATACGTATGCAGCGCCAAAGAGGGTGTTACACGAAGCAGATGTTCTACACTGGTCCTTTGGAATTCTAGTCTAGACTTCGGAGAGACTTCTAACACGATGCCCGTGACCAGGGAGTAAATTTCATGGTTCACCGCAAGAAAATGCGGTACATGAAGGCCGTCCGTGTGTAGCTCTTCTCATATGTCGTTGGACAAATCATGCCAGAGCTTGTAGATCGCATTGGTGTGTAGTGTTTGCGACGCAATTCATATTTACAGACATGCAAATCTTCACTTACTGCCAGTCGTGTTTACTTCACGATGTTTAAGCGCGGCACGTCGTTCATCATTTCTGTTTTTGTCTTCGGCTTGATTCCCTGTAGATGTTCTTGCCTAAGCATTTCATATTTTACTCTCCTCGCTCGCTTCAGCTAATCACTCGTTAATGCCACGGCAGCGCGCTAAATTGATTGCGCTTACCTCTTCGCCATGATGAAGACACTCGAGATAATCCGCCATTGGGAATCGACATGCACCAGACTCGTCGGCTTGTGCTAAATAATCGTCAGACATGAGCGAATGTAGAATCTTGTACGAACCATAACAGGCTAGAAATCCTTGCCACTGCGGGAAACATCGACTTTGTCCTCCGTTGAGGCCATACCCAGATGCCATAATGTTGTTCGTTGTGTGCAGTGACTTGTATCAGCTGCACTGATGAAGTCTACGGTAGCATGGAGGTCCATTTCTGGAGGTTGAGAGAGGAGCTCGCACAAATCAGTCAGCTTGAGTGCTTCCCATCTTTTGGCAAATGCAAAACGATACACTTAAAAGATCCCTACACAATCTCCAAGAAGACATACAAGAAGTAGGATCCATGAATAGAGCTTCCCAGAGCGGAACGAACAACATCCCTCTCGGTCGTAACAGACTTGGAGGCGGTGGTCCCGACGATGTAGCACCTCCACCTCCACCTCCATCGGCGCCCGGGGGACCGACACGAACAGCGACCGCAAGCATCAGGAAACGCAGGAATCGATGGGACGACGGCAAAGAGACAAATAAAGCTGTGGGGCTTATGGGTCTGACTACCGCTATACAAGCGAACATGACCAATGAGCAATTGGAAGCTTATGCACTACACTTGCGAATGGAGGAAATTACTCAAAAACTACGAATTGGAGACGTCGCTCCAGATGAATCGCGTCGTAGCCCGTCACCACCGCCTCAGTATGACAACTTCGGCCGCCGAACGAATACTGCCGAAGCGCGTTACCGTAAAAAGCTCGAGGACGAGCGTCACAGGCTTGTGGAGAAAGCCATGAAGACTATACCGGATTTCAAACCACCACCGGACTACAGACGTCCTAACAAGACCCAGGACAAAATTTATGTTCCTGTGAATGATTACCCAGAAATTAACTTTAGTAATTCACCCCCACAGACAAGGTTGACAGTGTGCTAATGTGCTATAGTCGGACTTCTTATTGGGCCTCGTGGCAATACGTTGAAAAGTATGGAAGCCAAATCCGGCGCAAAAATTGCCATCAGAGGTAAAGGGTCTGTCAAGGAAGGTAAAGGCAGGAACGATCCAGCCGCCAATGCTACAATAGATGAGGATCTGCATTGTCTAGTCATGGCAGACACTGAGGACAAGGTAACAGAGGCTATTCGTCTGATCGAAGAGATCATCGCTACGGTAAGTATTGCTCCTTGCCAATAGTATCTCGAGGCTCATATTCATGTAGGCGGCCTCGACACCTGAAAGTCAGAACAAAATGAAGCTCAATCAGCTCAGAGAACTAGCCTCACTGAATGGAACCCTTCGAGATGACGAGAATCAAGTTTGTCAGAACTGTAAGTGTCCAACCACGGATTCTCATTCATTCTAATTTGGCAGGTGGCGAAGTAGGTCATCGACGATATGACTGTCCATCGCAACGCAACTTCACGACAAATATAGTGTGTCGAATCTGCGGTAATGCTGGACACATGGCTCGTGATTGCAAGCAAAATTCGGTTTCTGGCTCAAACACCGCTCCCCTTGGCAACAGACAGGACCAGGAGTACGAAACCCTGATGAACGAGCTGGGCGAAGGCAATGGACGGCGCATTACTGGACCGCCTGGTGCAGGAGGTGCTCCATGGGAGCGACAAAAGCGAATTGCAGCACGTAAGATTGGTCTATCCTATCCCAGAATCCTTCTGACAACGAATAGCTTGGGAAGGTCGTCGAGATGACCGAGGACCGCCCTCAGGACCGTCTGCTGGCTATGGCTCAATGCCACCACGTAAGTTTCAGGCCATCACAGACTATAAAATGAACTCATCTAACATCACTAGCACCAGGCAGTTCCGCTCCGGGCTATGGTCCCCCACCGGGAGCGTCTTCTTACGGCGCACCTCCCGGGGCTAGTGCTTACGGGGCACCTCCAGGAGCCTACGGCATGCCACGTAAGGGTCTGGTCCTTTCGTTGTTTCAATACTAACATACTGTAGCTCCGCCAAGCGCGTCGAGTTATGGAGCACCTCCACCACCGCCAGGATCATACGCTCCACCGCCAGGTCGAGACAGTCGTGATAGACGGGACGATTATCGCCGTGATGACGGTTACGGTAGACGGTAATGACAAAGACAACAGAAGAAAGATGTATTCGTAGGATGTTGGTCAGAAAAGTGTTGCATGGTTGTTGGAATTGGTCAATCTCAGAGCAGGTCTGGGGCACGACCACTCTGATTCATGAGTTCAAAATTTGCAAATCTCTATGCGACCGTGCTTCTCCCCAAGTCCACCTCGCTTCAGAATCTGTGCTTGATGTGTTTGCATCCTCGACTCAGGCGGAGAACGAAAAGCCTGAGCGTCCCCCGCCGTGCATAGCCATATCACTCTTGCGAGCTTGGCATTCTGTCCAGAACACACAGTTCATGCGAGGATATGTGTCATGGCGTTTTGACCTACGGGCCTCGGTAGCCCGGATGTGGCACAGCAGGCAGGTGCATATCTTTAGCACCCAATGCCCGCCGGTGAACTGCCACCTCCGATAGGCAAGGTCATCTTTCTACAAAAGCTCGCGGCTAGCCCGGACGAACGCATGCAAGAGCTTTCAGTCATAGCACGTAGAAGCAAGCGATCAGGGCGTGGGCTGGCTGGCTGCCGGTCGGAAGCAACACAAGGCTCCAGTTTGGCATGGTGCAAGGGTCAAGCAACACCGGGTGGTTGGTTACAGAGAGTTGAAGAAATTGACAATTGATGGTCCACTGCAAATCTTCACTCACAGACGGGCCGTGGGCGATCGGGCGGAAATGATAAAAAACGCTTGCGTGCAATCTAGCAGCAGAATCTACCAATGATGGAGCTTGATTACGTGTAGAAGCGCGGGATTGCGCTGATCACCCGCTCCCAAGGAACGCCGCTCGATGTCGGCCACTCATCACAAACGTAGATGGCTCAATATGTTGCTCAGACTTGCGGCGGCAACATATTCTGCCGTCTCCCCGTCCTGTTTCCCCCGAGATTGGCTGCGCACCCGGTGAAGCTGCACTCTGCTATATACCTCTGTTCTGCTGACGACTGCCATGACTTGACGAGGTGGAAGTATTGGACTCAAGACACTTACCAAACAGGTCTTGCGGCCGGCAGTCATGTCTGTGCATCCGGTACCCGCCCAGCCGGTGGACCTCGAGACTGGAGTCGAACCCCTTGGACCAGTGGTTGGCACATTGCCTACTCGGGGCACGAACCAGCAGGTCTCGTCTGCCGATGGTGGGCGACAGTCTTCTGCAGAATCCTCTTCAGCCGGCAACACCTTTGTCGATGAGCCTGCCCTCGCTCGTGCCGACACATATTCGTATGAGCAGTACGACGAATTGCGACGTACATTGTCGAAAAGGTCGACCCATGGGGATCCACTCGACCTGGAGCACAATTTCAGTCTCGAGAAGTACGTGCGTGAGCTTTTGCAGCGTGGCGAGAAGCAAGGTGTCAAAAGCAGGACTGCCGGTGTCCTCTTCCGAGACGTGTCCACCTATGGCGTGGGCTCGGGCGTATCATTTCAGAGTACCATCTTTGATCCCTTGACCGCGCCACTGCGACTAAAGGAGATCTTTGGCAGTCTCAAAGCACCGACCAAGCAGATCATCCACAAATTCAGTGGAGTTGTCCAGAGTGGAGAGATGCTGCTCGTTCTTGGAAAGCCCGGAGCTGGATGCTCGACGATGCTCAAGACCATTGCCGGAGAGCACAATGGCTACAAGAACGTGGAGGGCGAGATCCATTTCCACGGCATACCACTCAGTGTCATGTCCACCAGATACAAGGGAGAAATCGTATACAACGGTGAGCTCGATAATCACTTCCCACATCTCAATGTCGCCCAGACCCTCGAGTTTGCTGCCATGACTCGGGCGCCACAGAAACAGGCTAGGATTGATGGCAAGTCCAGAAAGGAATACATCACCAATATGCGTGATGTCCTCGCCACAACATTCGGGCTTCGGCACACATACAAAACAAAGGTCGGTAACGACTATATTCGTGGTGTCAGTGGTGGTGAACGTAAGCGGGTGTCGATTGCAGAGACACTATCTTCCCGCGCCAAGATCCAGATGTGGGACAACTCTACCCGTGGTCTGGACGCCTCGACTGCTCTGGAGTACGCCAAGGCTCTTAGGGTGGCTACCAATCTGGCCAAGACTACTTGTCTTGTCTGCATTTACCAGGCCGGTCAACAGCTGTACGAAGTGTTTGACAAGGTTACCGTTGTCTATGCTGGTTACCAGATTTACTTTGGACCTACAGAGCTCGCCAAGCAGTACTTTACTGAAATGGGTTTCGAGTGTCCTGCGCGTCAGACGACTGCTGATTTTTTGACTGCAGTGACTGACCCAAAGGCTCGATTCGCACGCGAGGGATTTGCAGACAAGGTGCCGCGCACGCCCGAGGAGTTCTCCAAGAGATGGCTGGAATCGGAAGATTTTCAGCATATGTTGCGCGAAATGGATTCATACGAGGCTGCCCACAAGAATGAGAAAACCTTGTTGCAGTTTTCCGAGTCGACTCAACAGGAAAAGGCCAAGCATGCTGGCAAGAAGGGTCCGTACACCATCTCGTACCCGATGCAGCTCAGGGCATGTGTCAAGCGATCATACCAGAGGACTCTTGGGGATCCTGCATACCTGATCGCCAACGTTTTTGCGTCAATCTTTCAATCGCTGATTGTCGGCTCTGTCTTTTACAATATACCAAACGACACCTCCGGATACTTTTCTCGTGGTGGAGTACTGTTCTTTGCTATTCTCTTCAATGCGCTTCAGAGTATGGCAGAAGTCGCCGCGCTCTACGAGCAACGCCCCATCATCGCGAAGCACAAGAGTTATGCTCTTTACCATCCTTCCGCTGATGCGCTGGCACAGCTACTTGCGGACATCCCTATCAAGCTCGTCGTGCTTACGGCATTCGATATCATCCTTTACTTCATGACCAACCTCTCACGGACACCATCCCAATTTTTCATCTTCTACCTATTCACATTCTTAACAACCATGTGTATGACATCATTCTTTAGGATGCTGGCATCTGTGACGAAGACTGTCGACCAAGCAATGACACTAGCCGGAATTGGTGTTCTCGCGCTCGTCATCTACACAGGATACGTCATTCCTACCGATCAAACTGGTTGGTGGTTTAGGTATGTAACATATCTCGATAACATGGCTCACCAACTGATTCTCGCAGGTGGATCTCTTATATCAATCCGATCCAATATGGTTTCGAGGCTTTGATGGTGAACGAATTCCACGGATACAGCCAGACACCGTGCGCGGCGAATTCCATCACTCCATCCGGCGCAGGCTACACCAATCCTGCCAATCAAGTGTGTGCCGTGACTGGATCTACGCCTGGCTCTCTGTTTGTTTCTGGGCCGAGCTACCTGTCGGCCTCCTACAGTTACACGTACTCTCACCTGTGGAGAAATCTGGGAATCATCATTGGCTTCTGGCTCTTTTTCCTTGCCATCAACGCCCTCGCGACCGAGTTCATTGCACCAGTCGCCGAAGGAGGTGACGTGGTTGTCTTCCGTCGGGGCCATGCGCCAAAAGCAGTCACCAAGGCTGTCCAAGGTGGTCAGGATGCTGACCTCGAAAAACAAGATGGCAAAGTGCCTGAAGGAAGTCCCATTTCTGCAGAAGAGGCCGAGAACGACACTGGGATGAATGTTATCGCTAAATCGGAGGACATCTTCACATGGAAAAACTTGAAATACGTGATCAACATTAAGGGTGAAAAACGGACACTGCTCAACGACGTTCAAGGTTACGTCAAGCCTGGTACGTTGACAGCTCTGATGGGTGAGTCAGGTGCAGGTAAGACTACCTTGCTGAATGTGCTTGCACAGCGAGTCGACACTGGCGTTGTTTCCGGAGATATGCTGGTTAATGGTACGCCTCTCGATCACGCCTTTCAGCGCAAGACCGGTTATGTCCAGCAGCAAGATGTTCACATGGCCGAATCGACAGTGCGCGAGGCCCTACAGTTCAGTGCAATGCTACGACAGCCTAAGACGGTTTCCAGAGCTGAAAAATATGAATATGTCGAGGAAGTCATTAAGCTCCTCGAGATGGAGGACTACGCCGAGGCCGTTGTCGGTGAGCCTGGTGTCGGTCTCAATGTTGAGCAACGAAAACGTTTGACTATCGGAGTGGAGCTTGCTGCAAAGCCCAAGCTTCTGTTGTTCCTTGATGAGCCCACATCTGGACTCGACTCTCAGTCTGCCTGGTCCATCGTCCTGTTCATGCGAAAATTGGCGAACGCTGGACAGGCCATCTTGTGTACCATCCATCAGCCTTCCGCAGTCCTCTTTGAACAATTCGACCGTCTCTTGCTTCTACAAAAAGGTGGACGAACCGTGTATTTCGGAGATATTGGCAAAGATTCAAGGACTATGATTGATTACTTTGAGAGGCAAGGAGCTGGAAAGTGTGGAAAAGCAGATAATCCTGCTGAATATATTCTCGATGCTATTGGTGCTGGAGCCACTGCCCATAGTGACAAGGACTGGTTTGAGCTTTGGAACGATTCCGAAGAAAGCTCCGTTATCTCTCGCGACCTGGACAAGATGCATCGAGAACTACAGAATCGATCGAGTAAGAAGACTGAAGGACAAGAGTCCACCTCCACGTATGCCATGTCATATACGACCCAATTCGCATACGTCCTCAAGCGAATATTCAAGAAGTACTACCGAAATCCAACATACATCTTTGCCAAGTTAGCTCTCAACGTCGTTGCTGGTCTCTTCGTTGGATTTACCTTCTACAAATCTGGCCAAGGTGTGCAAGCTCAACAGAACAAGCTATTCGCCGTCTTCATGGCGACTGTCCTCTCAACCTCCCTGATGAACCAGATTCAGCCACAGTTCATTATTGTACGAAACCTATTCGAGGTTCGGGAGAAACCGTCAAAAATGTATTCGTGGTTGGCATTTGTTCTTGCCGCGATTATTGTTGAGATCCCTTTCAACATTGTCACCGGTACATTGTTCTTCTTACCCTGGTACTTCGCCACAGGCTTCTGGCAGAATGCTGCCCTGCAGGGACGTACTTCCGCCTCGATTGGTATCTACGAGTGGCTGTTGTTGATGACTTTTGAGATGTGGTTCAGCACATTTGCTCAGGTTTGTGCCTCATTTGTTCCAGACGAGCAGACAGCAGCCATCGTGTCCACTCTTCTATTCACATTCGTCATATTGTTCAATGGAGTCCTCCAGCCGATTGGACAATTGGTCACTTTCTGGCACTGGCTATGTAAGTAGCATGTTTCCGCGGTTATTTTCTCTTTGCTGACATTGTCAGATCACTTGACGCCGTTCACATATCTCATCGAGGGCATGACAGTCAATGTGATCCATGGCCTACCCATAATCTGCACAGACATCGAAATCAATACATTTTCAGCACCAGCTGGAACGACTTGCGCTGAATACATGGCACCATACTTTGCAGGTGGCGCGTACGGTTATCTGCAGACCGGAGCTGACACTTCCACCTGTGGATACTGTCGGTACGCGACTGGTGACCAGTTTACGACTGGCCTCGGCATGGATTATAGTCACCGTTGGAGGGACTTTGGTCTCATGTGGGGTTACATCCTGTTCAATGCGTTCCTGACCGTGGTTTTGTTCTACGTCTTCAGGATCTGGAAGTTCAAGTTTGGCAAAGGTACTTCGAAAACGTCCGGAAAAGCAAAACAGGCTGATGAAGCGATCGAGCATAAGCTTGGAGAAGGTGGTGCGGGAGCCGCCGAGGTTGCTGGAGTCGCTCCCCGCACCGACGTGCGAGCGAACGTCGACAACAAGTCTAGAGGACAATCTGGCACGTCTGGACCATGATTGGTTTTCGGAAAAACGCACTTGCGAACTTTATGCAGAAGCAACTAGCTCCAATTTTTAGTGTCACACATCCAATAATATTATGCTAATTTCATGAGAATCACACGATTTGCTTGGCACTCAGCGACAATCGAAGTGGTGTTCCAGGAATGAATCATTCTTGGGTCTGCATAGACACCGAATCGTCTAGCATGATATTTCGAGTGTTTGTGATGATTGTGCCAGAGATAAGCCTTCAATCTTCCTATTTTGTGGAGATCATCAAACCCGTGTTGTGGAGATGAATATTGTCCGAACTCAGAGTTTCAGTTTCAGCGCCATGGTCTACTTCAAAAAGTGTTGTTGCGAAATTACGAAGCCCGACGCATGAGTTTGTCAGGTGCCTTGAACATGTTGCAGGTAGCAACATGACTTGCTTGCCCAGTACAATTCGTCGCAGCCGCCCATGGACGCATTGCGACTCGTAAAGGAGCGCCCCCGCCTGGTGAGCTACGCCTTTGACTACGCTGTGGTCATCGTCTGCATCGGCGGCTTCTCAGCGCTCGACCTCGCAGAACCACATCATCAGCAGTTCGCCCTGAACGATGTGAGGATACAGAACCCTTATGCGACGGATGAACGGGTGCCTGCTGCCGTGGCAGGGGTCATCGCCGTGCTCGTGCCGATCGTCCTCATGACCATGTGGTGCCTGACGCTGGAGGGCCGGGTCTTGACGGTACGCAAACCCAATCTGTATGGTCGATTGTGGGAACTCAACAGCTCGATACTGGGACTCTTGTTGAGCGTCGGACTGGCATTGGTCACTACAAATATCATGAAAAACACTGTCGGCCGACCTCGGCCGGATCTGATTGATCGGTGCCAGCCAGTGGACAACGCGGCGTCCCTCGCGACTACTTTTGGATTGTCGAATATAACGATTTGCACTCAGACGGATCATTCCATCTTGAAGGATGGCTATCGCTCCTTTCCGAGCGGCCACAGCTCCTCTTCGTTCTCGGGTCTAGGGTACTTTGCCATCTGGCTGGCTGGAAAGCTGAGGACCCAGGATGGTTCCGGACAAATCTGGAAGGTAGCAATCGTCACGGTGCCGATCATGGCAGCTACACTCATTGCCGCTTCCCGCATCATGGACGCACGCCATCATCCCTTCGACGTCTTCTTTGGTTCAGCATTAGGCATCGCGGCGGCATGGATCAGTTATAGACAATATTATCCAGCCCTTCGCGTAGGGAGTCTTGCGTACGGGCCTCGGACATTTGGCAGTAAAAGGACAATCGATAATGACGGTTCGATGGACTACAGAGGTCGTGTTCCGTTGCATCCGTATCCGCATGCTCGAGAAGGTCATCATGATGCTCAGGCGTCACAGGCAAGTCGAGATGGAGTGCCAAAGATACTTATCGTGCCACCGGCACAGTCAGTCTAGGTCTGGATGATTCACGAGATGTGGCAATAATGATTAACTGTCATAGAAAGTAATTTATATATCGTGTTGTGCTTGATGTTCGGCAGTCGCTGTAACTGTAGTCGTAGTGGCACAACCTTGTGTCTGACCCAGAATGATAGGATAAAAAGCCACGTTCGGAGCTCCAAAACGCGAATTTGTGGACGCGCTGTTGATGCAAATAATAAATATAGACATCAATTCGTTGTGCGGATAGTTCGTGTGGGCGAGATGCCCGCTGGGTACCGGCACCGTAGGAGACAGACGCATGAAGTGGAAACAGAGGCTTCAACAGATGCACAGTTGGAGCCTGTGGAACGAGTCAATGGAAGGGGTCGACGCGATTCGGATGCTTCGCAGCACGATGTGGAGGACCAGAGCTCGACTGCAGCGAACAAATCCAACATACCAGAAGCAGACGTCCAATTGATGGTCAAGAATTTTGTGCGACTGGCTCTGGCTTGCGAGAATATCCGGAGCTCGATCAAGCGAGAGGACATCTCGAAGAAAGTGTTTGTCAACGACCACAAGAGATGCTTTCCGCTGGTCTTTGAGCGCACCCAGGAGCGTCTCCGGAGCACGTTCGGGATGGAGCTTATCGAGCTGCCTGCCAGGGACCGGACCAGGAATATGTCCATGACGCAACAGCGAAAGGCGGCGCACACCCAGGCATCGACTGCGAGTACACAAGTCGCTGCCAAGCCGAGCAAGAGTTGGGTCCTTCGAAACGTCTTGCCGCCGGAAATGAAGCAGATATCCCAACGACAACACAGGGAGTCGGAACGAAACTATAATGCCGTGATAACGATTGCTCTCATCTTGGTCGTGATGAGTGATGAACAATGCTGTAGTGAAAATAGAGCCATTTCAGCGTTCGAAAGGTTGGGATGGCACCCTATCACGCCGGCCGGCCCGTTTGACGAAGTCGTGTCAAAGATGACCAAGCAAGGATATATCGAGCGAGTCAAGGACGATCAGAGCCAGGATGCCACATATAATCTATATGTCGGACCCCGTGGCAAGTTGGAAACGTTGCAGAATCAGGATGAAATGTTTTCAATCATCTCAAAGATATACGGTCATGATGGAGACGAAGCTGCGCGCGAGAGGTTACAGCGCATAGTGCAAGACACACTCGAGGTTGAAGACGAGGTCCTCGAGGACGGGGACGATGAGCCCGAGACCGATAATATGGTGGAGACACAACTCCCTGCCGTCCGCAGCAATGGCCAGGAGCATAGTGATCGCGCAAAGAAGAAGCAGAGACGACATCGTGACGCCGATGATCAAGATTGACCAGGCTCATGTGATTGTAGATATGTACATATAGCTTATATACATGTTTATACATGGCTGGTAAAGTCTAGTATGTACCCTTGACTACCCTGTTGCGAGTCGAGGTTGATCGATCCTGCCCCTCGAGTGTTCACAGTGCACGATCCGCCACCTCCGCCACAATTCAGCAACAACTCGCGACCTTTTACGTGCGTGTTTTTGCGTGTGCTAGCAGCTCGACTCGAACATTTGAGTGATATGGTATAGTCATCATCCATGAAGTCCCATGTCTGGACGTTCGCGAGGATGGGTCCTTTTCTTAATCTAGATTGTAACACTAAATAACCTGTATCTGACCTCACTTTTCATGAGTGATGAGGAATACGGCAGCTTCGACGATGAGGAGGTCGAGGAGGCAATCACGCTGGCCGCCGTGACCCCTGCTCGCTTGATGTTGCGGCAGAGGACGCTCTTTGGTGGTGCTGTGGCCGTCTCGACATCGCCTGGTGCGGCATCGTATAGTGCCAACCGTGTCCGTCAACGCAACAGGAATGAGCCAGCGACACATCACTACCTCGATCCGGAAGCGATCAAGACCTGGGTGTTTCCGACCAATTATGCGCAGCGTGACTATCAATTCAACATGATCCGCAAGGCCCTGTTCACCAATGTGCTCGTCGCGTTGCCCACTGGTCTAGGAAAGACATTCATTGCTGCCGTGGTCATGTACAATTGGTACAGATGGGCGCCAAAGTCAAAGATCATCTTCTTGGCACCGGCCAAGCCGCTCGTCACGCAACAGATCGAGGCCTGCTATCACGTCTGCGGGATACCGGCCGCTCAGACAGCGGAACTCACTGGAGGCATCGATAAAGGCCGGAGAATGGCGGCTTATGAGGAGCGGAGGGTATTCTTCCTGACTCCGCAGACATTCCAGAACGATCTCCGGAATGGACTGATCAAGGCCAAGGACGTGAGTTGTCTTGTGGTGGATGAGGCTCACCATGCTACGGGGAACTACGCCTACGTCAATGTGGTCAGGATGATGAGGGAAGAGTCTGAGAGTTTCCGGGTACTCGCACTGACGGCGACACCGGGAAAAACTGTAGAGACTGTGCAGGAAGTTATCGACGGTCTCAACATTTCGCAGATTGAGATTAGGAACGAAAGCTCGATCGACATCCGCGCCTTTACACACACGAAGGAGATTGAGACTATATTGATTGACCTGTCGCCAGAAATGGTGTCCATTCAGTCAAAGTATGCGAGCCTGCTGAAGCCAATGATGCAACGACTGGCTTCCATGGGCGTCGGCATGACGGGAGATCCGACAAAGTTGTCAGCCTTTGGCATCCGCGAGGCAGTCGGCAAACTACAAAGAGAGTCTCGGGGTGGCAACGGAGGCAATGCCAATGCTGCTCGTGCAATCGGTGGTATCTTGTCGTCCTTGGCGTACAATATGGAGCTACTAAACACACATGGTGTCAGGCCATTCTACGATGCCATGGTCGAACTTAAGACTGGTGTCAAGTCTTCGGAGAACAAGAAGCGGGTCATACAAAATGCAAATTTTGGCGCCATGATGCGGGAAATGGAGGAACTCATGCAAGATCCAGAGTATACGGGACATCCCAAGCTGGATCACCTCTCTGGCCTCATCCTCAATCATTTCCAACGAGCCGAAGAAGAAGGCAATACCAAGACCCGGGTCATGATCTTCTCGAGTCTGCGAGTCAGTTCTGAGGCGATCGTGGCCGTGCTGAAGAGGCAGGCCCCACTAGTCAAGCCGACACCGTTCTTTGGTCAGGCAGTGGGCAAATCCGGATCTGGCATGTCACAGAAAGAACAACAGGAGACCATCACAAAGTTCAAGAAGGGTGTCTACAACGTCATTGTGGCCACATCGGTCGGCGAAGAAGGTCTCGACATTGGTGAAATCGACATGATTATCTGTTACGATTCATCCTCCTCTCCCGCAAGAATGCTACAACGAATGGGCCGAACGGGACGAAAACGCGATGGTCAAGTCTTTGTCCTGTGTGTCCGTGGAAAGGAAGAGATGGCGTTCATCAAGGCCAAGGACGCGCACAAGACTATGCAAAAGAAGATTGAGAAAGGGATAGACATCAAGTTGTCTGAGACCGTGCATCGCATCCTTCCCTGGAACGTGAACCCGGAGTGCGAGAAGCGACAGTTGGAGGTTCCTGTGGGCGACAAGGTCGGTGATCGCGAGCTCAAGACTGCTCGACAGAGAAAGAAGGAGGCCAAGGTGTTTAGCATGCCGGACGGTGTCGCCACGGGCTTCGTCACCGCGGGAGGCCTGACCCTCCATCGAGGTACCAAGAGAAAGCACGCGGCGATACAAAAGTACAGACTGGACGACAAGTTGTGGGATTACAGTGACTCGGGAGCGGTACCACTACTCAGCCACGAAGAGGAGCGCGAACTGGCGCTCCGCTTCCGGACGATTGACGAGGACCATGAAGGCTGCCTGAGGTCACAAAGAGCGGAACAGGGCCGGTTCCTCAGCCGGGCCGAGGTTAGAGACATTGCGAGACCAGTCAGGGTCTCCCATGGTCAGACGATCCGGACGCTGAAGGACCTGCTGCACAAACGATTCAAAGCGACCAATTTGGCGGCTCAGATCAGCTCATTCACGAGCATCGTTGCATCGGGGACACCGCTGGGCAACAGCGATCTCGCAAGCCTGATTGACGAAGACGAGGTGCAGAGTCTCGAGGACATTGCGGTGCTGGACCCCATCCGGGAATCAGAAGATGAAGAAGTCGACCTCGACGAGGACAAAGGGCTGCACGTCAGCGACTCTGACTCGTACGGTCAACTGGGTTCCTTTATCGACGACGACGACGACGACGGCGACGGGGCCGGGTTCGGACAAGTCGTCCAGTCGAGCATGGACGATCCTCGACTCAGCAACAATCAAGAACCGGGTCCGCACCGAGTCACTCACCGTTCACCCCCTCGCTTACCACCACTCACCGGATCCATCGTCCCGCGGCGTAGACGTCGGCCCGATCCACCGCCGACGCAAGGCATCTTTTCAGAAGACTCTGACGGTGGACTCGCGTCGGAACTTGACGACGCGGGACCGGGGCCGGGGCCGGGACCGAAACGCGTGCGGTTGAGTCAATTGGCCCGGGACAGCGACGAGGATGAGTTGCCCGACACCAGGGACGCACTCAAGTCGGCCATCACCGCGTCGTCCCGTAAAGTCCTCAACAAGAGGTCGTCTGTGACGGCGGCCCCACAGGACGCGATTCGTCCGGTCCGAGGTCAGCGGAAAAGTAAGATTCGAATAGTCGAGTCGGAAGAAGAAGACGCCGACGACGACGACGACTATTAGTTGTACATTTTGGTGCAATTTTTTGTAAATTCTATATATATATATTACCCTTGTGATTAAATATTTCGATACGACGCATTCCCTGCACGGGTCCCTCCTCCTTCTGGCGTCCGGAAGAGTCGTACTAGAGGACTCATCAGGGACCTCAGTGTCGGCACCGTGCCGGTCCCGAACCTGACGACGTAGGCAGGCACACCGAGTGATATAAACATGATGCCCAGTCCTGACTCTTTGGGCGCCTCGAATACCCCGCGAACGACGAGGAAAAGGGCGACGCAACAAAACACGATTGGGGTGGCCAACCATGTCTTGTACGGACGAATCAAGTCTGGTTGCTTGATGCGCAGCAAGATTGATCCAAAGACCGTCGCAAAGAAGAAGATCCACGCCGAGACGCCGTAAAAGGTGACGAGTCGCTCAAAGTCCCCGACGGCGATGTAGATGCTCATCAAGCCCAACTGCAACAAGATTGCATTGATTGGTGTGTTTGTGCGCGGATGCAGTCTCCCAAAGGCGGCCGGAAGCTCCTTCTGCTCCCCACTGACGGCCACCAATCGAGCCGTGGTGAAGGTGCTCGACAGCAATGCCCCGAGCGAGGAGCAAATCACCGCCACCGCAAAGACCAAGCCTCCTGCCGTGCCGAAGATTGCATTCCCAAAGTCGAGCGCGACAGCGTGTGTCTTCTGAATGTCCAACAGCGGCAAGACGGCAAAGTAAGACAGGTTTGCGAGCACGTAGGCGGTGATGACGATCGGTTGGGCGACATGGACGACCCGAGGGATATCTCTCGCGGGATTGATCATCTCGTTTGCCACGTACGAACAATTGTCCCAGCCGTCAAAGGCCCACAGACCAGAGTAGAGAGCCAGGGCATAGGTCCCGCCGTTCAGCGAGGAGCCGGAGAATGGATTCACGCGGTAGACGTCCGTGCCGTGACCCAAGCCGAGCCAGACAAACCCAATGCCGGTGATTGCCATCAACGTGATGATCTTGGTGAACGTGAAGAAATCGTTGATGCGAGTGGCCGCTCTCGTGCTCGATCCAACAATGACGCTCACGAGAGCTGCACAGAGCAAGGCAATGAGCTTCGTCAACCATCGCGGCGGTTCTCGACCACCGGCAAAAACAGTAAACAGGATGTCGTTGATGTATTCCGCCGTGATGATGGAGATGATTGCTCCACTCCCCGGCTTCAGCGCAATGATTCCCGTCCACGAAAACAAAAAGGCCGCAAGGTCACCGTAGATGTGCTGCAGGTAGGCGTGGGAGCCGCCGTTGAATGGCAGACTCGATCCCAGTTCGGCATAGCTCGAAGCCCCCGTCCACGCCAACAGGCCCGAAGCTATCCACACCAGTATGGAGGCTCCAGGAGAGCCCACCTGTGCGACCAGACCGGGCGTACTGAAGATGCCAGAACCAATCTGCAGGCCAATCACCAATCCCAACCCGTTCCTAAACGTGACGACCTTTGTAGCTACACCAGTCTGACGGCTCATTGATTCGCTTATCGGCACAACAGGCAGTATCGGATCCTCAAAATCGAAATCCTGCGATCCCAGGGACGACCGCGAGCGTGAATTGATCGATGCTGACCCCTCATGCGAGTCACGGGGTGAAGACGAAGCTAGGGAGGCCAACTCGATTCCATCTGTTTCATGGCTCCCGGATCGTAGAGTAGTCATGCAATAGTACTGTAGCTCAGCTTCACATAGGGCCTCCTAGTGAGTATGACCGCAAATGTTCAAATATGCTTGGAGAACCGACGAAAGTGTACCAGTGTCTTCATATCCAGAAGCATCAGAAGTCGCATCGCGCGTCCTTTCATGTGGAGCCGCTCAACGAGTCGGGAATCGGTAGCAAAAAAGCGTGGAGCATATTCCCCGATGCAGATGTTTGTGCTTCTATCCTCTACAACAACTTCTCTACATTCAGCTCCAAGGCAGAGGCAGCCAATGGCAAATCAAACTTCTGCATAACTTCGGGATGTAATGCTCCGAATACACCAATTCGCTCTCCTTCACCATCTTGCTTTGTTCTCAGCATGATATATGCATTGCGACCTGGGAAGAAAGTCGCGTCATCACCTTCCTCAATCCAATACCCGGACTCTGTCGAGCTCTTCTTCACCAATTTGACCGAGACCATCTTCATCACTCGATCCAATAAACCATGAATAGTTTCGAAATTCGCTGTATTGGAGGCAACAACTGCACAGAAATTGCGCTGATTGTGTGCCCGTCTCTCCAACTGCATGTTCTTGAACACAACATCAGAGACCTCAAAGACCCTAATTGGCAAAGCATGCTTCCTATTCTCACGGATAGTCTTAAGACAGCCCGGTAACAAGCTCGTTCGAGCAATTTGATACTCAACAGTTTTCGGATTGGCAAGACTGACAGCCATTGAATCGTCTGTTTTCCTCAGCCATGCAAAGTTCTCCTCCCTCGAGCACAAGATCAGTGGCATACATTCGGTGAAGCCTGCCATTGCTGTCTCCTTTCGTATGATATCTGCCAACTTGTTGATAGGAAGTGGCTGACCGACAGTCGCAGTGCTGGGCACCGTTTTAGCTAAATTGTTATAGCCATAAGCTATAGCTACGTCCTCCATGATATCGCACTGATGCAAGATATCAGCTCGTGTGCACGGGACGCTAACCTCGACTTTGTCACCTCCGAGATGCTTCGCATTCATGGACATGCGTGCTAATTGTTTGACTATCGTTTCTGCCGATTGATCGAGTCCGGTGCAGGAATTGATGTATGAAATTTCGGCCTCGTGTTTGCGAGCAGCGATCGAAGGCGTCGTCCGTGAGCAACCATTATGCTCAGATTTGATCTCTACTGCTTCAACCGTGAAAGGTTCCTCGGCATACTGAGAGAACATTGCTACGACGATATTGAGTACAATTTCGAGCTTTGTCTGATCAGTTGCTGTACACTCAATGAAGATGTCTCTAGTGTCCAAGGTTATCTTGGAGTGGTTACTATTGATGATGGGGGGTAACGAGCACACCGTGTGATCTGCATCGTATATGACTGGATAAACCGGAGAATCGCGAATGAGTGGTAAGAACTTGCTCAGAATTCTATGCTCACTGTAGAATTGCATGAGCTCGTTTCCATCCATCTCCTTCGTCTGATTCAGCGGAACAAACTTGATGTCTGCCGGCTTCGGAGCTTCATACGTGAATGGCCCTTTAATCGTTGACAGATCGTGGGTGCCGATGGCTACGAGACTGCGAGCTCGGCACAAGTTCGCATGTAACTTATCCTGCAGTGCGATGAAGCTGTCATATCGTCTCTTGTCGAATTTCACACCCCGAAGTACTGCAGCCGCAGCGTATGGCCTTATTTGTGATGTTTCTGGATCTATAGTAAGTACGTGCTTCTGTCCATCCGGAGGTTGCACTATTTTGTAGTTTGGTGTGGTCTCCTTTTCCAGGAAGATATTCAGTGCCAGGGCGATACCTTCGAGGCACAGTAAATCATATCGATTCGCAGGTATGTCGATCTTGATTGTCGGTCGCTCTGGAACACCATCTACTGTCACTGGTGGTTCATCATCACTGTCCTCCTCTAGCTCGATCCCGAATTCGAAACACAACTGATCGAATTCGTCTCTCGTATACTTCTTTCCCAGTCTCTCATATAGATCCGCCTTGTCCAAGGTGACAACAGGCATATCTCAGTCCTAGTCTTGATACGCAGGTACGATATGACTGTGCGCACTATGCAAAAATATAGTCTAGAATCCCTGTACAATGGTAGAGCTTCGCAATTATTGCTCACGGATCCAAAGTATAAATTGAATTGAGCTCCTCTCGAAATTATGCTCCACTTTTTCAGATTCTGTGCGAGCACTTTGTGCCAAAATACCTTGATATTTAGTGGTCTGCCTCGTCCTTGGCCCGGCGCTAGCTTGATCATACCGCTTGTGATGTGGCCTTTCAACAAATCACTATCGTCAAGTCTGGCCCCGGACGATGACATCACAGAGGCACAGATTGACAAGTTCTTCAGCGATACACCAGCCAAGCCGACGTACAGGGAAGTGACCACAACCACTGTGGACACTGCGGGCAACCAGGTCACCAAGGTCGAGAGAATTGAGGAAAGTCTACCTGTAAAGGAAGATCCCTGCAACATGCAATATTACTTTGATGAATTTTTCATGTGCTACACACCAAAATCACAATTACGCAACTGGTACCGCTATGGTGAGAAAAAGGACTGTGCCGAGCGCTGGCGAGATCTCAAGTGGTGCATGACGACAAAGATTGTGGACGAGGATGCCAGTCAGTCCATGCTCAGGGAGCGTAAGGTCTTCATGGATGCAAAGGTGCACAGTGGACCGAATAGCGAGGATGTCTGGGATCTACGAAGCGAACCGCTGAAGGCGCCGTGGAATGGCACCAATCAAGATGAACAGCTCAGTGTCAGTTAGATGAACATGATCCAGGTGAACATGATCTAAGAAATGTTTTCATGATGCTCACGAATGCTATGAGGAGATTGGTCGGACCAAGATACAGTTTCTATTGGAGGATTGTAAGCACTGACTAGAGCATGCTTTGTTCTATCGTTCTTTGTGCACGATGACCCACCAGGCAATAAGCTCGCGTTCTAGTCTAGCTTCAGATGAACCACATGCATTCTCTGAGTTTGCTGTTGAGCTGCGGAAGCATAGATTGAGGTGCTGCCGAACCTGATTGGGATCCGGCGTCTGAGCCATTCGAGCAGTACGCCTTAACTCGATTGCCGACCAGATGTGCATAATATGCTACCGGGACTAATGACACTGACGTAGTGGATCGCACAAATGTGTAGCATAGGTCGTGTGTAAGCTTCTGCAGAGCTTCTGGCTTAAACTTGTTCTCGTCATGGAGAACATTATAGTGTGTTGGTCTGGCCGTACCCTTGAAACTGGTGTGAGCGACAAGGAAAAAATCGTAATCGATTGGATGGGTCACGTCACTATCGACCACTGTACCAGCCTTGACTTCTCAAGATCAGTATGGGTACTCATTACGGAAGGATGTTACCATTGCCTAACCTGTCTCCCTGGTTGGCGGAGGTTGGGAAGAATCTTGTGTGATGACCTACGATGTCATCAATGATGAGCTACGAAGCGAGTGCTTTACATACGTTTCTGGCAGATGATGATAGTGATCTTGGCATCGATTTGTAAAGCCGCGCATGCGTTTTTGATCGACACGAGCTCAGTTTTTCGAATCTCATCGAATTGGCCCTCGCCCACACCATCTCGGTAATACAAGATTGTCTTTGGGGCTAATCCTTTCGGATTGTGTGTCTTGTTGCTGCAATACGCTCGAATGGCATTCTTCGAAAGCGCTTCCAAGTCTTCGATAATCTCAACGCGAGCGGTTTGTGCCCTAGCTTGGCCTACAAAAGACGTTCCATTGAGATCATTGTTCGAGACCAAGGATGCGATTGAAGGAGTGCCTCCAGCGAGCAGTCCAGCTGGAGGGTGCGAAACGTCTGCGCCAAGCAGAAGTGTGCTGTCTTGTCAATTTGGTTGATGCAATCCTGCCTTATTACTTACGGGCCCTGAAAGATATTCTTCGCCAATTGAGCATTGGTACCACCAGTTTTCGCATTGACCTTGAGCCAGACATTGTCCTATGGGTTAGCAAGGAGTCTTTTCTACCCAGCAAAAAAGCTTTTGCTTACGCAGTATTGAGAATTAGCCTTTCGCAAGTTGTTGGAGGCAATGCACTGGCTAGGTACGCCAATTTTCGAGTCGCACACAAGCTTGACTTCTCCATACAGGTCACCTTTCGAAGGGATAATAAAGAACAAAATTTGTGGCGCCTTCTTGAACTTATTTCCAGTACTCTGCCAGAAGTTCCGAACGATAATTTCAATATTGCCATGAGGGTTTGCAGCTTCAACATATGGCGTGCGAGCTTCGAACTGTATGCCATACCGAATACCGCTACTGACGATTTCCTTCTCAAATTGTGTAGTGTCGTCTCGAGGTCCGCTAAACTTCAAAATCCCCCAGCTTGCGATTTTGTTGCTTTTCAACAACTTCTTACCACTTGGATTCCATTTGCCATCCTTCGGCTTGACGGTTTGTGCTGCTGCGTAAGCAAGTAAGGGACTGTCAAGAAGCCTAGCTTTCGCTACAAGAGGCGTGGTTGAGGCTTGCAAGCCATACTGAACCAAACTTGGATCGCAACGCCATTCAAGAGTTTTTATATTGGCCTCGATCGCGGCCAACCTCTCCAGTGGTGGTTGAGCCGCCTGCCTCACAATCTCGGCGGTCTGTTGCCCAGTCAACAACGAGTTCGGAAAACGTTGACCACTAGTGACACGGCATAATTCCATCGGCAATCTCGATTTGCTTCCACTCATCTCCAGCATGGGTAAGGTTGGGTATTTGAGTGATATCTTCTTAATTAGCTCAATTTTCGTGGCACTAGACTGTCCTCACGTTGTAAGTGTCACGTAGGTATTGTGCAACAGAAATCATCTTCTCGTCCTTCTCAAATTTGCAGCTCGTTGCTGTCTCGTTCCAGAGAATTTGAAAGATCCTGTCCGTTTCAGTAAATATCACAGATGAAGTGGAGATGCACTTTTCTGGTCTTTGTGAGCCATCGCGACGTTTCGTGTGTGGTGTATAGACCGCGAGGCCAAGCAACAACTTAGTGGCATCCCTCTTACGTCTCGGGTCATCTTTCAGTTTCACCAGAGCAGCCGGAGACTGCAGACACAAATTCTCGACCAGCAAATCCACGACCATTGCATCTTGGCGGTAGAAAGCAGTATGTGCGACATCTACATTGATAGTCATGTAGCCTGGACCTGATCGTACACTCTGGAATATGCCTCGCCAAAGCTGAGCACCACCACCTATGTCGAAGACATTGCGTGATTGGTTTGGATCGAAGAATTGGCTTGTGCCAAAAACGGTCGGAAAGGTCTTTCTTGGTGTGTCCGAAATCAGGGCATCAAGGAAGTTGACAACTTGTATGACATTTTCATCATAAGCATATCGCCTGTTCAGAAATTGCGGCAATGTCTCCGGATTGATCGTGACGGTTTTCACCATTGTGATTTTCGTCTTGTTGGCCTCGATGATGACCTTGGACAGTTCTTCAAATGGCAACAGCTCGGCTGTGTAGGCTATACCCCCTCCTGGACGTCTGTCAGCACATGTTCAGTCGAATTCTGGGTGATGATGACCATTGTAGATCACCCTGGTTTGCTTAAACTCGTTCTGGACTTCTGGCAGGTTCCAGAAGTCCCTGTTCCGTCTCATCAAGGCTGCTCGTGACTTTGGAGCTGGTCGTTCGGTGATGAAGTCTACTGCCCATTGCTGTATGATTTTGGTTGGCAGCTTGTCAATTTTGAAATGGTTCGTTTTGACTTTGATCGCAGCTCCGACTGTGGTATTGTAACTCGGCCTTTACTTATCAGCAGCGATGTCTATAGAGAGAAGCCAACACTTGCCGTGGTACGTTGTCAGTGAGCTTCACCGCCATCGTTGTGATTGAGTCGTATCAGACTGTCTACAACTCAAGGATCCTAACGAGATAAAAGACACGACATAACGCAACACGGAAGGAGAGAGGTGGATAGTGAGACTCGGTAAGAAAGGAGGTACGGAGCTGGTCTAGAAGCTATTCAGAAATATTGCATCTAGGTGTAGTCTCTTCGGGTGCTGCTAGATTGTCATTGAGCGGGGCACCTGACAAACAATACCGTGGCTCTCAGAAGTTCGCGAGCACTAATCGCTCACCTTGTGGCCACTATTAACCATGGGTCTTGCTTAGAACGTCCACTAAAACCGCTTTTAAGCTGGAATCTTTTACCTTGATATGTAGCCTGAGTCTCATGATCCATTTGCAGAATTTTGGCATTGAATCATATTCTCAATAGTAAACTATTGGAGCTTGATTGCGCTGAGTGTCAAAAGATCTCTACCTCACCACCATTCTATTTAAGACATGTAGTCAATGCTCCTATATGGCATCGATTGCAGAACATGTGGCCACAGCAGCTACTCTTGCTGTTATTTTACAGATAAGTGAATTTGTGATACCCAGTAATCTATTTTACAATGCCCGGACGAGACCACAACTTTGAATACGGCTTGAATTGAATATTTGGCCACAAGAGAGCAGGCTATACTTCGTTGCAGCCCTGAATGCTGCACAATCAATCGAGCCTAGCAGATTTCCAACTCAAACACTCTGTCGCGGCGATAGCCGCTTTATAGTACAATCGCCGGTACAATATGAACACTGCAAGCAAGGTTTTACTCTGATCTGAGTGGCGCGAGCTCTAGCTCGAGCTCGAAAGTCTGGCGCTTGTATCGTCGCTGATGTCCAGACTGCCTGAATCGCAATCTTCGCTTTGGATACTTCTCGACTTGCGGGACGAGTCTGGCTTTGCCACGATATACTGATGAATCATCATTGGAGACACTATCTGTCCAGAACGGGATGAACACAGCACAGGCACGGAAGCATGTCCAGATCAAATCAAGTCATCGTTGGGACACCTACATGGCCTGAGCGAAAGAAGGTCAGCTGTATTATCTGTAGGCAGTGATTCTCAATTTACAAGGGACCCTTGGAGAACTTGACTCTCTTCAGGTCTCAAGCATCACCCAAGGACTGAGCAAGAATTGCTGCATCCACAATCTAATGTACACACGGTGCCGATATTTACCCGACCACATCTACTCCAGTTTATATCGTACCGTAACTGTTTGTACGGTTCTCCTAAATCGCAACAAGCGCTTCTTAGAAGTATCGCTTCTTGTAAATGCTACAATTTCGTTAGGCCGATCTAGTCTTTGGGACATCGAACAACTGGAGGACTCATGGCGGCTGCCAAGACAGCCCCAAACTCTGATGATGAGTCTCTCAGTGCTCTGAGTGAGGTAGACGAGCGCTTCCTGGAAGTGCCGGAGAAGTTGTTGCCCGATATAGGCCATACCAACAAGAATGCGAGGGATCGCAGGGCAAGTAGGGGTGTCGGAGTCGATCTGAAAGACAAGACACATGGCCGGACGGCTCTGCATAAAGCTGCGGCTCGGGGAAACATCGAAAGAATGAAGGATCTCGTGGAGATTAAGGGCGCGACAATCGACATAACTGACAATGCTGGCGTCACACCATTGCACGATGCCTGTGTCCAGGGCCGTCTAGAAGCAGTGAAGTATCTCCTTGGAGCGGGAGCTACGGTCAGTCCGAAGGACTGTGAGGGAGACTATCCTTTATTGGACGCTGCTCAGAATGATAATTCTGAGATCTGTCAGGTTTTGCTTGATGCTGGTGCCAATCCAATGATGCAAAACACTAAAGGCATGTCCGCTCTCTCAGAAGCTGAAGAGGGTCCATTGAAAAATATCCTTCGGCAGTATAGCTCAAAGTTTGATAGTCCCGGTCAAAATAGGATGCGCATTACTGATGTCCTTACCATCGAAAAACACAGCGAGGAGAGGAAGCCTATATCGTCCTCTTCCCCACAAAGGTTGAGTGACAGAGTGCGTCCGCGATCGTCTCAGCTCAATATCGACTCGCACGGAGCTCGGAAGGTAGACATCAATGGTCGGGATCAACTTCATCAATACGTACTTGAAGGCGACGACGATCTGGTCGAGCAGTTCCTCGAGATACAAGATTGCGATTTCAAGGATACTTATGGAGATACTCCATTACATTCTGCAGCACGAGCTGGGAACGCCCATATATGTGGTCTTCTTCTGCAGCACGGCGCGAAAGTGACGATAAAAAATGCCAAGGGCAACACAGCACTACACGAAGCTTCGTTCACACCGAGTAACAAGGATGTAATAGCAGCACTACTTGATGCTGGCGCGAGTTCACTTGCTCGGAACCACGAGAATCAGTTGCCTGCGACAATAGCTGCATTGGAATTAGGCACAGCTTCACCTGAGTACCGCTTGCTCGATAAGATTGCTGAAAAGGAACGATCAAAGCAGGAGATGAAGCAGAAGAAGCGTAGTCTGAAGCGAGACCGTAATGGTTCATTGCCCAATTCCACAAGGTCCTCCCCAATGAACTCTCCCTCGATTCTTCACGATCAGGCCACCACTCCGGTTCAAAGCCATCCACAGTCTACAGAAATGGCTCAGGCGATCGTGCCGCCCCGTAAGAGGAAAAGCCCAGTCATTCCGGACGAGTCTGCCGAAGACGTGGCAGAAGTCTCGCAGACTATCCCTCGAGCAACACATATGACTGATACGAGCCGAAAAAGAAGAGGCCTCCTCACTCCTGATGTCTCACCTCAGGACATTGCACTTACTGTCGCGACTTCTGCTCCACCAGAGATTTTGTCCCACACAAAACAAATCAGCGTGGCCGGCGGCACCACGACCCAGTTTCTGACTGAATTCCGCTCAAAGAGCACACTATCTCCAATCGACTCTAGCATTCGCGGATCACCACTACCACCGCCCGTGTCCGTCCCAACCACTCGAGACCGCGCGAAATCACCACTGAAACAGAGCGTGCCGTTACAGGCCGAAGTCAATGCCGCGAACCCACCCACCTCGCCAGACTCGACACGACGCCATCCTGACCCCTCCGACGCCGCACGACACGCACGGCCACCGTCTCCGAAACGACACAAGCGGGCCTCGCAGCACGGTCAACAGTCAAGCACCGACGGGTCCCTCTCCGAAGGCGAGACGGTCGTGCCCGGTGGACCGGGTCCAGTCCCAGGCCCAGGCCCAGGCCCAGGCTCAGGTGATGCCGCCGTCGCCGCCATTGCGCGCATGGAACAGTCCATCGTTGCCGTGATGGAGAAGCAGAGTGATCTCTTAAATGCCATGTTGGTGAGCATCAATGCTCTCGTCGCGGCACAAAACAAGTGATGACCAATTTTCCTTTGATGATGATGATGATGATGATGATGATGATAAAAGTTGGGCAAGGGCATTAGGATTGCATGGCAAGGAGGAGATTGGAGTTCTTGCGGGTTTTTATAATGGTGCCGTTTCTTGTAAGTATTATATCAATCACATACTGTGTTCTATAGAAATTGCCCCCTTTTCGTCCAACATCTCACATCGCCCTTGTAGAGTACTACACCTCCACCGAAGCATCAAGCCACGACATGATCACAGAGTACAAAGTTCAAAGAAAGAAGCAAATCAAAAAGGCGAGAAAAACACAAAGATTGGATATAGGACATAAAATTGATGCTATGCAAATAGAAGTGGACAAATCACAACGTTAGCTTACATTACATCTATTTCTTGGCACCGGCCTTGACGGCGGCCTTGGTGACCTTTCCGGAGGTAGCAGCGGCCTTGTCGACGGACTTGATAACTCCGACGGCAACGGTCTGTCGCATATCTCGGACGGCGAATCGACCAAGTGGTGGGTAGTCAGTGAATGCCTCAACACACATTGGCTTGGATGGAATCATCTTGACGATACATGCATCACCGGACTTGACGAACTTTGGTGCATCTTCAATCTTCTTTCCTGATCGTCGGTCGATCTTCTCGATGAGCTCAGAGAACTTGCAAGCAATGTGGGCGGTGTGGCAGTCGAGGACTGGAGCGTATCCGGCTCCGATCTGACCTGGGTGGTTGAGGACAATGACCTGGGCATTGAATGAAGCGACTCCCTTTGGTGGGTCGACCTTGGTGTCACCACAGACGTTTCCTCGTCGGATCTCCTTGACGGAGACGTTCTTGACGTTGAATCCGACGTTGTCACCTGGGAGACCTTCAGTGAGGGTCTCGTGGTGCATCTCAACGGACTTGACTTCAGTGGTAACGTTGGCTGGGGCGAAAGTGACGACCATACCGGCCTTGATGACTCCGGTCTCGACACGACCGACTGGCACTGTTCCAATACCACCAATCTTGTAAACATCCTGGAGAGGAAGTCGGAGTGGCTTGTCTGATGGTCGGACTGGGGTCTCGATGGCATCAATGGCGTCCAAAAGGGTGAATCCCTTCTGTACACCAGCCTTGGTCTCCTTGGTCCAACCCTTGAACCATGACATGTTTGAGGACTTCTCAATCATGTTGTCTCCGTGCCATCCTGAGATTGGGACGAAGGCGACGGTCTTTGGGTTGTATCCGACCTTCTTGACGAAGTTGGAGGTCTCCTTGATGATTTCCTCGAATCGTGACTCAGAGTACTTGGTGGTGTCCATCTTGTTGACGGCAACGATGAGCTGCTTAACTCCGAGAGTGTAAGCGAGCAAAGCGTGCTCACGGGTCTGACCATCCTTGGAGATACCAGCCTCGAACTCACCGGTACCTCCGGCAATGATGAGGATAGCACAATCAGCCTGGGAAGTTCCAGTGATCATGTTCTTGATGAAATCTCGGTGACCTGGGGCATCGATGACGGTAACGTAGTACTTTGGTGTCTCGAACTTCCAGAGAGCAATGTCGATGGTGATACCACGTTCTCGCTCAGCCTTAAGTTTGTCGAGAACCCAAGCGTACTTGAATGAACCCTTTCCCTAAACATGAGTCAGAAAATTTTTCTTTGCCACCGACAACCTGAAAAACTCACGAGCTCAGCAGCTTCCTTCTCGAACTTCTCGATGGTTCGCTTGTCAATACCACCACACTTGTAGATCAAGTGACCGGTAGTGGTTGACTTTCCGGAGTCGACGTGTCCGATGACAACGACGTTGATGTGACTCTTTTCTTTACCCATTTTTAGTGCTTCGACGTCTAGAGAGAAACGTTAGTAGGCTATCCTCGAGGGCAATGCACTGCAGTGAAGGACATACGATTATTAGCGCGAAGTCTGAGGTTGTGTGGTAGAAGTGTAAAAAAACTTCTGGCTACGAAATCATTTCTAGGTGGCCCATCAGCCAATGGCAGGCAAATCCCGTGCATTTGCGAAAGTTTCAAGGTCCTAAAAGCCAGAGATCACCAATCGGTTTCATCCCTTCCCGTCACCCGGGCCCTTCACCGTTAGCACCGGCCTCCAACGGCTCAACTCGGCCACTCATGCTCACCTACATAAGTGTTTTTCCCTGGTCACATATCAATTCATACAAGTACACCTTCATCATCATGACAGCAGCAACGTTAGGTTGTTCTTCTGTATGCACGTGTTATTACATAGATACATATCTCTACAGGTACATATTCACGAGCTCCTTCTCACAAAATGTAGTCTCTCGAGCGGCACTCGCAAGTGCACTGTGGGGCTGGACACTGTGAATGCTTGGCGAACCAGTCATCCGCATGGTTATCGTGCATGCTATGGTTGCACGTCAGACAGAGACAGAGGAGACTCTGCGCTCCCACCGGCAGATAGCACAGGACGCATTTCGGCAGCGCCTTGCGACAGTTTGGGCACAGCGTCAGCTTTCCCGCATTGGAGAAGCTCGACTGTGTCTGCATGCTCGGCCGCGAACCTTTTGTGTCATGTGAATGCCCATTGTGACCGTTCTCGTGGTCCTGCAGATCCATGGTCGCATGGCAGTGGTTGCATCGGATCGAGACTTGTTTCGCGGTAGCGCTCCGAACGCTCTTCGTGCCTGCCAACAGTGTCGTCCTCCGGACATCGAAGCGACAACGCTCGATGTGTAGTCCCATTGTGGACAGGAACGACCTATAGTCATCCACCCATCTGTGAACGCGTCTCTCGTGGTACAGGGAAGGCTTGAGACTCGCAATGAGTGCCGCAGTCTGCACATCTGCCGTGCGGTCCACATAAGCTTGCAAAAGATCGAGGGCATCCAGATTGATGCCCGTGAGCAAGAGACCCTCCAAGTTACCCTCCGTCGACTCGGTCCGACATAGGTCCTGCAGGATCGGACTGACTTCCTCGTCCCTGAGATACCTCAACGTCAGTGCAACGCGCTCCCGAAGTGTCAGGCCTTGTTCATCAATCACATCTCTCCAATCGTTGGCGGATAAATACGCAAAGATAGCTCTGATGTATGGCGAATCAAGATCGATGCCCCGGACTCCGCACTTGTCATGCCATGTCCTCATCGCCTCGTCGTTGCCCCGTGACTCGATGTACTGTGACACAGCCTCATCCATGCTCGTACCCGCCGCAGTCATGATCTCGATGGCTCTCTGTATGTCTTTACTTTGAGCGACTGAGTAAAAGGCCGCTTTCGCATGCTCTCCCGCATCAATCAGTCTATTCTGGAAAGTGACAAACTCGGCGAGCGTCATGCACCAGCCCGTCGCAGTCAACGCCAACTGTCGCAACGGGGCTGCAGTGATACTCTCCGGAAAGATGTCCGAATCGAAGTTCCGGTTGACACTCTCGACTGCACGGAAGAAGTCTGTCGAATAAGGCAGCCGACTCCTGCGCGGGTTTCCCCCTTGCCCGTTCCAGATATTCAGACAGCCCTCCAGCGAGAAGTCAAAGTCACCGGACGACAACTTGCCCTCGGCAGTAGCCTGCGTCGACCACGCCAACCAGGTCCACACCGTCTTCAGTGAGTGATCGACCACCATGTTCTGGTTCGCTTTCGGATCCAGGCCATACCGGTGCAAAGCTCGCCTGTACATTGAGCTGGATACGTCTCTATATGTGTTCAAGACAAAGGACTCGTCCGAGGCGCGGCGCGAAGCATCGGGACTGTCATTCCTGGACGTTTCCGGCACTCTTGTGCTACTCAGCTGCCGGGACAGTAAAGGGTGGAAGCTCTTGCCGAACTTCTCCTGTTTGGGAGGATCGATGATTGCTTCTTCTTCTTTCTCCTCCTCCTCTTCCTCACTGGACAAATCACCCGGATTCTCAGAATCGGGGTTACTGGCAGTATTGACATATGTGGGAAACGTGCTAGAATCCAGTGTGTCTTCCAGTATCCCACGAACCGGTGATCGTTCATACTTGAGACGGCCTTCATCCAAGATGATAAAGTCACCGAGCGCGCTGTAGCCGAGAGTTGGCCTCCTCGTATTGAAGGACAACAACTGAGATTTTTGGGGTTCTTCCGTAGAAAGAATGATGTTCCATGCAGACCGAAAACCCGTCGGCATGTCCACAAAATCGAAACCATTTCTTCCACTTGACGATCCTAAGACGAGTTAGCAGGTTGCTTACGATCGAAAATGACGTACTAAAATCATGCTGATGTACAAACGAGGAAGAGTCTGATGCATGATGTGATCCGAATTGCCAAAGATCCAGGGTTCCATCGTCGCTAAGGGCGGCGAGATGTCTCCGTCTCGACGGATCGTGCCTGAGCTGATTGACGCGACAGCTGTGCGAGCTAGCGTTCGACTTCAGCGACAGACAGGGCACCTCAGCTCTCCGTCGGTCCCAGACCAGTATATTGTTGTCACACGTGGAAGCATAACCGAAAGAGTCCGAGTCGCAAGTGATTTCGTAGACCGCCGTGGTAGGGGTCGATATAGCGGCCGTGAGATCCTTGCTATTCACACGCAGATCAATGAGACGAATCCAGCGGTGGTTGACACCGGCAAGAATACAGTGCGGATCCTCCGGTATCCAACTCAACGAACTGACTGCCTCTGAATTCGCGTACAAGCCTGTTGCAATCCCGCTCTCCACATCCAGTATCGTCAAGGATGCATCATTTCTCACCTTATCGTGACCGACTGCTACCGTCTTGGCACCCCTCAATTTGACACTTGTACAGTTTCGTTGTTGCCGCGCCGCGATATTGAGTGGCTCACTCAGGACATCGCGATAGAACAGCACGGATCCGTCCTGATGTCCAAAGACGAATGAGTCGCTCGAATTGTCGCAATCCAAGCATTGTATCCTTGACGGGTGCTCGAATGTCTTGAGAATCTTGCGACCGAATTTGACCCGAGGCGGTCCCTTGTGAGTGACTCTCGAGACTGGTGATAACGTCGTCGTGTAGTCATACACAAAGGCCTTCTGACCCTGGCTCTCTATAAAACCGGACTTGGAAGGTCCACATTTGAGCATCACCTTGGCCATCGTGGACAGCTCCTATGCGACCTCATTCAGCCTCATCAGGATCTTCTTGAACTCGTCCATCCTCGCGAGTACACCGACACGCATAATGTCCTACGATTATATCCCCGGAGAACATAAAAAGAACCAATTGTCGCATCTGCAGCCTGATTTCAGTGGAGCCGTGCTTGACTTGTGTGCCGAACTTTAGCCAGAAGATTTCAGATGCCAAGACTTGTTTCGTTCTCCAGAGCACAGAAATCCAGTCGTGCTACAATTGTATGTCCACTTGACAGTCCTTCCGTTCTCCTCTCCTAGGCACACGGCATCTCCAATCATCCCAGGTCTCGTCCACGGTTGATGGACCGTTGACCTGTCTCCCGGCGCCATACGACTACCAATCATGGCCCTCAAGAATCGCAAAAAGACGCGAAACACATTGAAGCGTGCGAGTGCGACGGAGGACTCTGACTCCTCCGGCTCGACCTCGACGAGCCTCTATCTCTCCAGGACTGTATACGCTCACGATTCCGGGGAGGAGGAGGTGGTCAAGTGGGGATACATCTTACTCCTGATTTGCTGGCTCATCTTCGTGGGCGGCATCGGTGGTGTCCTCGGTATCTGGGACCGCGTCTTTGGGTTCGACGAAAACAGGATTGTCGATCTGGCCTGTTACTTTAGTCTCATCGTCGTGACTGGCTTCACCTGGACCGTCCTCAACTGGTACCATACCCCCCTCCTCCTCGCTCCGAGTCTTTACGTATCAGTCGCTGACCTCTTCCCTCCAGGGTAGGACTCAAGTCTTTCCGAATGACGTCGAGCAAAGGCTGATCGACCACGTCCGGTTTCAGGTGACCCCTTGCGGGTCGATTTCCTGCCAGCACTCAAAAATTTACGATTTAATGCCATGTCAATATGTACAATACGAGAACTAGGACAATATAATGCTACCCGTCATGCAAATCAAACCATTTCCCACTCTCCCGTGCCTCCGACGCGAGACCGAATGATCTCCTGAATATAGCCCCTCTTGCCAGGGACCCTGACCGTGCCCTCGGGCACGGGGTAGATGAGCATCGAGTAATCGACCAGATGGGGCCAAGTGTTGCCCAATGCAGGCTTAATCTGCACACCGCTAAAGGCCGCATCCCTATTACTCCCACCACCACCACCACCACCTGCCCCAGCACCCGGTCCCTCCTCTCGCCGTCTCGGGTCTGCGCGGACAGTCGCGTTGACGAGGAGGACCGACACGTCTCGGCGCGAGAGGACCGTCAACTCGCGCATCACGCAGACCATCAGATCGTGACCCGGCGTCTGGCCTTTCTGCATCATGAGCGCGACCGGGTTAGAGATGGAATCAATCACCACCATCCCGATCCGCTCCCCCGGACCTGCCGCCGCCCCCATCGTCGTCGTCGTCGTCGTCAATGTTGCCGATATTTCCTGAATGACTTCAATCACGCCGTAGAGGTTCAAGCACCTCGTAATCTGGATCCTGTTCAACATACCCGCATCCCCCTCTCGCGCAGCAATCAACTCCGCCATCACGTTTGGCGAGAATGTCCCGTTCGTCTAGAGATCCGTCAGTCTCTGTATGTGTGCCGCGGCCGATGCCGCTCCTGTTGAAGGGGGCAGGGGGTGACCCACGTCAATCAAAATGGCCTGGCCCGGGCACCGGTGCAGGAAACTAATCATCTCCTGCAAACACAGCCAAGACTTGCCGCATCCTCCCGGGCCCGCAACCTCCTGCACCAGGCCAGAGTAGAAGCGATCGATCCTCTGGTGCCGGTGGATCGATTTCGAGGCTCTCATGCTTGTCCTGCTCCTTGGTTGACCGGCGCGCAACGAGCCATGGTTGATTTTTGTCGAATACTCAGTTTTCCTGTTGCCGGCGCCAGGCACAATTGTCGAAATGAGGCATCCTTGCCATGACTGTCGTAGTACGTGTCACGAAAGATGACAGACACGAGTGGCCTTGCTCCAGTGGGCGACTTGGCAAAAGACAAAAAGAAAGTGGAGCCGTGGAGATCATGATCACAATCCTTGGAAAGAACATGTATAATGAAGTATCATCAAATCATCATAAAAGTATGGCTGTAGCCATCAATCGAGAGCTCACAGCGTCCTTCCTGTAGCCCCTAGAGAACACTCGCTGCTCCACTGCTGTAGAACGTCCTCGATTGCTCGATGCTGCTAAAATTGATTCGACACATGCCTTGCAGCACACATGTCGCACCAACTACTGATACACTAGCAGGGTTGTGTGCCTGTTCCGATTGAAATTCAACTTTCATTGAGACTTGACATCAGTTGCTGTTAAAGAGATTGCGTGCAACTTGTAGGCCAAACCTCGGATGATCCCGCAGTAACCTCAGTTCTGGCAGATACTTTGGTTGCGCTTCACATACACCTCGTATGATTGCGGACCAAGCATGATCCTGATCAATGCTGCTCTGCTCTTGTTGGCCGGTGGTGGTAGTGGTGGTGATAGGAGCTTCCGAGCCGCGTAAACCGCCCGTGACGTGATTCCATAGCTTGGCAAAATGTGGTTGCGAAAGGTATTGCCAGAGGACGCATAGCGAGTTGAGGACGACGAGATCACTCACGGTGCTGAGCTTCACATCCTCCTGACTCAGTGCTGCATCAACAATCTCATCTCGAGCATGGAGCAAAGCAGCATCACTTTGCGGTACCGGTCTCGTGGCTGCAGCATTGGGCTGCAAGGGTTCGTAGAACGACAATGCACCACCAAGAGCTTCCGTGCACATGTCCTTGCTTCCCATCTCGGTAGCATAAGCCAGATTGCGCAGTCCCCAACCCTGTCGAGCGAGGAGCCCGTCAATGACTTGTTCCACTTGCAGATACTGCTTCGTGCAAGATGTGTGGCTGTACAGTAGTCTGACCACTTCATCGTCAAAGTAATCAACATACCTCGTGTACTGATCTTCGTGTCCCAAGCAATCTGGCGAGAGGTAGTCCGTCTCAACAATCTCCTCTTCCGAATCTGTTATGTCTACAGTATTGATGGCCAGCTTGTCCCAGAGATCAAAGAGCGCCG
This sequence comes from Taphrina deformans, assembly GCA_005281575.1. Lineage (NCBI taxonomy): Eukaryota > Fungi > Ascomycota > Taphrinomycetes > Taphrinales > Taphrinaceae > Taphrina > Taphrina deformans. The sequence goes on from RHGG01000001.1 coordinate 206,636, forward strand.
AGGTCGGTTGGACCTCCAAGAGACAAGCAGCTGCGAGTGATTGACTGATGAGCGAGACCTCTCTCGGTTTCTTGTCAAGGATGATGCCATGCTTGTGGTTCGCTCTCAGCAAGGGCTCAACCTTACGCTTGTGCTCCACAGAGACGTTCTGCACCAGTCCGACGTTCTTGGATTGAGATCCTCCCATGGTTCAATTCTGGTCGCTTCAATGGTCGGCTTTTCCCTTCTTGCAAATGTCGTCTGATTGAGCTCGACCGATTGAGACCACAAGGTATGATTGGTTTGAACTCGCTCGATGCGCTGCGTATGAGTGTACGAGTATCAGGAAGGAAAGCAGGGAGATGGGATCGTCTGTTATCGAGTTTGGGTAGAGAGAGAGAGAGAGAATTGTGGGGAACAGAGGGAGAAGTTGGCTAAATTGTGGCTCGTGCATCCATCAACCAATTCAAACCTGATGCAAGTCCCGAGGTGCAGTTGACCCAGAATCACAATGTCATCGATCATGCACAGGGCCTCGATACTCTTGACATGGACTGAAATTATAATTGGGTAAACTATTGTATAGTGGGTGGAAAGAGCCAGATTGGCACATACAAAGAAAAGAAAATTCGTCTAAATTGAGTGCTCGTGTCCAAACTCGTCATCAGATGTCGTCGATACGCTCTATGAAGCGGCTCGTATGACTGATCGTACTGCCAATGTCCTGCGAGCGGCCGATGGCGTCACGGTATATGATTGGAGTACTACCAAGGCGGCTTCGACGGGAGGGTGTCGTGACCGCCGAGCGAGGACTGGAATTTGTACTACCAAAGGTCCTCGTTGCTTCTCCCGGCACGCCATGAAAATTTGGCGGAGAGGAGAGCCGCCTGCCTGAGATCACCTGGAAACCGCCGCCGGTGAAGGTGGGAGAAGGAGGTTCGCTATATTTCCTCGTTCTGTGCGTAGACGAACTATGTGGTCGGGAGGTGGAAAGTGTCAGAGTTGCCAGGAACCGAGAAGCAGGTTTCGGCTGTAGAGGTGATCTCATCGTGGAGCGTGAATCCCGCATTCGCTGGGGTGTGTGCAGGTTTTCGGTAGAGTCTGGTCCTTTCCTCCTGTTACCTTTATTCAACACAACAAAAACCAAGGCACAGACGAGTCCGATACCTCCCAGACCACCGAGCACACCTCCAAGAATCGCTTTGTTCGTGTTAGTGAGAACCCCGTTGGCTGGGGAAATTGCATCGGATGTAGCACTTGGACTAGCTAGTGTCGTTGTAGTTGATGAGGCCGAGACAAAAAGTTGACTTGTCGGGGCAGAGGAAGCTGAATCTTCAACAGTCCGTGAGGTTGCCAGAGTGGTAGCGACACGGCTGTATAGGCTGCCGCTATACGTAGTTTGTGGGGCACTGGAAGCGACCGCAGATCCAGTCCTGTATGATATGCGTGACAAGACGTCAGTCGCAGTATTGTTGGATCCTGTACCAGCGGAAAATGAGGCTCCGACAGAGGTGGGTAGAGTTGTAGGCACCGAGTAGGCAAAGGAGCTCGAACTGAGGCCTGAAGAACTATAGTAAGAAGCGATCGTGACTGTCAATGCAGCGTCTGAAGAAGAAGAAGAAGATGATGATGATGATGATGTAGGCAATGTGGGCAATGTGGTGGAGGTCGTGCCATTGTAGTTGGGGTTTTCGATTAAGCCGGACCGAGTCGTACTTGCGACCTCACCCTCTGAATATCGTTTATGATGATGCTGTCGACGATTGTGAAACGACATCCATCAAGTGTAAATCTGCCTGCCGACCGAGAGCACGAGGAAAGAAAATGAATGTGGGTAAAATGAGTGTTGTGAAAAGAATGACACTGGTGCTGGAAAAGTAAAGTGCCGAAGCTGTGCTCAGAGTGCAGCCAAGTTCGAGGAAGAACAGTGGAGCAAGATTCAGAGGCCGGACAGCTTGACCAGAAAATGTGACAGGGAGAGTCTAGAGTATGGACCGAGGGAGTGAGCTGAAGGCAGATTGTCGTGTTGTGTCTATGTTTTGTATGATGATCTTCCTGCTTGCTGTTGTGTGTGTTCTTTTCCTCTTTGGGAAGCTTTTCTCGCTCTCGCTCTGAGCACAAAGGGAAGAATCTCGGGTTCTCGTAGGCTGGGTCGTCCAGAAGAGGAAGTTCGGGCCGTTGGTTCAGAATCGGTTCCCTTGCTCGTCCTGGGGGCAAAGTACCGTACCGATAGGGACATGACTACATCCACTTGTCTTCTCGTGACTGAGAGAGAGTCTACCTGAACAGTCATGTGCACATGACCACCGTAGACAAGGATGTGGTCATCCTCCTGGTGAGGACATACTTTGTCCTTGCAACTGTGGCTGTCATCCTTGCTCAAGTCTTTGCTGCCTCGCTCAGGCCGCTCCTGGTCTATGGAAAGACACGGGACAGTCGGCAGACACAGGCAAACAAGGATGAGGCATGGAAGTACATTGTCTACCTCTCTGCCTTTACAGTGCCCAGATCCTGGTTCAGACACTTTTACGTGTTCTCCTCCGCCATCGGCATCGTCATCCTGGCCATCAGCTACACCAGCCGTAGCCCCGGTCAGCTCCTGATCCTGCTCCTGTTGACACACTCCCTCAGACGCCTGCTGGAGACTCTCCTGATTGAGCGGCCCTCGGGTTCACGAATGTGGATCGGACACTACATTGTCGGACTCACTTTCTACCTCTCCGTCAACCTTGCCACTGTCGAGAGCACCCGTCAGTTGCGGTCGGAATCGTACCGGCATCCGCCTGGTCTGCTTCTTTTCACTTGGCGGGTAGTCCTGGTGATTGCCTTCTTTTCGGCGCAGTATGCACAGCATACGACTCATCGCCAATTGGCCGCTATCCGTGCGCAGTGTCGTAGAGGACAATATCTCAACCCTAGGACAGGTCTCTTCAAGCTTTGCATCGCACCCCACTACACAGCAGAAATCTTGATGTACTTTTCCTTGGCTCTGTTTCAGGCAGACAACATTTCATTGTGGTTAGTGGTGATCTGGACGACGGTGGTCTTGGGAACGAGCGCCATCCAAACGAACCAATGGGGAAAGATAAAGTTCGATGACTGGGGTGAGCGCTGGATTATCCTCCCTGGTCTTATTTGATCCCTATCATCCCTTTCGGGGTCTATTGAAAGTCGAGCCACTTGTTTCATTCTCGGCAAGAAGAAACGAAAAACTCGAGTTCTTCAAGTGCGAGGCGCGCTTTGGCGAGACTGACAGGGGAATGTCATCCTTATGCTCTAGAGCTGGAGTTGCGAAATCTATATTGAGAGGTCGGCTCGACAGATTATTTGCAACGGCTTGTTTGCTTTTGATGGCAGGTATTTTTATTGGCGACACTGTTCCTGTTCGGAAGGTGGCTGGACTGCTGGAAGCAGGAGCAGTAACAGGTCGAGTCTCTTCCTTCGTCCCTGTGCTATGGGGCGCGGCAAGGTCTGCGATTCGCTTACGACCCTGCAGCACGAATTTGATGTCCTCGAGCTTCCTGATGTTGTCTTCCAATGGGTCGCCGTTCTTGAGATTCGAAATGACCAGGGCGAGCACAGATGCTAGCTCACGATCGCGCACGCTCCCGGTAGCAATAGCATTCTTGGTCGGAGAAGTTGCCAGACTGGGTTCTCGTGAATGTGTACGAGCTATAGCCTGGCGTGTTTCGCTGATGATCGGGGTCACGTTCCGTTTCACTTCTTCCACAGCGCCTTTGACGTAGTGATTGATGCCTAATCTATCCGTCTGCTCGAGAAGAGCACTCATCGTGTACAAAGTATTCGATGGTAGATGGTTCAGACTTGTGGGGAGCTCTGCGGCAGCATTGTTTGTGTCGTGTTGGACGGATACTGCCTGAGAATTGGAAACCTTCGTCATTCCATTGTCCCGCAAGGCGATAGCTTCCCGGATCAAATCCATGACTGGAAGGGTGGAAGCAGGATACCGCATGAGTGTCAGTAGCGCCCCGTTGTTGTCACTCTCAATCAGGATCGTGCGAACGCGAACGAGCATTGTACACGCTACCCAGTCCACAATGTCTAGTGTGGGATCGGCAGCGAAGATCCCGTCCCATAACTGGAGCACGTCTTCAAAGGGAAACTCTCGGATGAACAAAAGGCGAAGCCATCTCATGCAGTATATTTGAGGTTCGATGTCCAGTCGAGCAAGGGTTGTTGAGAGAGTGGGATCGGCAGTCGACAGCAACTCTCTCTGTATTCTATTTGCATGTTCTAGAATTGGTGAAGCAGTTTTCGGCGTCACAATGAAGAATTTCTTCAGATGCACCATGATGGCCGCGAAAAGTGTGTAGGTGTCATAGCAAGCCTGCTCAGGAGTGTTGCTTTGCCCATGCATCGTTACCCATGTCATGACAGCAGCCAGCTCGTGCATGCCTTGTTTGTACGACACCTCAGGATTGTCTTTACACCAGGTAAATAGACAATCCTGCAGAGTCTGTTGTGTCTTTGGCTTCTTGAACCACTCTTCATCAGGAAACACCCTTTCGCAATCCTGTAGGATCACGGCACGGAGTTCTTGGTCCTTGTAAAATTCGTTCCATGGATCACTGTTGCTCAGAGGATCGAATTCCTCGCCTGGCTCTTTCGTGCGATGGAGTTCGTGCTTGCCACTCGCCCGCTTTCGTGCATCGTCTACGGTTTCTTGCGTGAATGGTTGCTCGTTCGAGAGTAACAAAGCACGCCACACCTCCAGGCGATGCTCCTCATGACACAACGTTTCGCCAGAGACTAAGTCTCTCCTCAAACACTCTAGGGCTTCGACTGAAGTGATCCGTGCGCCGAGATATGAGTGAGCAGGAACAATCATGGTATTGCAGCCAATCCTCGAACAGTCTCGCAAACCAATTACCGCATGACGAACGTCTATCAATCGTCGACTGTATAGTTCGAAAACCTACTCAGAATTCCCCGTGCCTGACGATTGAGCTGAACACAGGACTAGACGAGTTGCGAGCGCAATGGGTGTCTCCACTATGCTACGATAATTCCGGAGCCGTTGTGGCTGAGGCAGTGGGCACATTTCGTCCCCCAGAAAAGGGCTCGTCTGTGGTCAAGACCCGTACTTCTTGTCGTAGCATTTCCGGCTCGACAGGGTACTTCGTGTAACGCAGACACATCATCATCATCATTAGCGTGGCCATGTACACCGATTCTGGGCTTGCAGTCATGCTGGTGCATTGATTCCCGCTGTAGTGTACATTTAAAACTCCTACATTCACCGATCCACAAACTCCTCACAACACCCACTCCTTTGCGGCCGTCGTCAAGTTGTAGTAGTGTCATGATCTCGTGAGATGCAGCGAAAATTAATCTGGCGATTCTCGAGCTACGCTCTCGATTGGCTCATCATCATATGTGCCGTTTTCATCTTTCAGCGGATAGGGGATATCGCAGGTCACCGACAACACTTTTCTCTGACTGACATCAGGATCAAGTACGAATACACAGGGCCCTCGACGATACCGAATTATGCTAATGTAATGCTGTCTGTGGTCTTTCCCGCCCTGACCATCCTCGTCCTCCTGACCGTCCTTGAACGCAGACTCGCTAGCCATCGTACACAACAATCGGGATTCATGGTGCTGTACACAATCAACACTTCCTTGCTCGGTTTGGCACTGTCCGTCAGTCTCTCGCAGGTCTTTACGAATGCTCTGAAGGTCACCATAGGAAGACCTCGTCCAGATCTGCTCGCCCGGTGCATGCCAACGACAACAGCCGTTGATCCCGTACCGTATGGACTGAGCACAAGTGCAATATGTACTCAGACCAATGCCGCAATACTGAATGATGGATTCCGGTCCTTTCCCAGCGGACACTCCTCCATGGCCTTCTCGGGACTGGCATACTTGACCCTCTTTCTGGCCTGGCGATTATCCCTTTTCAACAAGAAAGGACAGACCTGGAAGTGGACAGTCGTCATGCTCCCCTTTCTGATTGCGAGTCTGGTGGCTATTTCGAGGATCAAGGACAATCGGCATCATCCCTTTGATGTCCTCTTTGGCAGTGGACTTGGGATCGTCACGAGCTTCATTGCCTTCTTTCAGTATCACCCAGAATTAACTCGAGTACACAACCGCTTTCCTGTCCGGTTCAAGGAGAACTCAAGACAGACGTCTATGGCGGACGATCCGGAAACGAACGTGGACGATGTACCCGAGGAACAGCCGCATCGAGACATTGAGTTGCAGCGATATGGCTCGAGTAATTCTCAACGCTCAGATTGGTCCGCAGAGCAAGATATCGTTCCACCCGGGGTCTCTGGCAGTCCTGAAGCGAGTTCGAGAAGGCCCTTGGTAGGCGCTCGCTAGAGTGTAGGACTTTGTCAATCTCGACAAACGAGCCAGTTTCATTTATGTTTCCCAAATGTGCATTGTTCAGGCGTGATGCTAAATGTGATCCGCTCACTACTGGCTTCTCCACTGACGTAGGATATGCCTCGCTTGATCACTTCCATCCTGTGCTCTTTCGTCTCCTGAGCTTGTGCTAGACCCTGCGTGAATTGCAAGACATATTTCTTGGAGACTGTAAGACGGACAGAGTGCGGTAGTGCAATGTATGGAAATCCGAGGTCCCAAGTGGTGTAGACCAACAAAGCAGCAATTTCCTCGGCTGATTTGTGCAACCTACTGAACACGTCAACAATGGAAGGTTTCCTCACGGCGACAAATTGCCAGTGAAAGGCCGAGAATGAGTCGACAAGGATGTAACGGACTGATTTGTCTGGCACTGCACGCATGCAGAGCTCCAGAACATCCTCTGCATCGTTCAAGAATGCTGCGAGCGATGCAGGCTGATACATGTAGACGGAATCGAGCAACTCCAGGCACGTCTGCTCCCCAAAGACGGAAAAAGGTCCCGAGGTCGTATCTTCAGTGGATTGATCAGACATGCGGGCATGAAGAAGTTCCAGGAGCCGTGCATTGTCCCACTTGAGGTCTGTGTCAAACACGATGACTGCATCACCGGCCAGGATGGCTTCGATAGTCAGATTATACAAAAGATGAGTCTTGCCTGACCCGGCGAGTCCATGAAGCTCAATTGCCTGATCATAGGACGCGCTAGAGGACGGCAGAAGGGGATGCAGTGGGATGTCAAGAGATGCAGGCTGTTGTGTGCGTACGTATGCGAGCAAACCGTGACAAGAGTCCCGCTGCGTCAGAAGAGCACGAGCTCTGAACATGCATCGGCGCAAGGATATGACCTGCCGGGAATGCAAGAGTCAATGGAGGTCAAGAAGAAGAACTTGGGATGGAAGAGCGTTGCGCTACTGAACGTTACGGTACGGGTGATGTTTGTGCAACTTGAGGGTGAATTCTGATCACCTGATCACTTGATCACTTTGATTGCGGGTAAACGGAAGTCGATCGAGGTGGAGCTCCGTTCCTGCTTCAAGTCTCGTCTCTCTTCTCCTTCTGATCTTCTTCCTGTCCTTGCAAGGTTGAGCGTGTCACTGTCTTGTAGGCATGCATGATCGAAGTGGTCGTTACAGACGGCTTTGATTAACAGACAGGTGGAGCAAGACTATTGCAGAGTGGGATAGAGGCGCTAGCGTCACTTCATCGGAGATTGGAGGCGATCGTCGCAGGTGGGCGGGTGGGTCAACTGCCGAGAATATGGCTTCCGTGCTACTGCCTCTTATGCCATCATAGTCCGCAAAGTGAGAGTGCGCCCTCTTCTATAACACACTCCTCCGCTCAGCCAATCCTCCTCTCGACACCAATCTCGTTCTTCGAAAGGTAGTCAAACGTTCGATAGTAGTCGCGCAACATGGTCAATATCTTCATCACAGGTCTCACCGGTTACATCGGTGGAGACCTTTTCCACAACATCAGCTCCAAGCATCCCGAATATAAATTCTCCGCCCTGATCAGAGACAAAAAGGTCGACTTGGTCCGCAAAGCATGTCCAGATGTCGAGATTGTGGTTGGCGATCTCGATGATTCTGACATCCTCATCGAACAGGCTGCCAAGGCAGACATCGTGATTCACACTGCAGATGCCTCTGATCACGAGGGAGCGGCAAAGGCCATCGCTGAGGGTCTCGCAAAAGGCCACTCGAAGGAGAAGCCAGGATTCTGGCTGCACACGGGAGGTACTGGTATCTTGACTTATACCGACTCGGAAGCCGACAAGTTGGGAGAGTGGACAGAGAAGGAATACAACGACTGGTCTGGCGTGAAGGAACTGACTACTCTGCCAGACAGTGCCTTCCACCGAGGAGTAGACAAGATCGTCCTAGAAGCAGGCACAAAGAACAAGGCGTCCGTCAAGACGGCGATTGTGTGTCCCCCTACAATTTACGGCAAAGGCCGTGGTCCGAGTGCGAACCGAGGACGACAGGTCTACGAGCTCGCCAAGTTGGTGTTGGAGGAGGAGTACACGCCCATCATTGGGGCGGGCAAAGCACGATGGAATTACGTCCACGTCTATGACCTGAGCGACGCCTTCCTGGCGCTGACCGAGGCCGCCGCAAAGGGCGACGAGAATCCCGAGTTGTGGGGCGACAAGGGATACCACTTCACGGAGGCGGGCGAACATATCTGGGGCGACCTCTCCCGCGCAGTCGCAAAGAAGGCGCTCGAGCTAAAGTACATCAAGAGCGACGAGGAAAACTCACTCGACAAGGACAAGGCCATCAAGCAGGCCGGATTCGAGGCCGTCAGTTGGGGATTCAATTCTCGTGGCAGGGCAGAGCGACTCAACAGGACCCTTGGCTGGAAGCCCACCCAGCCATCCATCTTTGACGAGGTTGAGAACATCGTCAAGGACGAGCATGAGCGTCTGCAAAAGAAGTAAATGAGTAATGACGTTAATGAATAAGATAGTCTACCAAAAATTTGGAGAAGACGTACTTCCACAAACACTCCATGATGGTCGAGTCTCTCGCCTGCCGGAGACTGTCTAGGGTCGGCCATCTACAGTGACTCGGCCTTTCGAATTTTGAAGCAGCAACTCGTGCCCGGCGTGACTCGACCGGGTCCGATCAATCTTGCCGCGCGATCGCTGCATCTTGTCCATAAACAGGTGCGCGAAATGGCCACCGACGACGGGCCGGTTGGTGAACATGTTGACTGCGTTTGTGCCCGTGACGGTGTCGTAGAGATCAATCAACGGCCTCCTCGTGGTCGTGTCGTTGATCCAGGCGGCGAGACGGTGGTAGAGGGCGGGGTAGAGCGCGGGCGAGCTGAAACTCGCGATAAACATCTCCCAGTCGGACTTTGTGTACAGGTGTCGGGAGTCGAGGGGGAGTCCGTACGGGGCCAGGACTTTGGTGTACCATGCGTCCTGCGTCTCGTACACGATGTCCGGGAACGTCTGTAGGTTCAGGAGCCGGTCGCCGTACAGGTTGTAGAGCGAGCCCCAGCTGCCCTTCCACTGGTACGCCAACTTGGCGAACGGCACGCCCTCGTCGTACGCCAGCCGCAACCACCTCTTCGTGTACGCCGCCGCCGTCTCCTCCAACTCGCTCGATTTCCCCTGGTGCCCGGCGATGCCGGCAATCACCGACATGCACTTGATCCCCACGATCGCCTTCACTGCCAGATTGGTCTGGTTCGCCAGGGTCCCCGCAAAGTCGTCCGTCGACAGCTGCGACTCGGTCACGAGTCCGTACCTGACGAGATCTGTTCAGAGTCAGCCCAGAACCGGGCGGCGAACGGGGGCACATACATTCAGTCCACTGCAGGGCTATGCGGTAATGTCTCTCGAGCCAGGCCCTGGCAAACGCCACTTCCTGCCCGTCCTGACTTGCTTCCACGAGTGCATCGTGTGTCGCGAGCATCATGATGAGATTGTTTCCGCACTCTTCGACCGGCATGTACTCGTCGTTGCCGTCGGGATGTCCCGTTGCGTTCGGGTAGGAAGAGCCCATGTCGTGCATAGCACTAAGAGATTAGCCCGGTTCCATGCTATTCCTTCAGTCCTCACTATTTATTGGGATACAGCCCGGCCTCTTGGTGTATCAGAAGAGGCTCGAGCATGGCGACCAATAGCTTTGGGTTGGCGTACAGGAAAAATGGCATGGCAGGGTACATGACATCCGACGTCTGCATGTTGCCATCGGAACTGATCTCCTTCATCCACAGGTGTGGCTCTCCCGAGGGGTCCTCGCTATTGATGACCAGTTGTGTGCCGCCCATAGCCTGTATGCCGGAGATTGCGATGATCATGGCATACTTGTCATCGATACGTCCTGCTTCATACACGACCTGTTGCGCAAACTTGTCTAGTTCATGGTGTCTGTAGTCATGGTAGTGCCATTGTACCATGTCGTTGATCTTCTTAAAGTATCTTTTATACAACGGATATGCTGTTGCATAGCCGTCTTTTGGCAGATTGACTTGCAAGACCTCCTCCTGTATTAGACCGATCGTGTATAACGAGCTTTGACGATGCTTGCTTCGACCGAATGACTTGGCAAAAGCAAAGACGGGCTCTTCTAGGTTGACTGGTCTAAATTCTGTATCGACAGTGTTGCTCAGATTGCCATATGACCTGAAGTGATGTCTCGTCTTGCTTGCTGATGCACCTGCACAAGTTGACAGGTGGTGTGTGTCAGAGGTCGTCCAATAGAGTACTCCCCACTCTGCCATATCATCTATTTCAGTGAACAGCAGTTGGCTTGTCCGACGAACCATGTGCGAGTATAGTCCATTATGTATCTTATGATCAGGCGCTTGAACGTCCCAAGAGATGAAGTTTGAGGTATCACCGCTGAGCCAAGCGCCGTTGACATCGAAGTATACATCAATGGCATCGTACTCATGGTTCGCACCAATGACGACTTCGAGATATGAAATAGGGATAGTTTGGCGCTTGTAGTCTTCCGGAGTCAACGGATTGCTGAAGATTAGCTCAAAGTGAATTCCTCCAGCGAAAAATTCAAAAACAGATCTCGAAGGTGTATAAGTCTGTTTGATCTGCTTCGCCCGCTTCGTCGAGATCTCCTGTGGGATTGCTCCAAACAATGAGTAGATGGTCTCATTGATCCGCACGAGACCAGTCCATCCAAGCTTCTGCCCGTTCCAAAACTCAGGTGACTGATCGTAAATGCCCTCGTGAGAACCCTGAACCCATGTCGATAAGTAAGGTGAACGAACCGCAAGCGGGTAAGACGGCGGACGTAAAGGAACTGACTTCAAAGCAGCTGCAAGAACGATATGACAGAGTATCGCAACTTTAGCGGTGCGCAAAAAAAGGGAGCCGAGCAGCCTCATCGCAGAGTTCACACCGGCTACTGACTCAAGAGTTCTCTTGATATTGCAGGAATGACGACCGGAGGATATGTCTTGTCGGGTTTGTGGAGGGTGGCTTTTCGTCCAGCGCTAACTTCTCCGCAAAAAGAAACGTCAAAGTTGCCAGTTTCCGGCTCCATATTCATAGACCCGGCGTACGGGTACACAAGTCGAAGTGGTCAAGCACATGATTCTGAGGCCGACATGATTGGAATGCTATTAGTGATAGTACCATATGAGTATGCATCTGTGAGCTTCGATTCTAGTGCCTCCGCCGTCTAGTCGTTCCTGTACTCTCCAAAGTTGACGTGTCCAGTCTGCAGAGCATGCTTCTGGGCACCGCTCTCACCCTTGAGCCCAGCTCCGCAGTCATTGCAACGCAGATCGAAGGATGCAGTATCGGTGAAATAGTTTCGTCCTCGTAATATGGTTACAAGATCTTGTGCAGCTTTCGTAATGACCTGATCACTTGACGGGAACTGTGTCTGATCCCAATCCGGTGGTGCGTTTGCGACAGGCATAATTGCTAGTGCATCGTAATGTATACCGGAGTACACAATGTACACGCAGTCTTCAAAGTCCTCGCCATATCGATAGATGTGCCCACTTTTGCAGTCGATGCTAGCAATTTGTACTTGGAAGTGATCAGATAATATCTTCATTTCGATCTCGCCTCCCCACGTATCTGCACGATTCATCTTGGCACAGTAGACATCACGTTTCATACCCAAGACAGCATCGGGATATTCCTCTGGATTAGTCTGTATCGTTGTCGCTATGAGCTGACGGAGTTCCTCCATCGCATCGACAGAACGCATGCACAAATAGCCAATCGCTCGAAACAAACAAGAATTGTCGTCCGGCTGTACTCTCAAGGTCATGACGCCCTTATTTGGGACATTGATTTCGGGTGGCAAGGTAGTATCCGTGGTCGAAGGTTTTCCGGGCCTGTCATCTAGACTGCCGAATGAGAAATTTTCTTGCAATATCTCCTTCTTGCGAACTTGAGTCCTTGGAGCTTCTGTCGCTTCAGACGGGTTTGGAGGCAATGCCACATTGAATGAGCTATGAGACACAGCTTGCTCTTTCGCGCTTGAAGATGACTCCACTAGCAGAGTCTCCCCAGATCTGATCTTTGCGTCAGTTACTGTCAATTGTGGATCATCTATATTGAGAGGCTTGGGTGGAAACCCCATTTTGGCGGTGAAATTCTCTTCATTGACTGTGGATCTGATCAGGCCCAAAAGTTGAGCAATAGTAGCGGTATTATCAATTTCTATTGCGTGCTTCTTCGCCTTATGTTGTATCCTCAGTTTCATATCAATCAATTGTACTACTTAGCTTGAATGCCACGAATTATTGCGCGGAATGGACAGCGATGTGGTGATGCAGTGATGGAGATCCGGAATATGCTAATAGGGCTCGCTCCCTGATAATAGAATGCTGCTATAGTGGAGATGCTCAGATAGGTGTAGGGTGGTAACCGATGCAGCTAGCAGATGTGGGTCACGACGAGTAACTTGACGCTGTGTGCAACTGCGACCGGTGTCAGCAGGGCTGTCGATGGCAGCCTATGAAGACTCCTTTGTTATCTGTGGATTGTATGGCTGCTTCTCAACCGAATCACGAATGTCCTGCTACGGTACCGTATGCTAGATGCCGGAGTATCACCGACTGCCGGCAGGATCCTCCCTGCCGCCATCTTTCCCCGCAACCAATTCCTGTCCCCACTCTTGTCCTGCGTCGCTGCTCGACGTAGTCTCTATGCTTCCTGGCTTCTCATAGACCTCTTGGTCTTAGACAGACCTTGCTTGGGGAGAGTGGAGTGTATTCTCGAGTTGTAGCGAAAATTAAGACGACCTCTGAGCTCACTCGATGTTTTATCCACAGTTCACAAAAACCGTTGGAAAGATTCCGGACGACATCACCATCACCGACTGGATCTTTGAAAACAGAGCACAAAATGGCCTCGAGACAGCCTTTATAGACTCTTCGACAGGAGAGCATCGCTCTTGGAAGGACGTCGAAGCAATCACTCGCCAATTAGCTCGAGGCCTCACGAAGCTGCTAGGAGTAAAGGTCGGGGATGATGCAGTCTATGGTCTTTTCGCTCCGAATGTAGGATACTCGGGCTCTGATGTACTATTCAACCTAACGTCAATAGATCATGGAGGTTCCAACGTCAATCTGGGCCGCACTTCTACTTGGAGGCATAGTCACTGGCATGAATCCAGCGTATACGACTGAAGAAGTCAAACACCAGCTGACAGAGACGAGTGCTATTTGTCTCTTCACCTGTAAAGCTCTTCTTCCCGTCGCCAAGCCAGCCTGTGGTGACACCGTGAGGAAAATCATCCTTCTCGATGGATCTGCTCCTGGTTGTATGTCATTTGCAGATGTCCTAGCTCTTGGAAAGGACGTCCCTGCTTTGCCACGACTCAAGCTTGCAGCTGGGGAGAATCAAAAGCGCCTTGCGTTTCTCTCCTTCTCTTCTGGAACGACAGGCAAGCCTAAGGGTGTGATGATTAGTCATTATAACGTCATCGCGAACTCGATACAAAACTCGTCCTTCTATGACTGTGACCCGAGAAAAGGTCTCAGTGAAGGTGCAGTAACTCTGGGTCTGCTCCCATTCTACCATATCTACGGCTTAGTGGTCATCCTACACACAGAGGTATACATGGGTAACACTATCGTCCTTATGCCTGCATTTGATCTTGAAAAATTCCTGGACAACGCCATGAAATTCAGAATTACAAAAATGTTTCTTGTGCCGCCTCTTGTCGTGCGTCTCACAAAAGACCCTTCAGTTGCAAAGCGGGGCAAGCCGCTCGAGACTGTGAACGAGGTCTTCTGCGGCGCGGCTCCTTTGGCACCTCAGCTCATGAACGACTTGAGACGCATCATTGCTCCCGGCGGGGTATTTAGGCAAGGTTATGGGGTGAGATTCACCACCAAATCTTGATTGGGTTTGCCACTAATTTTATCAGATGACAGAAACTTGTACTACAAGCTTGATCACACATGTGGATGACCAGTGGGATGGTAGTGTCGGTGTGGTGATTCCGGATGTAGTACTAAAAATCGTCACTCCTGAGGGCAAGGAGGTCACCGAATATGACACACCTGGTGAACTTTGGGTCAAAGGGCCGTCAGTGACCTTAGGATATTACAAGAATCAGAAAGCCACAGATGAATGTTACATCCTCGACAAGACTGATAACAAGATGTGGCTCGTCACTGGGGACGAGGCTGTGGTCCGCAAAAGTCCGGGAGGAAAAGAGCATTTCTTCATTGTGGATCGTCTCAAGGAGTTGATCAAGGTGGGGTCCCCTTACGATTCATTTGTTCCTGATCTAACGATAACAGGTCAAAGGGCTTCAGGTCGCACCGGCAGAACTTGAAGCGGCCTTACTGGAGCATGAAGCTGTGGCTGATGCCGCTGTCATTGGTGTTGAGTCTGAACGTGAGGGAGAGCTGCCATATGCATTCGTCGTGCTCCACGAAGGGCAACCAAAGACGAAAGATACAAAGGAAAGCATACTCAAGTCGATTGAGGCCACGAAAGCGAAATTCAAGTGGATCAAAGGTGGCCTTGAGTTTATGGATGTCATCCCCAAGAGTGCATCAGGGAAAATCCTGAGGAAAGATCTACGTACAATGGTCAGGAGTAGAGCCAAGCTTTAGCCCTGATCAAATCTCCCCACTGGACGGGCGTATATGCAGTGCGTTGGTCTACTTGCTGTCTACCACAAGTAATCGTGTAGTTTTAGCGCAGCTCGAAGCTTATCGATTCATGCTACGGAGCCTCAAAGTCGCATTCGGAGCTCCATCAGGTATCTGGAGAGTGTCTTTTGCGGTTTATTTCGTCTAAAGTGGGATTTCTCAGCACGTGATTTTGTACTCGATGCAGTCCACTTGAAATTCGGGAATCGTTTGAGATTTTACGTTGTTCTTTGCGAGCTGTTAAGTAGACAGTCAGGACCCATAAATTCCTATATCGATCTATATCTAAAAATTCAACATGTCTGACAACGGTGAACAAGTACCAGAGGAGGTCCCAGCTGCAGAGGAAGTCGAGGTTGCTGCCGATGCTGCACCAAAGGGTGCCATGTCCGTTGAGGATGCCCTCAAGCAGGTGCTCAAGAACGCTCTGGTGCACGACGGTCTCGCTCGTGGACTCAAGGAGTGTGCCAAGGCTCTCGACCGAAGACAGGCCCATCTTTGTGTCCTTTGCGAGTCTTGCGACGAGGAGTCATATGTCAAATTGATTGAGGCTCTCTGTGCCGAGCACAAGATCAACCTCATCAAGGTTGGAGACGCCAAGAAGTTGGGAGAGATGGCCGGACTATGTGTCTTGGACCGCGAGGGAAACCCAAGAAAGGTTGTCGGATGTTCATGCTGTGTCGTGAAGGACTTTGGAGAGGTTCGTCCTATCATGTTGAAGCAATGGTCAATGACTAACATGCCTAGGACTCTGAGGCTCTCAACGTCCTTCTCGAGTACTTCTCATCCCAGTAAGCATTGTTCTCTTCATGTGAAGCATTTAGCAAAAACGATAAAAGTGGATAACAAAAGACAAAAGAAGCATATTGAAAACCCATATTCTCATTCTGTGTTCGTGTGTTTTTCACCATGGGAAATATACTAGGTCCCTCCACTTGCCTTCTCCCAGATACCCCCTCTATTCTATGAGTGCTCTATCGCAGCGCAATAACAAGTTCGTTTGACTTTTGTTTCACACCACATCTTTAGTCTATGTACTCTACTATGCTGTTAGACTGACAGGATGGGATCCGCACAAATTTCGTCTTGAGATGTGCACGTGATTTCGCCCGCCAAATCGCCGTGACCAGCCGAGAGGTTGCAGCGACGAGACCAACATGCTCTCAGCACCTTTATCAGAAGAAGACATCAACAAGAAGTTAGATCCCTAAGGCGTGCCTACTATGAGTGCAAAATTGATGAGAAGCTCAGTCGGTAAGTTTCAAACAATTTACGGATTGACGAATGATTGACTTTTCCACTAGGGCTTTCCGTAGCTCGAAGCGCTGCTCCTCGAGTCAACGCACTTTCTCCGTATGTCTCCTGACCCGCATGCGACAAGTACATGGGGCAAGAACTAATCAAAGTGATAGTCTCTTTGTGAGGTACAACTCCACCCGAGTCGAGCCATCGAAAAAGGCAACTTCAATCATCGACTCGCTGCCAGGCAATTCGCTCCTCTCAAAGACTGGAATATTGACTGCCGGTGCTGCACTGAGCGCCATTGCCGTGTCAAAGGAGATTTACGTCGTCAACGAGGAGACTACCGTGCTCGCTGCCTTTGTCGGAATTTTGGCCGTCATTGTGCAAGCTGGTGGTGGACCATACAAGGAATGGGCAGATGGACACATCAACCGAATGAAGGATCTGCTCAACTCTGCACGAGCAGACCACACCGCTGCCGTTCGATCACGAATCGACTCTGTCAATGAGCTGAAGGATGTCGTTGGAGTGACCAAGTCGCTCTTCGCCATCTCGAAAGAGACTGCCGAGCTCGAGGGAAAGGCCTTTGAGATGCAACAGCGAGTCAACTTTGCCAATGAGGCCAAGACTGTTCTCGACTCGTGGGTGCGATACGAGGCCGGTGTACGACAAAGGGAACAGAAGGAGCTGGCCGAGAGTGTGATTGCCAAGATTCAAAAGGACATTCAATCACCAAAGGTTCAGCAACAAATCTTGACTCAGTCCATTGCTGAAGTGGAACGATTGATCTCAAAAGCTTAGATTCCTTTAGGTCGAGACTGTTCATCGAGAGATATAAAACACACGTGTAATCAAAGTGAAGGTTGTCCTGAATTATTCGATTCCTTTTGACATCCGCCCCAGCTAATTGAGTGCTGAACAATATTACAATGACTGTTTACAGATATTCAAGTGTCTCTGCTTGGGTCGCGTACATACTCACGTCTAGGCTTGTTGGTGAACGGCTTGTACTCCGTATACACCACTTCCGAGCCAAATGAAACATCCCCGAGGCTTAAAAAGCTGACCACACCCATATCAGCAACCGCTAAAACAAAATTCCTCCTACCTGTCTTCAGCCTCGTGAATTGTGGTTTTCGTGCGTATTCTTGATCAACAGCTATTGTATCGAACAAAGCGGCCAATGCCTCTATGGAGCAGACATTGTGTTTCCGTGAGTCTAGCACGGCTACACGAAAATGAGGAGGCCCGGGTGCGCTCTTTCTGAAATTGGTGTTTGGCTTCCATACATCAAAGGATAGCTTCAACAGGTTGTCAGATTGTTCAGGTGTCTTTAAAGTACTTTTGTGCGTGTCGAGATGACAAGGTACGAACGACATCCGGCTGTAAATGTCGCGGTAAGATCGATATATTGTCTTCCGGCCGATCGGTCCCCGCAGTGAGTCTGCAGGTTGTAATATTATTTTCAGTCGTGAAAGTGTATCGATCAGTCGAAACGATAAATACCAAGACGAAGTATTCTTCTTGGGACGATCAGGAACGATATGTTTTGTTCTGAGAACCATATATCCTGCCCTTTTCAGATACGCGTACACTTGGAATTGATCTAGTCCGATATGAGGGATAAGTTCTGCATAAGCTGCTTGCAGAGACATGGGAACGGGCGGCTTCTCATAGAAGCACTCGACGTTGCCTCGTTCAACCATGTACAAAAGTTCCTCGGGCAACAGCCAGGTTGTATCTTGGTTGTCTGCGCGACCTATGCTTTTGAACATGGTACCTCTCGTGTCTTTTGTAGAGAGACGACCTAAGCAAGCCAATGCGTCCCAGATCGCCGGTATGTAGTTCTTGCCAGACAAGTCTCTCTCGACCGTGATAGCTGCATACATGGCATCTCGCGAAGCTTGCAGACTTGCATCCTGCTTATTTGTCCCGTCTGGTTCGAAATCCTTCTCTCCTCGACTTGGAATGGTGTAGTCTCTCTTCTGTATCAAGGGGGTGAGAAAACGATAGTCGACTGCCTCGAAGTCACCATCGTCGTCAGACTCATTACCAGCACCAGCTCGTGGGTTTCCCTCCAGATATTCTTCACTCATATTGACCACAATCTGCCAAGCCAAGGTTTGAGCAGCTTGTTGCTAGGCCTCTGAAGGACACAAATCAAGACTATCAAGTGCTTAAGAAAACTTTCCGATTAATGATCTGAGCAATCGAGAAGCACATATATACTAAGATACAGTCTTCTGCTACTGACATGAGACTCTTCACAAGCTGCTATGGTGTGAGGAACAGCCTGCAGACAAGATGAGTGATCAGAAGAGTCTGATCACTGATTACTGATCAACTGAGAGATACTTCCGCAAGAGGAAAGTCTATCCGTGATCGCCACATAGATGGCTGGGCACATGCCAACCGTCTTCTGCGCCAATCAGCATTCGCGAGAACGGCGCGCGAAGCTAAATGAAGGGAATTTGAGTCTCACCTCATGATCAAGCAAACGAAACCGAATCCATGCACGGCACTGAAGTCCTCCCAAGCCGGTTTCTCGCCCGCTCCGCAGAGACTCACCTTTCGGTCACTCGTTCACGCAGTCGGCCTACTGGTTCATTCCATTGCCAGTAATCTTCCGTCCTCGGGCCTGCCTTGTCCTCATCGTTCGCATTCTCGCTGGAGTCAATGGATTGTCTTATGCTGACAGTTCCGTGAATACAGCGTCAATCAGAACTGGGGGCGTCTTCCTTGCACAACCTTGTGGAATACATCGACCTGGCGGAGAGCACTTATCGAATCTTCCACACTGGAAAGCTTTTAGTCTCGTTTGGTTGAATGCCCGACGTTGCCGAGGATTCCTCTCCTCCCGGTTCAGCTGGCACAGACAGGACTTCAGTGACGGACAATGATGTAGAAATGTCTTCAATTGACGGGGTCTCCGATGCATCCACTGAAAGACCATGGCATGTGTCTCGATCTGTCACCTTCGACGATGCTCAGTCTAATGGCTCGGTCTCCTCGAAGAACTTGACTGGTTTGGGAAGAATAAGGAGTACTGTGACAAGGCAGAACTCTCGTGACGATTCGAGGTCGGGGACAGCGACGCCATCGCTGATGTTAAATCCAAATGTTTCCTCGACACATTTGGAGGATCTCGAAGCATTCCCGACGACGTCTTTGCACTCTTTTTCGTTTGCCGTACAACGCGACACTGTTGCTGCTCGTCATAATATCGTTCAAAGATCTATCGAATATCTTCGTGGACGATTGATTATGGGACAGCGTGCTGTTTCTTTCAATACCGCTGCAGACGAAGGAATTCAAGTTGATGAGATCGAACAACCAGGTGATCCAGTCAACGCACTGAAGCTCGATCTTAAGGGTGTCAACGATAATTTTCTGGATCCTGGTCGCCGACCGCTATTGACTGCCCCTATGCCCAAGACTGATCGCGATGGCAGCATATTTATGATCGATTCTAGCGAGGCGAGCTCACAGCACTCTTCTGGTCGTAACTCACCGCTGTTTGGGTCACGATCCAACACCACTACATCCGGGACATCCCTACAATCTAATCTACAGCCACCGGCACGGGGGAGGGCGACCTCTTTCAGTGACAGGTATCCCGACTTGCGCAAGCAATTGCAGTCATCTCTGTCGTGTACCAATTTACCAAATATCAATCCTTACTATCAAGCTAGTCCCTTGCAGTCCTTACACACCACGAATAGATGGGGCCAAAAGACGACACAAGCCGTGTTTACCACGAGTCTCAATGAGCCATGGAGTATACAATCTGCGAACGACTATGCCATGATGATCTTTGGCATGGGTCATGACGCTATTCGACGAAAGAGTCTAATGGACTATATTGTGGAGGAGAGACGGGCATGGCTTCGAGAGCGTCTCATTGACTCGTGCAGAACGTCCTCGAATGAGGAAGGTCAAGTGCTACTATGTGGAGATGTCTTGCCTGTCATCAAGAGACTTGGAATTGGTGCAGCATCACTCTGGATAAAGCAGAAGACTAATGGTCTGGTTTGGGTCATTGAGGAAATTGAAGAAGGCGTATGCATCCTATTCCTAGACCCTACTGACACAAAAATCACCGCCGCACACGGCGACTCACAGAAGTTCTTCGAAAAGGACCTCGTAGACACTGATCTACGATCCACGCTCTGCACTTTGCCCAGACGATCAGACGGTCTACTCGCTCTCGAGGAGATAAGTACTGTTGCCCACTACGCTTTGACATCTGCTAGTGGAGACATTCCCTGCACGATAGCTCCATCCATCTTTTCCAAGGACGGAAAGCACAGTCTGCGTGTGTCATTTCTGCCACACGTTGCTGGCATTGTTGTAGTTGGCGCGGATAGCCTTACAATAAGATCTGCCAACTCAGTCTTCACGAGCTCCTTGTTAGGCTTCAAACAGACGAATGGGAGGCCGATCGCCGATATCATACCAGAGTTCGAGCAGTTACTGATTTATCTGGAAAGGGCAAATGGTGGTGGCTTCCGAGAAGGACAGGTCGTGCCCGAGTTGGCATTTCGTGACGCTGCAAAGCATACCACCCAGGCCAGTAGTGAAGATACCCTGCGAGGCATAAAGAGTCGTCATCGTGATGGCTCAACTATATTTGTGGATATTCAGATGCGGGTCTCGACGATTTCGTCGCGTCTGGTCAGTCCAACCAGTAGTCAGACCTCTACAGTGTCTCCAACTGAGCCAATGCCTGATGAGCAACTTTATGCACTTTGGATCTCGTATGAAAAGGGACTCACCTCGAAAGCCCAAGATGAAGTGGTTCAGACCACTCTATCGAAAGCCAAAAATGCGGTCTCCACAAGTAATATCTCCACGCAACCGCCATCGCCGGTCGAAACACAAGGGGAAGAGCCACTTGCTGTGAGTACGGTGGACCCTGTACCTCGCACAATCAAGGATTATCAGATTATCGAAGAAATGGGTGCCGGCGCATATGGGCAAGTTAAGCTCGCTCGTTATGGTCGAAAACGACAGAGGATCGTTCTGAAGTATGTCACCAAGTCACGTATATTGGTCGACACCTGGACTAGAGATCGCAAGCTGGGAACAGTACCTCTCGAGATTCACGTCCTCAACCATCTCAAGAGTCATCAGCATCGAAATCTCGTGGAGATGAAGGATTTCTTTGAAGACGATCAGAACTACTATATCGTGATGACGGCGCACATACCTGGGATGGACCTTTTTGACTACATCGAGCTCAACACAAGCATGTCCGAATGGGAATGCCAATGTATATCACTCCAGGTTGCAAAGGCCCTTGCACACTTGCACGCTCTAGATATTGTACATCGTGATATCAAGGATGAGAACGTTGTTCTCGATCGCGAGGGCTGGGTAAAGCTGATCGACTTCGGGTCTGCTAATTACTGCCGTAATGGTCCATTCGACACATTCCACGGCACGTTGGATTATGCCAGCCCAGAAGCGCTCGATGGTAAGCCATACATGGGCAAAGAGCAAGACGTGTGGGCTTGCGGCATTCTCTTCTATACATTGATCTACAAGGAGAACCCGTTCTACAATATTGACGAGATCATGGATCGCGATCTGCGAGTGCCATACATCGTTTCGGAGACGAGCATAGATCTGATCAGGAAAATGCTGAATCGAGATGTTCCTGCACGGTTGACCATGGAGGATGTCATTCGACATGAATGGTATGCCAACTGTCACGGCGATCCACAGGAACGTGTCAAGATAGATATTCCTGCAAGATAATACACTAGACTTATGGCGAGAGTGGTGGATGAAACTGTAAAATTAATGATGAAAACAATGAAGATGTATAAAAGAGAGCCGCACAATGGACATAGCATATAGCGTTTAGCAGATTCAGACAATTTTGAAAGTTTCATACTTATTTAGAGCACTCTCTGATAATATGTAATGTCAACTTGTGTAGGACTTGTGCAACATCGAATGTGAGATCTGTTCCTTAGCCGAGTTACGATAGTGCTCAAACGGTATCGTGGATACTTGGACCATTATCGTGGATCTGTGCACCAAACCCATAATCTTGTGCTCCATGAACTGAACGTGTCGTGAAGGCCGACTGCTCTTGTATTGCTCGGAGAGGACATGCGGCGCTCAAGGACACTTCATACCTGCGTGCGAAGGACGTATGCGTCGTTTGCGAGGAAGGAGCAGCCAAAGTCAAACAACTCCTTCCTGCTCGGTGCAGCGGTGGGGTCGGCGGTGGGGTTGGCCACGGCACTGTATTTCTCCAATGTCATGTTACCCAAGGACAGCTCTTCCGCCCGGGTCTTTGGTGGTGCCAGGGCTGTCGCGTCAGCGATCCGGGACCTCCAGAGAGAGTTTCCGGGGCCTCGCACGACGGTGGAGGAGACTGACCTGACGGTCCATGGTTCGTCGTCGTGGTTCCCGATGCACAATGAAGGGATACCGAATATCGTGGTGTACCCCGAGTCCACGGCGGATGTCCAGAAGATTGCTAGGATTGCGTCCAAGTACCGCGTGCCAGTGATCAGTTATGGCGCAGGGACCAGTATCGAGGGACAGTTCACTGCGGGTTACGGCGGCATCTGTATCGATTTCAGTGGCATGGACGGCATCATCGAGGTCCATGACAGTGACTTGGCCGTGACGTTACAGCCCGGTGTGGGTTGGCAGGCTTTGAACGCAGAGCTGGACGCTCGCGATACCGGGCTCTTCTTCCCGGTCGATCCGGGTCCCGGGGCAACTATCGGTGGATGTATCGGCACAAGTGGATCCGGTCCGAACGCAGCACGGTGGGGAACGATGAAGGACTGGGTCTTGTCGTGTACGGTGGTGACGATTGACGGTCAAGTGTTCGACACGAGATGCAAGGCCAAGAAGTCAAGTACCGGTTACGATCTGAACCACCTCTTGATTGGAGCCGAAGGCACCCTGGGACTGGTGACTGAAGTGACGCTACGGTTGACAAACAAGCCGACACATGAGGTCGTGGGCAGTTGCGCCTTTGACAATGTGTCTGACGTGACCAAGGTGGTACTGGCCACGAAAAAGGCTGGCATCGACGCACAGTGTCTGGAACTGTTGGATTCGGGCAACATGCCGGCAATCAATGCATACGCAAAGACGAGCTTCCCGGAACAGCCCCATCTCTTCTTCAAGCTGTCGGGGACACCGTCGTCGGTGCAAGCAGACCAGTCCGCGTTGGCGAACCTATGTCACTCCACCGGACGCAACTTTCAAGTCTCGAAGAGTGCGGAGGAGGCAAACACGATCTGGGGCGCCCGAAAGAACCTCTTGCTCGCCAGTCTGGCACAACACAAGGACTCACTGGCGCTGTCGACCGACGTGTGCGTCCCAATCTCAAAGTTACCGGATCTCGTGGCGCGGTACAGGACAATGTCGGAAGACCGGGGGATCGTCTCCTCGATCCTGGGACACGTCGCGGACGGCAACTTTCACAGCTTGATTCTGTACCGCGAGGCTGACGAGGCCTCCTTCAAGGCCGCAAAGGAACTCAGTCGCGACCTGTGTCGGCTCAGTCTCTCGTTGGGCGGCACCGTCTCTGGTGAACACGGGGTGGGCAACACGAAGCGGGAATTCATGATTGAGGAGTACGGTGTGACGGGCATCGATCTCATGATGCGCATCAAGGACGCCTGGGACCCCTACGGACTCCTGAATCCCGGGAAACTCCTGCCCGACAAGAGTGACCTGGTGGCCGCCAAATTGAGGGCCAAGCAAGAGTAATGTTTATATGTACAATGAATGGTAAATGATGCACTATGTATGGTGAAATGATTACAGAATTGTCGTGATGGTCTTGGTGTCGGACCCGAATCCGGGATGCACGACTTGAATCTCCTCTTCTCCGTTGTCGAGATCGGGAATCGAGATGTCGTCGGGCGCAATTTCGCGCTGCGTATAGATTGGCACACCGAGGGTCTTTTTAGTGGTTTCCTCGTCGCTCTGCTTTGACGTCCACGAGAACGTGACTGGACCGGTGGTGAAGACTGTCTGGTTGACGACCTGGGTGGAGGACTCTTGGCTGCCGAGGACAAACTCGAATTGTGGTTGTGTCGTCCTCAGTATCGAACCGAGGAACTGCATGAAGCATAAAGTCATGGTACAGTGCACCAATGTCAACGCAATCTCGATGGACGCGACCTCGTAGGCGAATACGTGGCCGTCGACTCCATGGCCGTCCAGCTTCTTCAGCACCGTCAACGACAGGATACTAAAGTCAAACAAGATGATTGTGGCGAAGAAGATCTGTAGTCGCCGCAGAGGCTTGAATTGTGCATCTCGAGGGAGGCTGTTCCGCAGTGCCATGTCGTCCATTCCATTCTCCTCTGCTGCTCCGGCTTGATGAGCTTGATACTCGCGTCTCCCCCGACGGACTTTTGTGACGATCAGGAAGGAGAGGACGGCGTCGGTCAGGCCAGTCAGCACGATCCAGAGACAGTAGACTGCGGAGGAGATGGTGTTGATGGTTGCTTCACGAGAGATGAGCGTCTTGGGGGACGTCCAGAACTCGAGCAGGCTGAGGAGACAGGCAGCCATGCCGATCGGTATGTAGAGCGCGGTATATATCGGTAGAGCATGTTTCGATGTCCAGCGGGGAAACAAGATTGACACTTTTCGGTATCGCTCTAGGACGAGAGCTTGAAACGCACAGACAGCGATGAATTCGCAGATCAAATAGAGAGTGAATAGGGCCAGTTTGGCTCTCCTATCGAATGAGTCCCATTGCTGACATAGGTATCTCGAAGCCTCGAGACCCATCAGTCTCTCCAGTTCGTCCGACGTGTCGAGGCATTTGATGTATCCTTGTGTCCAAGTGAGACTCTCAGTCAACAATGCCGAAACGATAAAGAGTGTGAATAGTCTCGACCATGTCGCTTTCGGCCCCGATACGCGAATGCTGGCGATATTTGCGCGATACCTATAAGCCAGAAAGGCGAGCAACGTGATTGCCAGAAACTCAAAAACGTAAATAAGGATCGTGAAGACGAAGATCATCGCCGTCCGCGGACCAGTAGGAGGTCGTTCCTGTGTATGTCTCCGCCTGGACAGGCAAGAGTTCCTTCGTCAAGGCCTGACTCCTGTCAGGGAGCGCAGGTTGATTTCTACCTGCGCGAGCTTGCGACTACCCCGAAGAAGCTCTTTTCCCCGATTAAGATGACCCTGTGGCCGCCATCTTCGAGACATAACGTCAGGCGTTCCGAACCAAGACTCTGCGCAGATCGAGCTCGTATCAGCAGAATCCGCTTTAAGCTTATTCGCGAGTACACAGCCACGGTACGATCCTGAATTGTGAGTTGGCTCATCTCTCGGGGGAGCGAGTTGCAAATGGCGGACGCTCGGGTGATGCCGACTGAATATCTTGGCTCGGGATCGACAAGATCTGATTTGCAGACCTCCGCCACTGTGGCGCATGGCTGAAGTGTGTTTCGAGGAATTTGAGGCGAAAGGCGAGTTGGAGCTCCGATAATTGTTCGTGACTCGTCTTCTTCTGCCTCGTCTGCTGCCTTTGCGTTTACTCTAGGGAGGACCTGACAAAAGCAGAGAGAGCTTGTTCACATCGAGCTGCTCGGACGGTCATGTGATTCCTATGAAAAGCAATCGACCTGATGCGACCTTGAGATTCTATTGACGTGTGTGATGGACCCTGATCTCGGGATCAGAAATGGATGTGTGCTGTCAACGAAAGGACAGCCGCCCTGAACAATTTGTGTACTTTTGCACAACCGAATCTGCTTTTGTATACCGTGGCACATTCGCGAGTTGGAACAACCACATCCCCCAATTTATGTGTCTACTCGCGAATGTGCCACTGTAAAGCCGAAGGTAGTCTACTCTACTCCGTGCGATATGCTCGTCATGACATGTTTGCCGTGCCGAGTACCGACTCCTCGGGCAGATTTGAGGACGCCATTTCCAAATCTGCATTAGGACAGCCATGTCGTTCAGTCAATCATTGCGATCCTCACAAATGTGAGACACTTGACACTTCGTCAGGCTTGCGCTCAAGAGTTCCATCCAGTGAAGCACCAATCAGGTTTGTTGACTCTCCTCAATCCCATCGCATTTGTCGTATAAGCATCATTCTAGCCAGCTATATATCCGAGGCTCTGCCGAGTTTCGCAACAGTGCTGCAGCATATGGACAAGGAATTGGTGCATCTGGCGTGCCAATCTGTAACGCTAAGTAGATTGATGGTTATCGGGCAGCTGTGCGGGAAGATGACAAAGTAAAGTTGTATGTGCACAATCTCACTGCGTTCTTCTCCATCTTCATATATATAATTGTGCTCCAAGCATTGTACAAGCAAAGTGGATGAGCTTGACCAAGTCTTCCTGACGAGTGACCGTCCGTGCAGTATAGTAAAGACCTTGCAGGCTCAATGGGTACGAGCTATGTCGATTATTCAATCTTTCAGGAGGACAAGTTTGATGCCAGGCAATATGCTAATTCATTGCTACTGAGCACAACCGATAGGGATGAGCTGCTCATTGACTTTTCTTCCGCGGAGAACAAGGTCAAATTTGATCTAGAGGAAGTGGAAGCAGCCACGAGGAACACGATTGAATCTAATTGGGAGGATCTGCTAGACCGTACGGAAATTGCTGCAAGCTGTACAGTTGATGTTGCCGCCATCGAAAAGGAGTTGAAGACATGTAGGGAAGCTTACGAGACGATGGCTGCGAAGGCCTTGGTCCCGTATGAAGAAGCCGAGCCGCTATATGACTCTCTGGTCAATCTGGCGAGTACAACGTCTATGCTGAGATCCCTTAAGCGTTACCTCAATCATCTGACAAGTCTCGATGAGGTGAAGGACATTACAAGCTCTACAAGAGTCCTAGTCGACCTTGATAGATGCGTTCGCGAGAACCAGGCGTTGATGCACTTGAGAATTGTTCTCTCAAATCTGCCACGGGTAGACTCCCGCAAGGCTCTCGTGATCCAGGAGTGTACATCTTGTGTTTCAGGATACCGCAATGTTGGTCCGGCGCTTTCTGCTATGAACCAATTGGACCACAAAGGAATGATGAATCTGCTCAAAACAAACATCACAAAATCTTTGTCAGACGCAAGCAGGGTTTTCAAGACTGGTTTGGAAGTCACAGCTAGTATTCGGAAGTTACAAGTAACGGACAACACTCGTGCAGTCGGTGTTTTTGTGGAGAATTTGCAACAGGCATTTAGAGGTCTAGGCTCATTAGCCACCCAGCTTCAAACTCTAGAGGATGATTGTCCCCCGGATCTGGTCCAGCAGATCCTGGAAGAATTATGTGATGCTAGTGCAAGTATGAAACAATACTTCTGGCGCGAAGTAAGTGGGCGAATAAGTTCGATCACAAGAGACGCTATTCGGGGGAATCAGTGGATACAAAGGAGTTTGCGCGCAGCCAACACTGAATCAATCGTGTCTCAAGGTGTACAAAAAGGTACAATGGAATTTTCGGTCGTCCATGGTAGTCTGAGTCGGAAATAATTCAGCTCCAAGCAGTGCCAACATGAATCGCGTCAAAAGTTGTTTCAACGTCAACACACCCTCATTGTCTCGATTGGCTGACACAGCAAAGCTGTACTGATGTTTCACATCGACTGAAAACTTTCATGTATATAGTTGATCTCAATCTCGCGAGCTCGCGGCCCTGGTATTTGGCTAAGCGAAGCACGAAAAGGACAATCTGACCAAATTTATTCAGAAATGTCAAACTCTCGGTGCTGTAATATTCGAGGCTCTTGTGCTTCACAGCCTCCTGGTGAATCCTCCTTCCGTATCTCCAGTGAGAAGTCCTCTGTGGCAGTCTCAGGTAGAGTCAGTTCATGTGGTGAGCAGGTCAGTGGTGACGTTGAGCACATACTACTACTATGGGTACATGGTATGGACTGTGGCGGTTGCGCCGCGGACGTTTCTAGTACACTATCTGCCATGAAGTCTGGCATACTCGACCATAGTATAAGCCTTGCCGACAGCAGACTCGAGGTAACTTATGATGGCAATGCATTATCTAGATCCAAAATTATATCAGCCATCGAAACCGCCGGATATTCTTGCGAAGAGATCTCTGATTCAATGTCTGACACAGTATCAACACTCAAAAAGTCGAAAGATTGCAGTACGCTACGACACAGGTTCTTGCTCGCTGCTGTGTGCACTAGTATACTCTATTTTTTCTCCTGGTTGGCACTGAACGAGCACTCGCTCTTGAACAAGCTTATATTGCCTGGGCTCTATCTTATAGACTTGGCGGCTTGCTTTCTTGTTGTACCGATGCTGACCATCACGAGCAGAATTTACACATCAGCCTGGAGCGGAGTTCGATCAAGGCGGATCAACTCGAATACACTCATAGCATGTGCCTTGACAACCTCACTCGCATACTCTGTTGCTGCCATTGCAGTTGCTGTATACTCTTCTGCAATCACGAGGCCTGAGACCTTCTTCGACACTGTCGGAGAATTAATCACTTTTACACTGCTCGGTCGATGGATGGAGACGTCCGCGAATGTCCTGACAACGAGCGGCATCACGGATTTATTGCGGCTCAATCCTGACAAGGCCACACGCATCGATGTAGGAGTTGAAGAAGTCATCGATGCTTCATCTCTGAAACCATCTGATATCTGCTTAGTACGCGAGGATGAACGAATCCCAGCTGACTGCAAGATACTCGAAGGGACAGCCTCAATAGATGAGTCTGCCATAAGTGGAGACTTCATACCACAATCCAAGCAGGGTGGGGATATGGTCTATGCGGGAACACTAAATATCAAAGGTACAGTTACATGTCGAGTGATAAAGATTGGCATGGATACCCACATAGGCCAGACTGCTGCACTTCTGTTGACTGCGCAAGCTAAGAAAGCCAAGATTGAGTTTTTGGCAGAAAGTCTTGCAAGTCTTCTTGTCCCATTACTCATGGGCTTGTCTGGTCTTACGATTCTGTCATGGCTCTTTATCGATCCCAGACGCTATGTTCCCTCCGATGCACACACAGATGCCAGCCGCTTGATGCTTAGTATCAAGCTCGGCATATCTGTTCTGGTCGTGGCATGTCCTTGTGCTCTAACGATCGCAACACCCACTGCTGTAATGGTGGGGATTGCCGAAGGTGCACGCCATGGCATATTGATTAAAGGAGCATCTGTCTTGGAAACACTGGCCAAGGCGACGGATATTGTCTTCGACAAGACAGGTACTCTCACGTACGGAAGACTCGAGGTCGGTGAAGTACGTTATGCAGCAGACATTAGCGAGGAGAGAAAAATTGAGTTATGGCACCTAGTCCAGACTGCGGAGCATGCATCACTCTCTGTGCATCCAATCAAGGACGCGATAGATGTTTACCTGGAAAATCAATATCTTTGTCGGGACATCAGTCCTTTTGACCTTCAGATCATAGACACCAGCCATGGTGCTGGATTACGCGGTACTTTCCGGGAACCGAGCTCGACCACTCACACCTCAACTCTGCTTATTGGGAATCGTCATATGTGCCACATTGGCGATGTTACATTGCCAGAGCCCAGGCAAAACAAGCCAGATTTGTTCTCCCCATCACATTCACAAGATGTTCTCGGGACTCAAATATACGTGACCATCAACGGAGAAGTGATGTGCACTATCACCTTCCGTGACGTGACCAGAGAGGATGCTGCAAGGACAGTCGCACTTCTGCAAGCCATGGGCAAGACCATCTGGATGTTCACTGGAGATGATTATGCGACAGCTGAATTAGTCGCGGGTCAAGTCGGAATTCCGAGACAGAATGTGATAGGTGACTGCACAATATCGAGCAAGGCGGATGCCATCCGTCATCTGCGACGTCAGAATAAGGTTGTCGTCATGATCGGGGACGGAATCAATGACGTCCTTGCGCTGACAACAGCAGATGTTGGCATTTCCTTGAGGGGTGCTACTGATGTGGCCACGAATTCCGCAGATGTCATACTCATGCAGTCTGGCGGGATAGGTGATGTGTCCACGTCAGTCGTTTTGGCACAGGACGTTTACAGAAAGGTGAAATACAATCTGGCGTTCTCTGTCATATGGAATTTTGCGGTGGTCCCATTAGCTATGGGAATCCTTCTACCATGGGATATCTATTTGCCTCCAGCTACCGCTGCCTGCCTCATGTCTCTTTCCTGTGTCTCAATCATTCTATCTTCACTGATGCTGAAAAATTGGGAAGCTCCTATGCCAATTTCTACTGTTGAGGACTTGTGTACCGAGAAAAGTCAAAATCACAAGTACCAGGCATCACTACGAAAGCTCTTTCGGAGGACAATTCTCTCGGACACTCTTGAAAGTGAGAAAGTCAGCTTAGAGGTATAAAACTCCTTGAAAGTCAATAAAACATTAGTAATATTCTCCGATAACATCTCTAAAATGCCACATCAACACGACCTGCCACTAGCTACCTACAGCTGCTGGCTCAGATCCCATATCACTTTAGACACTGATCACGCACGTCAACCAGTGTTGATCACTTGGATTTTATGCGAGGTATTGCCGAGGCGAGCTCCCCAAGCAGGCTCCGTGCTCCGGTAAAGAATGGGACCGCTAAGAGAGACTCGAGGCGGGACGGCCCGGAATTAATTGCCTGCCACTGGACGTTTCGGCACAATCAACACGCAAGCAGTCAAACCTCGTTGACTCGTTCCACTCGGCTCATGCGAAAGGATTCTAGAGCTTCAGAACACTTCTTGACTTTTCAACATCTCATCACACCTAGTCAATCACCCATCGACACAAAATGAGTAGTGAGTAGTCCTTCGTCGGTACCTGCGACTGTTTCTCAGGATCTGTCTGCAGAGTATATGAATGACGCTATGATTTAAAAGGATCGATGTGCTGACTATTGTCGCAGCTTTCGAACGTGAGGTCGTCATTGACGCGAAAGGACATCTGCTTGGTCGATTAGCCTCGACAGTGGCTAAGCAGCTCCTGAACGGACAGAAGATTGTGGTTGTCCGATGTGAGGACATCAACATCTCTGGAGAGTTCTTCAGAAACAAGCTAAAGTACCTTGCCTACCTGCGAAAAGCATGCCGATACAACCCTACTCGTGGACCATTCCACTTCCGAGCCCCTTCACGAATCTTATATAAGGCTATCCGTGGTCAGATCCCTCACAAGACTGCCCGAGGTATGGCCGCTCTCGAGAGGCTCAAGGTCTTCGAGGGTATCCCACCTCCGTTCGACAAAATCAAGCGAATGGTTGTACCACAGGCTCTGCGAGTGCTCCGACTGAAGCCAGGTCGAAAGTTCTGCACTGTCGGACGTTTGTGTATGTTTCTATCTTCCCAGTCTCTGGGCAAAACTAATCAATGTAGCACACGAGGTTGGCTGGAAATACCAGGACGTCGTCAGCAAACTCGAGGAGCGACGAAAGGTCAAGTCCGCTGCTGCTTACCAGATCAAGGCTGCCAAGGCCAAGAAAGTCAACGACATCAAATCGAGCTCTGACATTAACTCAAAGCTTGCTAAATTCGGATACTAAAATATATATTCGAGTTCACGGAGTTTGTTTAAGAGGATAACAGGAGGCGGTGAGAAGGTGAAGAGTAGTAGAAAGAGGGGAGAGTGCTGGCGAAGGTTCTCCCTGTCTGTTGTAAAGGGAGGTTCACAGGAATCAACAGCCTGCGTTAAGTTCTAACGTTAAAGACATCTTGCGCACGAAAGCATTCAAAACATTTTGCATCATCTGGTCGCTTTCTATGAGAATCCTTCTGCTCCGTTATCGTGCATGTGTCTCTTGTGCTATGTCGTGGCGGTGATGTGCACTACTGATCTGCCAGTTGTTGTCAACGGCTAGGCACCTTTTGCCAGCGGCCACTGACGCACGAACCACTTCCCGTGTAAGACCCACTCAATAAAATGCTACCACAACAATACACGACCCTGGTTGATAACAAGCACCATACACGACCTGGCATCAGCCACGGGAACAATTCTCAGACTTCTCCAGTAGACTACACGAAGAATGTCGAGTGAGGAGGGAGCGTCTCCGTTGCAAGTACTCCTGGCATCCACCCGACAAAACAACCTCGACCTGCTCACCTCCTGCCTGGCGTCATCGAATGCGCCAGACATCAACGCTTCGGACTCTCTGGGCACGACGGCACTACACAATGCGTCCCGGTACTGTTCGCTGGAGTGTCTGGATTACCTGCTGGACCGGGACGGAATCGACCTGGACGTGAGGAACAGGATGGATGGCGACACGCCGCTTCACTTGGCTGTCCGGGCGGCAAAGGACGAACCGGCAGTCGCGCTGGAAATAGGTACGTCCCCGGTCCCGTGCGTGAGAGAGCAGGACTCGGGCATGGGGAACAGAAGTTCTGTTGGACTGATTTTGGTCTAGTGGAATTTCTGATTGATGCGGGAGCAGACACGCAGGTCAAGAACAAGATGGGGGATATTCCCCTGGACCTGGTCTCGCCCTCGAATCAAGCCCTGAGGGATGCTTTGCAAAAGGCAGATCTGGCAGACATGATGACGGGCGACGTGGTCAGTCTGGACGATCTGGATGAAGATGTCGCGAGTGGGGGAGAGAGTGACTGAGCATGCAAACTTGGGGCGATTCGGAGAGCATAACGGGGGATGAAGAGAATCACTGTTTTAGACGGACTAGAAGCGACATTTTCTCGCGCAGAGGATGGGAGCTAACGGACGATTTGTACCATTATTAGTTGAATGTCAAGACTGACCTGAACCGAGCAGAGCCGTCCATCATGGACGAATAGGCCTTCTTGACCTGCTCCAAGTCCCTGCCGTCGTACCTCTCAATGTGACACTTGACGCCCTCCCGGGCGGCAAAGTTCAGGGTATCCTCGGAATCGATCGCGCTTCCCGAAGGCCAACCCTGCACACACGCCTTCTTCATGAGCAGATCGAGCGTGTTGAAGGGCACGTCACCCGCGCCGCCGGCGAGGATGAGGATGGTGCCTCCGGTAGCCAGGCCCTTTGTCAGTGGCGAGATTGACTCGGCCGAGTTGGCGGTACAGATGATGAGGTTGGCGCCGCCCATCTTGACGAGCCCGTCGACCTGCTTGTCACCGGACAGGTACTCGTGAGCACCGAGCTTGTTGATGGCCAGATCCCGCTTGCTCTCCGAGGAACTCAGGGCCACGACCTTGTATCCCATCCGTCTTGCAAACATGATTGCCAGGTGACCGAGTCCACCGATACCTTGCACGGCGACAGTGTCACCCGGGCGGAGGTGCTGCACGTTTCTGATACTGTTGAAGGTCGTCTAAGTCACGTCAGAGACCTGGGCGGCGGACGGCGGGGTATGACTCACGATACCGGCGCAGAGAAGAGGTCCCGCCTCGGCCGGGTCCAGCTCCCTCGGTACGGCAGCGATGGACTCGGTGTTGCAGACGACGTACTCGGCGTACCCTCCGTCCTTGAAGATACCAGTGACTGTACCATTCTCACAAGTGACATAATCGCCACGACGACAGTTCTGGCATCGGAAACAGTGACCGCCTTCCCATCCGGCTCTTGGCACGCGTCAGTGAACGGTTCTTTGACTGCTGCGGTTTGCTATAGACTCACCCTACACGATCGCCGACCTGCCACTTCTTCTCGTCCTCGCCCACGGCGGCGACGTCCCCGACAATCTCGTGTCCCGGCACGACCGGATAAGGGACAGGCATGAGGCCGTCCTTGACGAAGCAGTCCGAGTGACAGACTCCACACGCCAGAGTCTTGACCAGGACTTCTCCCCGGTTCAGGGACGGCATCGGTCTCTCCTCGACCTCAAAGTCGCCATGCGCCTTCTTCACCACGATACACTTGTAGGTCTTTGGCAAGGACGTCATTCTTTCCTGTTCAGTCAAGTATATCACTGAATAGACTTGGAGGCAAAAGTACAGGACATGAAATTTACCATCATCGGGGCCCTTGTAGCTTAGAGTGACGGAAGCTCGGGTCTGGTGGGATGTCGCCGATTGCCCCGTGGCCAACTGCCGGATTTGTGGAGCGTCATGGCGGAGAAGGCAGTAGAATGAGCGGATGGAACGGCTCCTGTTCTGAATTTACTGTACAGCATCTGTACTGTAGAGACACGCTTGATCATTTGCGTTGATGGAATCAGCTTGGGACTCTCCCATGACTGCAGTCAGGCAGAGAACGAGCACCTACTTGGATTCCTGTGCAATTGACTTCTACCGCAGAGAGAAGAAGAGCAAGATAATCTGCACGTGGAGGATAGCATCTGTTCGGGATTGATTTCTCGATTCGGTTTCCGCGGATCTGTACAACGAAACCACAGATGCAATAATCAATACATTTCGTTCGTCCTTTTCGTCCCTCCTTTGCTTGTTAATTCCTTCCTGTCCGACCTCTATATCCAATTGCTATCTGCTCCGTGATGATGATGATGACCTGCTAGAGAGACTCATGCGAATATCTGCGCCATGGATCCGCACCATCACTCGCCCCGGTCCCCTTTCACGGCGTCCGTTTCACAACTACTACACGCCGCCGGACCATCCGGAAGTGAGGGTACCCATCGTCAAGGCCCGTCATCACCTGGGCGTCTTTTCGTCTCGGGGTGATCGGCCGACGAATGAGGACCGGTACCAGGTGGGTACCCTGAACCGACTGGCGAACCGGCTGGACTCGAACTCCACCATCTTCTACTTTGCCATGATTGATGGCCACGGCGGGTCGGAATGCGCAGAGTACCTGAGGGAGGAACTGCACGACCACATCGAGAGCATGAAGTCGCGCGAGGTGGCCAAGATGCTGACTGCCTGGCGCAAGGAGATCGGGGGCTACTTTCAGCGGTTCCGGCCGACGGTGTTGCAGGACTACGTCGGTGGCCTCGACCCGGACAACACGGACCAACTCTCGCTCGAGGCCAGGCTCACGGCCGCCTTCCTGAACGCCGACCTGGAGTACCTCCGTCTCGGCCGGCCGTCCGGCGCCGTCGCGAGCATCGCCCTGATCCAGTCGCACGACCACCGACCCTTCTGGGAGAGCTCGAGCTTCACCATCACCTCTGCCCACGTCGGCGACACCCGGATCCTGCTCTGCAGCACCGACCGCGGCGGCCTCGCCGAGTCCCTCACCACCAACCACCACCCCTCCTCCCCCGCCGAGATGGAGCGGCTCCGACGGTTCACCACGGCCTTCACCACCGACTCCTTCGGCACCGAGCGGTTCGGCCAATTTGCCAACACCCGGGCCTTTGGCGACATCAAGATGAAGCGCGTCGGCGTCTCTGCCGAACCCCAGCTCGCCGTCGTCGACTGCGACCGCGAGAGTTACGCATTCATGGTCATGGTCTCCGACGGCGTCTCCGGCGTCCTCTCCGACCAGGAAATCGTCGATCTCGTCAAGTTCAGTGACGAGCCCGCCAGAGCCGCCGAGGAGATTGTCAGGCTCGCGGAGGAACTGGGCACGGACGACAACTCGACCTGTTGTGTCGTCAGACTGCCCGCCTGGGACGCCGAGTTCGACAAGGTCGATTACACCAAGGACCTCAGGACCTACCGCAAGGAAAACGCCAGTGGTAGAGACAGGCGCATGTAACGGTCCAGCACCCGAGTCCCGGCCCACCTGGAGAACTCGTGGCAACTCCTGCGCGCGCACGACAAAACACGACCGACAGTCGGCACAATTCGTACATAAATTCATGAGCATTCTAGTGATGAAGATATTGCTTGTACATATAATTCTAGAAATGGAGACGTCCTCAAATCCCAACAAGTCAGACCTTGAGGATGAAACCCAACACGGCACTCGCGACTGCAAGGATGCAATTCCACGCCTGCACGATCCCAAAGACGCCGAGCAAATCACCACCCCGTACGCCCAAAGCAATGTTGACACTGCCCACTACAAAACTGCTTGTCAACATGGCGATTGCACCGGAAGAGAAGCCGTGCGTGTAGATGATCTCCTGGACACAATACCCGACTGGTATGAGACCAAACACAAAGAGCGGAAGCGGCAGGGGCATGATGTTCTTGACTGCGTCAAAATGACCGACGACAAAGGCAGGATACACCGTCTTTTGAGCAATGTATAACCCGATTCCCATGATTGAGCTTGAGATCAAAGTCAAAATTGCCGTGAGTGTAAAGTCCTTCTTGATGTCGATTCGCACCGTCGGCTTAGTCGCTGGATCGGCCGTATGCAAGATTTGAAGCGGTCCCCAGATCGATATGGTATCGATCGCTATGCTCATGATGAGGACGAATGTCGGGATCGTGTATGTCGTGTGTAGCAGTATCGAGTATGCCGTCCTAGAGATAATCGACAACATGATGATATCCTTGGCTGAATCGCGTAAGCTATCGGCTGGATAGAAGAACTGTTGGAATAGACATACAATCTGAAAATCCGGAGGATGCGTAACCCAACACCTCGATTGCTCTGAGCGCAAGAATAGGCCACCAGGGGATGTCGGCAGCTGGTCTCGCAATGCCACCCACTACATGGTCAATCAGACGCAGGAAGGATTGAGAAGAGAACACAAACAGTAAGGCGACAGATTCGGAGCGGCGACAGCATACAGACTACCAGAGACCAATATTGAGGCACCGATGAGCCCGATCGAGGATCCGAATGAGGGCAGACCAGTCTTCCTCTCGACAACTAATTCCGACGACATGGTGGCTCACTGGACTTTCAGACAGCGCAATTCTACCACCTGTATAGTTGTCTAATTTGTCTGGAGAAGTATACTGGCTACCAAGACTGATTTGCTGTGGCTGGGATATTCGAGACAGCGCGTCAGGACGCGTACCAAGATCACTTCTCGAGATACCGTAGCTGATCAACTTTGCGCATTTGTTTGTTGTATTGATCTGTGCACGTGAACATGGCGTTCGCATCATTTCTATCCTTTGTGGCTGCAACCATACCCAGCTCTGGTTTTGGATGCAGTAGATTTCCAAGTGCTGCAGAGCAGGTGCCATTATGTGCTTCCTACCACATTCTTTGCCAACGAAACAGTAGTCGTATGCTGTGAATCGTCCGGTGTAGTCATCTCACGTGTTGGCATCAGGACCAAGGTGGTTTACAAATGTAGTAGAATCAATGTACATATCACAATGACAGCATAAAGCTTACATTTACAACATTGATAGTTCGTCAATCTCCGAGCCTGGTAGAAGACCACCCACAACAGAGATTTCGTCCTCTTCCAGTGGCTCGCACTCGGTTTCGGGTTCAACATGCAGCGGCATGTGCTTTCCAGGACGCTTTTGACGCAGTATTGCGAAGCCTGATTTCAGCTTGTTCAACTCACGCAGTGCTTTTCGAGCGACTCTCTTGTCTGGCGTAGTGGTTGGGCTCAACAGCAGGTCGGTCGTTGGTTCAGAACTGACATGTGTTATCCTTTGTCTCTTTGTTCGTGATATGCGGTGGCTTTCGAAAGTGGGAAAATCGATTGCGCGCGATGATTCAATGTTCTTGTATCGTGGTCGCTTAGCTGCACGTTTGATCAAAGGGGATGTACATAACATCTGTGAATCATCGGACAACAAAGATCGGGACCGTTTTGCTGCTAGTGGTGATTCCGAGTGCATCGACTTCGAAGACAATTTGCCATAACGCTGTAAAAGCTTTGCTGATTGCAACCTCTCAGAGCTCTTCTTATGAGACAAAGCTTCAAGAAGGCCCACTGTTATGCTGTTGCCGTGCGATAGAACGTCCGCAAGAAGGTCATTCTCGTCCTCACACTCGATCTCTGCAAAGGAAAGTTGTGAGCGTGAGCGGTCTCCCTGGTACTCATCCTCGTCTACACTTGTTTCCTCCTCGTCTGATTCGTCCCGAGGCTGTTGTACAATCTTCGCATTCATTACCTTTTTCAAACCTGGAGTCCTGGCAACCCAAGAATCCAAGAGTGGCTCGAATCGGTATTTAAGCTCATCTCCACCACTCTTTGCTTGAAGAACGTCCTTTTCAATAGCAAAAGCCCAAGCAACGAAATCTCCCTCGAAAGTAGTTGCACAGGTCCTGGCCAGTGTGATAGCTAATTCGTCTTGCCGACCCACAAGACATTCAACTACCTCAACAAGTTGTTCAGAGGAGAATGCCGATGTGAGGTACTCCAAGCAATCCTCCTTCGCTCTGACCGAAGCCTGTAAGACTTGTTTAGTCTGT
Organism: Taphrina deformans; assembly: GCA_005281575.1. NCBI lineage: Eukaryota > Fungi > Ascomycota > Taphrinomycetes > Taphrinales > Taphrinaceae > Taphrina > Taphrina deformans. The sequence goes on from RHGG01000001.1 coordinate 244,997, forward strand.
GACTGTACAACCTGAATCATTTCCATATTCGCAACATCGTTCACGAGTACAGCAATAGAGTAAGCAAGCGCTATATGATTGGGGAATGTGTCAGGTACAATTTCTTGGTGCATACCTTGCAGAAGGCGTACAAACTGTATATCGGCGCAGCGGAAAACTCGGCAGCTCATTTCCTCTAGCAGCTCGTAATATCGGTCGTCATTTGTGCACTGACTCTTCTGTTTTCGTCTCAGATATTGTAGAACAGTCATATTTGCCTTTACATACAAGGCTTGGGCGTGGGCATCGAGTGTTGTTTCCGACTTGCAATCTAGGACAACTTGAAAACCTGGGTATTTGAGAAGATCTATGCGAAAGATCTCAGAGAAATGCCGTCTCAATGCCCATGGCGCTTGTACCCTATCCGCAAGAGCTTGTAGTTCCTGCACATCTGCCTTGCGACAAGTAGATATATCAGTATGGTCCAAAACTGTATCCATGACCTGCATCGACAATGGAGAGTCGCTTAGAGCCAAAGCAATTACTGGCAAGAGAGGTCGAACATGCGATACAGCTGACAAGATGAGTTGCAAAGCATTTCCGACCACCACGGCGGAGCGATAATGAGCGGGAACCGATTCGTACCATTCATCAGGCTCTATAGGGTCATCACTAAATTGGTGACTGGTGAGATGAACGCAACGACCAACGGTATGAGCCGCTCTGGATGCTAGTGTAGGAAACCTGTGTTTTGTCTCCTTCTTTTCGAGAATAGATGTGAAAGCATAGTAAACTCCTACATAAGCATTTCCCAATGCGGGAGTGACCCTTGATCGCAAAGAACTGAGAAGTTCCTCCGCGAATACGTCGTTTGAGTCCTCATTTCTAGAAGAGGCCTCGTTTAACCTCTGTTTACACCGAACATTGCCATACTTTCGCACTCTTGTGGATGTTGGTCTATAGGCAGCTGAGGAGTCTGAAACATTTCCGGTCTTCGATCTCTTTCGTGACAAGATGCTCCATGCTGTCAGACCATCGGCGACAGAGTGAGATGTGCTCAGAGCTCGTTCGAGGGCATTGATTTTGAGCTTCAAGGGTCGTAGCACACGATGGCACTTTGAAGTTTGCCATGGAGTTGCTGCATTGTCCACGAGCTCAGGTCTCATCGAATGCTCGCGGATTTACAAGAGAGTCAGACACTAGCTGACAGCAGGCGACAAATGCTGGAAGCCCGCTTAGCGAATGTCCTTGACCGCAGTTCTGGTGGTTTACTTGCGACAAAATGCAAACGCCTTTGTTGACAGCGAGCAACCCGCTCGGTCCCCTCGGGTACGGAAGGATGGAGATGAGCCACGGACTCTGGAGTCTGAGAGGACTTTACCGGGAGGCCATGAATCAATTCAATCACCGGTCTCGAACTCGACGGAATTGTCGACATGAATTGCTCTTAGTACCATACAATAATCGTCTTCCCTTTTTGCTTTTCAGGAAATTGTCTTGTCTTGTACCTCGGAACATGCCTAGTATTCGAGAGCTCACAATATGTAAAGACATAGATCGCGCTTTCAGCACAAACACCGAGCTCGCAGAGGCAGTCAAAGCGATCATCGAGAAGCATCCTAGTACCGGCGTAGTCTTTCAGAGAGTTATAGATCACTTTTCCTCCGCTCGAGATGTCACGGAGATCTCGAGGAAACGCATAAAGTTAGAACATGAAAAGAACAGTACTGATCAGTCGTCGACGGACATGACTACTGATCCGGATGATAAACAGGTGAAAAGCGAATCCAAATCAGCACATTCAAGCGATAGTATCTTGCTTGTCCGAGACATTTCTTTCGTGGCACCCATACGGAAGAAATTGACGTTGAAGATCAGTTCTTCTGGGATACAAGTGATCAATCCTGGGTCGGACGAGAACACCGAGCTAGAGGTGCCGTTTGAGGACATATTATTGATAGCACTGCTGCCAGTACCAGAAAAAGCCGCGAAGCTTCACAACTTCTGTGTCTTCCGCAAGAGCTCGGACGAGGTCGTCGTCTTCACGATACCTGACTCGCCACCAAAAACCGTGAGCGGCCCTGCTATACCACCAGACGAGACTGTGACGGCCACATATAAATCTCTTCTCACACACGTCCTCAATCGCTACGCTACACCCTTGACAGTCTCGGAGCCATCCACCGAGGACTTCACTTCCGCCATACCTCAGGCCCATAGAAAATACGAACCTGCGGTCCACGTCACCGCCCATCGCGGGTCCAAGGAAGGATACCTCTTCTTTCTCCCTGACGGTCTCGTATACGGCTTCAAGCGACCCCTGCTGTACATGCCACTGCCGGACATTTCATCAATCACCTACAACGACATTCTACAACGGACATTCAATCTCACCGTGACCGGCGGCACCGGCGAAGAGACCGAGTTCAGCATGATTGACATTGCCGAACACGACCGCGTCGATGCGTTCGTGCGGAGGTACCGACTGAATGATGCGAGTCTCTCCGAACAACGACGCGCCAAGCACCAGAAACCAGGACCGTCCGGTCCCAAATCACACGAGAGTGAGATTTCTAGAGCTGCCGATGAGATAGCTGCCTCAGTCACGGGACACTCCAAGGGAGACGAAGAAGACGGAGATGAGGACGACGAAAGTTTCGAGGACGATGAGTCTCATGGCGGAAGTACCCTCGGTTCCTCAGAGTCTGGCCAAGAGTCAGGCGATGCTGATGAAGACATTGGGGACGTGGACACTGATGCCGAGGAAGAGGAGGAGGCAGAAGACTGAAAGTGTCCAGGCATGTGTGAGTATTTTTGTGATTTGTAGTGGGAACGAGCACGATCCACTGCAAGCAGTGCTGACAGGAGCAAACAAGGAGAGGCAAAAGAAGGCAGCGTAAGTTGGTCTCCAGTTGCACGACAAGCCTCTGGGCAGCAGTCAATCAAAGACTCGTCAAAGACTTGACCTTGTATTGATCAGTCACCATGCAATCTGTGTTATATTTTACATCTCAGACAAGATCTATCCATATTTCTAGTACCTTGACGTGCGTCGATTCGCGCCAGGGAATGACAAGCACGCAATCTATTGGCCATTCGCAGTCGCTATGTGCACTTTTTTCAAACCCCTTCTTGACCTTCCCCTCCCGATACCACCCCTTCACCCTACTCTACAATGTCTGCACAAATGTGTCGACATCAAAGTCTGCGTATTCAGACTCGTCGTGCAGTGCATCGAGGTCATCAAAGACCGATTTTTGTCCCTTTTTGATAATGTTGCCCTGGCTGTCTACACCTCCTTCTTCGTCCTTGGCTTTGGTGTCCTTGGTTCCCTGAACGTTGAAAAGATCCAGGATCTGGTCAGTCTCCATGGTCGCTAGACCCGAATTTTGCTGATTGACTATCGTGCTCGCGATATTCATCTTGAATTTCTGTAGTCCCATAATTTTCTCCTCCAAGGTGCCACGAGTGATCAACCGATAGACATTAACGGTCTTTTTCTGTCCGATCCGATGTGCCCGATCCATAGCTTGCAGGTCCTTCATAGGATTCCAATCGTGCTCGACAAAAATGACAGTGTCAGCACCAGTCAAGTTGAGACCAAGACCACCGACATGCGTAGTCAGCAAGAGGACATCGATCGATGGATCGGCATTGAATTGCTGAACTATGCCTTGGCGGTTGCGAGGATCAGTGGTCCCATCGAGCCGCATGTAAGACACTGATGGCAGTAATTTCTTCAGCACATCGTTTTCCACCATGTCCAACATGTCCTTGATTTGACAGAATATTAGTACTCTATGCTGATTGACAACATTCGCAGTCAGGGCACTGCTGTTACCTTTGCTGTCGTCGCTCGGCAGATTACCAATGCCACAGTCAACGAGGAGATCCCGAAGAGCAAGTAGCTTCGGTGCATGTTGGACATCTCTTAGAGTTTGACCACGGCTCGATAAGTCCTTGAGCATAACATCATATTTAGGATGCTTCGCGTTCAGAACAAGAGCCGGATGATTGCAGAGCTTTCTCATGTACTGCAGTGCCTGGAAGACATGCGTTTTGCCTTCCTTCTTCATCTCCCCGGCAGTTTCCTGTACCACCATGGAAGCTTGAGAAGTTGTGAAATCATTGTATAGACTTTTCTGCAAATCAGAGAGATCGCAGTAATAGTCTTGGATAATTTTTGGTGGCAGATCAGCAAGAACTTCTTCTTTCAGGCGTCGCAACAGGAATGGCAGCACTTGTTTATGTAGTGCTTCAAGGGCAAGAGCGCCGCTTTCCTGCTCTTTAGAAGAGCTTTTGCTGTCTCTGCTATTCGCGATGGGTTTAGCATACCTCTCATGAAATGATTTCTCTGTACCCAGAAAGCCAGGCATCAAGAAGTCAAACAAGGACCACAACTCGAGCACGTTATTCTGAATAGGTGTACCAGATAGAATCAGCCTGTGATTCGCTTTCACGAGCTTCACAGATTGTGTCAATTTTGCCTTCGAATTCTTGATGATGTGGCCTTCGTCCAATACACAATAATTAAAGTTCTTCTTCGCGAAGAGCTCCACATCATTTCTGACGATATCATAGGATGTGATGACGACATCAGCCGTCGTAAGGCCGCCTTGCTGCAATTTTCTTTCCGAAGGTGGTCCGACATACAGGACGCTCTGCAAGAATGGCGCATACGTAGCTAGCTCATGCTGCCAATGGCCAGACAATGACGGCGGACAAACAATCAGACTCGGCAGGCTTCTGAATTCGTCCAGTTGAGTTTCTGTATACTTGAGACTGCGATTGTGGTGGTCACTCGCAACAATACAGATGGTTTGTAAAGTCTTGCCCAATCCCATGTCATCGCACAGAATACCATGGAGCTGATATTTATTCAAGAAGGCAAGCCAGTTGACACCCTCCTGCTGGTACGATCGCAGATCAGCCTTGATAGCAACAGGAATTTCGAATGCATCGACCTTGCTGCCATCCAGCATCTGTTGAATAAATTTGCGCTCATGTTCACGTCCTGCAAGAAGTTCCTTCGAGAAACCAGGAGGATCAGGAATCCCAGCCTCGAGTGGCACCAATTTGACCAACATCGCAAAGGTAGTTGTGGCTACAATACGTATGTCGTTGTCCGAGTCACTCATGCGTCCGAGAATTGGGACGATAAGGAAAATTACATATGGTAATATGCTCGCATCAAGTGAGGTCACCAAAAATTGAATGGCTTCGATTGCTCCTTGTCTCTTCTCAAGCGATCCGGCATCAGCCAGCATTGGGACGATCTGGGTTATAGCTAATTCCATGCATCGCACCGTGTCAGCCTTGCATATATAAGCAAAAGCCATCGCTGCCGAATGCCTGATTGTCGCATATCCGCTGGCTAATGCCTTGAGTATCATGGGCATGGCTTCGATCACCACCGACATTAGCTTAGCATCGAATTTGCCGACAAGAGTGCGCAGAACACTAAGACCATCCACAACTTCCTGGCCAAGGCTCGTTGCCTTGTCATCGAGTGCGTGATCTGGCGAGTCTTGTGAGAAGACTTTGTGCAATGGAGCAAAAATCCACTCTGATAGTTTAGGTATCATTTCGAACAGGTCGCCCGCGAAGCGAGTAGCCATACCTTCCAGTGCCATTTGTGCCCCCAAATGCTTAACTTTGGCGTCTTTGAGGTCACGACCAAGTAGGCTCTCGTCGATAGCATCGTTGTCGACACCCCTCTTGAGACTGTATATAATATGCCTCAGATTAGCATGACGATGAAATTCCGGTGTTTCTGAAGTGTCAACACACAAGAAGGCGCATAGATTCTTGATGAGCTTGTCCGCCGCAGATCCTCGACCAGCAACCGAGCACAGATAGACGAGACTTGACAGAGCCTCTGCAGATCGACGTTGCAAGAAGGGGTTCTCTTCTCTCTTGATACTGTCCATCAGTGACTTAATCACGGGATTGAGCTTCTTAGGCAGTTGACCAAGAGAAACTAATGCTGCTCCGTTACAAGCACTAATGCGGATGTCCTCTGCCGCTTTGGCCTCCTGAAGGTTCTCTACAGCAAGTGTTACTGCTTGCTTCGCGTCCTCCAGCGTCTGTGCAACGGGACCTTTGTATGCTGATGCCATGAGCCTTCGTAGCCGATCATAGTCCTCGCCAATGAATCGCTCAGCTTGTGCTATGCTGAAGGCATTGGGTCCAGCTTGGAAATCCCCTTCGCATATCACAGGTAAGGTAGGCATCTTGGTGGCTGCAACTTGTCCTTGCTCAATGAATGCATTGTATAGTGCTTGACATTGACTGCGCACGATATGTAGCAGATTGGTTAGATTGGAATAACTTCGATTGTGGGGGGTAGCCAGCAAGGCCTCATAATGCGGACGTAAGAATTCCAGGGAAGACACTTCTCGACACATGATCGCGTATTCTTGTACGATCACTGCAGTCAGGAAACGAGGACTTGAAGCAGCGGACGTGCTGTTCTGCGCTACCAACGACTGGAGCACTTGCTGCACAGATTCGTGTGGCCAGTAAGCTAGCAGGGACCCAAGTGCAGTGGCTGCAGCAACTCTAGTTCGAAGCACGATATCAAGACCTGTCAATTCAAGCTCGCCACGCAGCATCGGCGCATCGGTGTTGTGATCGAGCTTCATTTCAGTCTTGTCCTCCTCCTTCTTCTTCCGCGTGGCTTTAGTACTAGATGATCCATTGAGATCCGGAAACTTTTCCTGTTTCGAAGCAGCAAATGGTAGACCTGAGGGGCGAATAAAAGATTTCGTGTCTAGAGGAATGGCTACTCGACCTTGCCCAATCGAGGTCATTACCAACGAGATACAACGTCTCAGATGGTCTTTGAAGATTTCATGTAGGTAGTCCTCACCCTGTAACTTAGCACAACTCAGACATTCCGTCCAGAACTCACTGGAGGCTTTGAGAACATCGTGATTTTGCTCAACGAGCATATTCTGAAATATGAGACGCAGAAGTTTGTCGTCAATCCATCCTTGCGACGGAGATTCATCACATTTGAGAAAAGTCTGCAGGGCTCGGAGGACGGCTCGTCGTACACTGGTGATAGTATGCCGTAAGAATGGGTACAAGCGAGGAATCAGTTTCGACAAGGCATAATCCGGATTCTGTACTGATTTGGCCTGCATGGCAGAGAGGACAGCTGGAATAGAGCACAATTTCGCCAACAAGTCCATTACGCTGCCAGTGCTGGCACTCAGGTCATCACGAAGCTCCGCAAGACAGTCCCATAGGACCTCTAACAAGTTGTCGACAGAAAAGGGTCTGTTTTCGACAAACTCGTTTGTGATTGGAATCAGAGTCGCTGCACCCACCGCTCGTACATCATCGTCAGCATTTTGCAGCGCGTAGAGGACAGCAGCAGCGATACCATCAAGCAAGTCGGATGTATCTGTCAAGACATCTTTCCGCAAAGCGACCAAGTACTTCATTCCTAGCATACCTCCATGTGTAATTTCCCATGCTTTGACAGGCAGATCCTTTTGAAACACAAGTATGCTGAGGATGCCAAAGGTAGCAAGGACAGAATCTGTGGGCAAGTGCTTCAACAGTGCCGCAAGTGTTTGCGAGATGGTCTCGCGAATTGGAGCGACGACCTGATCGGAAACATAATCGCCGAATCGATCGAGGGCAAATATGCAGCACAGGCGGCATGCCATGTCATCCAAGTACTTTTTGTTCCCAAGGTCATTTTGTTGCCGGCCAATGCCAAGACGCCGGCCGGCTCCGGGAGCTTGCGATCGTAAGATCTCTCGCAAGGCAAGAGCCGCTCCGTGCCTCGTTTCCCAGTGCAGATCAAACAGATCGACAGACAAGAGCTCCACCAGACCGGCCATTGGCCATCCTGTACTTACGGTGGTCGATTTGAGGAGGGACGACGGTGATTGTGGTGCCACCTTGTGCTCTACAACGATCTTCGAGCCATTCTGAGCTTGAGGAGTGACGGAGAAATAGTCCTTTTCTGCAGCAGAATGTACCGGCACAGGCATGGCAATTCTGTTGTCGTCCTGAAGAGCGCGACGATCGGCCGAGTCACTTGACAAATCCACGATCCGAACTTTGCTAGGCGCCGCCTTGCTTCCCATTTTGGCCTTTCTCTTCATCATGTTGCGCTGCCTGGCCGAAAGTCCGTCTTCGCCAACGGGAGTGCCGGGAGACGGCAAATTGTCCGGGGAGGCTTGAATAGATGACAAGGATGTGTTCGCGTGCGGTGTTACTTGTCCGGGAGATTCGAGTGACGAATGACGAGACATGCTTGCAGTGGATAGATCCTGTGCCGACAAAAAGTCCTTTTCCATGTACTCAGCACCTAGACCGAGTCGATTCGTCACGTCTTGCTTCGCACGAGCCAACCTATCTTCTGGGGAGAGATCCGAGCCCTGCCAGTCATACTCCTTTCCAGCACTACCCAAGAGCGGCCGACCATTTCTGATGACATTGACAATATCAAAGGTGTCGAAAGAGAGCTTGTCATCATCGCCATCTTTCCCCGTGACGGGAGACTTGGACTCGGTTATGTCGCTTGTCGCATTCGCATTCGAGTCCCGACTTGTGGGCCCTTGATGCACAGCCGTGATCGCATTGGGTCCCTGTCCTCCCTTCTCCCGGTTGTTCTCATTGACTTCCTCTTTGATGTTGCCATTGCCGAGAGGGCGTTCATCATGGCTCGGACTCTCTTGCTTTATCGAGATTGGGATCGTCGAGTGATCATCCGCGTTCGGGTCGAATTGAGCAACATGCTCAACGATCCCGCCGATAGCCTTTGCGGCGGCCAAGCGAGTCTCCCACTGTTTGCTCTTGAGGTAAGGCACCACCCGACCGAGCAGGTTGAACAGTTCGTGAGGATGCGCCTTCTGGACCTGCGCCAATTGCTCGGCGGCAGTGTTGCGGACGACCGGTGTGCCGGTGTCAAGCAGCAAGACAAGCCTGTCCAGACTGTTGCATGTCAGTGCCGGACCATACCCGAACGAGCTTTCCCAACTCACCGAGACATCAGAAGAAGACCTCTGCTCAAACAGCTTTCATGCTATGGAGCCGATGCAGTCTAAGCGCGAGAGTTCTGCACGGCGATCGAAGGACTGGACATCCAGGTGAAGAGAGCATGCAACGGAAACAGATCGTCCCTGACAAGTACGTCAGGTCTGAGGAGAATGGCAGGCTAGCGGGGGAAGGTGACGAGACACGACGAGAGGAGGCAGTGGTTCAGTAGAGAAACGGAGGAAGGAGGAGGAGGATTAAAGAAGCAGAAGCAAGCGCATTATAGATTCGAGGTGCACGTGTCTGGTCACGGTACAGTAGCTTCGAGTTCGTCGTTGAAATGGGCGTGGAAGCGCTGCTGCAGTTCAGTGGGTATCATCATCATCATCATCATCATCATCATCATCACCTTCACTATTTCCATTACAGCTGGCACTGCCACGGCCACTGTCATACAGCTTCAGTCTTTTCGTCTGAGCTGCGTCTTCATACGTCCTCTCCGTCTGCCATTCTCTCATGGCACTTAATCTGTGCATCACGAGCTACCGACTTGCCCCGATCGTGCCAGCTTAGCACCGACCACCGATTCTCCAGCTCTCATCTCCACTTCGGTTTGTGCACGCCTAGACGACACTAGTCCAGTCAGAAGTCCAATAGACGCTTTTGTGTATTCGTTGGGACAAAGACTCCCCGCATAGCAATCAAGTTGCGGGCTTCGAGGCATCAGATTCACGACCATTTTCAATCCCTTCACCGTAGCACTTTTTATCTGCTCGACCATCTGTAGCACCAAAGCAGCTATCGTTCGACGCACAACTTGGCACGGAAGTTCCAATCACACCAGGTTATTCAATGTCCCAAGAATCGATCCTGGGGCCCTACCTCAAGCCGGGTACGCCCATCAAGGTTGGTGGCTACTCGACCAAGATTATTCGATATCTCAGTGAAGGAGGATTTTCCCATGTGTACACAGCGAAACTCGACATTCCAGTGAAGGGTAGTGATGTCGCCGTGCTCAAGCGGATCGTCGCCCCGGACAAGTCAGCCTTGGCTGCCATCAGAACCGAGGTCGAGACAATGGTAGGCTACTGTTTCGTGGCTGTGACCGAGCTTATATCCTCTAGAAAAAGTTGAAGGGCCATCGTTACATTGTCACGTATATCGACTCGCATGCCTCTGCTCTGAAAAGTGGTGGCTTCGAAGTCTACGTGCTTATGGAGTATTGTCCGGGAGGAGGTAAGCGCTGTTCTTTGTCCATAATCGATTGGTACTGACGCAACGTCAAGGCCTGATAGACTTCATGAACACCCGATTGCAGACGCGACTGGCAGAGTGGGAAGTTTTGAAGATCATCAGCGATACTACGGAAGCAGTGGCATGTATGCACTATCTCCGACCTCCCTTACTACATCGTGACCTCAAGATTGAGAATGTCCTCATATCTGGCAACGGAGATTATAAGCTCTGCGATTTTGGGTCGTGTACAGAACCACGTTCGCCTGCGACAAATTCACAAGAGAGGAGAGAACTCGAAGACGATATTCAGAAGAACACCACTATCCAGTATAGGTCGCCAGAAATGGTCGATGTGGGTCGCCGTCTCCCTATAGACGAGAAAAGCGACATCTGGGCTCTCGGTGTGCTCCTATACAAGCTGTGCTACTTCACTACACCATTCGAAACGCAAGGGCCACTTGCAATCCTAAATGCAGCGTACACATTTCCACCATACCCACCATATACTGATCGCACCAAGAGGTTGATTGCTGTGACGTTGCAAGAAAACCCTCGTGATCGCCCCAACATATATCAGTTGTTAGCAGAAATTTGTGCGATGCGCAATGTCCCGGTTCCGATTCCGGACATCTACAGCAAGACCCGCAGCACTAGTCAAAGCTCACGTTCACGGGCCGACAGCCGCCCTCCCTCCGCGCACAATAATGACGATATCTTGACCTACGAGGCGGCCGCGGCTGCGGCCGTCAAGACACCGATGCTTGACTCCGCACCACGGGAGCCTATGAGACGTGGACGACCAGAGCGGTCAAGCACACCACCGCAGGATGACTTTGGTATGTTGACGACACAAACGAGAGTTGGAAAGGAAAATGTTCAGCAGGTATCAAGTCGACCTGGGTCGTCTAGCACGAAGCCGGTCGTTGTCGATGAAGACGAATTCGCATCGAAATTTCCAAGTCTAGAGGAGATGGATCTAAGCTTGGAGCAAACTGGTGTGGCCAATAACACAAAGAACACTAAAACTTCGGCGTCAGCACAATCAACCATATCGCGTGGTCCGTCCAATATCCCTCCCTCCATAACAGAGGTGAACGATTTCCTGTCTGACAAACCAGTGGCGAGACCAGGTTCTGCCTCACGGCCCCTGCCACCAGAGCCTGTTCAAGGTGCACAAAACAAGCATGATTCGCTCGACGAGGTCGGAATCCGACCAAGCGAGATCGGTAAAGCAGGCACGTACATAAGGAATAATCCGTCATTGCAATACGGCATGAATCGTGGTGAGAAAGAAGATCGAGACCGTGCTCGCGATGGCTCAGGAGTCCCTCAGTTGTCGCAATTTCGCGAGCCTCAGGGCGGCCCTGTGCGACCTCTATCTGGTAATCCCGCACAACGATCAAAGGCGAGTGACTCGAGGGAGCCCACAAACAATGACCATGGCTCCGGCATGAGCGATCGATTGAGGTCTCGACCTCACATGGTTAGTCGATCGTCTCAGACTTCTCCGAAGCCGAAGCAAGGTGTGCAAACCCAGACCTCACCTGCGAAACCAAGTGGGTCAGATCCGAGATCGCCTGCCGAGGTCAGCCTTTCAAGCAATCTGATGAGAGACAGCTCCGGCTTCATTGTGAGTCGACCGAGCCAGAGAATTGAGGTCCCGATTGTCCAGCCGAAGCCTCAATTCAAGTTCACCACTTCTCTCGACAGACCTTTTGACAACGTGCTCGCACAAGAACAAATCTCACGTTCGAAGCCGACCAGCACGTCTCGACCCCAAACTATACATGTAGACTCTAACTTCGATTATCTTCGAGGCTTGGACAGTCCGACCACTACCACGACAGCAGGATCGATCGAAATGGACAGGACTGGTAATTCACTGGACTCAGATATTGGTAGAAAACACCAAAAGAACTATCTTGACCCAAGTGATGCTCGTCCCCAGGCAAGCAATATTCGTCGTTCGGTGAGTGTAAGCGCCTCAAATTTTCGGCATGGAAAGCGTCCAAGTCTCACTCATATTTCTTCTTTTTCCGGTGCGGCAAAGATCATGAACGGCAAATTTGGCGAAGCATTCAAGAAGTTTGAGACGAGTACCAAAAGTCGTGGCACGACACCCGCTGTGGAACGGTCAAATCCGCTTCAGGTGGCCGAGAATGATTTACCAGGTATTGATACTAAATATATCCTTTAAATAATCGCTGACACGCTCAGAACACATCACGCAACACCTGCAAACTACAGAGGCGAGACGTTCTTCAAGCTATAGTCGGAACCGACCTTCGTTGGATCTCCTTCGACAAGAACAACCTCCGCCAATACTCGAAAAATCCTCCAGTGTCGAGAGTACTTCCACTAGTGTCAAAGAAGCCATGAAGCGACTGAAGGAGAAGGTATGTTGATATACATATGAATCAGGGAACTCCACTAATAGGTAGGCCACCCAGAGCTATGTACCACAGAGATCTGCACAAGGATACGGCAAATACACCGAACCGGAAGTCCTGCATAGGGCAGCTACTGTCATACCATACGCGCGTGTGACATCTGAGGAAAAGCCACCTGTTGGCCCGAAGCCAGGTCAACCACACAATAAGAATGCTCGACGTTATGGTTTACAGGAGGATGATGACGATCCTGTGAACTTCTCGAAGCGCTATCCGTCTCTCTCGGATTTCAAGGTATAGAGAACACTTTTCGGGACTTCAATGATGCACGGTATCCATGACGTCAAGTAAAGGCAAACCACAACTGGTGTAGCATGATACAGCGTAAGGACGACGGAGCGAGAGCAGGTTCATTGCATACCCCAATTCCGTAGTGTAAGCATATGGTGTCACTAGCCTTCCCATTAACCCATGAGCTGGACATGGGTGCAATTTCTACGCTAATTGCTGTACTACTGCTACTGAAAGAGCAATATTCTGTAAGAGAAAGGACTCGTGGATTGTGATGAGCTGTGCAGCACAAATGGACATGGATCGCTGATCCCTAAAAGACGTTTTCCCGGATGAGACTTCGGAATGAGTGCCATGCCTTGCAGAGTTTCATGTTTCTGTGGTGTTTTTCGTGCTCTTGGAACGGCTCTCCGTCCTCGTCATCGTCATCGTCCGAGTGATGGAGATCGAGCTGACGAGGGCGATTGGAGGGATCGGGCGTGGGTGTATGGGGAAGCCATGTCTGCATGAGTTGCAGGTCTGATTCGTACGTGCCCAGGAATCGAGCGACCACGGAAACAGGCAATCGGTGTTGGCTTGTGAGGTGGATCGGTCCGTCACGAGAGTATCCCGGTAGGGCTTCGGTGGCCTGCATGGAGTCCGTGGCCGCGCTGAGGGGATACTCGACGTTGGAGGATCTCTCTTGGTATGCTGGAGGACAGTCAGAGTTCATTTGACGGCGGAATGTATCGTGGTATGAATTTTGCAAAAGGAAGAAGTGTGAGCTACAGGTCAAGTCTTATACACTTCGTGTCAGGGAGATTATAGCAAGAAGTTTGCGCAAACGAAATAAGAAAAACGAAATGGAAAACGAAATGGTCAATGTGCTTCTCGCGGGAGAACGAAACAAAGACATCAGTGTGAATGGGTATGTCGTTTGCAGAGACGTGTTAGTGTAGGTGAACTTTAGTACAGCACCTTCTCCGACTCATTCGACATCCTGTACTACACTTAGAATGGGTCTAATCCAAGATAGATATGCACATTTTGTTATGGTTCATGTTTCTACCGTACTGTTGCGTGCCCACCGTAACCTTTGTGTGCCCGGTTTCGGGGAGTGATCATGATCAGTCCCATCTGTAGAACGCCATTTGTGATTCGGGGATCAATTGGAGGTCAAGACCATGCAAACACACCTTCCCACACTACCCATGGCAACAACTCCTTGGCAATAGTCTTGTGTGGATTGTGATGAGAGAGAGATCTACTGGCTCTAAGACATATATCCCACCTGTCGAGCATGAGATGGGGAGGACACATACGTGTTGACAAATAGAACCCATGTGTACCATAATCAATGTCCGTACGACATCTCATAGCTGCATGATAGACAATCTGTGACGGGGTAGCTCGAGCACAACCCAATGGACGATCTTTTTGGTGCGTATCTGCCAAAGGAGTCGCGTCCCGTACAGACCTTGACACATCAAAAGTCACTCGATCTCTTGTCCTTTGACAGTCCTTCCTCACACAGACCAACCCCAACCAAATCTACTCGCCGGACCAAGGATGTCTCTCACTTCGTAAAGTCATCGCCTGTAGCTCAGTGGAAGGAGGCATCTCCGTTGTCGAAACAGAGACCATTCGATCGTGAGACCAGAAATACAGACGCACCGGATGATGAATTTGGCGATTTTCAGAGCAATCTAGATGAGCAGGCGACAAGTCAGGCGTCCATGAAGACTGAGACGAGCACTACGGTCTCCTTGCCTGGTGTTGGCGACTCGCGAGACCTTGGCCGCGTGGACGATGACGATGATGACTTTGGCGACTTTGTGGACTCTCCTCTACCCACGCACGATGCCTTCCTTGCTGATACGATGCCACCGTCACACAGCATCGATGTACCCGGACCCGCTGTACTTTTAAAGTTCTTGCTCGAGCACATTCTGCAGGTCCCCACAAGGTTCATCACGGAACTGGCCACGGTGAGCTATTCGCTTAGGAAGGTTGTCTTGAGCAACCAAAGGACAAAGTCATGGCTCCGGGCTATCCTCGAAGGTGCGGCTATAGCTCAGAGAGTCATACGGGGAAGAAACAGAAGGGTCAAGGACACTCAGAGACGCAGAGAGGCACAGATCGCATCAGATCGATTGGCCGAACACTGGAAGGAGATGCTGATGCCCCGATTGAGTAGTCTGGCGGGTGGTGCGATGACATTTCGTCCCATGAAGACCAATGCCCTCAACGACAACTACAGCGAAGGCAAGGTATGTCATGTCTGCAAAACAGAAGACGATTCAGCCACGCTTCTTCGGTCCATCGATGCAGGCATGCATCACAAAGGTTGCATGGCATTACTGGGCGCATTCAAAGCATATAGCCAGTAAAATGTAGATAGCAATCAGGAGGTATGCATATCGTTGATGATATTTCAATTCTAGAACAAAGGACTTAATACATACAGAATAAAATTGGATGAATGCACACAAACGCTGTCTGAACCTCTCACTGTCTTGATCCGAGCATGAATGAGAGCTGCACAGAGGATAGGCAGGGGTGATCAGACATCACCAGCCGACGCACACGAGGGACAAAACCAGTTACGGTAGCCGAGCAGATCTCTGGGTTTCAGAGCAACTGCGATTGACAGTCCAAACACTCCCAAAGGCTACTCCCGCGAAGCACGTGCTCGCATCGTTCTGGGCTCACTATTCCCGCTCGTCTGTCGCTCGGTCGGTGAAAAGAAAGAGTACTTCAGCACACCTCACTGCACCTCTACACCAAGCTAAAGTAATCATGTCAGGAGCACAAGTAAGTCGTCTGCATGCATCAATCTTGAAAGTAGTCTGACGAAGAAAACAGATCATCTCAAAGAAGCGAAAGTTCGTCGCTGACGGAGTCTTCTATGCTGAGCTAAACCAGTTCTTCACCAGCGAGCTCGCTGAGGAAGGTTACTCAGGAACCGAGGTCCGAGTCACGCCAGCCAGGACTGAGATCATCATCCGAGCTACACACACCCAGGAAGTTCTCGGAGAGAAGGGTCGACGAATTAGAGAGCTTACCTCCCTCGTCCAGAAGCGATTCAAGTTCCCAGAGAACACTGTCGAATTATACGCCGAGAAGGTCCAGAACCGTGGTCTCTGTGCCGTCGCTCAGTGCGAGTCCCTCCGATACAAGCTCTTGGCCGGCCTTGCCGTCCGACGAGCAGCTTACGGTGTCGTCCGATACATCATGGAGTCTGGCGCCAAGGGTTGCGAGGTTGTCATCTCGGGAAAGCTGAGAGCTGCACGAGCCAAGTCGATGAAGTTCATTGACGGATTCATGATCCACTCTGGTCAGCCAGTCAACGACTTTATCGACACCGCCACCCGACACGTTCTCCTCAGACAGGGAGTTTTGGGAGTCAAGGTCAAGATCATGAAGGGATCCGACCCAGAGGGTCGATCAGGAGTCAACAAGATCCTCCCTGACGCCGTCACCATCATTGAGCCAAAGCCAGAGAAGCCAGTCGAGGCTCCATCCACTGAGGACTTTAGCAGACCAGCTGCCGTGCCTCAGCAGGAACAGCAGCAGCAGGATGAGCCAGCTGCTGAGTTTGCCAATGCCGTTCAGCAGTAGATTATTCCCCTCCTTGCATAGCCCTCATCTAGTCCTGCAAATCACATGACGATAAATTCACTCTTCACTGACTTTTTGCATCCTTCTCCGCGCTGATGAATTTTGAAGATAAGCCACAACTACTTATTTCGTGCCGCACCATTAATTGAATAGTTCTGGTCGACACGAAAATCGCAACACCGAGAAGCATGTGGTGACGGCAACGATGGAGGCGGAATCGAGGAAAGATCAACTAGATCGCGCGACAACGGAACTGAAAAAGGTGGTGGGTCATCTCTACGACCTGGAACTCTTGGCGAGCGAGTACCCTGCCGACGCACCGGAATCTGCACTGGGCGATGCACTCGGGACCTTGGTGACGGACTATGCCGCGCTCGACGCACTCAAGGACTCGATCGACGTCAGTGTCCCCCAGGACGTGGTGGAGTACATTGAAGCCGGACGGAACCCCAACGTCTATACCCGACAGTTCAGCGAGGCAGTCACGCGAGAGTCCCAGAATTTGCATGGAAAAATGACGGCTCACAAGGAATTCGCGGCCCAGCTCGGAGACTTGATCAAGCTCGAGTATCCCGAGCTGTCACGAGATATCGAGAGCATCACGTAGCCATGAAAAGATAGACTGGAGTTGTGTAACAATGAGTGCTAAATAGAAGCTCTACGACGAATCAAGAAAGTACAAGTGAGGTAATGTACATCACCACAATCGTGGAGCATGAAGGAAGCAGGTCTAGATCATACAACATCATAGAAACTTGGGTTCCTGGTCCGCTCACGGTGCAATCTATGAGCCAAGTTCTCCGAGAGGTCTCGACGTTTGCGATCAGGGGAACGCTTGGCAAGGGGTGCGCCTTGAGTATAACCTGCAGTCTCCGCGGAGATGTCCAGCTTGGAGAATCGAGTCTGGTAATCGAGTGATAATGCCCTTCTAAGGTCACATTGGATGCCAGGTTTCGTGCTAGCTAGGTCCCTCACTGGTGTGCCAGTGTTGTCGATGATTGTGAGAGATTTCCGGTGCTCGGGATCTCGAGCGGGTGGGGACACCATGCCGTACTTATCCTGATCTCGACGACTTTTCGTGCAAGGCATAGGGCGAAGTCTACTATCCTGGTCGTTGTCGTGTACCGCAGTGAAACTAGAGGGACGTAATGACGGCATCGATGTGCGTCGCACAGACGTTGTGCTTCTGCCAATCTTTGGTGGCGAGACTGGAGCAGCATATGTAGCAATCATTCTTGACACGGATTTGACTGCCGATGGGATGACATCTAGTGAGTTTATCTGAAGAAATCAGTCTTTAGGAATGCACGCTGAAGCAGTCTATGTACATGTATGACAGTTATTGGAAGTTCAAGTTCGACACTCCCGCCGCTCGTGCATGTTATTACTCGAATCACATAGCGAGTGTCGAAGTATCGACCAGCTGAGATAGAGCACTGATCTGGCGGTACGGTAACCTGACATACAGTAGTCTCTCGACAGCCGGCTTTTACACCCCGCCATTCTGAATTGTCAGACTTTTCTGACTTGACCGTCAGAACGTTGGTTGCAACCGTGCGTGTAGATATCCTATCAGGCACTCTGACATCCACCGACTGGAACGCAGAAGATGCTGCGGCACTTTTGTAGAACGAGATATGCCGTACAAGATCTAATTGGATTTTGTTGACGTTTCGTGTAGAGTCGTTCGTTGCAGAAACGTCCACACTGCAGTTATGAGCACCACGCGAAAGCAACAAGAAAGACACACAATACTGCTTGACCTGCTATCCAAACTGGACGATGGATTCGTGCAGCCACCTTGAGAGTGCCTCTGCCGCCAAATCTAATCTTGGTTTCTTCCGTGGCATCAATTGGAGCAGTAGTCGGCATCAGGGCTTTCTGTGGATCGAGACAAGGATACAATTTGATCTTCCTTGAAAGTCGCATCGTCCTACCATCAGGGAAGCGCTTCCCATTAACAAGTCCGACAGTTATAGTCAGAGAGTAGCTTATCTCTGCGTCATTGCTGGAGAAACTTCCTGAACCAACATCTAATGGCAGTTGTAGCTCGAATGGCACAAAGCATTGCCCTGCTTGGACATGGTCTTCCTGAAGGAAGGTCTTGCTCAAGTCGTGTAAATAAATACCACTGGTCAATATGTCTTGAGCTACGGTAACTGTTCATTCAGTCACGCCGTCTGTCCTTACAGACATACCTTACAGAACATCTTTGGATCATGTCCTTTGACGGCTAAAAAGTCAGCTATAGTCAAGCGTGTCAGCTCTACTCACACTCGATACCCAGACAGTCCAGTTGAATCCGAGACACTTGGGTTGTTTTATTCTTCTTAGATTTTGGATCGAATCGTAAATGCAGGTTGCCCTTCAGCAGACCACCACCTGGGCACACATTGGAACGAAGGGTGATATCGATGACCACGCCTCGCGCTGCAGTCTTGCTCGACGACCTTATCAAATCCTGTGGTGCTTCCGAGCGAACGAATGTCCGTACATTAGGAATGGCGGAATCGAGATCGCTGTCACTCTCGTCATCGTAGCGTACATCATCGAATGATGATGTACTGATCCGTGTGTTGGACACCTATAATGTGAGCCGAAGTGGCCTATAGGTGGATCCAACGTTATACAGGTGGCCGTCTTGAAGGACTCTCTTGAAGGTCGTGCAGTATGTCGATATACGGATTATCTAGTCTGACAGGGTCCTGCAGTGCATCTGTGCTCGTACGTTCATACTATGCTCTTCAATTGCCGGCCACGAAATGAGCCAAGCACTAACCAGCTTTGCCATTGCCAACTTTTTGAGGGTCTTCAACGATCAGATTCTTCCCTTGGCGTAATGCTAAAGTATGTATAGCAGAAGGGCTAATGGTCAGAACGACGCTTTATGTTTTCCCTGGCTGATGTCGAAGCAAGATTCTGGGTAGTCTCTCTCCAGACCAACGAGAAGGTCCGGTTCTCTTGCCACAAGTCTCAGAGACTATACTTAGAACTTCTATGATCAGTTGACAAGGTAGATGATCACTGGCACGTCGACAGATCGAATGAGCTATCCAATCACTCACAGACTTCTCGACCACGGCTCAGCGAACCTGTCCAGTCGCTATTCTCTGGACATTACAGATGCAATACTTTCAGACTCTGTAACGCAGATTGGCTTTGATCTCATGTTTGAGAACTTGTTCTTTACTTCGATAATGTTAAGACAAGGCAATGTGATCACATGGCCCATATCGAACAAATTATTGTACTCCATACATTGACGGAACTATTGCTCAGGGAATCTGCAGCCTTAGATAGACCTCGTGAGCAGGCAATTTTTCATCTGTCATTTGCTTGATACATGCGCATGTTAAGGTCATGTATGTGTGCAGAGGAGTCGCTAGAAGCTCTGAGTGATTGATGGTTCCAGGTTACTGAGGCAGAAAAGCTCAGCCACATGCGAGCCACAACGCCTCCATCTTTCAGTGGCTGCAACGGTGCCCTTCACAATTGTCGCATCTTCCTCATAGAAATGATTACTGGACTTTCCTCATCTCGCTGGCACATCTCCGAAAGACGTGTCTACGAGCTGCAGATGTTGTACAGAGTTCTTTCCCTCATTCAACAAATATAGTCCATGCTCTTTTCATTTGGTACAATTCGAAATCATGGTTCATCGACTACATATGATTTCCTAGCAATGCGAGTACGGACATTTCGATACTGTGCAAAATCATCGATCAACAGAGTACTAAATCAAAGTTCTTCGTTGGTATGCTAGAGCTCGCTGAAGCGCACATTGCAACAGTTCTACTGCATTCCTATGCTCTTGGCAATTCCAAACAGACATTCATTCAAGAGTTGTCATAAATACAAACCACCAACATCGACATTCGTTTAATTGGCCCAAGTCAAGGCAAAAGAATAGTACCACAAATCATATAAGCGCCAGACAAGCACTCTACTCGGGATTTTGTGATTGACCCCAACATCGGCAATTACACAATAGGGACGCTCTCACGATGCCTCCAAAGAAAAGCAAAAAGAAAGCACAAGCTGGCAATAATCGAGGATTTGCTACAACTTCTGTGCCTGCTAAAGCGAAAGAGCCGACCAGGCCGATTACGCCTGAGGTCCAGACCTCCATCGACACCACTCCAACAATCGATGTGGCGGACGTCGAAGCAGCAAGATGCAAAGCTGTTGAGCAAGAGAATCTTTTGAAAAGAACAACCGAGAACTCTCAGATAGTTGATGGTGGCATGAAGGCATTCAATCGTGTCGTGACTGATATGGATGTTGACAAACGCAGTAGAACTTCATGTATTCAGATATCCTTGGCAGAGAACCATGTTGCGTCCATTCTTAGATTGGCATTGAGTGATGAAGGAAAAAGTACTACTGACCAGCGCAACGAGATTGAAGACCTGCAGAGTCTGTACACGGGTGAACAGTTATTACGAAAGCTTGGTTTATCGGAGGCAGTAGTGCAACAAGTTCTGCTCAAAGCGAAGGATATATCAAAGCCAGAAGCACTACTGGAGCATGTACGGACTCAACCTACCGAGATCTCCTTGGAAACATGACTAATTTTTGCAGCTTGTCCTCTTCACTGACCTTAATATCGACTTTGAAAACACAAACCGACGCATGGTCACCAGTAAATGGGGGCTTGACAACAGCCAGCCGGTAGCCCCAACGGTCACGACATCTTCAAGAATGACTGAACTCCTTTCAGACGAAGAAGATCAGGACGAACTCGAAAAAGATCCTAATGGATTTTACATAGCAAATCAACTTGAGCTGTTGACTCTACAAGCTCAGGCAAAGAGGACGTCTACTTTCGATGACAGTGTAGCGCGTCTTAAGAAACGTTCTCGTGTTATCCAAAATCAGCTCTCCTTTGATGCAAAGAGTAGTAACTCTGAAGTTCGCCGTGTTGTGAAAACCGGTTATCTGAAACGAGCCACAATTGAAGCAAGACTAGCATGTACTGAAGGAACGAACCAGTCAGCCAATGTGAACTCGGAAAAGGCAAGTGATTCTATGTCCCCTCCATCAGATGATCAGAGTAGTGCCTCACCTACTAGTCTTTCGGAGGTTGATGGATCAGACGCAAAAGATATCTTGCTAGCAGCTGGAAGACCACTTTCTCCAATGTCTAGTGATACATCAGAAGACATTCCGTCCACACTATTCGCCGAAGAGCAATCAGAAGGACCGGCACCTGGTAATGGAGCTGCTACGTTGCCATCAGTCCATTCTTCTCAAGATTGCACACAGCAAACGCCATTTCCATTTCAGCTGCCAAAGTCGTCGAATAACATCAGTCCGCTCAAATTACTGCAGACCTACATGAAAAGAGCAGACAAGCAGGCAAAGGAAGAGTTCGATCCTGCCACAATTTCTCTGACCATACGCTTCAGCTCTGCGAAGGTAGCACGCAGACAAGTGATGATTCAAGAAACAAAATTTTCCTTTCCAGATGAGGAAACAGCAAAGAACTATTTGTGCCTCAAAGCTCTGTTTTCCGTACAAGAACTAGCTTCTGAGAAAGCTGGAAGTCGATTCAGTGGGCCCTTCAGATCTGCCTGGCAACTACTTGAAGATGAAGAAGAAGAGGTCCGAAAAGCAGATATCGTGCTGAAAGTACAAAATGTTCGGGATATCCTTTCTATGCGGTCTGGATCACCCAAGAATCCGTTTTCACAAACAACCAAAGAACAAGTCATTTCAGCCACAGACGTGGACGAATCAGTCTCAACAAGACATAATTTTCGCGATAGCTCATCTGATGTCATCTTCCAAATATGGGACCGATTGAGGACATCTGACAGCTATGCGAGCATGCTAAATTATCGCAGGACGTTACCGATTGCGAGTTATCGTGAAGCTCTATTAAGTTCAATCTACAACAATCAGGTAACGATTGTGTGCGGGGAGACCGGATGTGGGAAGTCAACGCAATTGCCAACGTTCATTCTCGAGGATGCCATGAGTCAAATGACCTCGTGCAAAATCTATGTCACTGAGCCACGCCGTATCAGCGCTATTTCCTTGGCTTCTCGTGTATCCGCTGAGCTTGGCGAGAACAGGAGAGCTATCTCGGCTGGCGAATCATTACTGGGCTTCAGTATTCGGCTGGACTCCCAAGTTAGCGAAAAGTCTCGACTAATCTATGCCACCACTGGAATTGTCTTAAGGATGCTCGAAGAAAACACTGATTTGGGAGGCATAACGCATCTCATAATAGACGAGGTGCATGAGCGAAGCATTGAATCCGACTTTTTATTAATTGTAGTCAAACGACTACTGCGCACTAGACGCGATTTAAGAGTAGTGCTGATGAGTGCTACACTCCAATCTGAGCGGTTCAACGACTACTTTGGCGGCCATTGCTCAATCTTCAATGTTCCAGGACGAACATACCCTGTAGAACAACTGTTTCTGGAGGATGCCATTGAACTCAGTGAATATGTTTGTGATGATGGTAGCTACTATGCTAGACGTGGCAGCACACCAGATGGTCGGAATTCTTGGGAAGTGCCAGACGATCAAGAGGACGACTCCAACGCAGAGGAGGAACTGGTCACGTATTCGGATCGTACCATAAGAGCTCTCAAAGTTCTAGATCCATACAAAATCAATTTTGATCTGATATGCCTGCTCCTTGATCACCTAGAGGGACACATGGAGCGAAGTCTCACTCAAGCAATCCTGATCTTCCTACCCGGAATTGGAGAGATTAGAAGACTCATGGACACTTTGCATGCTCACAAGACCTTTGGTGACGAAAGGATGTGGATCATCTATCCTCTGCATTCCAGTATACCAAATGACCAGCAACAAGCTGCGTTTGATGTTCCACCAAGAGGAGTACGAAAAATAGTCCTTGCCACGAACATAGCAGAGACTGGAATCACCATTCCAGACATTACATGTGTCATTGATACCGGGAAACACAAAGAATCGAGATTTGATGCTCGGCGACAGCTCAATAAACTAGTGGAGACCTTCATTGCAAAGTCGAATGCTAAACAACGCATGGGACGAGCAGGTAGGGTCCAGGCTGGAATATGCTTCCACTTGTTCTCGAAGGCGAGATACGACAGAATGGCTGAGCATCAATTACCAGAATTTCAACGTCTCAATCTGGACGATCTGGCTCTTAGAGTTAAGACTGTACAGCTGGGTGGCATCGAAGATGTCTTGCTAGAGGCTTTGGATGCACCCACACCGGAAAATGTGAAGCGATCAATCAACAGGCTAATTGAGGTTGGAGCACTTGACGACAGACAAGACTTGACTTCTCTGGGTCGTCATTTGGCCAAGTTGCCGGTAGACATTACACTAGGCAAGCTGATCCTGTTGGGTGTCAGATATGCTTGTCTAGACCCATGCCTTGTTATTGCAGCATCTTTGTCGTCAAAGTCGCCTTTCGAGAGTCCGATAGGGAAAGAACGAGAAGCCAGCAATGCTAAACAACTCTTCATTCGAGCAGAATCAGACTTCATCACGACTTGGACAGCGTATAATAAGTGGAGAGCTGTTTGTGAGGAAAACTCTAGGCACGAACACAAATTTTGTCGAAATTCGTTCTTGAGTGTGAAAAATCTGGGAGCTATAGAGGAGCTACGACTACAGTATCTCAAAATTTTGGTCGAGAGTGGGCTATTCCCTGTCTCGGAATCAGATCGCCGTGGCATTCAGCGAGCACGATTCGCCAGCAGCAGAGATGGTTTCGTTTCTGTACCGCCTTTTATGAGCGCAAATAACAACATCTTCCCTTTTGTGGAGGCGTGCCTGACCTCCGCATTCTACCCAAACCTGATCAATGTCCAGGACGGCTTCCGCACGATCGCTAAAGGACAGGCGGTCACAATTCATCCCTCATCCATCAACTACCATAGACAGACATTTTCGAAGAGGTGGATCAACTTTTTCGGCTTGCTCAAGACAAAGGTTGCCACGCATGCGCACGACACGGGCCTTGTGGATGACTACATTGTAGCATTATTTTGCGGTACTCATGTAGAGGTCAAACCCTTTTCTGGTACCATCAGCATCGATCACAACAGGGTCAAATTCATGACTCGTGATCTCAGAACCCTCATGGCAGTTGCCTTTCTGCGGGAGAACCTTCAAAAGCAATTCTCAGCATTCCTAGACTGTCTTCCTCTCAATGACGAGTGGCTAGAGGTCCTTCAAGAGATTGTTTCGTCATTCGAGGCTGTCGCCAAGCAAAAGTTGAAGTAGTGTCCAGATGATGTAGAGAGCCATGCCACTGTGTATGGTGTAACAGATTTAATGTGTGATGAGATACCACGGTCATGTGTCGTTTTGTTGAGCAGCATCCGCCTCGATTCCTGAACTTACTGCGCCCTGCTCCTGTTTCGGGCGTGCCTTGATCCAATGTGTCTCCCTGATTGTGCCACCGGTGTAGAGCAGGCAGGGAGGAATCGTGACGGCGGCAAAGACTGCGAGGGACCAGGCCATGGTGCCCCACCCACTCTGTTCCCGGATGGCCCCGGCGACCAAGGGTCCGACCAGGGTCCCAGCACTGAAGCTCATGTTGAAGAGTGCGTAGGCCTGGGCAAAGGCGCCGGTCCTGCCAAACAGGCCTGGCCGGAGGGCCTCTTGTTGCTCCACGACGAGTGCAATCTCCGTCATCGAGCTCGTGAGGACGCAGGAGAGACCGAAATTGTTGAGGGCGAGAATGATGCACATCTCGACGACTTGTCCGGCGCGGGGGGAACTCGCGTCCGGGAACCGCAGGACGGTGAGGAGGGGGACCTCGAGGAGGAGGCCGAGGAGACAGATGGCCTTTGTGCCCCGGCTGTCGACCCACCACCCGACCAGGGGCGAGAAGAGGAAGCTGGGTAGGACGAGGGAGCCGTAGACGAGGCCGGACGAGAGGGCCGAGAAGTGCCAGAGGTCCTTGAGGTAGAGCGGCAGGACGGCGTCGAAGGAGCTGAGGAGCAGGGCGGCCACGAACCCGGTCCAGCAGCCGGTGAGTAGACGAGGGTAGCGCAACAGTCGGACGATGGGTGGAAGCTTGCTCGCCACCCTGGTCCCTGCCCGGTCCTGTGTTGCGGTCCTGGCGGTGGTGACGACCTTTGTCTCTTGCTCGCCATCCGCCGGCAGAGTGTCCTGTCGTCGACGACGACGTCCGTCGGTCCCATCGGGACGGTACAGCTCGGCCGTCTTCTTCTCGATGATGGCGAGCCGGAGGAGGACGTCGACGAGGAGGAAGCCGATGGCGATGTAAAAGGGCGCATAGTACCCCCCGACATCATACACCACCCCGCCGACGACCGGACCGAGCGCGATCCCGAGGGCCATGAAGATGGACACCGCACCCATCGCGGCCCCGAGCCTGTCCTTGCCCACCGTGTCCACCAGGAGCGCCAACCCGACCGTCCAGACCACTGCGGCCGAGATACCCTGCGTCACCCGCCCGACGACGAGGCACGCATACGTCCGACCCAACATGAACAGCAGCGTGCTGCCCAACAACGCCACGAGACCGAGCAGTAACGGCGTCCGACGCGACGGGGACCCGTCCGCGTACCATCCCACCACCGGACAACACACCACCAGACCCGCCGCATAGATTGCCAACAACACCGACGTCCTGCCCTGCACGTCCTCCGCCCTCACACCGAACCGCCCCGTCAGCGCGTACGGCACAATCGGCACAATCAGGCCGTACAGAAACAGGTCCGTGAATATCGCAAACCCAATCGCCCCACCCACGAATCGTTCGTGGCTCCGGAGACCAAACAGGACAGGCAGCCGATCCTCACTCGCCGGCCACGGCATTTTCAACTCTCTCTCTCTCTGTGTGTGCTAGCCTGACATCAAGAACGTCGTGCGATGGAGCATGTTGGCCCTTTTTTCCTGAAATGTCGCACCTTGCAGACGGTTGCATGTGGAGTAAGACGGAGTCAGCCACAAAAAGGTAAAAATTCATGGGGCATGAGTCGGAAAGCGCATACTTGAAAATCACATTCATTCTTCAGTCGACACATACATACACACATCTATCTACAGTATGAAGTATACAGAATCTATGGTTGGCCCGGGTACAACTCTGACTGGTAGTTTGGAAAGATGTAACTCTCATCCATGGTCGACATGCCGTCGTGATTCACCATTGGCAAATCACCCAGATTCCCCATCCCGTTCGGGTCGCCGTAGTACTGCCACTGGTTCGGTGAAAAGTCCGCCTTCTGGGTCCCGTATGCATGCTGATCCATGGCCAACGTCTGGAGCAGCTGGGACGGATGGATTTGAGGGGGAGCCTGCAGCATGGAGGAGTAGTCCTGGAACCCGGGTTGCACAATATTCGGTTGATACGTATCCTGCATGTGATTCTTGCCGTTGTCGTACGAGAACATGTGGTGGGATTGGAATCCAAGAGGATCATTCGGATCGAAATATGGATTGGCTTGGCTAGGGGTCTGATCTGCGGCGGGTTGTCGCAACTGCTGCTTATAGTTGCTTTGAGGCTGGGGATAGGCGGTAATGGTTGAATGGTTCGGAGTGACGGAGATTGAGTTGCGTTGTCGCGATTTTGTTTTGCGATGTCCTTTTGTTGGTTGCGATCCCTGACCAGCACCCTCAACAGTCCGTGACCACGCCACGGTAGCTTTGGTCTTTACCGATTCGTCGACCTGCACCTCGTCCTTCTCTCCGGGTGACTTGTCCTTTTCCACACTGAAACGCTCGTTCACGACGTCGAATGTCTTTGAAGCTGCGTCACGAATCGAGTCCTGTGTCGGGACCTGCTTGGCGAGTTCACTGAGCAACTTGTGACATCGCTCGGCTGCCAAGGAGCACTTTGAGCAGAGATCGATGGCTTGCTTTGCAATCTCGATATAGTGCAGACACTCGGCGCGGTCCCTGCCTATGGGTCGTTCTCGGGTCACACAGTACAGGAGGATAGTTCCTCCAAAGAAAGTTGCATAAATCGAGAACCAGTGACCGAATGCAGTCGGCTCACTGATGAACAGTTCTTCCGTAAGC
This sequence comes from Taphrina deformans, assembly GCA_005281575.1. Classification (NCBI taxonomy): domain Eukaryota; kingdom Fungi; phylum Ascomycota; class Taphrinomycetes; order Taphrinales; family Taphrinaceae; genus Taphrina; species Taphrina deformans. Next base: position 272,500 of record RHGG01000001.1, read on the forward strand.
TGCAAGACACCAATCGCAGCTGACCTCGCCTTTTCGCCACATTTCCTAAACTCCTTCAATTCGGGCTCATTGGCAGACAAATAGTGTAGATAAGGTCGATGCAGTAGGATGTAGGCATGGTAATATGCATAGCGCAGTAATCTCGATTGTCGATAAGTCTCCAAGTCTAGGTCATGTAGCTTGGTGGTTGGTTGCAGCAGCTGGGGTAAGGCCTTTGACCACGCCTCCAAGCGATTGCTTAGTGATTCGATAGTGTCTAGAGACACGCAGACCGGGCTGGGACCATTTGGAGCGACGATAGGATAACAGCGGCGGACAATGGCCGCCATAATGGTCATCAACTTGGTGTACTCGTTGAAAGCCACGATGCTGCAGATCCTTTGCGCTTTCCCTTGCTTCTGTCCGTTTGTGCTAGCTGCTTCAAAGTCCTTATCCTCGATCTCAAGCGGCGGACTCTGGTCGTAATCTTCTTCTGCTATTGCACGAGGCAATCCGAGGATGGCATGGAGGAAGATTTCCACGTTCCGGATTGAGTAAAACATCTTTGAGCGCAGCTGTATCTCAGCAGAACTGAAGCTATCATCGTACTTGCGATGCAGTCCCATCCTTTGTGCGCAACGCAGAGCTGTGCCAAGATATGTCCAGCACGTCGACATGTTGCTAGTACTCTGTAAAAACAAGATTTGACAAAGCAGAGTCTGGAGTATGCCAGTGTTGGCTCTATCTAGTGGATCGACCAGTGATTTCGACGCTTGAAAGTACTGAAAGGCACGGATCCGTGGTTCTTCGATGCCCAGGTGCCCCACGATCGTGCCTACAAATAGGCAACCAACTGCCATGGAAGAATACAGCACACTCAAAAAGTTTTCATCGGTCGAGCAATCATCGTCATTGGCGTAATAGTCCTCGAGCTGCTTGTTGAAGGAGGGTTGATGCACAAACTGTATGATGCTGCAGGCGTTATTGAAGCAGAGGCGGGTAAGCTCACAGGCGGTATGATAATCGGGCAGCTGTATCTCATCTGCCTCCTCGTTCAAGTCACCACTTTCCTGCGATTGACCATTCGGAAGGGTTACATCGCTGTCTGACTGTATTTTTGAGCGATGCTTGCTCTTCGTACTCGATGTGGAAGTGCTAATTTTGTGCTGTAATCGGCTGGGTGAGCTGAATGGCTCACCTCGGACTGGAGGACCCCCATAACTTTCCACACCAAGCTGGCCAGAGACTGATTGTAGAAATACCGCCCCACTACTATTCCCGCGAAACTCAATGTTCCCTTCCTCGTCCTTGTTCAACTGCAATGAAGGTCCCAGCATCGACTCCAGGGAAGGCTGCTGAGCGACTGAGCTTTGCGAATCTGAGGATGAGAGTGTGCGATGCGGAGGATATACTTCCGGCTCATTGTCCTCCGTCTTGAGCTCGAGTTGTGGAGCATGCTGCCTAAGCAAGACCTCGTAGTGCGCGCACCGCTCCTCCAATCGCTCGAGATATCCTGGCGGTGGGTGCCGCCGTCGATTCGAGGGCTGGTCAAAGGTGCAATTGTAAGAATAGACGGTGCAATGAGTACATGGCATTCGTCCATCACATTTGATCTTTTTCCGCCTGCATTCATCGCAGGCCCTCGAAACCCTCCGTCTCTTCAGGGACTGTGTCTCTGGTACATCAGCCATCGTGTCTGTCTTCGTGCTTGCGAGGATTGAAACAGTTTTGAAATTTGCGCTTTCCCCGACCGTACAGTTGCGAGAAGCCGGTACTCGTGCCGGTGCCAGAGGAGTTTTAGTTGGTCAGGATGTAATTCCTACAGCCCCAGAGATACACAGCGAGGTGCTTGCTGGATTCTGGGCAATGTGAGGCAGGCAAGAGAGGAGAACGAGGAGGAAGGGTTGGTAGCACTGGTCCGAGAAAAGACAAGCAGGCGTAAGAGTCGGTCAGTCAATCGGTGCTCTTACGTCGGCGGGACGGAAGTTGCGCGTGAGCGGGCGGATGGATCTGAAGCGGCACATCCTGCCGAATCGGGCAGGGGTGAAGTCATCTGCCACGTGACGTCGATTCTTAAGCTTATTTCGGTGAAAATGCCCTTGGCCGTCGTCTACTCACATGGGCATCTTTTGTCATCTTCTCGTTCATATATACATATATATCTATATCCTGTATAGGCCCTGTACACTGGCATGAAGCACTTGCCAATCGCCCTCCCTCCGCTCAGACAGCCACCATAGTGACATCCTCCATCTTGTGTTCCTTCATCGGACTCTTCGACTCGTCCAATCGCCTGATCATGGATGCTATGGCCTCGCGCATGGTCGAGATCATGGCAACATGTTTCGCCTTGTCCGCCATGATGCTCTTCTCATCTGCTATGCTCATCTTTTCGACATTCTGAATAATGTCCTCCGGCTTGGAGTTTGTCACCGGCTTCTCAACCTTGACCGGGGTGTCCCGGATGCTCGACTCAGGCGCAACCGACGGAGCAGATTGCAGCTGTGAGATGTCGATCGTCCTGCGTGGCTCGTGATATCTTGCTCCCATATGCGGGGCAAGAATTGGGTTATTGTACACGGGCAGCTGGCCAATGTAAGGAAAGTTGGAGGCTGGATACATGTTACCGGCGACGGCCATGTTTGCACCTTGGGCATAATAATCCGGCAGAAGCGCATTCGGTACAGTCGGATACATTGCAGCGCCGTACTTGGGTGCTTGTACAGCATGCGAGCCACGGTTGACATCCGTCGACAACTGATACAGCCATTGGTCAATCTCGAGCAGATCCTGTTTGGTCTTCAACGCAGGCAGGTTGCAGTTGTAAGCCTGATCAGGATATGACCAATCATCAGCGATGTAGCCATTCAGTCCGGTCAGGCGTTGTGCCATAGCCATGTTGTATACTGGCTCGAGCCTCGATCGCTTGGCATCCTCAAAAAAGTCGTTTGCATAATCTTCATAGCCACGCTTCCGTGATTGGGAATATTGCTGTGCTGCAACCTGCTCGGGATATGAAGTAGAATACTGCACTGGTTCATCGTGCACGTACTGATGGTCACTTGGCAAAGCACTTGTGCAACGACGAGGCAAGAACCCATCGTAAGCGCCAGAGGAGCCGGCCGGCTTGGAGACAGACTTGTCCTGAGGGGCTTGATGCATCGAATGTCCTGAATTTATGCTCCTTGGGGAGTGCAAACCTGTACGATCGTACCCATTTGAGTTTGGCGAATAGCGCCCAAGTTCAACAGACTCGCTGCCCGATCCATGGCGCTCTGGGGTAAGCTCTGGTGTACGCAGCAGCACTGAATCGTCTGCGTGTGTCTTGACATGTTTCTTGAGATCCTGGGGCCGCTTGAACGCCTTACCACATGCCTTGCAGGCATGTGGTTTGAGTGGAACGTGGACTCGAATATGTGAAGTGATATGGTCTCTACTTCTGTTAACCATGCTCAAAAGAGATGAGCCACCTGGAACTTTACCTTTTGACGGTGACGATCTTGCAGTTTCCCCAGGCGCAAGTGAGGTTCAAATTGTTCGTCGACTTGCGGCCAATATGCGCATCGCATACGTGGTTACTGTCCGTGTCAGTCACGATCCAGAACGAGATGAAGGGCACATACTAGAGAGATTCAGCATCTGTAGAGACCTCGCCACAAGCTCCCCAATCGCAAACATAAGCAGAAGGAGCCATGAGGGACAGACAGCCGGTTGTACAAGACCGTGATTGTTCCTAGGAAGTTTCCTTGTAGAGTTGAGGGATGGGAATCAGAGGTAGAGTGGTTTGATGATGGTAAAAGTAAGCTGGCAGGAAGAAGCCGGAGCGGTAGACAACATACAAGCTCAGCAAAGTTGCTCAGCAGCAGGAAATGTCTTGGCACTTGGCGCGCTTGCACGTGTATCTCACCTGAGTGGAGCACTGAGTTTGGCAATACTGCCCGCTCCGCTTCCGATGCAGAAGATCCGCGGGTCGAACAGCAGAAGCTTGGAAGCTCCAGCAAATCCCCCGTTTCCCATGGATCCATCAAACCCTGTTTCTCGGTCTGGTCACTTTCCGGCTTTCTCTTGGCATCCTCAGCAAGGCTTAGCGCGCGCGCCCACCCCCTTCTCCTCCAGGAGTCTTACTCGACACACAAGGAGATGGAATGCCACGCCTAGGTACCTGGAGAGATAGATCCCTATAGACGTGCCCTGCAGGTATCGTAGTCAGAAATGAATCGATTGGTGTCAGCTGCCAAACACTTTTGTATTCGTGGCGGCTCAAGAGAACGAGACCTCCCTCCCGTGCCACGCTTCATCACATTCAATCTGACACAAGCCTGCAGACATCATCCTCTAATCTTTGGCGTCTGTAGAGTCGTGAGGTGTGTTTGTGGGATTCCAAGATTTTTTCTTGCTTAAATGCACAATTGCCAAGAAGGTTGAAATTCCAAGGGCAATTGTGAACAATGCCCATTGTGTGGACATGCTCATCACACTCGCAGCACTGATCTTGCAACTCAGAAGTAGTCCTCGTCGAGTGACACTGGGAGGTGTCAACGACCCAGAGGCCGTGCATGTACTTCTTGGCCAGGCAATCGTTGACCATAGCCAAGACATGAACGTCATGCTTGCATTGGCGCTGTCAAAGGTAAACATAAGCTGGACTGAGTCAGACGTCGTGCTGCCGTTGAGGGAAACAATCTTACGATGATTCCCTTCCTGTCCAGGGGTTTGAGATGCAGATAGCCCATCAAGGACACGGACACCAAGCTGCAAACGGCTACACTGAGACTGAACAGACCTGCTGTCTGAAGCTGTACAAGGCCTATCTGGTCTCTGCTGATTGCCCGGTATCGCGGGACTCCAACGTCTGTCTGCGCCTGTCCATGAACTTGCTGAAACTTCCACATTTCGTACATGCTCAGTAAGTTCAGGGCCATGGTCACGATTGAGATCGGTATGAGTATGACCCTGACGATCGCTTGAACGCCAATGAGCAACTTTATCAGCATCTTATTTTGTGCGCCTTGCTTGTGCACAACAATCTTGCCACAACACATTTGGAGGATTTCTCAAGAGCATCTATATGCCCTGTGGGAATGAAACAATGACAATTACATGTCTTACGTCGATTGAACTAACGTCGCTTGTCTAACAACCATGAAACAACAATATGGAGGAGACAAAATGATGTTACTGTTCATAGACAGATGGACAGACAGACAAATCAGGCTTCCAAGTCACTTTCCTGGGCTGCTGATTGCAACTGATCACCTCTGATCATCGTATTGATCGGGGATATACGGGAGGAAATGAAGTGTTTCCTGTGCCATCCCGCTCGCTCACCTTCCAGACTTTCAAAGGATTTCCTTGCGCTTTGTGTGTCGTCGGTCGAGAGAATTACCCAAAAATTTGGCAAACTTTCTTTGCAAGCACCGAGCGTGACCAACTCTTCATCCCAGTCTGTCGCATCAGTTGTTCCTTCTTACAACCCGGCCTCCCTTATCCTCTTCGATCACACCCCATATGTCAGTCGCCGACACCATCTCCAGACTTGCTGCCGGACTCAATTTCAGCAGCGGCTCCAACCAGGACGAGAACAATTCTCTCTTCGACAACACAAACTTCACCAATCAAGCTCAATCGACGCAAGTAGCCAGTGCCGATCAAGAGGAGACTGACGAGCTCAACTTTGCCGATGCGCAATTGACCTTGCGTGCCTTGGTCTCAACGAAAGAAGCTGGTATAATCATTGGAAAAGCTGGCAAGAATGTTGCCGAGCTCAGAGAGAGCACCGGCGTCAAGGCAGGCGTGTCCAAGGTTGTACCCGGTGTACACGATAGAGTTCTGACAGTGACCGGCTCACTGACGGCGGTCACCGAGGCCTACACTCAGATCGCCCAGACATTCCTCGACAACCCTCTCAACGCCGAGAATCCGACCCCTCTCACACAAGCTACCTTGAGATTACTAGTATCTCACAACCTCATGGGGACAATCATTGGCCGTCAGGGAGCCAAGATCAAAATGATCCAGGACTTCTCGGGCGCACGTATGGTGGCATCGAAGGAGATGTTGCCTCAGTCCACAGAAAGAGTTGTCGAGGTTCAGGGAGAGCTCGCAAACGTACAGAAGGCGCTGTGGGAAGTCGGAAAGTGCCTGGTCGAGGACTGGGAGCGAGGTGTCGGCACGGTGCTTTACAACCCAGCAGTCCGACTGTCACCAACCTCCACTGTCGTTGCGCCGACCCTTGCAAATGGGGTCATCCCAGCACAGGGTGCTCCAGGAAACTATCTGCGATCACACCGAGCACCACGAACCGGCAACCCTTCTCTCGACTTTAACGGGTCTGGTCAGGATCAGAACGCACGAGACTCCGGCAATGGCGACTACAAGACACAGAACATCAGCATCCCAGCTGAAATGGTGGGCTGCATCATCGGGAAAGGTGGAGCCAAGATCACCGAGATCAGACGTTCTTCGGGATCCAAGATTGCCATTGCCAAGGACCACGACGAGTCGAATGAACGACTCTTTACCATTTCCGGATCCCAGGCCAACAATGAGAAGGCACTCTTCCTCATCTACCAACAACTCGAGTCGGAAAAATCACGAAGGGCCTCGGCGGAGGAGTAGAAGCCGAATCAAAAATTTGATGATGACCACCTTATGAATATCAGCATAAAACAAAATCTCACCTTATTCTCATTGGTATATAAACAACTTTTTTTCCCTCTCTCCTCCTCTCTCTCCCATCCTTTTCCCCAGTATTTCGCCACGTCTACGCTATGCATTTTTGACTGTACGTCCCCATCTATGCTCTGCACCATGTCGACCAATTTGTGATGGGAATGGATGCATTGCGCCTTTCTGTCCCTCGGTCGACCCGTATCGGGGTCATCACTTTTTCCCGAGGTCCTTTGGGTCCTTCAGCTGCTCGAGCGTGTCCTTCAGGCTGGCCTGTCCGGACCCTCTGGGTTGCGGTTTCGGGGTCGCGGCGCCGGGTGCCCAGCCGATCATGAAGAGGACACTAAAGGTGGCGGGGAGGGTGCCGTCCGGGTTGCCGTGGAGTTGGCGGTAGATGGCCTGTGCGGCGAGGAGGGAGTCCCGGGAGAGGGGTCCGCCCGGCCGGGCAAGGACGGCACTGCTCTCGCCCATGGCGTGCAGGTCGGCGGCGAGGGAGAAGAGGTCGGGGTAGTCGACGACGATGTCCTCGACATCGATCGTGGTCAACTTGAAGCCGGCCCGGTTGAGGAGGGAGCCGACGTCCTTGACGTCCGTCATCGGGCTCACGCGGGGCGCGATGCCGCCGTGCCGGTCAGACTCGGCGAGCTGGAGACTCGTCCGCAGCTCGAAGAGCGTGTCCCCCCCAAACATGGCCCCCAGGAACGCGCCGTCCGGCACGAGGGAGCGGCGGATCTGGATGAGGGCCCCGGGCAGGTCGTTGACCCAGTGTAGCGCCAGGCTCGACACGACCGCGTCCACCGACCGCTCGGCAAAGGGCAGCGACTCCTCGTCCACGCAGGCCCGGTCCACCGCCAGCCCGCCGTAGCCCGACACCCCGTCGCGCGTCGCCAGCGGCATCGACAGGTCCGTCACCGTCATCCTCCCGATCCTCTCCCTCAGCGGACGACCCGTGCTGCCCCTTTCCCCCTCGTCCTCCTCCTTGCTCCGGTCCCGCGCCAACGAGCGGGCAATGTGTCCGTTCCCACCCCCCAGGTCCACGAGATGCGAAAAGTCCCGTTTCAGGAAGAGGAGACGGTCCACTATCCGGTCCGCCACCTCGTCCTTCAAGTAGTCCGACTGTCGGTTCGCCTCGACGTCCGCCGCCGCCCTCGTACGCTGTAGTTCCTTCACCCGACGGTCGAAAATCGCCGGCATGCCGCCCGAGGAGGATTGACTCGCAAAGTGCCGAACATGACGCACACACGATCGAGAGGACAACATCTCTCCGGCAAGTCAGATGTTTCCGTTCGGTTCCGAGAGTTTTCAAGGATATCAGCAGCGAGCAAGGAATATGGTTTATGCGAGAACAGGTTTTGGTGACATCAGGAGAGTCTCCAAATTTTCGGCTCCACATGATTGCCCCGGTTCGTGACAAAAAAGAGATTCTGTAAAAGCATTCAAATCACTTGCTACCCTCGCCCTTTCTTCAACCTGTCCCTCAACTCATTCTTCTTCACCTTTCCCGTGCTCGTCTTTGGCAGCTCCTGCAGGATGATGACCTCCTTCGGCCTCTTGTACCCGGCAATCAGGTTCTTTGTGTGGTCGAGGATGTCGTCCACAGTCACTTCCGACCTCAACGTCACAAACGCGACTGGAACCTCCCCCCACTTTTCGTCCTTCTTCGCCACCACTGCACATTCCAGGACCTTTGGGTGCTGCAGGATCGCTGACTCGGTATCGATGGACGAGATGTTCTCTCCGCCGGAGATGATGATGTCCTTGCCCCGATCCTGAATCTCGACCGAACCGTCCTCGTGCACCACCGCGAGGTCACCGGTCATAAAGTACTTTTCGGCATTGAACGTCTTCCGTGTCGCTTCGGCATCGTTGAGGTACCCCTTCATGACCATGTTGCCATGGATGGCAATCTCCCCCAATTCTGTGCCGTCCCACTGGACTTCTGACAACTGGCCCGTCGAGGCGTCAGTCTTGACGACCTTTGCGGAGGACGCGGTCGAGAAGCCGTGGCCTTGCCTAGCCATAAGCTTGTACCGAGCCTCGCCCTGCTCCGACCACTCCTTGATGTACGTGCCCTTCATCACCGGTCCATACGTCTCTGTCAGCCCGTACACATGAACGGGAGCAAAGTTGTGCTCAATCAGGGCCTTGAACAACGAGGGCGACGGAGGTGATGCAGCTATCGTGACTCGAACTGGCGACCCGAGTTTCTCACTCGCTTCGTGTGCCATGAGTAATGTGCAGACGGTCGGCGCACAGCACATGTTTGTGATTCGTTCCTCTCTCAAGAGTTTCCATATCAAGCCGTAGTTCATCTTTCGTAAACAGACATGAGTGCCTGATCAGTCAGTCGCAGTAGTGACAGATGGTTCTGCACTCACCCATGGCTAGAGTCACTGCCCAGGGGTACAACCAGCCTGCAGCATGGAACTAGAACGAATTAGCAAAATGCAGGGCGCGCTTCTCAACCTCTCACCATCGGGAGTGTCCACAGGTATCGACACGCATTGTTGCCAAACACGTCTGCACAGTTGAGACTCGAGTCGATCAGATTGCCGACTGCTCCGAGGTATACACCCCGATGCGAGTATTCCACGCCTTTCGGGTTCCCCGTCGTACCACTACGATGATCAGTCTCTTGCCCTCTTGTCGGGTTGTGAGGCCATACCTGGTGTAACAGATACCGATCGTCTCGTCCTCGTCCACATGCTCGTACGTCAGTCCGTCCCATCCCTGGCCGTTGTCCAGACTGCTCCCTTGACGGACACAATCCTCGTACTGCCCCGTCTCGCCATCGGTGTCTTCGTCGATGATTATCCGCAAGTCCATGTCCGATACCATGGCATAGTACTCTCGATCGACAATGAGTGTGCCGGCGCCGGAATGCTTCACAATGTACTGAATCTCATGCTTCTGCAGACGGTAGTTGACCGCCGCAAAGACTCCCCTCGCTGCGCCAATGGCAAAGTAAGCCTCAAGAATCATGGGCGTGTTTGATGCCAGCAGAGCGACTGTCTTGTTGCCCTGCTTGAAACATTCTTCGCGAAGATAGTATGAGAGATTCTTCGCCCTCTCTGAAAAAGTCGCATAGTTCCGCTCGATTCGCGTATCTGTCGATGTGTAGTGCAGGATCGCTTGTTGTCCCGGATTGATTTGTGCGGCTTTGTACAGGAAATACGTAGGATTCAGCTCGTGCTTATTGTGTACCAAAGGTTTCGGATTTGACTTGTCCGCGCTCAGGTGAGCAGCCAATTGCTTCAGACGATCCATATCGGACACACTATGTCGTCGTTCGATAAGAAGCACAGCACGAAAATCCTACAATCAAGCTTGTGGCAGGTTGCAGGTTGTGTTCATGTCAAGGTTCCACAAAAAAGCGGAGCAGTGCACCCCCGCAATCTGGGGTTTGCTGACGTGTCTGGGGAACTGAATTGGTTGCTATGTACACTGTATGTGCCATGCCGACTCTCCACGCACATCTATGTAGTGGTAGCGCCGTCCGGCGGTACTGCTTTCGCGTCGTCTGCAGCCTTCTTTGAGAACAACCTCAGTCTGAGTTCACTCAATTTTTGCTTGAGTCCCTTTTCGATTGGCGCATCGGAGACCAGGACGATTCTTCGAGACAAAAGATTGAACATGCTCCCAAAGCACAAAGCTACTACAGTGCAAGTTAAGATAATGACATTGTAGGGCATAGAGAAATCAGGGGTAGGTAGACTCAGCAACTGACTGGTAGTTCGTGTGACGTACTCACCAGAGTTCATGATGATGACAGCAGCACTACTTGATTAGAGTGGCACGACTGACGACCTTGTACTTACGGAACGTCGAAACCGCGATTAGCATCCGGGGGATACTCGGCATAACGCAGAACTGTCCGGTCAAAATCGAAAGTGACCAGGGCAGTCTCTTGAGCAGGTACACGCATCCTTAATTCGAGATGTGTAGGTCGAAGTCTGTCCTTGGCTGGCTTGTATCTCGTCTCGAGGATGATGTCCTCGTGGTTCGTTCTCAAAGAGTGTAGATATGGCCGCATGAACCATGGCAAGACGGAGAAGTATATCAATTCGACTTCTTCATCTTGCTTGTTTGTGACCGACAACGTGATTTTGCCGTGCAATGCTGATCCGTGTGAAGTAAGTGAACGATATATCTCTATTGGTGCGGGCTTAGCCACTGGATCCGAGCTATCTGAGTACTGCAAATTCAAGTGATCGGCTTGGAGTTGGTAGGAAGACATATTCTCTGTCCTTGACGGCGAGTTGGGCACCAAACGAGTGTTCCGACCGTGATGGACAATGAGAGCTGGTGCCTCCTTCTCTGCAAGAGCACAATAGCCCTTTAGTGACTTGCCAAAGACTTGCGCGAAGGACCAATCGGAAAAGGACCTTCCATCCTGTGGAAAGCAAGTGACATCCGAGGTGTAAAACTTTCCGTCCTGACAAATGAGTTCCTCTTCTGGCTGTGAGGCTGGCAGTGGGTCTCTGGCACTTGATAAGGCTCTGTTGAGATCGAAGACCATGTCAATATGCTGTAACACTTCGAGGTGATCTCCTACTCTGTGTATATCCACAGACAGAGCAGACCAATCAGTATCAAACATCTTGTGGCCCGTCAGTAGTGATGATATGCCAGCACGTCCCTTGCACGGCAGTAGCTTGAGGAATGGGGTCAGATTTTCCGTGCAGATCGTTTCAGAGGGTAAAACACCATAGAAGATGTCCCCCTGATTATGGTCTCGAAATGCCCATTGTGGTCGGACAGTTCGTGTGGTGTCGATGAAATTCATGGATGCACAAAACAGACCTGACAAGGAATTGACCAAGGACGTCCAGTCCTTCTCTGCATCCTCAGAGACAATGTCTGCCCAAACTTCAATGCCTGTACCACCAATCTGTTGACCTTTACGTGGCAGTGCTCCCCAGATCTCGTGATTCCAGCGACCTCGTGTGAAGCGCAAATGAAGAGCCACGACATTCGACCTTCGTGTAACCTTCAAGAGTGATCGGGGCAGAATGCCATAGTGATTCGAATCTGCCTTGAGAATATCTCGAGTCTCGAAACTGAAAGAAGTGTGTAAATAGTTGTTGGGCAGCGGTTGAATCTCCAGGATCTCATTATAGGAGCCTAATGTGGCACCCACCAGAGCTAACAAAAGCCATTTGGCAAGAAAGCAGGTATCAAACATTAGTCCATAAAGGAAAGTTACGGATGCTCAGTCGCAGACGCGTCTTCTCAATCTAAAAAAGCCCAGGAAACACCATGTCGGCACGCAGTCGCTATCTGCAGTAGTGATGTTGTATTCAGATGCGTGCTCCCATCCACGAATGGAGTGGAATTGATTTTGTGGAGACGGCGACTTGGCTGGGAATTTTATCATGATCAGTAATTGGATCACTTTCCATTGTTCTTCCCACTACCGCAATGATGCTGCTCGACAGGCTTGACTCAAGGCTTCTTGCCCCAGACCGACATATACTTCTGACTCTAGACTATATCCTCTATCATTTGATACACAGGCATACATTTCTGCAGTGCCGTGGTCGGGACTCACTCGAGTCCCTTTTGCATGAAAAAATCATTACAAGCTCTAGTTGGTCTATAGGACATAATCCTCCTGCTGTTGTTCTCCCTCGTCCTTCCTGAGGTTGCGAAGTGTGATTAGTACTCTGTGTTATTACCAAGCATTGCGATTGGTTGTCACATTACCAGCATCGGTTTCATATTCTCCGGTAAAATCCATCAATTACACAATATTTGGATTAGCACGTCCACGATTGATCTCTCCCAGTCGATCTTTTGCACTGCCTATGGTCTTGTTCACTTGTGATCTGAGGTTGGACCATACTGAATTCATGCCGTGCGATGCCTGACTCGATTGATTCACTTCGTCTTCCTCGTAAGCAGTGTAACTATGCAGAAATGGCACAGTGTCGCCGTCGTCCTCATTGTCGTGATCTCGGGCGTCGTGATCAATCCTTCGTAAAGCCGAATTGTTCGGTAGTTCACCATAACGGGCAGAGATCTCACTGCGAAGCTGGTCTCTTCCCTCCGCCGCAGAACCAATTTCGTCATCATCATTGTCGTCAATCCAACTGCCTGCGAAGCCAAACGTCCTTTTGAGCCGATCATAGGAATTACATAGTGTGAGTAACACAGGCAGCAATATGTACAGTGGAAACCAATTGTTGAAAGCTGTTCCCAGTGGTTGTAAATCGATCGCCTTGGCCAAGAATTGTGAGAATGTCGAATAGTCGCGAAAGGTTTGTGGCAAAAGTGTGACGAAGTTGTAGGACAGTGGGATAGTCACCCTGCAACAATACGAGGCATAAAAGAACAGACTCGATTGTGAAGTATGTCCGTGGTCAAGTAAAGCGTACCTGTCGAATATCTTCAGTCGTAGCAGAGTTGCGTAACAACAGCAAGCCATATAAGCTAGCAGTAGCGCTGACCAGATTTCTATGTTCCAGGTCGTGATTGGAAATGTAACGAATCTCAGAAACGGTTCATCTTCGTTGATCAATATCTCAGCCCACAACACTGCGGCGGATAAAAGCGCTGCACAGATGGCAACAAACTTCTTCACCAGTGGCAGGCCAAAGACATAATAATAGTATGCAAGCTTCGGCGATAGGCGAGAGCGAAATGTCCTGTGGTGCAAGACGTGTTCTGAATTCAAGTTTGTGCAGTCCAGTAGATAGGTATACTGTGACACCAACTGATTCCATTCTGCGGTATACCTTTCTCGCTTGTTGTTGCGGATTTTGTTCATGAGGTCAGCCATCTGTGCCTCTGTCGGGTCTTTCTGTGATCTACTCATACTGATCCATGTTGACGAATTTCTTGAGCGAGTAGAACGGGTCTTTGCCACCGCTGCGGGAATGAGGTTACTCATGTCCTCTAACCATTCCTTATCTGCAGTCGTCTTTTCCAAGGCGACCACTTGGGAGGCTAATTCTAATTCTTCTGTAATGGCATCCTCGAGTTTTTCATGAACGCTGCTTGAGCGAATCTCGAGTTCGCGTACTTGCACTTTATAGTCAGCGGAACGCCAGATCCTGCGAGGTATGTTGACAAGACCGTGACCAAGAAAATTGATTGCAAGGAAAAGACCCCAAGTATTTGCCAGGGCGATCAGCAACGACTTGAAATCACTAAAAGATCTCAGGTCGGTGTTTAGGAGAATGTATGCAACGCCGAAGAGGCCGACGAGGAGGTACAGGGCTTGATAGCGTAAATTCTGACGGATTGAAGACACAAGACGCTGCCATGGCTCCTTGTAGCCTGACTCCACGAAACTTTGCGTGATTGGTAATATAGTCAACGTCAGACTGAAGGACAGCCAATATGAGGCGCGCCAGATCTTCAACAACACGGTGTGATCGAGGTACGAGATGGGCAAGGACTCCCTATCTTGAACTGCATCTGCTCTGCCACTCGCCAAGTCGATGGGCAACAGCACAACAGTAAATGTCGGAATGAGGAAAGCGACAAAGGCTAATAGTGAGACATAAGCCGGTATCACGTTCAGCTTAGTGACCTTCGCAATAAATGCCAGAACGGCCACGGAGACAGCAAGAAAGCCTGCGGCGAGGATGATCCACATGCTGCACTACCTGTGCGCAGAATCCGGCCTTCAATACGATCGTCGTGCGAGTAGCGATCTTGACTCAATTCGCCGCGAGAGCCATGTCCTAATCCATACCAAGCCTTTCAGTCCTTTTTGAAGTCGAGATGGCTAGACCGTTGTCTGCAAGATTGCCTCTCGTTGATATGCTTGTTTGTCGCTTGGTCGGAGATGAAACTTCCTTTCACTTCGGTAATCGAAGAGGCCGAATGGGCAACAGTAGCAACAATAATAGTAAGTTGTTCTTCGCTTGTGTCTTTTATTTGGCGACTGATGTCCTTTGGAAGTCTTAATCACCCACCTACACTTGACGCTTGGATGGCAAAGTCGAACTCGCCGTACGGCTCCGCATTTAGTTTACCCATTACACTTTGAGTTGCATCTTGAGCTCCAATGAGGTCAGCTATAGAAGGACTATATCTACAGACATTTGACCTCGTCATGGTAGAAGAAGCAACTCTATGTACGTGTAGGTCTACTGGTTCTTCTTGGGGATGTGTAGACATGAATCAGTCAAGTCATACAAGATTACGAGTCATTTTCTTCCTCATCTGAGTCTGGCTCCTCGACCGTGACCAACTTTGTCTTGAGTTTGTGCTCCTCAACCGCGGTACCCAGAAGCAATGCGATGAGCGCACTAGCAATGGCCAGCTTGAAAACGTCCTTGTATTGTCAGCTCAGTGGTTCAGGCAGGTGCTTGTCCTGAAATACTTACGTGCATGCAATCCACGTACGTCCCCAGAACTCTTTGCCGCTCCTCAGGAGTAAAAATGGCTGCGTTCCATATGGTATTGATGTCTCTCTTGATCTCCTCGACTACTCCATGGCTCAAGAAAGAAAGTCGCTTGGTCAACAAGGTGTTCAAGACACTATTTGAGACACTGATGCCGAGTATAGACCCGGTGGAGCGAAACAAATAACTCGTCCCAGTGGCAGCAGCCATGTCTTCTGGTTTGATAGCCGATAGCAACGCTATCAAGTTTGCGGTGAGAAGACCAGCATAACCGAAACCTCCAGGAACGAGATATAGCAATTGCTGCGGGACAGTACAGTCCGCACCGAGAGTCGATACCAGGACGGTCGAGAGGATCAGAATCACCCCGGATGTCAGTAACACCCAGTAGTACCGACCTGTCTTGTTCATGAGCAGTCCTATACCAAGAGACGCACAAGATCCACCGAGTGCCGCTGGAATGAGTCGCTTTCCAGCCATTCCGGCACTAAAATTCATGACTGCACGATAGAACAGTGGCAAGTTGAAGACCAGCACAAAATAACTTGCAGAACTGAAAAAGTTGATCAACGCTGTCAGAAGAGGTGTCCGCTATCCTTGTCAGATTTTCCTCAACTTCTGGGCGAGATGTCTCACGGCTGTCATCAAGCGCATCGGCATTATTGGTTCTCTGGCAAACTTGGCCTCAATCACCACAAACGTAATGACTAATATGACGAATGCACTGAGCAGACAGATCGGTATCACTGATAGCCAGGGAACCATGTTGCCCCCTATATTGAATCCGAGTATCAGGCAGCATACAGCCACAACTATGCAGATTGAACCGCCAAAGTCAATTCTCTTGAGCCGACTTTCCGGAGTGTCCGTATTGCTGGAGCCAGGCTGCTGAATGTTAATGAACGTGATGACCATGAACAATGATATGAAGATCAATGGAATCTGTATGCCAAATCCCCAACGCCAGCCAATAGTGTCGGCAAGGATGCCACCTGGATGGTCAATCAAATTGCATGAGTGACCGCGCGATTGAAACTTACCAATGGGGGCACCCAACGAGCTTCCAGACCCAAAGACAATGTTCATGATACCCTGGTATATACCACGTTGTCTGACTGGCACTAGATCCGACAGGATAACCACGCCAATGACATTGAGTCCACCGCCGCCAATACCTTGCACTGCCCTACCGGCTATGCACCACCAGAGTGTGGGGGAAAGTGTGCACATGATTGTACCAAAGAGGAAGACAGTATTGGCGAACAAGAGACAATTCTTTCGTCCATAGATATCGCTGAGTCGGCCATACAGAGGTTGCAGGGCGGTGTTGGATAGCAGATAGGCAGTCGCCAGGTAGGAGGTCTGATTGAGGGCATTGAAGCTTGCACCGATGGTTGGATAAATTGCAGCGACCACGGTCTGGTCGAAGGCTGCAAGGAATGAGCCTAGTGCGATAGCACAAATGGTGATGCGCAGATGTCTCCGTGCGCCCGCTTCGTCGTCCTTTTTGTGTATCAGAGGTTGACTCTCGTCAATCTCGACCCTTGTAGATGCCATGATCTCAAAGGATAGCAAGTTTAGTGGCTACAAAAGGACTGAGCACTAAATGAGTGTGCGACGCAATGCTTGTATGTGCTGTCTGACCATACAAATGGGATTCCCCGAGGTCGCGAAGTGCAGGTATGGCGCGAGATTGTTCAATAATCAGTACTGCCAGGGCTTTCTGCTGCTGAGGGGGCACTACCTCTAGAAATACAATTGTCGCTACCGCTAAACAGATGAGAAAGGAAGGAAGGAAGGAAGGCCTCACTGATACGGAAAGTCGAAATCGCGATCCTCCGCCGCGCCGAAGCCCCCAAAAAGCCTCATAAAGCGCCACCATCCCATCTGCTCAGAATTTTTGGTTTCTCGTGTTTATGGAGCCGGCGCTTGGTCTCTGCGTCGCCGCACGCTTCGTCCTTTTCTCCCCTCGTTCGTCTCTATGCTCTCGTCTCCTGGGTCTGGTGTCGATCGACCTTGGTGAACCAATTCGCTAGTGGTCAGCAGTTTTTGTCTGCGGGAGATTGACGTCGACCAGACATCTTCAACATGCCCACCAGGCAATCCAAGAAACGCAAGGCTGATGCTGTTGAGGACGATGTGATTGACCTGTCAAGTGCCAAGACTGACGCGGAGGCTCGTCAACACTCTTCTTCCGGATCAACCAAGGATGGCCAACCTGACGCGACTGGCCAATCAAATGAAGAATCAGCACAACGACCGCAAAAGCACGCTTCTCGTGGCACAAACCTGACGAATCCAACAACAATCGATCTCGATGCTCTGCCTGATCGCCGACCCGTGATTGAGATTGGTTCGGACGAGGAGGAGGAGGAGTTTGTGCCTGATGAGGAATACTCGTTACATGAATACATTGGCAGTTTCCATACCAAGGTTCGTTCGAAAACTATGCCCGACGCAGGACAGCGGCTGATGGCAGTATAGGTGGTCGGCATTCAGTACTACAGAGGTCAGGTCACTACGCATGAAAGTGTACGTTGACCCGGTCTCTTTTTGTAATCCACTGATATGCTAGGTGTTCCTGAGGCGCGAGCCGAACAATGCTTATGATCGTAATGCAATTCAGGTGCTCAATGTCAATTCGGCCCAGGTGGGACACCTTCCTGCTCGAATCAGTCTTGGACTTGCGCCCTGGCTCGACAATCGTGTATGCCTGGTGGAGGCTGCAGTCAAGGCCAAGAAGCAAGTCTATTCGATACCCATCACCATAGACGTCTTTGCACACGGTAGTGTGGCAAGTCAGATTCCAACCGCATTGGCCCGTGCTGGCATACAGCTACAACAAGTGGACCAATCTCGCCGCGTGACAGATGGTCCTACACAGACTGCCGGCAACGTGATTGATCTCGAGGCCTTGCGTGCAGGGTCCACGACTGTGAGCACAAGACAAGCTACTGCTCTCTTGGACCAATTGTCAGTAAAGACAAAGGATCTGCAAGCGATGAGACAAGCGAGGCAACCTGGTCGACTCAGGACCAACCTCCTCAACTACCAGTTGCAAGGTTTACATTGGATGGTCAGCAAGGAAAATCCTTCATTACCGACCGGTAAAGACCTGGTTCAGATGTGGAAGTGCGCAAAGAGTAGCTCTGGTTATGTCAATGTGGCTAGTAACTTTACCACGGATTCTGAGCCTGTAATGGGACGTGGCGGTCTGCTAGCAGATGATATGGGTCTTGGAAAGACCTTGCAAGTACTAGCATTGATTGTTTCCCAACAACAGGATGTGCCCGATCTCAAATTGATCGATGATCATACTTCTCGTGCCGTCAAGGACAAGTATTCGAATGCGACACTCGTCCTTTGCCCGGCAAGTCTCATGACCAACTGGGCCACACAAAGCAGCGAGCACGTCTCGAGAGACAATCCCATCGATTTGGAGATATATCATGGCAAATCGCGGTCGGCAAAGAAAGTACTCGAGTCCAAAGAGCTCATCATCTCGACATATGGCACACTGAAGAGCGAATATAAAGCAATGCTGGCAGATAAGAAGAGTCCCAAATCGGGACTGTTCTCAGTCCGCTGGAAGCGAGTCATCCTCGATGAAGCACATCAGGTAAGTCGGCACAAAGTCATGCACGTTCAAGCCTGACCTTGTGTAGATCAGGAATCCAAAATCACAGGTATCTCTAGCCGTCGCAGCCTTGAAGAGTAGTCGACACTGGGCATTGACAGGCACACCGATCGTCAACTCGTACAACGATCTTGGTTCAATCATTAGATTCGTCGGCTGGAGTGGTGGTCTGGAGAGCCCAGAGATCTTCAATGCCAAATTGACGCGAAAGCTCCTTTCACCGGGACCAGATGTGCAGAAGGAAGCAGTCAAGTTGATTCAGATTCTCATGCAAGATCTGTCCCTCCGACGTCGCAAGGATATGGAGTATAATGGCCGAAAACTGATTGATCTCCCAGAATTCAAGGAGTACCACCACAAGCTCAAGTTTGCGACGACTGAGGAGGCGGATATTTATGGGAAATTGGCCAAGCAGGCACAAGGGATCCTGCGGATCGAGTCAAAACAGTCTCAAGTACTCGAGATTCTGCTACGTATGCGTCAAGCATGTTGCGCGAAGGCTTTGATCAGCGAAGAACGTCTGTTGGCACTGGACAAGCTGGACTCTATGGACTCGGTCGAATTCACGGACGAGAACAAGGCTCTGCTGTGGGAATTCCTCGCACTGGCGGTAGAGTCACAAGAGACATGTCCAATCTGTCTCGAATACCTGAGTGAGCATGGCCGTGATCCCGTCGTCACGCACTGCAAACACGTCTTTTGTAAGGTGTGCATTTCGGCTTCCATCGCGAGCAAGGAATCGTGCCCGCTTTGTCGGGCCGACCTGAGACAAACCCAGATACTCGAGTTGCCCTCGAAACCTGTCGAGAGCAAGGAAGAGGCTCTGGACGACGAGGGTGTCGGAGAGCCAGGCAGTTCCACCAAGATTACCGAGCTGATTCGGCTCTTGCGGGCCATCAACAGTCAGGATGCGACCAACAAGACGGTCGTCTTTTCGCAATGGACCGGACTCCTGGACCTGGTGCAGGCTCAACTCGGCAAGGAGGACATGGTAGTCTGTCGCGTAGACGGCAGCATGTCCCTCCGGGCCCGCGACCAGGCCATCGCTCGACTCCAGGACCGGAGCGGGGAGGGGGCGACTGTCCTGCTGGCGAGCTTGGCAGTCGCTTCCGTGGGCCTCAACCTGACGGCGGCCAACTCGGTCATCCTCCTGGACCCGTGGTGGAACGCCGCAATCTCGGACCAGGCGGTCGACCGTGTCTACAGACTGGGTCAGACGCGGGAGGTGTCGGTCTACAAAATGGTCATCGAGGACTCTATCGAGGAAAAGGTCCTCGAGATCCAGGACAGGAAGCGAAAGATGACGGCGACCATCGGTGCCGGGCAGAGCAGGGCGCAACAGGTCGAAGCGCGACGGGCCGATCTCGAGACACTCCTCGGGCCATGATGGACAACATTACTATCGATGGAATTAGTGTAAAGATTACCGTATTCCCGACTCCCCCCACACACCACCATCACGAACCCGGTGAATCACGGCAGGTACACGCTGGAATTTCCGCTGTTTGTGACATTCAGGATGGTGCATCCGGTATGACTGTACCCGCCGTTCAGGACATCGGAAATGAACCTGAACGTCCGCGAATCGCCGTTTGCCATCTCCGTGGCGTGCATGCCGACCGTGTTGCGGTTGTACACGATATTGGCGCCGATACCGCAGTACCGCGCAATCAACCTGTCCGTGTCCACCACCGGACTCAGTTCGTCGCCGATGGCCTTGTACGCAAACACGGGCATCTGCGGCACGCCGTGGTAGCCCATGATGCCGTCTCGGTTGATGACGGCGACCGCCATCGTGCTGGCGAGATCGGCGGCCCCGTCGACAAAGTAATCCGTGATGTTCTGGTTGGCAAAGGTGACGATGGTCCCGACCAGGGAGAGGTTCCTGGCACTGAAGAACGTGGTGGCATTGTAGGGCCCGGTCGTCTTGAGCTGGCTCGTGAGGACGTCGAGGTACCCGGGATACTGTGTCGCGAGGCCGATGATGGCAGACACGATGATGCCGGCCGTGAGCGTGCCGTCGAGGGCAGCCATCACACTCGTCACGTTCGGGGTCAGGCCCCCGAGGGCGGCCCCGGCAAACGACAGTTCCGGCGCATACGCCTGCTGCAACTCGGCCGCCCACTCGGACGCGAGGGCACCGCCAGAGTACCCTGCCATTGCGTACGTCGCATCTGGGCCCAACCCGAACCCGGCCGCCAGGACCGCTCGGACACCGTCGAGGGTCGCATGGCCCGACAGGACACCCGCCGTGTACGACGCGAGTGGGCCCTCGTAGTCCGGCGAGGTCACGTACCAGCCCCGGCCCAGGCCGGCCCTGATGTCCGCCTGGTTGCCGCCGTACAACGCATACGAAGGACCGGCGTCCACGTTGGCCGAGTCGTACGGGATCTGGTAGGACAGCAACTTTGAGCCGTTGGCGAGCCGGGGCACAAAGAGGGTCGTCACGGCCGAGGTCGGCCGGTACTGCGAGTCTGTCGTCCGGTAGAGGATGTGGTACGCCGCACTCGCGTTGAAGAGACTCGACAAGTTCCCCGGCGCGACCCGCACACGCAGAATCGAGCCCGGAGCCGCAGTCTCGTAACCCACCGGCGGGACATTGAACGGGTCGATGCTCGGTGGCAGGATCGTCTGTCCCCAGACCAGGGCGATGCCGGTCAGCACGGCCAAGAGAGTGAACCGCATGCCTGAACTTTTTTCTTCACTGCGTGTGGAACAGGATGCCTGTTGTGGCAAGGGTCGAGGGAGTGAACCGGACACTTATGCTGGCACCACCAAACTTCTCTCTGGCGAACAAAGAGCAGGGTTACCCGAGCCGCGCCATTTCCGGCGAAAAATTCCTGGAGAAATCGAAATCTTGGGGGTTCCAGAAGCGGGGTCCAGGATGAAATCCTCCGAACGGGAAATGCCATGGCGGCAAACTCGAGCTAAAGTCGGCGATGCACTGACAGGATGTGGAGTCGGCTAGTAGTCACAACGGCTCTGACGGCAGCAGAAATGTTCGATTGCGCCATGCTTTCATACCCAAGTGTAAAATACGTCATGTAGTATGCCTATGAATCTATAGTGAAAATGCAAAACGCCCGGCGCTTCGCTCATCAAGGCATTCCAAAAAGTTTGGTGAGTGTCGTAAAAGTCATTTCCAGCCCGGCCGTGGCAGAGCAGTCTTTGCTAGCATGCGCTGCACCGTGCCCTTCTTGCGTTGTTCCTGCCGCTTCTGCAGTCTCTTCTGATCCGGCCCGCAGGGTGCCGAGTACGAGGACGGTAGCGGTAGGGGCAGGGCAGAAGAGGTCACGGACGTCACTGTTGTGCGCAATGCAGTGGTCGCCAGATGGCCCTGCTGGGGCCGCGCGGAGCTGCCTCCGTCCGTGGTCAAGTTTGCACGGCTTGGGCTCTTGAAGATCCCTTGCCGAGCCGGCGATTTTTGTATTGAAGGTGTGCTTAGCTTTGACATTGCAGTAGTTATGGACGCCGTGCTTTGCTGCTGTGGTGCCCGTGCCTTGTCAAAGTTGAAGGACAGTTTTGGCAGTGCACTCGGTGACGGTTTCACACTCTCAATCTTGCGTCTTTTACTGGGAGTTGCCACTGGGTGGTCACCCAGATCGGCACGCTTCACGCTTGTCGACGCGAGAGAACCGGTCTTGCTCAGATCTTGTTTCGACTGCGATCGGGACATTGATGGCCCGAGATTGTCTGAGATGCGCAGAGCTGCTATGGACTTCATGGACTTGAAGATTTTGTCGTGCTTGCCATCATAACGCTTCGTGCCTAGTCCGTCGTCTTTACCCGTGCTCTGGCCAAACACAAACGGATTCGAATTGTCCGCGGATACCCTGGCATTCAATTGTGCTAAAAGTGTCTGCTTCAATATTGTTGCATCTTCCGACTCCACTGTCGACAGGAAGGGATCGAATGAAGTCTCGTGCGGATTTTTGCTGCCTTGCAAGCGTCTCTGAGGACTTCGGATCGACTGCCTCCTCTTCCTGAGCGGTGTCGAACTCATGACCAGATATTCTTTTACCCCTTTATGCGAGATGACGGACTCCTACTTCAAAAATCGCTGTCTCTGAGCTTTACCATAGAGGCACAAGCACGAAGCAGTATCTGTCTTGCGTGTGGCCTTTACAAAGGCAGTCTGTACGTTCTGCGTTGTACAGCCATGGGCTTTTGAGCTCTCGTGGGCGAGTGGAGAGAGGAAATGGACGGAATGGAGAGCCTGCTGCGTGTCGATGGAACGAACCTAAATTTGGGGGTGGAGGCACGCATGAGAAATGAATGAAATAAGTGGATGAGTGACTGAGTGAATGAGTGAATGAATGCGTAGATGGAAAGAGACGCAGCAAGGCGATCAAAACAAACCGAGTGATTCACACGTGCACCTTCCCGACGGTTGCCATCACGTGTTGATCAGTAGTAGTTGATCAATCGATTGACTTTTGTGGTGGAAGAGAGAATATCTACGCATCCGTACAACAACTAGGACGACTCCTTCTGACGTGGCCGTGATTCTCGGTTCCGAGCCTAGCCCGCTAGTTCTGCATCATCAATCGCACCGATCGCCTTGTCCTGCATGAGCTGCAGAAAATCTCCGCGATTCTCTTCAGCCATCTTCTTCTCGAAGCGCTCGAGAAACAAGTTGAACAACTCGGACTCCTCCTGTTCGATTGCGTGCTTGCGAAAGACCGTGAGAGCGTCGACTGTGGTCGCGTATGTCTGATTCCCCAAAGAGTACTGTACCATTTCGATCAAGACTGGCTGTATCTGCTGGAATGCCGCATCAATCAGACTGTCGTCCTTCATCATTGTTTCAAAGTCTACCGCTGGGTTAGCTTGGCCGATAGAGGCCGTGATACTCCGTTTGTTGTGATGACCTTCATTTCCAGAATCTTCTGCGTTGGTTCCGCCCAAGAGCGCATCTAGGTCGAGGCCGGTCTTAACCGGCTCGTCTTGTTCGCCGCGCTTCCGCTTGTTTGCCGTTCTTGGTGGTACCTTTTTCGTGTCCGCGACCTGTGCCACGACGTCGAGCTTGACCTGGGCTTGTCGTAGTACAGATTCGGGTATCCGAGAATTGCGCACCAGGACATCACGTGGCGGGGGGATTGGTGCCGAAGGATGATGAAAAGCCCTGAACATGATCGCTTGCATTACTCTGTGAACGCCAAAACTGTATGTCTCTTCTGGTCTCAGCGCATCTGTCGCTATGCCGTTTGCGTCACCCAGCTGATCAATGTCGAGGCTGTCAAGGTAGTCGTCCATTGCACAACTCAATTTCGAGCTTGGCAGGTACCGATGCTGTTGCAACATCTCTCCATTAGAAGCTTTGATCCTGTCCAGAGGCGCGAATTTGTATTGGCGAACGTCTTCTGAGAATGGAAGAGGCAGCTCCAACAACGATTCGAAATCAGGCTCGATATTGGGAGCAAGGAGAACCATTGCCGGGGGAACATTGTCTTTCCGTACTAGTCGGGCTACGGCATAACTATCATTTTCATACAAGGCATGGATCAGTGAC
Source organism: Taphrina deformans (assembly GCA_005281575.1). Lineage (NCBI taxonomy): Eukaryota > Fungi > Ascomycota > Taphrinomycetes > Taphrinales > Taphrinaceae > Taphrina > Taphrina deformans. Next base: position 296,654 of record RHGG01000001.1, read on the forward strand.
GATAATGCTAGGGCTGCCTGGTTGTCCGCCTTTTGACTGACGATGAGAGACGTCTCTCCCATACCCATATATCTCACAAACTTGGATCACTTAGTCAAACGGAGCTTGTTTAGACCCATATAGTACTTACGCTGCTGTTGTCGATGAATCCTAGGACAGATAGTCCAACAGTCGTTGGATACTTCAAGAAGTCCTCATCAGCTTGACTGATGGGCACTACAGTCCTACCGTACGCATAGCCCTTCTCAAGTTGAGAGGAGTCGGCAAGTTCTTCGCCGTCTTGCAGCTTGTATACTCTCGCTGGAGCGACTTGATGGGTGATGTCAGGTCCGTCATTCGTCTGTTGACCATTTCTCTGAGATGCGTGAGCAATAACGGCATGTGTTTCCGCAGCAGTAGAAAATTTGCTAGCTGAGATCGTCTTTGCCTGTTTCGTCTTGGGATAGCGCTCCACTTTAATCTCTACTGTATTGGCAAAGGTCGTTGGATCCCCAATTGTGAGTGTGCCTCTGAATGTTGTCACAGGCCGTACAGGCCTTATGCGGGGAGCCAAGATCGACTCTGCGACCTCTGCATAGGTGGCAAAAATACCATCGGTCTCGTCACACATCTTGCGAAAATTGGTCTCGTTCATGGTCTGCTATTGTCAGCTCTACCTGTACCGGGGAGCACGAATTCCACACCAACCTTGATTTCTGATTTGCTCTCCTCTTTGAAGCAATAATCAGGGTCGTCAAAACCTACACCACTGTGGCTGTATTTAGCATGTCTTTATCAGCCGTGCCGAGTATCTTACAGCACTGAAAATGCGATATTCTCTGATTGAATTTGATTGCCAACCGCCTCTGCATCTGTAAAGTCTGTCAACAACTCACCTTTTGTGAGTACTATGAGATTCTTCTTGAACTTGAGTTTCAGACAGAATTCCGTAAGCATCTGAACCCCTAATATAACACCAGAGAGCACTGTACGATTAGTCTAGACTTAGCCCATGCCCAAGCCGATCACTTACAATCACCCTCAGTCATTTTACTGGGATGTAGTTCGGACATCATCACGTCGACGTGTGACTTTGAGAATCTTGCTCTTTAGCTTCGAGACCACGCACACCACGATTTGCTACCCACGTATATGCCTTGAGATCATCCCCGTTTCTGCGTGGAAAGGGCAGAATGACCCGAATATGTCTGTAAGCTTCCTCGTCTCCCATGTTATGGTCTGTCTCGACAGAGCCTACTGCCAGGACAGCAACATAGTCAGTCTTCCTCGCTGCTAGGATCTTGATGCCCAACTTGTCCCAGACATACTCCATACACCAGTCCAGTGCGGTACCAGGGTAGTAAGACTCCTTGCTCGCCATGAACTCCGAGATGTCTATCACGAAGACCGTAGCCTCCTTGTCCGCCATATCAGAGTGTATGTAAGACGCTTTTTCCCGCAAGTGGACTCAAGACACTTGCTCCGACGCGTCTGCTGATTTGATGGGCGTGGAAGAGGCGGCGCTAGTGCGAGATTGCGAAAGGATGCAGGTCCTGTAGCTGCAGAGGATGCTAGAGGTAGCGCTAATTGACAGCCATAAACCCGGGCCACACTCGCATGAGTACTCAATCACGGCAATCTGGGGATAAGTCCTGTTTGTGATATCATGGTTGCAAGCGAGCTGAAATATGACAACTGCCTTATGCTATGAAGGTATAGTCTACACTTTGTTGGTTTTGATCAGAAATCTGATCGACCCTATCTGTGATCGAAGGTTATATCCAAGTGAATAAGAAGAAGTGTGATTCGCCATGCGCAAAACCAGATACTCGCAACGAAGATATGCTAAGGGAAAGACGTGGCAGTATTCTCAATACGTACCATCCTGAGGTCTAGGCTGCCAAGCAGTCTGTTCGTACTCCTGATTGTAGCTGTATGGTAAAGTGCTTGACTGCGGATAGCATTCATCACTCGGTGCGGTCAATCCGACAGACCTATCGGACACGTGATACGGATCCACTCCAAGCACGTTGTCTTGCAGTACGGGATAGCTTCCCAGCAGATAACCCGAGCTATTATAGAGCTCAGGTACATAGAAGCCACTAGTGCCTGTCCACGGCGTAGTAAACATGTTGAATACGTCTCCAAACTGCACATCACTACTTGCGGGATTGCCTAGTGGCATCTCGTAGGCCATAGGCACATAAGATTCGTTTGCTTGCGCGGGAAGGTCGTCTTGTCCGTTCCATTCCCGTTTCAAGCCTTGGGTCCCTGCCTGGGCCATGGCCCGTTCAGATACACGGATCAGCTCTAGTAGGAAGTCTCTCAAAACACTCAATTCGTAATCGTGCTCTAGATCACAAAGACCCACCGCCGTGGCCACCGCTTTGACTCTTTGAATATCTCCGAGTACTGTCGGTGATGTCGGACTGCGCAAGATACAGTTGAAGATATTCAACACCGCCGACGTTGGATAGTTGGTTCGCAGCCTGATACCAGCTGACTGCATACGTGGCAAGGTCCGGCTTATCGTGCCAAGAGAGGACCGTGTAGCATGGACAGCTATCGACTGGGAGGCATCGATTCTCGAACTCAGAGGAGGAGATTGAGGAGTGCTGTGCCGGCTCGTCGGATGAGTGTTAGCAGGTCCAATCAAGGTGGTCCTACGATGCACTGTCGTCATCAGGCTGAAGTAGCAGATATGCAGAAAGGCGATAAGGAGCTTCGCATCAAAAGCGTGACTTGATACTGATAGGGGTGATTGAACGGTATCGCAGCTGTACAAAAGTTCCGTATTTTCAGGCCGAAACGACTCCGGTAAATTCTTGGACCATGCCAATAGTCTCGAGTCCAGACTCTGTGTCCGGGTGAACAACGCATTTGGCTCCAAAGAAAAGGCAGCGACGGAATACAACTCACGCTGCGCCCTTTGAGAGATTCGCGCCAGCTGAATTTGTGCATGGAAGTAGCTAAAAGGAGTACCGTCAACAAAACTCAAACATCCAAAATGATCAAGCTCTTCTGCTGTGGCCACCGGTAATTCTTGGTCACAATCGAAATCTTGAATACTGGCCGGTTTGCCAGTGGCGACGACCAAGTTGTTCTCCATGATGTAAATTACCCAAAACGTCCGCCGGCGGATCTCGAGATGAAGATTTGTGTTTGCGTTGATTGGCTTGGGACTTCCTGAGTTCGGGAGGACATGCAACCGACGATGGAGGCCAAGAGATTGGGCCATTCGCACTACCGTGCCTAGTAGTGTCCATAGTATTTGCATGCGCCCTGATGTTTCTAAATACTGTGCAACGAGCATCAAGGCGTGTACTACCTGTAGAGAGTTCTTCTCCACGATGTGATGAATGATGCTGTGCGCCTGTGCATACAGACGACCTCCTTCACACTCGTCCTGACCGGGCATGATGCCCTCCGAGAGATGACATCCGAAGGACAGGACCATCAGGTAAATAGCATGGAAGCTAGGATGAAATTCGATCGTTGAATCATACATCTGCTCATGTCGACTCAGGAAGTCTCGCTTGTCCAAGAAAGGATAGAGTGGATAGATATGATCAAAGTAGAGACGGATGTATTTATGACTGGTAGCCTTGTCCGGCAGGACCGGTTTTGGCACGGCAGCGTCGCGCAAGTGCGCCACACTCGACATGTTTGCAGCGTAATCCCGAAGCTGGTAGGCCTCTACTTTGCGCTGGGTGGAGACGCAAAACTCAGCAAATGAAGCATCACCCAAGATCTCGCGAATTTGTCTTTGTGATGCAACAATCACAGTCGCAGAATTGGATGCACCAACGTATTCTGGTTCTCCGTTGTTTTGACGAAAAAGATAACCCATCTTCTCAGCGAGGGCCACAGCCTCCTGATCTGCTTGCTCCAGGTCGCTGTCATTTCTCTGCGCAATTGAGCGAGGGTCTGACATGCTATTGTCGTGGACTGCTTGCATGAAACGAGATTCGGTCGGTTCAGAGTTGTCCTGACCCTCTACCGAGCTGTTGTCCTGCAATCGAGACTGAAGCAATCTCTCCATCTTCTCGAGGCGATTCTCAAGGCTAGCGATGTATTTGGCGCCTCGGGGTGAGGCTCTCTTCTTTGTCGTGACTTCTGAGAAGATACATTCGGTCCTGTAGGCTATGCAGTTGTTACTGAAGGGTATGGTCAGTCCCAGGAGGCTAGTGTAGTGGCACGTCTTACCAGGTCTTTTCCCCATCACATCGAATTTTCTTCTTCCTACACTGCTCACATGCGCGCGCAATCCTCCTTCGTTTGGCCGTGTCCTCTAGATCGTCGTGGTTGATCTCGGGCTCCGAAGCAGACATTGATTGTCGATAGAGGTCACTGCCGGCAACTTTTATTTCCCGGACGCTAAAATATGCCGGATTTTTTGTTCTACAACCTAGTAATTCGTTCGATTCATGTCCCAGTTGAGATGTCGTCAATACCCTCTGAAAGTGTGCAGCATATCACAAGGCGCAACTTCTTTAAATGTTCTGATGAAAGTGCAAAAGTCCTACGGCGATGTCGAAGAATGACAGAATACTCCTATTCGGAAATGTGGCATTGCTGGCGAGGATCATGAGCAGGTGGGCAGGAGAGATTGCGGGATTAGTTACTGGAAGAGGCAAACAGATCTTTGCTCAGCGGCGTGCCAATCTACGCAGGTACCTTGACCTGCTCTACTCTACCCGTGTGTCACTGTGTGTAGGTACTGTTTTCCAAGTTGTGCAGGAGGGCAGCTGGACAGTCGGAGGATCCGCCCGCCCACCCACTCGTTCACATGCGTTGAGTATCACGTGTCTGATGCCTGTCTGTCGTTCAGGTCGTCAAGTCCACGGGTGAAAATTGGATAGATCGTTCTCCACGGCGAAACCACGGGCCGCTCTTTTTCGAAAGGCGGCAAGTACGAACGGATGAGATGCGACCTTGGGAGGCGGCGAAACCATACTTGCGACAGAGGCTCTACAAGGACGGCCCCTTCGTTCAGTGGCCAGGGGACTTGCGCACATACTATAGCGCTTGTTTTCACGCTCTCTGAACCACACTGTATCATAGTTCTCTCCTTCTTGTCGATAGGGACGTACACACGCCATTCCCAAAAAGTCAAATTCTCGCCGCTCGTTCCTCTGTCGCAAAATCTTGGAGAACAGGAAAAAAGGTGCACTTGTAGGCTGCCGTCAATTCTGTGAGCGGCCGAATCCTGCATGAACACTGGTTCGCGCAAACGTTCTCAGATCGGCTCAACGCAGTCGTACCGCTCGTCCGTCAATACAAGGACACAGCTGGTCTCGGTCCAGGTGGAATGTCTCTACGGGCTGGAACGTAACCTCGAACCGGCCTCGCCGTCGTCCTCGGGTGTCGAGGAAGGGGCGCCGGTGCTCATCCGCTATCTGCGCTGTCGAGCGTCTCTGCCAAACGGCATAGCGATCCAGAATGCCTCCAGAGTCATTGCGATGCTCAAGTGCTTCCGAAAGTTGGTACCCGCCGGTCGTGGTGCCAATTCACCATCGATCGAGACCATCTTCTCCCGCTTCACGAGGGTATGGCCAAAGGAATCGAGCGTAGACGGGAGTGCGCCTTCCTCTCCCACCACGAATGCCCTCGTCGTCCATGACTCGACCAACACGGTCGACTTTACGATCGTCTTGCCGACCGACCTACCACAGTCGGTTTCGGTCACGGCCGGGTCAATCTACTACACGCTACAGATCCAGGCAAATGTGCGGGACCCGGGCAACTTTACCTCGGAGACCGTGCTCTACAGTCAGGAGATCACGGTCGACGTCCCTGCGCCGGAGGCTGCGTACTCTGCCAGCCGTCTCCCGAAGCGCATCACGAACGGCGTCGTGGGCCAAGCCCAGGACCACTACGGCATCCTCATCACGCCCGACATCAGTCTCCACGTCTCGGTCCCGAGGGAGATTCTCTACTCGAAGAGGCAGCACTCGGTCTTTAAGATTCACATCAAGCTGATGCCGCATCCCCCAGAGGCGAAACTGCCTGGCATCGCCAAGCTGGAGTGGAAGCTCGCGCAAAGGACAAACCTCGCCAACGTCCACCTGGAGCGCAACAGTGTCCCTCGGCGGAACGGCGTGTCCACCGCGGACATTGCGTCCGGCCAAATCACGCTCCCGGCCGTCAAGGGAGGCTCTTCCTCGGAGGAAGCCATGAGTCGGAGCCGGAAGGACCAGTACATCTACATTGCCCTGCCCGAGAACAGTCCCGCCCTGCTGCCCATGTACGACGGCAACCGGTACCTCGAGATTCTCCACAGTCTGGAGATTGAACTCTTTCCCACCGCCAACGATGCCTACTCGTCCTCGTCCGCCTCCTCCAACAACAACAACAACAACAACCACCACGGCGGCAGCGGCAGCGGCGGCAATACCGCAAGGACCTCCAACAACTTTACAAAGTCCGCCGCCTCGTTCTTCAACAAGACCTTTTCCCGGTCACGGAGGGAGTCTGGCACCGGCAAGCAACCGTGGAAGGCAGACATTCCCATCAAATTGTACTTTGATCCCACTGAAATTCCACGAAGGGCGTCGATGATGTCCCTGAACGGCGCTCTCCTGGCCAGGGCAGATTCCGAGCGACTTTCCATCGCAGCATAGCCTCGTGCCCCAGTCCACATCGATCAGACGTCCCACATTGTAGAATTAGTGCATGTAAAGTAGGCACATATTAAAACTAGTATAATTCGCTTAAATTTAATCACGTTACGCTACCACTAAGAGGTCCTCTCAAGATCGCAACTGAAACGGTGGAGTAGAAGGTGCGATTTGGGGTCGAAAAGGGATATAAAGCTGGTCTTAGGCTAGATCCGTACTTGTCAAGTGTGCCATTCTTGACTCAAATCTCGATCTCTTGTACTCTGGCGTGCACAAAATGAGACTTCTGTGATTTGCATTGGCTGTGCACAGAGGCAGTCCTGGCGAGGACAGGCAGATCTAGGTCAGCAATCGCCTCACTCACACTTGTCATGTTGGATTGGCGCTTCTGGGACATGCTCGAAACACTGGAAGCGACTTCGACATTGGAGTGCATTGATTGTCGAGCGCCACCGGCGGTGAAAGGGGAGTCCTCCTCCTCGCCGACACTGATCCGATCAATCGCTGCAACACAGTCTGCAGTGATACGATTGATGAGACTCGTGATCTCCCTGGTGCGTTCTCGCACGACCGTATCGGCCACGTCTGTGATCGACGATCGCTTTGAAGCTTGAGAATGTCTGCTGCTCATGTCCAATGTGCGCTCGAATGCGGAAGCAGTCTCGATCTGCTCGACAGGCTTTCTGTTGGCATTGAGCGACCTTGTCTCGTTCTTGACCTGGGAAGAAGCAGTTGTCGTTCTGTGCAACGTGGTCTTCTCGAGCTCAGTGATCTCACTAGATTTGCCTTCGATGATATCCTCCAAAGCGGCTGGTTGTGTCTTGATGAGTTCTTTTAGAGCTTGTAGGACTCCCTCCACTTCCTCCCGTTGTTGCAAAAGGACTTCATTCTGCTTCTTGGCGACCCGTAGTTTCTCCTTTAGGTGCTGCTTCTCCTTGACGAGATCATCGTTGGTGTTCGTCATCGTGTCTCTCTCAACCTTCATTTGAGTGTACTCTAGTGTGCGTTCCTTGATCAGGACATTGAGCTGTTTGTTCTCCACTTTGTAAGCCTCAATCTTGCGTTTGAGTTCAAGAGATTGTTTAGTGAGATCCTGGGCAACTAATTGAAATTTCTCGAACTGGCTTTTCCAAGTGTTCAGCTCTTCGAGAAGGAATTCGTTTCTCTTAGTAAGCTTCTTGATTTCGGTGCCCATCTTTGACTTCAGCAGACAATAAGCCAACCAGGCTTCATTGACTTCTCGGGCATTGCTACTCTTCTCTCGTTCGATCTCTTGCAATGCTCGAATAGAAATCTTGGTAGTCAATGGCTTCTTTGTCGTGCCAGAAGTCAAAGCCTTCAGCCCTTTGTTCTTGGCCAGCTTCTTGCATACTACAACCATTAGCCCTTTGCGCGATATCAAAGTAACTTATGCTTACCATGATCGCAAGCCGCCAAAACACCATCTTGGTTCCACCAAGTAGGCTCTTCGACAAGCTCAATACGACCCTTGATGCATATGACCTGGCCCTCTGGAGTAAGTTGACCTCCAGCGTAAGCCTCTCGAAGATGTTTGGGCACACCTGGGGTATCACAGCTGCCGAGTTCAGCACTTAGTTTGTTGATGAACTTTTGTCGCGAGCTCGCTTTGGCGAACACAATGGGCGGCGATCGAGTCTGAATAAGTCCTTGATCGAGATCGACGACAAGAGCATCGGCAGGTGGGTTGATAAGCCTGCGACATTCCTTGGTTACCCCGATAATGTATGGACCTTTCTCCTCAACAAGGCTCTTGACTGCAGCACAATGTGCGACAGGAACATATAGACCGGTCCACTCGTAGACACGACAGGCTAATCGGACGGATTCGGCAGCGATGTTGAGCATTGCTGGATATCTGGTGGTGAAAATGATACGCCCAGCCGGAGACAGTGCCGTCTCTAGGATGCTGACAACGTTTGAGACTGACAGACAGGAGAATAGTGGCCACATGGCAAAGTTCTGGAACCGTGAAGAATGGTTCGGGAACTGATACGCAAGAGCATAATCTTGCATATCAATTCGGACTAGATCTTGCAATCGAGGTGCCGGGAACGAAAGGATCCTACTCACTTCCTCGGCATGAAAGAGATTTGTCGACTTTGACCAATGAATCCACATGCCTTTGAGATAGTCTGAGAGCAGGTTGAACAACGGATATGGTGACAGGAAACAAAGTGAATCTAGCGACATCAGTACGAATCCACGGCACAGAACGTTTTTGCTTACAAGGTATCCAATAGACAGCAGTCTCGTCGATAGGACTGTTTTCGTCTCGACAACGCAATTGATAGATTGTCTGACAACGTTTCTCGTCTGCCTTGCTCCAGACCTTGAGACTTACACCATACAAAGTGCTTGTCGAGGTCTGTTGGAGCACAAAACTGTGACTCACACAAGGTGGTTGGGTATCTCCGAAGCAGATTTCGACATCATTGGGATAACTTGCACGCATAGCCGCATGAAGGAGCTTGGTGGAGGCTGGATCGGTGATCTCAGCATTCTTTGGTGAACTACCAAGAATGTCTGGCTTGAATCGCAATGGAACTGCATTTGGTGAGGTGAATTCGACTGCACCTGAAGAGAGCGTCGGTGCCCTCTGCCAACCAGAAGTTTCTTTTGGCACTTGATGCTTAGCTGTCGGAACAAATGATGACACTCGTGGTACTTACGTCCGTAGACTCCGTAAGCGATACAGAGGGTCGCTTGATTTTTTGAAGGAGCGTGGATAGGGGCGGTCTGAGCTAGATCCGCCATGGTGCAGAGTCCCTGCGGCAGAGAGACCTAGCGATGAACCTCTATAGAAACGAGCGTAGGTGACCGACCTGGTTAGCTTGGTGATGTGAAAAGAGCGGCATGGTCATAGAGACTTATATGTCGCCCAGGCAGGAGGTGGAGAATTGCGCACACTGGGTGATCTATTTACACCAAACTTGTGTACACCTCCTTTCCTGTTCCATCGAGAGGATTCGCTACCACACCTTGTTGGCAAGAAGACACGGCAACTGCCATATGTGAAACCCGGAACGGAAAGCTGCCACGAGAGTCGTCTTCAATTTGAGACAGACTCGTACCTCTGTGAGATGCTCTGGACTGTCCTCACACCCAGAACTTGCATGATGAGAACCTTGGTACGCATGACACATCACATGTACAATGGTAAATTACAAGGATGACATGATATTTGTTCTCATTGAACACAAACATTGACGGAGTTGTCGTACGGCATTCGAGTTGTCTTTCGAGATATTGTGCAGTCCAACACAGGAAGGAATTTCAGACACTTTGTTCGAGTTGTGCAAGCTTCTTCTGGAGAGCGTGCCGTTGCTCCTTGATTGTCTCGATGTCTGAGTCTATCCTCTGCATCTCTGCAAAAGCCGTCGCAGCCTCATGCTTCTTATTCTGCTGCGCCTTGTACCTCCTCTGTTCCGCAATCTGATCCAGGTTGACTGCACCTGGAAGGTTACATAAGCCGAGGACGCTGCCAATCAGGGTCACTCACCATCTGGGGCGATGGAGTATGCTATCGCGAGTTGAAAGGGTGTCAACGGCATATAAAGGGCGATAGAATGAGAAGAGCTGATTGCCTTCAATCGTCTAGGTAGAGACAACAAACCAAGTCGGGGGTTCTCGACCTATCTGTCTGACTGGGCAAGGATTGCAAGCTCGCGTTATCCAAGAACCTAAAGTCGCATCTAGTTTAGTCTACGGCATCGTGCAACTACTGTATGCAGCGTGGAGCAGCAAAACCTGGCTCCACAATTCTTTCCGGAACTTTCAAGAATCTCAGCTTTTCCAAGGTCGCCGACCGCAAGCTTGACCATGTCGCTACGTGCGTCTATATGTCGACAAGTGACAGGAAGACGGCTGTTAGACGAACGAATTTGTGATCAAAGTGTGCAAATTCTCTGTCGACCGTTTTGCCTTCAGTCAGACAGGCTCCTCCTTGATCAATTCTGGTTTGACCTTGCCGTGCCAGTCCTGGAGGAGATCCGCAGACAACCTGTCCACAGTCTCAGCATGAATCAGTGCTTTCCGGAACTGTGGTGACTTGAGCATTTCGAGATGGTGCAGGCTTGCAGGGTATCTGAGACTCTGTCAGCAGCGAATTGAATGTTCGGCACAAGTCGAGACTTACGAAACAAAGCGAGCATAATTCGGGTCCTTGACCCAAATATCGCTGAGATGGCTCAAGTAGTTGATGAGTCGGACATCCTCCAACTGACCTGTCTGAGCCAAGACTGTCGCAGCGTCAGGGATGCACTTTCCATCACCGGTGATCATACATGCTAGGTATTGTGGACTGGCGAGAGCTTGCACAAATTCCAATTGCTTCTCGAAGCTCATCCGAAATACATACAGCTAGAACTGCTGCAGGAAGTCTTGCGCGCACCGAAGGAGTTAGGAGGTGAACTGCTCCGGAACAGTACCCAGTAGCTCGACAGAAGCTGAATGAATGATGCCTTTGCTCTGGAGAATTGGATCGAACGCGAAGGCTTCATTTCTGTCCGCGAGCGGCCACTTGGCTCCACAATCCGCGCTCATCGGCAATATTCCTGCTTCGCTCGCCGGGTGGTGGGACGACGATACCTTTCCTCCTGAGGACACGTCCATTCCAGCTTGGCGCTCGCTCACCCAGTCTTGCTTTGAGGGGTTCACAAAGTATGTGCCGACCTCATCTGTAGCTCCTTGGAGAACTCAGATCAGACATCCTCGCAAAATGTCACTGTTGGTGCCGAAGAATCGAAAGCCCAAGTTTCGGGTCCATCTATCCATACAGGACCTCACGAATGTCCCACTCGTGTCGGGGCTAGTGCACGTCAGGTGGCATCTGCAAGATTCAATCAGGTCGGAGGCAAGAGGCAAGACGGAGCGGTCGCCAATTCAGGACCACAAGGTCGAGTGGGGCTATGAGAATTCGTGGATCGTCAAGATGGTGATTGACAAGGGCAACAACCTGCAGGAGGCCATCATCGACTTTGAAGTCTACCAAGAAATGTACGGCGGCAAGGAAAGACATGCGCTCGGCAAGTTGGACCTGAACCTGGCCGAGTACGCGGGAAGTTCGGAAGTCGTCAGCACGAGGTACTTGTTGCAGAACAGCAAGGTCAATTCGACCCTGAAGCTCAGCATCTACCTCGAACAGCTCTCTGGCGACACCGACTTTGCCGTGCCCGAGATGAAGAAGGCCCAGGTATTCGGGGGCATCACCGGGATCCTGTCGGACGGCAAGGACATCAAGAAACGGGACGAAGAATACGGGTCGGGTCACGACAACACGGCCGATCGGGTCGCAATGCAACTCGAGCAGGACGTCTACCGCGACAGCATCCTGAGGCGGTGGCAGGAGCAGGCGGGGGAACTCAATCCTGCCTCTGTGGTGGAGGACATCTTCAATGGATCCGACGGCTGGGTCAAACCTCACCACCACCACCACCATCACCAACACCACCAGGGCGGCGGCGACGACGACGACAACGACGACGGCCGAGAGTCACGGCACAGACGACAGCACCCGCACAAGCCGCATGTTGACTATTTGCCGCAGAAAGTGGTCTCTCGGATGGGGCCCGGCGAAGGACCGAGAGATCTCGCGGACTGGTCGGTCGAGAAGCATGATTTCGAAGCGGACGAGATGCTCCGAAGTCTCAGCTGGACGATCGATCCCAAACAGGTGGCTCGACACGTCGGGAAGAGTCTGGAGCAGCGACAGGAAGAATTAACCACTTGATGATGTGCTTTCCACGCATCGAACCATCATCATCATCATCATCACCGAGGTCCGTCGGATCCGAAATGAGAGAATATTAAACGACAATCATTAGCGCATGGCGAATACGACTCATGCTGTGTATATATCTACAATGAATGTGCTAAAGACCAGACGACCGACCACCCAAACGGTCACTATGCTGTGTTTCCCACCTCGGATCCCGGGTTGGTGTATGACCCGAGGGCAGAGATGGACGGCAGCCGGTAGTGTTTGGTCTTGTTGGCCTCTTCGGACCTCTGGATGCCGGGCAGACGGACGTCCAGATACTGGGGGAGCTGTTCCCTCGAGTCTGGAGGAGAGCTCAGGCCCATCTTGTAATTCCTCCGGATCGGCGTCTCGGAGATGGAGGCATCACCGGAACTTGATCTCTGCATCAGTCTAGGCAGGGTCCTCTCGTTGCTGATGTTGGAGGTGATTGGTTTCGGGGTGCTGAGTTGTGTGCTCAGATTGCGGGGCTGGGGACGCTGGGGAGGTTGTGTGGCGGGTGTGGGCAGGGTGCCCACGGTGAGCGGCCTCGCCGGTCGTGGCAGGAGCTTCTTGTAGTTCAACTCTTCCTTGTGGCACGAGAGCTTGTACATGGCGAGCTTGAGACGGCACTTGAGGTTCGAGGCAATCGTCTGTGTACTTCCCGCATTGTCCCGTGTGATCGTGCGCCCGTCCTCACGCACCTCTGACCTCGGGGGAGTCTTGAGCTGTGCGGCAGGCTGTCTGTCGGATGAAGAGGACGGCAGGTCTGGATCCGGAATCGTGTCTTGCGATTCCGGATTGTCCGCGAGAGTCTCTTGGCTGGCCTTGGGTCCTTGGGTCACAGGCGAGCAAGGGTGTAGTTCAGCTGGCCCTGTCACGGGACCCATGTTCTCCTTCTCAGATAGTTTTCGAGCCTTTGTGTGAGCCTTGGGACTGTCCAGAGAGCACGCGTCGATTGAATCGAACTTGCGCTTGTTCGGTGACACGATGAAGGAGGTCTGTGGCATCTCGCCCAGTACTGTACGTGCACGCGAGGGCGAGGTGATTTGTGCCATCCTGTGCCGATCCCAAAGTACTCTGACTGTCCGGGAACGTACGACGAGCAGCGTCAATGGTGCGCGCGACGTCAGAACTGAATCGATAGACTTCCAAGCACTGGTGGTAAGGTAGGTGCGGACAATGTCTCTCTTGAAGGAAGCGGTGAGCAGGAACTGGCAGGGAGGGAAGGGAGAGTGCCACAAGAGAGAGAGAAGTCGGGAGCCAATTTGGTGCATGAAGCAAGCGAGCGCGCGCGGCGCGTCTCTGGTTGCAGCCGTTGAAGCGCATCACAGTTGAAATTTCCCTCCCGCCGCGCGCAACTTGTTTTCTTGTCCTCTGAAAACGGCAATCTCGCCCGCTCGCTCAGCTCCACCTGGAAGGAGAATTGGAAAGAGAGAGAGATGGAGAGACTCTCAGTTCTGTCTGGTCTCACTGTGAGTGTCCCCAAGTGTTCCATCTCCTCCCTCCATTGTGCTAACCCAGCTTGTGTCTGTCCTACAGGATTGTACCTTCATTTCAGTTGTAGTTGCTTTTACAGGAGGATCCATCACTAGGAAATATACTGAGCATAGCCAAGCCGCCATGAACTTTCGAGTGCCGCTGGCCGGTACGCGCAGGAGTGTTGCCCTCGCCGTGAAGGCGTTCTGCGGCATCCATCTCTGTCTACACTATGGGCTCGAGGTTCACGGGACGTTTGGGCCGAGCATGCTGCCCACCCTAAATATTGCCGGCGACTTTTGCATCGTGGACAAGTGGAGGTTCAGTCGGGGCAGGAACATGAAGGTGGGTGATTTGGTGGTGGCCAGCAAGCCCGGCCATCCCGACACGTACATCCTCAAGAGAATCATCGGCATGGTAACTGCTTTCCAACCGCCCAAGATTTTCCGAGCTGACCACTTCTGTGCAGCCGGGTGATATCGTGCTCCGAGATCCCCTCGAGAGCAGACGGGAATTTGTAAAGGTGCCTGTCGGACACATCTGGATAGTCGGGGATAACCTGCCTCATTCAACAGATTCTAGACATTACGGACCCCTGCCTCTTGGACTCGTCAAGGGAAAAGCGCTTGGCACAGTCTATCCTGCTGGCCGGGTAAGTCACACACACACACACACGCACACCCCAATGGCAAATGCCCTTGTACTGATGTTCAAAAGTGGTTCGAGAACGACGACAATGGCCTGACCATACCACACAAGGCTCCTATCGCCAGGGGATCTACTGCACCATAGGCAATCGTTCGCCATCTCGTCAAGCACCCGAAGTAGCCACCTTGCTTCATTCTATATAGGCTGTGGGAAGGCTACATCAGACGTATGGGTCTCGCTTGATGAGCCTTCTCGCTTGAATGTGATGCGCAAACGAAGCTTCACTGTGGCCTAGTCCAAGTCAGTCAATTGCTCGCTTTCCCGCTCGAGTCAGCTTACACCAGAGGCAGCCGTTATCCTCATTGCCTGGGTCGCATTGGCAGAATTTTCCAGTTCGGTAGCACTCAGTGGCTGCATCTGCAATTTCATGGATTTCGGCACAGCGGCCTGTAAATTCAGGTCCGTGAGCTTGGCGCCGTTGTTTTTGAATCGGGCAAGGATTCGCAGGACACCGGACGTCGCTGGATCGGTAGAATGTTGCATCGTAAGCAGGACTTCATTCTTATCAAAAGCAGTGATCGTGGATTGAACAGTGCTTTGCGCTGGTACTTGAGCAGGATCGGAAAGAAGGTCCATCGTGCTTGCCTGATGCGCTGGTTTGGTAGAGCTAGTGGCAGAAGCAGCAGCAGAAGACCCGAACAGATCCATTATATCGTTACTAGCAGACTGCTTTGTGTTGGGTTGAGCTACACTCGTTTCGCTTGAAGTGCTGAACAAGTCCTGGAGGAGATCAGCGGATGTAGATTTCGGTGCAGCTTGCGCATTTGACTGATCTGGGACATCATCTCCAAGCAAGTCAAGGAGATTCTCAGCTTCACTTTTCTTTTTACGATGTTTGGTCACCTTGCTTGTCGCCGGACCAAGCACTCTATTCTCCTCCTTGATTTCTGGTGGGGGCATGCGTTCCAGCACTCCTTGCCGAACACTTTCATGATCGAACAGATGTCCATACTCTAGAGCCCTTTGCTGTAGCTCAACATTCAAGCTTGAGGCATGTCGTGACAATATGACCTTTATCCTTCTAGTCTGTTCCTGATCCTTAAATCGAACAGTCAACTTGATCAGTGCAGTGACGATGTATTCCAAGACAGTCGTGGTTGCATACGTGCTGCTGGCTATCGATTCGAGTAAGGAAACAAGATCTCGCGGAGATACTTCTTTCACCAATTCTTCCTCTTCAAAGTTGCCGCCAGCTAGCAACGAATCACCGTACTCACCAATCGTCCACGTACCAGTCAGTGTCAGTGCCTCTTGTGTTATATCCTTCTGCAAAGAAGCATATAACTTTTGTGTTGCATAGGTCTGTAGCTCTGGTGTCGTTGCTATCAATCGAATGAAGCTCGACAATATCTCTTCCCTAACATAATTACCAGCAAGTTTCAACACTCGCAGAACTGTATCTATGTGCCACCTCTTATTCGGAGCGTAGCGGTCCGCTGCAATACAGATCTGCGTCGTCATGTTCAACTTGAATTCATTGTTGGCAACCTCCAAAAATGCAAGTAGCTCACGGATCAGCACTCTGACATTGCTCTCATTGATTAATGCAAAGGATAGATCCAATGCTCGTCGCCTGATGGAGATATCAGGATCGCGGAGACATTCCAGAATGGTGCTACGATGCCTCTGTACTGCATTTGGTTCGAGTTCGATGACCTTGTTGAGGGTGTTCAATGAAACATAACGAATATTGTTGTCCTTGTTAGATAAGAATTTCCCGAGAATATTGACACCAAGAACACGCAAGCCGCTGTCTGCCTCTATTTGTAGAATAGTCAAGACTGTCTCATACAAGATGGAATTTCCGACATTCTTGGTTGACTCGGTGCTAGACGCGACCTGAGCTAGGACATCATTTATTTGCTCGGAGGTCTGCGTGTCACCTCGGCCGAGTACTCCAAGAAAGCGAATTAATTTGACTTGTAAGAATGGATCAGCTATACCAGTTACGTCGTGTTCGGGTGCGAAACCAGAAGTGATCAGTGATTGTAGAGTTTTCACAAGGGCAGGAACCCCCGGCCTGAAGTGTTCAGTCACCTCAGGATCCTCCTCACACATGTCGTTTGCTAGTGTCAAAGCGCAGAGAAGCACACCATGATGTCGGTCCGTCAAGAGAACCTTCGCACGGTCCAAGAAGTTTTCTTGCATATCCGGGACTTTTCGTATAATTCGCATGGCGCATAGTGCTGCTTTCTTCCGGATGTATGAGTTGGTGGAACCCAAAAGCTTCTCGACATCGTTACACAGATCTCTTGACATTTCTTGTCCTGCAATGTTACCGAGAGTACAGAGTGCCAACCCGACGATATACTGGTTTGAGTGAGCCAGATCATGCTGCAGAGAATTCGTGACTAGTGTCAGTACTTCTTGAGCTTCATCAAGTAGAAGCATAGTCCCGAGATAACCCAGCCTCTTGTCTGTAAATTTTGCGCTTGCTAATAATTTGACACACTCGATCTGCCCGAAATGCGTGGGTACTCCTAAGAAAGACAGGTATAATAATTTCGCAACATTATTTCGTCGCGACGTATGATCTGTCGGTCTTTCACGAAAAGAAGCCCTTATAGCTGCGGACTCCTTCTGAATCACAGCCCTTTCGTCTGCTTGATTAGCATAATGTCCTGAGCTCGAAAGCTTGCATACCTGAGGCTGTTTTCGTGGCTCGCACAGCTCGTACGAACTGTTTCAAGGACGACATATATGTAGCGTTTGGAGGCGATCTCTCAAGAATATTGTTCTCCTACCACTCGTTGATGCTAGCGATTAAATGAAACTCTTTGCTCGTCTGATTGAAGACTGATTCTTGCTTTGACTTTGATTGAAATGAAGAACCTCGGCGAGGGTCGTGTACGAATTCGGACACTCACCTGCTGCTCGTGCCTCTACAAAAACACCAAAGCTACACGTTCTCCAGGGTACGGCACAAGAACTAGACCGGCAGGACCAGTCACTCGCTTGAGCAGTAAGAAGCTGCAGCGTGAACACCGTGTTGTTGAGTTCCAGTGGTTGGATGATGCTGGTGGTGGAGTCGCAGATCAACACTGCTCGGGAGACATTTCTACAAATGGTCCAGCGGCCATCTCGAGAAGGAGTGCAACGCTCCCAGGTCGCAGTCTTCCATGGACAAGGACATCTACTTCTGTTGCATGTCATCGCGTCCACGCACCACGTAATCATGTGTCTATATAACTCGCTGTCTGAGATTGCGCTTCTCACGTATTCTTGATCAAGGAAAAGTGCGACATTTGTTATACAAAATAAAAACTAATAATTTCTACAACCATTCTAATGAGTCCATTGTAGTTAGCTTGGCGTCCAGATCATCGCACAGCAGTCGATATGAAGTTTGCAAAGTATCTCGAAGAAAACTGCATTCCGGAGTGGAAAGCCGCTTACTTCGACTACAAAAAGGGCAAAAAGCTCATCAAGCGTGCAGAAGTGCAAGACTCGAATGCTGTGCATCGACGAGGCAGAACCAATTCGCCCTCCACAATGCCCCTAGTGCGACGTATCGGAAGACAAGGGCCGTCCAATTATGGGTCTACAAACATGGATAGAACCAACAACTCTACGGACCAAGCATCGAATGAGCAAAGATACAAACTCCAACCACATCACTTGTTGGATAAGAGTGACACCGAGGATCAAAACGTCACTCGACCTCCCCCCACCTTTAGTACACATGAGTCACTGGCTTCTGAGAGGCCCGGCAATCTCTTGCTTGAGAATGTGTCTGGCGGCAATACGAGCGATTCTCACGACATTGAGCTGGTGCCCAAGAATGAAGCTCAAGAGACCTTCTATAACTTCGTCGATCAGCAGATAAGGAAGATTGATGATTTCTATGTGGAAAGAGAGGCAGAAGCCGGGAAGCGACTGGGTGAACTGCGCTCACAGTTGCAAGAGATGAAGGACCGTAAAAAGCTGTTGTCTTCTCGACGCTTGCCCACCGTTGAAGATCGTAACAGAAGGTCAGACTATACTCGTTCCCTGGTTGCGAATGTGCGAAGTCTCTTTTCATACGCAGATGTAGATCTACTCAACAGTCACCCAATCTCTGATGACCCAAATATAGAATCTGCGACGCAGATGCTACTCACATATAGAGTGGCCCGACGTCGGCTACGAATTGCTATTCAGGAATTCTACCACTCACTAGAATTACTTCAGAGCTATCGTTCAATGAATCGGACTGCACTAACGAAAGTATTGAAGAAGTTCGACAAGACCGTCAAGGCAAAATCAGGGCCGCAGTACCTATATGTTTTCAACCACAAAACTTATATCGGCACATCGTCATTCCTGGACAAGATAATGCGAGACTCAGAAGATGTATATGCTAAGTATTACTACAATGGTGATCGCAAGCACGCTCTTGCAGCGCTGCGAACCAAGGAGAGGACCGAAGATTATAGATTCACTATGTTGCGCATTGGTATATGTGCCGGTCTGTCAGTGGCCCTTGGTCTAGAGGGACTTGTGCGGAGCCAGGTCAACTTTGCACACGGCGTGGAAAGAGCATATTTGTTACAAATCTGGGCTTCCTTATTCTTCCTCATATTCATGTCGCTCTTGTTTGGCATCAATTGTTATATTTGGTCGAGGAACAAGGTCAATTATGTCTTCATCTTCGAGTACAATGTGCGTCACAATCTCAACTGGATACAGTATCTAGAGATTCCTGCCTTCATTTCCTTTCTGTTCAGTCTTTTCTTCTGGATGTGTTTCTCAAATTTCTTTCCAGGCTTCACAAATTGGTATCCACTGCTCTTCGTCGGAATTACTACTCTGATCATCTTCTTACCTGCAAGGATATTCCATTTATCCACTCGCAAATGGTTTATCAACGCACATGCAAGACTTTTAATCTCTGGACTGAGTTCTGTCCGGTTTCAAGACGTTTTTCTGGGCGACCTATACAACTCTCTTGCGTATAGTATTGGTAATATTGCGCTGTTCTTTTGTGTGTACCGATATGATTGGCATAACCCTGCTCAATGCGGATCTGGCCACTCCATCCTCGTCGGATTTTTCACAACACTGCCTGGAATATTGCGTCTATTTCAGTGCTTTAGGCGTTATCAAGACACAAGACAATATTTTCCACATTTAGTGAACGCGTTGAAGTATTCAATGACAATTCTGCAGTACGCGACACTGTCCCTTTGGCGAATACACGGTTATGAACGCTTTAAGATATTGTATATTGTCTTCGCAACCATAAATTCTGTTTATACCGCAACCTGGGATATAGTGATGGATGCTTCGCTCCTGCAACCAGGTTCTGAACCAATGTTCCTCCGGTCAAATCGTGCGTACTCTGCCACCTGGGTATACTATGTGTTCCTCATTACAGACCCGATATTACGATTTTCCTGGATCTTCTACATCATCTACAGTCACGATATCACAAATGCAGCCGCCCTGTCATTCTACATTGCTCTAGTAGAATGTTTGAGGAGAACTATATGGTCGACCTTCCGGGTGGAGAATGAGCATGTTGCAAACGTGCTGACCTATCGCGCAACTCGCGAATTGCCACTGCCATATGCAATGCATAGCTCCGCTGATCTCGAAGGCCAGCAGCGCAAGACTGGAGACACCTCCAAGACCAGAAATGAGAGACCTCGAATTGCCGAGGCTCATGCGACAGACTTTGAGCGCAAGGCGCTTGATGGTCTGCACATGGATGACGTGAATGTTGACTCTGAGGACGAGTCCGATGCGGAACCTCCTTCAGGATCAAATTCTCCTCCCGACACGGATAATGACGAATAATGATTACAAACATGTACGAATATATATAGACGACATATCACGGAACGTTCGCATCTCACTGGCAGATTTGCTTTGATTGTTGTGCATAGCACTAACAAAGGTCAGTATCACAGTCTCTTTCCTTGACTATGAGCAGAAACTTGCCTCCCATTTCTTGAGTCCTGGTCCGGCATCAAATGCTCGCGTGCCATAAAACATGTGGTCCGTGGCCTGGACTGAGTTGGGCAAGTGGCCATCCTCCTTGTCAATCGTCGCGCCCCAAATCGACCACTTCTTCTTGTCCTCATTGTAGCTCGCAAACTGACTCCCACAATTCGAGCATCGTTTGCGATGTTTTCGGGACTTTGAGACGAATGAGAATGAGTCGACCGGGCCGGAAAACTTGAATCCTACACACGGGTCAATACTCGTCAGGGTTTTCGATTGTAGACATTGCTGACTTGTTTCTGGCACATGTATCGTGTGCACTGCTGTACCGCCCGTAAGTCTCTGACAGTTGGTACAGTGGCAGATAGCTGAGAGTAAAACTTCGCTGTCGTCGAGTTCGTACCGTACTTGGCCACAGTAGCAACCACCGGTGATGATCATGATGATCGCGAGAAGAACTTTCGTGCTCTCGACTGATATCGTTGAGCTTACTGAACGTGCTTGGAGTCTCACAGGTCGTCAAGTGTGCAAGCTTAAAGCTGACTCGCTCAATATCCACACGACATTTGTGGGGTCGAGATTGCTCCACAAATTTCTGTGATTTCAAGGTCGTGGACGTATGGCATCGCGCGCTAAAAGAGCTACATATGTAGATCCTGACGCAGGAGTCGATGGAGAATATCTCATTCTAGTCTACTCACAGCGATTAAACAGACCATACCACCACTTTACCATCTACGCCGCTTGTACTGATTTGTGATACCGATCCTCGATTGCCGTGATAAGTCGAGACTTGCGTGATGGTGTTCTGGTGGACTGTTGGCAGTCCTGTGTCACCGGAACCGCCTTTGACGTCCATGTCTCGGAAGGAGTTTCTCAAGCTCTTGAACGCATTGCCTTCCTCCTGCTTCTTACCTCCTTTAGTGTCAAGTCCACGTTCCTCTGACCACGATCCTGCGGATTCGGAAAAGACGACAGGTGAACAATTATGTCCTGCAGCCACAAATGTTGACTCGTTTATGAACAAGATGCTTGTCATTGGTAGTCCTGAATAAGCTACTCTTGATACTGTAGCACCATTCTCGCCTGGTCTTGCGATCTCGATCGTCGAACCATGTGTCACATAAGCGACATAGTCCGCGTCGGGTGAGAACTTGACGTCGTGCACCCAGCCTGCCGCAGCAGCTTCCATGCAGAGCGTATTGAAAGGGAGGCGACTGCCCCAGACCGTGGGCTCCGGCTTGGAATCCACATCCTTTATGAAAGCACTAAAGACACGCACGCGCATGTCGGTAGAACCAGTAGCCAGGAGCACATTATTCGGGTGCCAATCGAGGGATAGCACCGTAGATTTGATGGGTTTCTTCAGATGCTTCGAGATCCACCAGTCATTCTCCGGTTCGAAATAACAAATAGCCACCAATCGTGCAGAAGTCGCGACAGCAAACTTGTCTTCCTTCGGAGACCACCGAACCATGGTAGCCCCCCTATTAATTCGTAGAAGCACAAGCGTGGGTTTCCACACCCGTTTGGAAGTGTCGTACGTCCAAACATTCGCATTCCTGTCCTGAGAACACGTAACGATTCTGTTCGAGGACGGAGCCCAATCAATGGACGTGACGAGCTTGTCATGATCATTCAACGTGGCGTCCAGAACGAATGCAGAACCATTTCTCTTGTATATCTCTATTGTGTTTGAACTCTTTGAGATAGCGAGCATGGTCCGATCGGCATTGAAAGCATGAGCCGTCACAGGTCCTCCGATGTTCAAATTATGCGTTTCGGTGGCCATATTGGGGAAGAGAGGTTCGCTCGATCTTCCTGACGAGATAGAGCTCTTGAGAGATGCAGTCTTGCTCTGAGCTGGATAAATAGTATATGCTGATAACACTCAAGCATCGGTCGATAGTCCCACTGCATGACCACAATGACGAGCCGTTGTGGGGTTTCACTGAGAATGGACTCGGGGTTTGTTGCCGAATTTCAGACGGATCGGCTCGTCTTGCCGAATGGCAAGGATTAGTTCCGGCATCACATCTGAATGGTAGAGAGAAAGGACACAACAGATGAGTGATTGGCAAATGCCAGTGACAAAAATGCATCGCATTGGTTCTATAATTACTTCGAGGCGATATTGGAGACAAAGATCTGATTTGAGAAACCTTAGAACTTTCGTCCAAACAAAAGCTCCTGGACTTTGTCGTACATGGAAAGCACACCAGCACCTGCAACACCACGGAGGATCTGTATCAGTCAGTTGAGATGCAATAGAAGAGACCGGTATATATACGTTGGCACCAGCTCCCTTGAAGAGGGATTTGACTCCCTCCTGAGCGACAATTTGTCGGAAGGCGTGCATGGATGAAGTGTACTTGACGGCTTGGCCAGAAGTCATCATCATTCTTCGTCGAACAGTGTCGAGTGGGTATGAAGCAAGACCTGAACCAGTGGTGACAACCCATCCGAGCAAGAAAGAGGCAAGGAACGATCCCTCAAGAGATCCAGTAAGAACAACTGGCTTGACGGAATCGTAAAGACCGAAGTAGAGACCTCTGTACACAATGATACCAGTAACGGAAGGACCGAATCCTCGGTAAAGTCCAGCAATACCATCAGACTTGAGGGTCTTCTTGTACACATCGATCAATCCGTTGAACTCACGCTCACCACCTCCTTTAGCGGATTTGGCGTCGTTGGCAAGACGGGTTCGGGCATAGTCCAAGGAGTATACAAAGAGAAGAGAAGAAGCTCCGGCAGCACCACCAGAAGCCAAGTTACCGAAGAACCATGGCCAGTAACCCTCGTTCTTCTTGAATCCGAACATCTTCTTGAAGTAATCCTTGAAGGCGAAGTTGAGAGCCTGTGTTGGGAAATAACGCAGAACGTTGGCGGTGTTTCCTCTCCACAGGGAAATGATACCCTCATCCTTGGCAACTCGTGAGAAACACTCTCCAATACCATCGTACTTTCGCGCAAGTCGGCCCTGCTTGATCATCTCGTCCTGGTTCTGGATGAGGAGCTTGACTCGCTCGATAGGAGCAGCCTAACAGTGTCAATGCAAATATCATAATTTCTAAAGACGATTCTTACAGCTGTCTTGGCAATGGCTGCCGAGACACCTCCCATCATGAAATCGATGAAGAAGTTAGACTTTTGGTTAGCTTCTGCAAGGACATTAGCAAAACCGTGCGTGCCAGTCGGCGAAGTGTCATACGATCGGCCATTTTGGAGAGTCTTTTTCGATACTATGAACAATAAGTCACTAGAGAGGAAAGACAAGGAAATAAGGCAAGGTTTTTCAATCGAAGACAACCAGCGAATTGCTGCCTTCCCCTGTTGGAATGGAAACCCTAGGTTTTGTCGGATAAAGTAGGGACGCGGTCCGATTGTTGAATTTTCCTTTGATCACCGGGAACAGTGGCTCGATGGGGGTCCAGCCAGTCAGCCAGTCAGCCAGTCAGCCAGTCAGTCAGTCAGTCAGCCATTCTATCAGCCAGCCGTATGGTAGCCAGCTGGCAGCAGATTTGCTCGTGCTCGTGCTCGGCGATTTGGGCGTGGCGGGTCTTGCCGAGACCCTGAGTTCCTGGAGTCCGCGGGGGGAGCTCTTCCAATGGTCAGGTTCCGCCCGTCGTGTTCCGATGGAGGTTGTTGGCCATGGTTTGCTTCGCTGGAGTCAGGCGGAGTATAACCAATATTGGGTACTGGAGCCGTGATCGAATTCTGCCGAAAGCTTAAAATTTATGTTTGGCATGCACAATACAGGTATCGATGCCAATTCCATATACATTCGGGAGGGCAGCTCGCGGTATCTGTCTATCAACCAGTCAGCAGACAGGATCGGTCTAAAATCACTACGCTGAAGCAAGCACTGTCGTCTCGATCGCACGAACGCACAGGATGAGATATTGGGTAGTATAAGACCCTTCATTAGGAGATGTGCTGATTGAGTGACACCACGCCACTATGAAACAACAACTGCCGGACTTCGTTGATTCCATCTCGAGCATCATTGTACAACAATTCTATGTCCGATGCATAATCTACTCCAGAGCACTCATATTGACTCGAATCGTGAACTCATGAACTGTGTTTGGACATTGCTTGATGTGCTCGTAGAATCTTCGAACATAGAATCTATATAGTAGTGCATCTTTGGTCAGAATCAAGAGTTGCATGGAACTCCAGACCATACAAACAAACCTTGAGCTGTCTGAGCCGGGAAGTTACCACAGCTGCAGCCTTTGCATTGGCTTGTAAGGCTGTAATGCTAGATACGTAAGTCGTGCACACACGATACGTGTTCCCGATTGTTTCACAGATGGAGTGCAATCTGTTGGCGCCCAATAGGCAATGTTGACCGAAGGATTGCTAGCGTCTCCACAATCCAATTTTTGATGCTGGAGAACAATCTCGCAGCACGTCTACCACCGCGATGATCACAGTTTGTGTTGCCATCAATACCCGACAAATCAAGAAGCACGCTTATACATCGAACTCGAGCTGACATTATGCCGTATATCATCCACATTGTCTAAATAGACATCGTACATATTCGAAGCATAGAGTCATGAAGATGCAGTCAAAAATTCAACTCGAAATATAATTTGTGGCTACCTCTTTCACCAAGACTCGAGGCTACTTGTCTAGTCAGTCATCTCTGCATCGACCAACAACATTTTCTTGTTCGGAGTTACTAGCCTGGTCATCTGTCATGTCCAACACTATTGGCTGTGTCATCTCAATCCTGGGTAATGTAGTTGTCTCACTAAGTCTCAACATTCAGAGACTAGCTCACAAAAAATTGGGTCACGATAACAATACCGAAGAAGCAGAAGGTGGAGCAGAATCGAATGGCAACTATCTCAGGTCTGGCTGGTGGTGGAGCGGTATCGTTCTTATGGCGATTGGAGAAACTGGCAACTTCCTTGCATATGCGTTTGCGCCGGCATCTGTGGTAGCCACTCTTGGCACCACGGGGCTTATAGCGAATGTTTTCTTCGCACCACTGATACTGAAAGAGAAGTTTAGGAGAATCGATTTGGTGGGAGTTGCGATAGCTATTGCCGGAGGAGTTACCGTGGTGCTGTCTGCGCAAGCAGAACAGCCTCAATTGGACCCTCAGGAAATTCTGGAAGCCGTATCACAACGACCATTCCTTGCATATCTCGCTGTGGCTCTGACACTCATAATCGGCTTACTCTACCTATCACCTAAATATGGAGACCGATATATACTACTGGATCTTGGACTGGTAGCTCTTTTCGGTGGGTTTACCGCATTGTCAACGAAAGGTGTGTCTTCTATGCTGTCAACATTATTCTACAAAGCGCTGCGCTACCCGATATTCTGGACACTCTTAGTAGTCCTGATTTCTACAGCTGTACTGCAGGTACGCTACCTCAATCGCAGTCTGGCGAATTTTGACAGTACCGTAAGGGAATATGGCTTTATCGTCCTGCAGTTCTCTAATCCTTTAGCGTGTCATTCCGTGTCAATTCTGCACGTTCACAATCTCGACCATTGTAGGCTCTGCCATTTTGTATAAAGACTTTGAGCGTATGAGTCCAGGCACCATCGCTATGTTCATTTGTGGATGTCTCCTGACTTTCCTGGGAGTTTGGATAACCTCTTATCGTACTGATGCGCGGGCCGAGTCTTCACAAGACCACCGTAATACCGTCAATACAAATCGAAGGATTCAAAGGACAATCAGCACGATCTTCTCCGAGCAGACTCCTCTAATCAACGAAGTCGTGCCAAGCACAAGGCCAAATTCAAGACGTCTGAAGTCATCAAATGCGCAGACAGGTCCACTCCTTAATTACTTCATCGCAAAGGCTGACAATGCGCGCCATCTGCATCGAGGGTCTTTTGATAGCACAGCATACTCCAGCAGTCCGCCCTCGAACGGACTTTTACGCGTGCCAAGAGACCTCACTTTACAGCCGTCTAGCGTCTGAGGTTTTTCCCGCAGCTTTTTACCAAGCAGATCATGGGCTGCACCTACCTCTTATGCATCGAAGACAGCTAGCATGAATCAGGTAGGCATTGATTCGACCAAGCATATTGTGCTACCACGAGCCACTTTTTCCTTTCAACCGAGTCTTCCTCCGGTCTATCTGTGGACCATGCTCGTTGACCACCATCGAAACGACTTTCAAATGTAGGTTGACGCGGCACCAAACCAAGATTTTCGAGTTTGGTGAAAAAGGGTGCCAGTTTGCGTCTTCCACTGTGGAACCCTGCTACAATGTAGATGCGAGCTCGAGAATCCTTCTTTAAGGTGGTAGCCAGTGTTCGGCATAATGCATCGTGTTGCTCCGGCATCCACAGACAATCTCCAACCAGTATTGCATCGAATGAACCAGTGGTACCACTCTTGAGAAGCGGATCTACGCTAGCACCCCAGAGATGGCCGACAATGTGCACTTTGTCTCGCTGAGCACCATGTATCGTGTTCTGGACATTGAAGTCAAGATTTTGCAGCATACTTTGCGCCGGATAGTCAGAGAGGACCACTTCCGACGCACCTTTCAACATTGCAAGGATTCCACAAAGTCCAGCTCCTGAGTGTACCATTAGTTTAACAACTCACCCTCTAATCACTCTTACCGGCACCAAGTTCAAGCACTCGCTGATTGTGGAGGTTTATGTCCTCTTTGTCTATACATTTTGCCAGGTAGAGACCAGCCTAGGGGACTTAGTGGTCTCAGAAAACAGTCTGCTGAGAATGTCAACGTACCTCCCAGATATAGTGGCTAAATTTCATTTGTTCTTCCCATGAGTCTACTATAGTCATACGAAGTGCCAGGGTCTATTGGGGGTCAATATGAGGTGCAGACTATGTAGAGATACAAATTACACAAGTTGTCCCTACATAGTGGTAGATCTTTCCTGGATCCCCATGAGACACTGAACACTGTCAGAGAAAATGTTCGGTCGGTTTCATCGACGGCAGGAACGACTGCTGTCATCTGGAGTCATACCGTTGACGTCTTCAAATATGGAAGTCAAGGATTGCTCGAAAAAATCAATTGAATCGTCCTGGTCTCCTTCCTCGTGCTTCACACGCACGCTATCCATCTGCCCTTTCCTTGGCGTGGCCCTTCCAATTCACAGAAGCAAGCTGCTTGTGTTTATATTCTTGAGGAGTGGTCCCTGGTCATGCTCAACAGCACTGCTGTTCAAGACGTCCAAGTAACTCGGCTGCGAATTGACTATGCCTGAAACAAAGTCCAGCGACACACACCAATCACCTGTAAGAAATCACAAGTCGTGGCTCAAGTATCAGTACGATTGAGCCTCAGTGTTCGTCTACCCTTACAGCACTAATAAACTGCTGTTGTGCTTAACTCTATATCCTCAGGCTGGACGACTCACGCCTGTGCATGGTCACTGAAGCCAACTGGCACGTGCAAAAGATTGGTCAAGTCTATATCTGGAGTGAAGTTGTTGTATCATGCAGTAAGGCTTGAGAAGTAAACATTCAAGCAAAGTTGGTTGTTTGTTAGGTGAACACAATGATACCTGGTGTAAGTACGAGACCTATGGCATGACGAAAACAACGTGCGCTACATAGTTTTGAGCACAACTTCCAAACACATACTGATTGTATTCTAGCATTTGCATTGGCCCAACATGGAATGCTAGAATCGGTTTACCTCATGGCAGAAATGACGTTACAACCAGCAGCATGATTGAAGGCTCTACACCAGATATTTCTATACATAGATTGATACCAAATGAGAATGTATTTAAGCGACCGCAATCGCACTGGCAGCTTGATTGGCGTAGTACTTGACGTCTCCATCTCCATCCTGCGATAGTTTCGTCAGGCAGCCTTTCACTTCATTCTCAAGAATACTCATGCCTTCGGTAGAAGTCTTGAGCACCGGCGATAAGGCTTCATATGATTTAGCGACGTTGAACCTGATGTTGGGTATTCTATCTCCACCGAGCTCATTGAGAACGGGCAAGATGTAGTGCTGTATCACCTCGACATTGACTACGGGAGCCAGAGTGATGATAGCAAAAATGGTTGTCATCCTATATAGATAATTTGTATGCATGCCCATCGCAAGAACTTTGGGTATGATTGAACCTTTGGCCCAGTCTATGCCGAAAACCTCCGTAAGTTGTCTGAGATTGATGGTAGCTGCCTCTCGAATAGAGTATACTGAGTCACCGAGCCATGACATACATAGATCTGATAGCTTCTCATCAAAAAAATCAACGCCCAGTTGACCAGCTAGCAAAGGAATGTACTCGATGATAGCCAACCGTACACGCCATTGCTTGTCCTCTGCAAGCTTTACTATAGCTGGAAGAAGTGATTGCGACAGAAGATCGATACCGATGACATCGTTAACCTGTTCAAGTTTCGAAATGATGTTCAGCCGGACATCTGGATACTCGTCCTTCAACATCTGTAGGAACATGGGTAGGAGGTGCTGTATTGTGTATTCCTTACCAAGTATCGGGGCTAAAGAACTGATTTGCTTGCCCCAGGCTGCTCTGACGTATTGCGAGGAATCTGTGATTAAATCTTTCACGACGGGCAAGATACCGTCAAGTATACGGTTTTGTGGGACAAGCTTACAGAATCCAGCAATCTGACCAGCTGTGGCAGTCCTGACTTCAGCTTCGCTATCTTTGAGAAGTTGTAGGAAGGCCTGAACCAGATCAGAAAGAACAACAGAGTCTCCAAACGCCTCAGCAATCGTGACAAAATGATCGGCGACCATATATCGTACTCGCCAGCTTTTATCGTTCGCCAAGGACTTGAATATGGGCAATGTGTGTTGGCGATTGTCGGATTCGGAAGCCAATGTCCTGGCCACAGCAATCAGTGCGTCGACTGTGAGAAGTCTCACTGAATCTTGATCATCCACGGACAAACTTTGTAGTTGATGAACTGCTTCGTCGACGACGACTTCTTTCCCCATCTTCATGATAAATTTCTCCATGGTCAATAAACAAAACTTGCGCGCCGAAATAGAACACTTACGGAGAGATTTGAAGCGGCAGCACGTCGTACCATGGGTGTTTCGTCTTGACATAGCTGTTGGAACAGAAGACGCAATTTCTCCTGATTGCCCTTGGATGATTTACCATAACCCAGGGCAAAGAGACCTGCAGCAGAGCTTCGTGATGTAAACCAATCCCCAGTCGCAAGTCTTTCGATCAAGGGCACGAAATATAGTTCCACTTGTTCAAATGACAGAATTTCGCATAACAAGTTCAAGGACTCCACCGCCTATAGTTGTCAGCACTGAAAGGTCCCAATAGACGAGATCTGGGACACCTTTTCTCGAACCAATGTTTCTTCCACTGCAGCCAAATGTGCCAAAGGTGCAAGCAGCACATGTGCATGAACTGGACCCCCCACGTATTCTGAAAACCCACCAAGTTCACCAGCAAGTACTTGCAATACCTCGTCTTCATCATCCAGGGATTCGTCTAGGAATGGTACGAGTTCATTTCGAGTGCGAGCATGACCGAGTGCCAAAGCGATCGTCGAAAGCCTGCGTATCGCATTCAGACGCAAACCGACCTCCTCATGCCTAAAACATCAGTTCTGTGGCCTCAAGCGAAAGCTCAGGCAAATTTACTTCAGCTCATCTATAAGCACGGCTATTGGATACAATTCTTGTGAGTCCGGCATCATCTTGAACCACTCAACAGACTAGACCACAACCAGTCGCGGTTACAAGTCTAAGCAAATGAAAATGCGTTTCAAGAAGAAGTACTGCGAAAGCACGACCAGGCCACAAACGAGATAAGACTTGTAGATGACAGTATCTATGCGTGATAGAATGGTAGTACTACGAGCTCACTAGGAGCGACCTGCCAATGATGAGGGCACATATTGGTTGTCTCCTCGTATGTATACGAGATAGAGGCCATACGCGTGCCAGGTCGGCTGGCCGGTCGAAGTGGATTGACAGATTCTGAACTCAAATCCCAGTGACTAGACAGAAACACCAATTAGCATCATCTTGTACTTTGACGACATATTCATGCTCGAGCATACGAGATATGGACATCTTTCAGCGATGTGTATTCTATATTCAATATCACATTGACCGAGGACAGTCAAGTTGACATTTGAGAGTCACAAGAAGGTATTCTTCATTATATGCTCGTCTCATAGCTAACGGAGCCTCGCGAGTCGTGTGGTTTGAGATTTGTGCGACTATGCGATGCTCTATGATATCTGGTAGACTGACAACGATAGTCTGTCCGAGTCTTATGACAGGCTAGGGAAAGCTGTGTCATCACTGAGAGTCAAATTGGCTTCAGAGCTTGCTTTTGGTCGAGCCTGTCCTCGTCCCTCTCCTCGTGGAGCGCCACGACCTCTGGGTGCACCACGAGCACCTCGTCCACGTCCACGTCCTTCACCTAAAACCAATGTCAAAATTGTGTGAGAACTTTGTTCGAGGCACTTACCACGGCCACGAGGGGCTGGTGCTTGATAGAATCTCTGCTCAATTTCGAGCATATCTTTTTGTTTCCTTTCTTTCTGTGCTCCGGATTTGGTCTTCTGCACACCGGCAAAATATTCGTCGTTCTGAGACTCCCGTGAAAAGGCCTGGTCCCCCCATTTCGAGTTGTCAGCACCTTCATTCGCAGCGCGGAGTTTCAGCGAAGCAGTGTTCGACGCTTTCTCAGCTTTTTGTTTGAGGTATTCTTCATATGAAACAGTGTTGTCCTCCTCTTCCTCCTCTGCGGGAGCGACGGCAGCTGCCGAAGTAGTATCAGCGGCTTCCGGTGCGGCAGGATCATGAGAATCTACGGGTTCTGCGGAAGCAGTTTGTTGTGCTTCAGCTTCATTTCCCCATGATTGTTCAGTAGCCTTGGCAGTGTCGGTCTTGCCAGTAGCATTTCGTCGATCGTATTCACGTCTGTTGCCAGAGCCTCGGCCACGTCCTCGACCTCTGGTGGTACCTCGTGAAGCGCTGTCTTCGATAGGCTTGGCTGCATTGGCATCGTGTCCAACCGATTTGTCTTTCGAGAATGCGTCATTAGCGTTTGCTGGTCCTCGTGATTTTGGATTGCGACCCTTGCTAGTCGAGTCTGCACCTCGTCGAGCCTCACCAGCAGTTTGTCGAGTTGGGTCCCGCTTCTTCGAAGTCGTCTGCTTGGCTACAATCTCTTTTGGAGCTGGCTCCTCAGTTTTTGGCTGCACTTTCGCTGCAGGAGCAGTAGGGTCGTAGTCCTCATCCAAAAGTGAGAACGGGTTCCTCGTCGATGTAGTCATCGCAAGTGATAAGAACAGCACGTAGCTCTTATCGGCAGGTTGCTTTCAAGGATAATGCTCTGTATCTTGATCGTTCTTTCGTTGAACCATTTTCAGTCGATTTCTCGGCTAGTGGGCGGAACGGGTAAAGTCTGAGAAGTGTTGATCGATAAACGGTCTCGCTCACCAACCAAACGCCTGCCTTTGCCCGCACTTGGCGGTATCTCGTGTCCAACAACTCCATTCTTTTGAGTCGCGTCTCAACAAACTCTAAGCAGCCTAACACGGATCGAAATCAGGAGTCTGCTACACTCTTGTCCTCCTGAGCCAAGACCATCTTCGGAGCAACGCAGGTCAAATATACAGTGTGTACTCCTCCGCACGTGCTCTTGTGCTTGTCAGCCTCCAAAAGTTGTATTTCTGTGCCGTATTTTTATCTCGCGGTTACCGCATAGCGATACGATAATCATCATCTAAACAACTATGGATGCTTCAAGTTGACTTCAACCTGTCTTAACTGAAATCGACCATCGAGATTTCCTAAGGCCTGGAATTTTCAAGGGTTGGAGTTGTGACAAGCTCGAGAGCTACAATTAGCAGGGTACTTGCTTGATACACATCGATCCCATTTCGAAACGCTACAAGCACAAAGTTGTCGTGTCTAAGCATCACGTTCCAGGGCGCAACACTATTGGAGACTTTGCGCTATTGTGACGTTCACCGATCTTTGTTCTGAAACATCTTCTACCTAGCTCACGAGACAGTCACCACAGCTGAACAGAACCAGAGTTTCAGGCTATTTAACTCTGTTGTGCCTTCATCATGAGTGAGCTAGCTTCAAATAATCCATTTCGGGACAAGTCCAATCCAACAGTATCAGAGCCATCGACGCAAATCACCCGACCACCAACAAAGTCACGAAACCCTTTTCTCGATACACAGAGTCAAACTATGCCGGAGACAACGAGCTCCACTTCCGGATCTAAATTGCCGCCTAGTGGTACTGGCCGGTCAGATAGACCATCCTCCAGCCGCCGAGCTGGCGACAACGGAGATCGATCAAGGGATGTAGCGCCAGCCTTGAGGTCCTCGCAAAAGGTCACAAAACGAGAGAAACTTCCTGAGACAGAGTCTAGGGCCACACGCTCTCACAGACCTCGATCAAACAGTGACACAAGCATAGCGAGTCTCAAGAAGGAGAGAACCAACAGGGAACGGAAACGTCAGCCAACCACCATCAGTGCTACTTCCAAGGACAAATCAGAATCTAGCACGAAATCCAGGAAGAATTTGGATAAGATAGATCGTCTTGATGTTACTGGCTTCATGACTACCGGTGGTTTCCATCACGACGGGCCATTCGATGCCTGCAACCCAAGCCGAAACAAGAATTCAAAACGAGCGCCTGTGCTGGCGTTTGCCAAAGACTCTACAGCAATGACCTTATCCGCCGGTCCACCAACTCAACCTGTATACTTCGGTGATCACCTTAACAACGCAGAATCATTTGCGGATTACGGTTCTGCCAGTCGTGCCGCACGACCGGGAGTTGGGATTCGAGCAGCATCCTTCGATCCTGCATCGACGATCGATCCCATACATGGCCACGAGAGCGTAGGTCTAGGAACAACAACATTCTTAGAAGGAGCACCAGCCAGTCGCAGCGCAATGCTAGCACGGACAGTGTCTGACAATGGTGGTAAAGATGAGTTCAGGCCGAGGGCTACAAGTGATTATGCGTCTGGCAGTTCGCTTGGACGAAAGAAATCTGTCTTACAGAAAATCAGAGGAGCGTATAAGGACCGTGCTACCGAATCGCGTGCACTGAGCGCCAGTCCGCCGCAGAGTCCTCATAGATCCCAAATTGGGACGCAAAGCACCGAAGAGAGTTCTCGGATGTTACAGGAGGTGCATGGGTCAAAGCCTATAAGCAGCATTGCTATCCAGCTTACGGACGAGGAGCCAAGCACTTCTGAGAACACAACTTCTTCTTACAACAGCAGCAAATTGAGTCCATTATATCGGCCAGCAAGTAATGGCGGCACAACAGGAAATGGATCCGGTGCTAATGGTCTGATCAAACGTGTTCGCTCGTTACGCGTCGGTGGGAAAAAGAGAAGTGAATAGATTTCGCATTGTTTGAGGCACACAATCATTGATGGACGTTCAGCTACTTATTCAGACATCGTATATTTAATGTGCATACGTTGGACAATAACCATAACTCAGATCTTACTATGTGTTATGGTACCCGTGTGTATCACTTGTGTTGTTCGCCTTCACGGATTAATTTTCGGCGATGTGTGAACTTACGAAGCTATTCAAGAAGCTGGTTCATGGTGGATTGATGTATCATTATAGAAGCACTTGCACCTTAAATTGATTGACGTGGTCGCGAATGTATGTGACTTCCAAGATCTGAGTCGAGACATCTGACACAAACGAATCTGTGCGAAGTTTAATGGCACATCCCCTTCAGATATGTTTAGACCTCCCATGCTTTATACAATTTGTTGGCTCGACCTTAAATACGACCCTTGACCTAGTAAAGCCAGTACGGAAGAATCCGCAAGCATGTATCCAGTGCGCAAGCGGAGATCTTGAGACCACACTATTGGTTACTTAGCGGTTCTCAAAACTGCAATATATGGTCTTGATCCAATGCTCCATTCTTGTGTTTCGTCACAACCTGGCTGATACCATTATTTGAATTACACACATCGTCGATTTCGCAACAATTTTCTATGCACTGGCAGTATCAGCATATAAGGCAGTGAATTCACTCTATCTATAGCCGTTACCAATTTTCCATGACGGTGATGACTTTGAGCTGTGCGAAATGGTTCATGAGAAGAACAAAAAGAAAGTCATTCCAAAATACAGCATCTGTTCAAGAATGCTGGGCTCAAGAATGAAATCACCCTGATGAGGCTCAATGTCGCCTGAATAGATGCGATATTCTTGATTATCTACTTTAGCGATAATCTAGGCAGAATTCTGAAGCTTGAACCCCCACAAGCACTAGTCTCCTGACAGACGGCCGAGTCTGATATGGAGAACAATTATAGAAAGCATAATTTACTGAAGGAACAATGAGATATCATGACAATTTCATGCTATCGCTACGAATAAGCAGATTATCTGGTCCAGACTCAGTCCTCGACTTGCGCAGAGGCCGTGTCATCTGCACACGAATAATGCTAGGTTCCTGGCGCACGCACATGCACTCGGGTATGTTTGCCGGCGCGCAGATCGATTTCCAAGATCGGCCTTCCCTATCTAACATAAGCACACGGTGCCGACACGCATGCATCTGGACACCGTTCAGGCTGTGCAACCGGCCTTGACCACTTCCTGCGGGCTGTTGCTGTCTGCGCCTCACAGCCACGATAGTAGGACACTCTAGACGCAACCAGAAAATATTTACCTGACCGCTGAAGACCTAACAGTACTTGCCAGTGCACTCCAAGCAGAATCAAGATAATTCCAACCGATTAGAGGCGCTTCGAAACTTTCTTTTGCATCATGTTACAGCAGCAAGAACCAACTGGTCCAATGTCAATGTCATTTGGAGCTGGCCCGGTCAATGGCCAAGATTTCAGGTCGAAACCTCAAGATCTATCACAAGACGAACCCTCGAACGAAGCTTCTACAAACGGTGCAATCTTGACAAGATTGCGCGGTGGATGCTGTGTTTGTACTGGAATAGAGGCGCTGGGTATACACTTTGTCCGTTCGTCTTTTCGGTTTGACTCACTACTTTAGGTGATATCGTAATGTCGGTACTTTGTTGCCCTTGTAAGACACTCAGCGGCTGCTGTTGTTGTTGAAAGGGCTGATGCTCCCAACGATCTATGAATGCACCGAATGGAACCATAAGGAAATTGTATGACAACATGACGTTGCGACGCGACAACGACTGGTCGCTGATGCCTTACATACACTTCTTTCAAAACTATCAGATCATCCTCACGATCTATCCTCGTTCCGTGATGATGATTGACTTTCTGCAGTGGTAACTTGCGTCATGTCTAAGCGAGCACTGAATTCGTGTCTATTGCTTGTTCCAAGATGTCCCTGAACGATTCACAAGTATTCAAGGAGTCGACTGCGAGCTTGTCAGAAATCGTGGCCTAGGAACTGGAGAATGTACATGTGCCTCCACCGATAAATTCGCTATCCATGGCTTTTGAATCCTTGCTTCTGACTTGCGAAATAATTTGTGTACCATTTGGAGACGAAGGAATAAAATCCTCATTCAATGCTTCCGAGGCATTAGTCGTAGTTGGAAAAATCGCTGACTGACTAATATGCCCCATAGAGCTTCTGTCGTGGCATAGTTGACAACAGAGAACTTGTCAATCGTGTCTCATAGTCAACAATTGTTTCTAAACTGAAAGTCAAGGTATGCAGGACGAATCGCAGGTAGATAGTCGAGACATATAGTACAAGCCTTCATCAACGACAACCTTCAATAGTCTTGTGGCAATTTAAAGCCCTCGC
This sequence comes from Taphrina deformans, assembly GCA_005281575.1. NCBI lineage: Eukaryota > Fungi > Ascomycota > Taphrinomycetes > Taphrinales > Taphrinaceae > Taphrina > Taphrina deformans. Next base: position 332,862 of record RHGG01000001.1, read on the forward strand.
CGTTCTCAACTATAAGTAGCTGACTGATTTGATTGCGACACGCATTAATTCATCAAGAATACAGTCGTTGGTAGAATTAATCTGTAGTAAAGCTCAGAAAAATGCTGCGCGTGCCTTGAGAACTTCTCCGGTCGTTGTCTCTAGCTCAAATCTTGTTGCGTGACACCCTTTCCAGTCTTGAACGGCCCCGGATGCCACCGACTGTTTTCAATTGCTTTGACGTTTATGATGTTTCCAGAGCTGGAAGAAAGTACCAAAACGGCTATGCGTGCCGTCAATGTCGCCTCGCATGCAATCTGTGAACGTACGGTGCGCTTGTTTGCTCCATGATGCATTCCCGACTAGCAACAAGGGAACAATTGATGTAGCCCTCAACGTCTAGCAACCGAACTCATAGAACATTCTTATCGTCAGAGCGCCCCTTGTGCTCTCGTTCAAGAAACTTTGCGCCATCTTGATGAGCTTGGTCATGTCCCATAATGTGCGCCCATATTAAGGAGGGCCGTGTGTAACAATTCTATAGCATGACTTCTTGCTTGCCAAAGTATATTTTATCCGTATAGCGTGGAGATTTCACAAATTTGCTAACATTTGGCAGAAGTAAGCACGTCAAGTTGACCCAAGCATGCTACCCAAAGAGTAAGACCGCTCCGGCCCGACCCAACCAAAGTGAATTACAGTACCTCACGTACTATGCCGCAAGCAGACCAAAGAAATTGATCAAGGTCGGCTCATATCTACGACAGAGAACACTCAAAGATGCGTACTGGAAGAGACAGACCGAAATGATCGTTTCCTTGGACATTTGTGATGCCTTGGTTAAAAAGTGTCAAACCAATTTAAATTTGTTTGCGGCAGATGTAATAGCGATATTGCAGACTGTTCTTGACGCACAAGACACGCTTTGCATCCAACACTCTCTCATTTGTGTAAGGCGAGATTATTCCACGATTCTGCTCTCATACTCTAGTTTTCGACATTTTGTAAATACCATGATGGTACAGCATACGACACCACGACTACTTACACTGAGTCGTCTCATACACTCCTTCGTAGTTACAGTCGTCTGGCACAAGGTTCTGCACCACTGAATCTTTTCGGTTCGCAAGCACTTCTCTACACTTGCATAACACCGACAATGCACGGTGCAAACCAGACTGTACATACACCTTTGATACTCTCGACAGCTCTCCATAACCTCGCAGCCGTGAAGCCAGAGAATTTGTATCAACTGAGAAGTCAGATAGAACAGCACAAGGATCCTTCCGTGCTGGTATTGAATGAGACCAGTGGCTCCGGTGATCAGTCCATCGCCGAGGACGTTGCAGCTGTCGGGTTGCAGGAACTTCCCCAACGAACACTGCTCGAAGCTTGTTCTTTAAATATGATCAAGCACATCTTCATCTCGAATGACTCTACCAAAATCCGCCGTGCTACCAACAAGATTCTCCAGCAGGCTGATAATCCAGAAAGCCTCGACAGTACTTGGTCGAGTACGCTCGTCAAAATTGCTGCTGAGTGGGTGCCAATCAATCTTCGATTTCACGTCCTTGAAGCTTGTTTAGAGTATCTCAACGGCTTTGAGATTTTGGATGCTACGGACTTGGCTAGCAAGCGACAATCTGAGGCTCTCAACATTATTTATATGCTCCTTACATCAAAAGTGAGTTTGATAGGCTTATCTACCAACGACGTGATGGATTCTCTACTTAACGTGGCACAAAAGCTGCCTGCAAGCTTCGATGTGGCCTTTCGCAGTCTGGGGTCCTCGTCAGATTTCGACGCTACTGTACCGGATTTGTCCCCGAACAAGGATGAGATCATGCATCTCAAACAGTTGTTACGAACTATGGTAGCGATAACATCGCATTCGTATTACAAAAACCAGGTGTCTGACATGTTTAAATTTCTATTAGAGCGTGCATGTGCTGCAGAATCCACAGGAAACCTTCTCGCTGAAGATTTTCAAGGCTTCCATCTAGATGTTGCTGGTCAGTTGTTACAGGCTTCAAAGCGACAGAGTGGCTCCCGTGTGCAACCTTCGTCCTTACTGCCTGGCTTAGTCCTGCTACAGTCCTCAGTATATGTCAGAAGAAAATTCGCGCATGTCCTCTATATGTACTTGCAGATAGCATGTTCTCCGATACTGATTCCAACCACGGCGAATAGCAAAAGTCATGACTCTAGTGCTGTGCACAATCACGATCGTAACCACGAGCAAGATCACGAGATAGGAAGGCTTCTCAGGAATTCAATGTACCATTACCTGAAAGATCCGGGCAACAATATACAAGACTTTAATCTCGGATTCGACATAGTGACTAGCCTTCACAGACTGTTACCGATGTCAGAGATGGTCATACTTATTCCTTTTCTGTATCGTCTGCAACGAGAAAGCTCTCATTACAATTCAAAGGACAACACATCAGCCAGTATATGGCGATCACGGCTTGAGGACGCTTTCTATTGTGTCATGCATCAATGTTCTGCGAGCTTCGAACGATCCTTCTCAAAAGAAAATTCATATAATACTTTACCCGAATTGTCCACGGTCACGAATCATCTACGATCGTCATTGAGAAATGAGCTTTCTGATTCACAATTACTTGCGATATCCGAAGAATGGTCTCCTGAGGACACCGATCGTCATACGAGCAGAGCTGTATCGGTCAGAAACTCGCAGCGAAATCGTTTGACGTCCAGCGCATCTGCTAGTCGAGAACATTTTGACTTAGGTTCTGGCACCATCTTTGCCGGTAGGCCGGCCACTGGTCGAATCTCGGTTCTGAAGCAAACGCTGGCTTCTCACGATGTCGGCCTTTCAGGTCCAACACCGGCCTTGGGTAGGAATGACTGGACACAAAGTGCCTCACTGGATAGGCTTTTCAAGGATATTGATATGAAACAGCTTGACATTGTTGCGCCAGACAAACCCACAATGAATCCGCATGACACAAATTCGCAATCAAGTACAGAATCATATCCGGGCCCTGTTTCCCACACCTCGCAAACGAGTTCCAAACTTGGGAGGATAGTGGCATAATTATGTATACCATAGGCCTAGGTTATGCCGTGTCTGCTGTATTCTTTTAGAGTTTCTAAATACGAGTCGTGCTCGATGCCAGGTTGTGTTCAGAATCCTACACTACAAGATCCTCGAGTTGCAAAAACTGCGAAAGCACTATAACAAAGAATTATAGGTAAGGAAAACGGAGATGCACTTCTAACACGAGATCACCAGTGGTGTACTGATTGCGATTTGTGCTGTGGAAATCCTAGTGTTTCTGGGCTGGGGGGTTTTCTAAAAGTACTGGTAATTCGAGCAATGCTATCATCATCCTTCAGAGAAAATTCAGTCATCGTAACCATATGGTCCTCTAAATGTATAAGCAACGACAAGACATTGAGCGTGATTGACAAGGGAAGCATGTTCAGACTCGCAAACAGTCTCTGCATCATTGCCTATACACTTGTTGTCATCGTTGCTGGCATTAAATGCTGGAGACATCCGTTGATAATCGTTAAAAGCACTTCATGTCCTATACTCATCCTGTTCGGGTCCGCACTTTGATCGTGTTGCTTATGCGATTTGGTAGACTACGATAGCATTGTCAGCAAATATGCTGCACAAATCATGTTCGCTTGCTCCAAGTGAAGTAAGTGCATTGTAACAATAGTTGAACCATCCCTGAGGAGTTTTGTCTATGCTGGAAGCCGCTTGAGATGCTTTGAGAATTGGCCAATCACTCCCGAAAATCAGACGATGAGCTGAAAACACTTCTAAGTTGAACTTGAGATACGAATAGAGAACAGGATGTGGCAGAGCTGCTCCGTGCTCTAATTCTGTGAAGCATCCAGATAGCTTCATATAGACATTCGGGTAAGAGGCGATTATTGTCATTGTGCTTGCATAACATAGATCAAATGGCACGGAAAGGTCAGGTTTTGCGAGGTGATCGATAATAAACACGGTGTCTGGACATGCCTCAATCAGGCACAGAGCATCCTCGAGCTGGGTCATTCCACGTCTATGAACGTCAATGCCGATGGCGAAGGATAATTTCAGTGTTCCGAGATACTTAGCACACTTGATAAACTCTTCAGAACAACACAAGCCATCTGGTTTGTCTTGAAGCAGCATTCTGACGCCCCGAATCAGGTGGCGGGTATCGTGAGAGTATACTAGATGCATAAAGTGCTGAAGCTCGCCAAGGTCCGTCATCGGGGCCCACGATATGAAACCCTTGACTCCTTCACTGCTCGAGCCGTCCTCCAATTCCGCTAGTGCCTCGGGAAAACCTGGAGATGTTGTGGTGTCACACTCGACAAAAATCACATCGTTAGCAGGACTTCCAGCATGATTGTAGTCTGCATAAGAATGAGGGACCGCCAGCATATGACCCGGTTCAAGCCAACGGAGTTGATTGCATCGATCTGCCGTTGAGAATATGTGCACATGGGCATCGATCACTTTCATGATCTCGATACTGTCGATTCGCGTTGGGGCTGTAGTGTATCACAAAAGAACGAAGAACCGTGTCAGAATCGTGAATCGTTCATACCACAGCAGAAGTAGGCAGGTAGGATACAAGGAAACACTTTTGTCGTTTCCTCGGAACGGAACTCTTCAGTCAACGACCTGCAATTTAGCAATTAATTGGCAGCTGCCCAGTGCATGACGTATTTGTGTCCTAGCAGCGCAGAAGATCATCTGCCTATATTTGACTTTTGCAGAAGCGTCAGCCTACGGTGCAAAGCCTGAAGCTTGGAATGCATGTACAAAAACAACTACTGTGCTCTGCGTCCTTGTGCATGCCTAAGCGATAGATATGCCATACTGGCACGGTAGACGCTAAATGCTGCGGAGATCTTGGCAATCTTGCTAATCAATACGAGTATTTTCCGAGGATCCAACCAAGGATCCCTCCCGAGCTCGCGGCGCAGCAACCCCGTACAAGCATAATTCAGCATACCACACCAACTGATGAAAGAGTAAATGGCCACAGCTCGATGCACAACAAAGGCATACTGACTGTAAGGCTTCCTGTCATCTGATCTGCTCATGTCTTCCATTGAAAAGCCATAGCTTGTTGGTGCTGTTTAGGAGCTATATGCACATAATACGACCTTGTCAACTAGGTGCAATCCTGGATGCTTGATAATTGCAGTCATATGTCGCATGCCATCCAAGAGCACGAAGACGTAGATAATTCTTCGATCAGTTCGGACGATGAATACCGGCAACAAACCAAGTTCAATTCTCAGAAGGCTGCTATCAACTTCAGACGAAACAGTGCGGAGACTCTAGAAGTACGCCAGGAGGTCGGCGCGACGAAGCTGCCTCATGAGCTTATTCTCGAAATCTTCAAATTTTTGCCAACAATCAGAGATCTGTACGCAACATTGCTCACATGTCAGACATGGTGCGCATGCAGCGTCGAGATGCTATGGTACAAACCGGTGCTGTACTCTGCGACAGCGCTAGTGAAGTTATTGACAACTCTGCGCAAAGATGATCTCACCTTCGAATATTCAAGTTACATAAGACGTCTTAACCTAAGCTACCTGTCTGATCAGGTCTCAGATGCTCTCATACTCAAGATGCAATCCTGTCGGCGCTTAGAAAGATTGACACTTGTTAATTGTAAACGAGTCACTGACCGAGGTTTGTGCGATGTTTTGTCCCGAAATAATGGCTTGATCGCCTTGGATGTCTCAAATCTGGAACTGATAACGGACCTTCCTGTTCTAGTGGCCGCTTCAAGAAACAAAGAATTGCAAGGGCTTAATTTAGCTGGTTGTGTCAAGATTACTGACGATGCAATCATCAGCATTGCGTCATGTTGCAAGAACTTACGACGTGTAAGCCTTTTCTAATTTCTTGATTATTATACATGGACTGAGCACTAAAATACTTTAGCTCAAGCTCAACAACTGCGTTGAGATCACAGATCGTTCTATTCTGGAGATAGCAAAACATTCCAAGTATCTGCTGGAACTTGACCTAGACCACTGTCACCAGGTAACCTCAGCCGCAATCAATACACTGATACATCGCTGCAGAGAACTCCGCGAATTACGCCTAAATATGTGCAGTCAGGTTGACGACGACTGTTTTGCAGATATGGAGAAAGATCACTACCTGCATTTGCGAAGCCTGGATTTGACTGGATGCTCCAGGATTACGGACGACAGTGTGTATCATATTGTCACAGCTGCTCCGAAGCTTCGGACTCTTGTGCTTGCCAAGTGTCCGAATATTACCGATAGGGGTGCAGTACAGATTGCTCGACTTGGGAAACACATTCATTTCCTACATCTGGGTCATTGTAGCCAATTGACTGATCGATGCATCGAATTCTTGGCTAAGTATTGCAACAGATTGAGATACATAGACCTGGCTTGTTGTATACAATTGACTGATGTTGCTGTATCACAGCTTGCAAACTTACCGCGATTGAAAAGGATTGGTTTGGTGAAATGTTCCGAAATCACGCCCGAAGCTATATTTTCTCTGGTGGAGAGGGATACGGTCCAACATACTTTGGAACGAATTCATCTGTCATACTGTAACAATCTTCAATTAGACGTAAGCAATCCTGATCTTCCAGAAGACGTGACTCAAAGGGTAGTGTATACGCGAGCTACTGAATGTGTGCAAGCGTTTGACCCATATCTCACTAACGGGCGTTCCGGCTTTCCTCCGACACGATCTGACACAGTTCTGTAGAGCATCTCCCAAAGAGTTCAATGTTGCTCAAGCCTCGGTCTTGTAAGGTCAATTTGCATGAATCGAAGCATGCTAAGTCGTATTTAGTTGTGTCTTCAGTGCAGGTGGTGTGATTAAGCTGCGAAACTATCTCAATACTTTGACAGCACTTCCGTCACCTCTAAGCACAACACAAGATGAATTAGTACAAGAATATCCCTCCTCAGCGAATGGCCTGGACTCAGACACAGAGATATCTTAACTACTAATATCATGTATAACAGTCTATACATCGGATCTGGTCCTCACCGCTCGCTCACAATGCATGATGTGTTTGTAATGTGAGCTCGTACTCTTGTTCATCTTTAGCACAAGCGATGGCTCGTATTGGGTATGCACAAGACACTGTCGGACAACTGGTGCCACTTAATCTCAGCCTGCTCGTGCTACTGTGGACGCAAACTACTCATTGGCAGGAGCACAACTTATAGTTTAGCAGAACTATCGTTATAGTAGCATCAAAACGCATACTGATCACAGCACTATACTGTAGAAGTTTGTAAAGATGTTTTGAGATGATGAAGCTTTACAAGACTACTCCAATTGTAGTTTGCTGCTATTCATGCAGACCCGAAAAATGAGGTTGGGGCTCATTCCACTTTAACTTAACTACCATGCCGTGCCAGGCCAACGTACTCGAGCTCGAAAACGTCGCGTTGTTGCCATTAATTTTAGTGGTCAAGATGAGCACAAAAGTCAACTTCAACAAGCTATAGGGCGCGCTACAGAGCAGCTATCACAAGACTAATAAGATGTGTGTCCTCCTTGAGCCTCGCGAAACGCATCAATTTTTGCTGGCATCAATTTGACATACTTCTCAATAAAGTATGGTGGAAACCAATTCCACTATGTTCTGGCACGGTATATAGAGTTGGCTACCATACTGGGATTCCGGCCAGAATTTTATGTTGAACTCGAGCTCCGCACGACGCAGCGTCGGCTCTCGTTGAATTCATTTACGAAAAGGCTCAGTAGTAGGCTCGTGCGCGCACGACGCTTTCGACGCTTTCACAAAGAGGCCAAATCCCAGTTGAAACAAATTATAAATAAGCCATCCAACTTTTCACTATATAGCGCCAGTGATTACGAGAGATGATTTCTCGTATATTTTCATTTATTTTCTACACCACGCGTCGTATAGCTTTCAATCCTTGCACCGAGGTCATTTGATTTCTTGCTGCTTGTTTAGGTCGTCTAGACTCACAGCCCTAAGCACCCCATTCTCTACATTTTACCGTAGTACGGCACGCCGTGCCGTCAATTACCGTGATTGACGGGAGAGCTCCTCCTGCTGTACCGGTCTTGTGTGTTGAATTCAAGCTTTGCACGACGCATCGTTGTTGGAATTCCATCGTTACCGTGGCTCTCACAAATTTGCGAGCACTAATTGCTCACCATGTAGCCACTTTTAACCACGCATAGTGCTTAGAAGGTCTTCCACAAGCGCTTTCAAGCTCCATTGTTTCTCTGCAATATCTTGTCACTGTACAATAGATGATACTTGCAGATTTCTTGGCTATTTCATACATTAGATATCTGTCAATACTAAAAAGCCTCCATTCTTGCTAGTATTTGCTAATGCTTGAGCTCAGAACCAAGCACAAGTAAACATTGACAAATTTGCCAATCATTCACTATTGAGAATATGATTAATGCCAAAATTCTGCAGTACCTGCAGATTCATTGAGACTCAGGCTACATATCAAGGTAGAAGATTCCAGCTTAACAGCGTTTGTTGTCACAATTGTCACAATCCACCTGGTCTCCAGGGTGGCTCAGCTTCTGGCTCAGGTATTGAAGTCCTAAATACAGTAGGTGCTCGGCAAAGTGCAACGTCCTGAGCCATTTTAGCCAAATTGGTTTTGTGTTTTGCATTTCAAACATCTTTAGCACAATGACATTCAGCTCTATAGTGCTGAAATCTTGCATACTTATACTTGAGTTATTTGTCTGTCATCATATAAAGTTTGACAGAAATTGGTCAACATCTATGTGTTTGATGGCCCAAACAAAAACAAGTGTCAAAACGACATCTTTTGCGCTCTTGGGTTGGAGTGTCTCTGGTGCATGTCATAAATTTTGTGAGAAGGAATGATGGTTATTACAGCATTCTTTGACCATTGCTACACCTGTACCAGTGTTTTCAGGACTTTAGCTTGTACACAACGTACTCATATTGCACTTCAAAGTTCACACTATTGCAAAAATAGCTCAGAATTTGTTTGTGCCATTGTACTTGCACTTATGACCAAATAGGCCCAAAATTCAATATACATACACTAGTATGTTAGGATCATTTGCACACAAGTTTTCAGGACTATAGCTTGAGTATTGATCATACCAGTGCCATTTTTGTAAAATGTGGCTGTGGCTGAATCTCAATTTTATGCCACTGACTTTGACTTTTGTGCTTAGATGTGTTGTGACGCAAGCTGTGTCGTTCAGATCACTATAACACTTCTTGAGTGCAATGTTAGATCAATACAGAGTGTCTGTGTCAAGTAGTGTCTTTCTGACTCCAAAACTCAGTTCACCGCATGGCTCTAAAGTAGTGGTCAAATGCGCCACAAGTGGCTTGCACAAACACATGACTAGCACAAGCCACACCAGAGCAATGCTTCTGGAAATTGATGTGCTAGCAGCCAAGTCACATCAGATTGTTGTCATCAAGTTTCATTTTCTCAGAGCATCTATAGCATCTTGTGTAATGCCGCAAAGAAGAAATCTAGCGTTTTCAAATTGGAAAAATTCAGTCTCTGTTGCACTTTGCTGATCACCTACTGTAGAGTAGCTTGATCTAACAATCACTACATTGTTTTACTACACACAAACAAATTGCTGTACTACTGTATGCTTGCACAAACTTGCTATTTATGCGTACTTGCAGAATCCAGGATTAGCAAGCCACGGGCCTTGATAGTGAGCTCTGCAAGGAGCTTGCCTCTACTGCTCTTCTGTTCTTTTGAGTATATCACAGATTGTGACAGAAACGCACACCAATTGTTGAGACAGAGGTCAAAAATTCTGCAATTGCACCAGCCGAAGAAGATAATTTTTGTTATTTGACAAATGATAATCCTATTCCAGTATACAATTCTTCAGATTCTGATGTTAGAACCATTTTCAGAGGTTTTTAACCAGCTACAGTAGGTGATCAGCAAAGTGCAACAGAGGCTGAAATTTGTCAATTTAAAAACTTTATATTTCCTCTTTAGAATATTGCACAAGGTACTATAGGTGCTCTGAGTGTTAGGGATGGTGTGACAGCCCTGGAAGGAGATTGGGTTTTGGTAACGGCAGATGAACGTAGTAGTAAGGTACTAGTCAAGTTGTTATCTACTCTACTGTAGAGGGACCCAAGGTCGTCTTATAATGCCCGTTATACAGTAGGTGATCAGCAAAGTGCAACATCCTGAGTTATTTCAGCCAAATTGGTTTTGTGTTTTTGAGTTCAAACATTTGTTGCACAATGACATCAAGCTCAATAGTGCTAAAGTCTTGCATACTCATGCTTCGGATATTTGTCTGTTGTCATATAAAATTTGATTGATATTGATCAACATCTCCATGTTTCATGGCTTGAACAAAAACAAGGGTCAAAATGACAGATTTTGTGCTTTTTTGTTTGAGTGTCTCTGTTGCATGCCATAAATTTTGTAAAGAAAGACAGTTGCTACCACAGCGTTCCTCGACCATTTACACACCTGTATCTGTATTTTCAGGACTTTAGCTTGTACACAACATACTGATATTGCACTTCAAAGTTTACGCTATTGCAAAAATAGCTCAGAATTTGTTTGCGCCATTGTACTTGCAGCTATGAATGGATAGGCCCAAAATTGAACATGCATGCACTAGTATGTTAGGATCATTTGCACACAAGTTTTCAGGACTATAGCTTGAGTATTGATCATACCAGTGCCATTTTTGTAAAATGTGGCTGTGGCTGAATCTCAATTTTATGCCACTGACTTTGACTTTTGTGCTTAGATCTGTTGTGACGCAAGCTGTGTTGCTTTGTTCTCTNTTTCTGACTCCAAAACTCAGTTCACCGCATGGCTCTAAAGTAGTGGTGAGCAATGCTTCTGGAAATTGATGTGCTAGCAGCCAAGTCACATCAGATTGTTGTCATCAAGTTTCATTTTCTCAGAGCATCTATAGCATCTTGTGTAATGCCGCAAAGAAGAAATCTAGCGTTTTCAAATTGGAAAAATTCAGTCTCTGTTGCACTTTGCTGATCACCTACTGTAGAGTAGCTTGATCTAACAATCACTACATTGTTTTACTACACACAAACAAATTGCTGTACTACTGTATGCTTGCACAAACTTGCTATTTATGCGTACTTGCAGAATCCAGGATTAGCAAGCCACGGGCCTTGATAGTGAGCTCTGCAAGGAGCTTGCCTCTACTGCTCTTCTGTTCTTTTGAGTATATCACAGATTGTGACAGAAACGCACACCAATTGTTGAGACAGAGGTCAAAAATTCTGCAATTGCACCAGCCGAAGAAGATAATTTTTGTTATTTGACAAATGATAATCCTATTCCAGTATACAATTCTTCAGATTCTGATGTTAGAACCATTTTCAGAGGTTTTTAACCAGCTACAGTAGGTGATCAGCAAAGTGCAACAGAGGCTGAAATTTGTCAATTTAAAAACTTTATATTTCCTCTTTAGAATATTGCACAAGGTACTATAGGTGCTCTGAGTGTTAGGGATGGTGTGACAGCCCTGGAAGGAGATTGGGTTTTGGTAACGGCAGATGAACGTAGTAGTAAGGTACTAGTCAAGTTGTTATCTACTCTACTGTAGAGGGACCCAAGGTCGTCTTATAATGCCCGTTATACAGTAGGTGATCAGCAAAGTGCAACATCCTGAGTTATTTCAGCCAAATTGGTTTTGTGTTTTTGAGTTCAAACATTTGTTGCACAATGACATCAAGCTCAATAGTGCTAAAGTCTTGCATACTCATGCTTCGGATATTTGTCTGTTGTCATATAAAATTTGATTGATATTGATCAACATCTCCATGTTTCATGGCTTGAACAAAAACAAGGGTCAAAATGACAGATTTTGTGCTTTTTTGTTTGAGTGTCTCTGTTGCATGCCATAAATTTTGTAAAGAAAGACAGTTGCTACCACAGCGTTCCTCGACCATTTACACACCTGTATCTGTATTTTCAGGACTTTAGCTTGTACACAACGTACTCATATTGCACTTCAAAGTTCACGCTATTGCAAAAATAGCTCAGAATTTGTTTGTGCCATTGTACTTGCACTTATGACAAAATAGGCCCAAAATTCAATATACATACACTACTATGCTCTGATCATGTGCACACAAGTTTTCAGGACTATAGCTTGAGTATTGATCATACCAGTGCCATTTCTGTGAAACGTGGCTGTGGCTGAATCTCAATTTTATGCCACTGATTTTGGCTTTTGTGCTTAGATGTGTTGTGACGCAAGCTGTGTTGTTCAGATCACTATAACACTTCTTGAGTGCAATGTTAGATCAATACAGAGTGTCTGTGTCAAGTAGTGTCTTTCTGACTCCAAAACTCAGTTCACCGCATGGCTCTAAAGTAGTGGTCAAATGCGCCACAAGTGGCTTGCACAAACACATGACTAGCACAAGCCACACCAGAGCAATGCTTCTGGAAATTGATGTGCTAGCAGCCAAGTCACATCAGATTGTTGTCATCAAGTTTCATTTTCTCAGAGCATCTATAGCATCTTGTGTAATGCCGCAAAGAAGAAATCTAGCGTTTTCAAATTGGAAAAATTCAGTCTCTGTTGCACTTTGCTGATCACCTACTGTAGGCAGAAAATTCAACATGCATACACTACTATGCTTTGATTATGTGCACACACGGTTTCAGAACTATAGCTTGAGTATTGATTATACCAGTGCCATTTTTGTAAAATGTGGCTGTGGCTGAACCTCAATTTTATGCCACTGACTTTGGCTTTTGTGCTTAGATCTGCTCTGACACAAGCTGTGTTGCTTTGTTCTTTTCAAGACTTCTTGAGTGCAATGTTAGATCAATACAGAGTATTTGTGTCAAGTAGTGGCTTTCTGAGTTCAAAACCCATTGCATTACATGGCTCCAAAGTAGTGGTCAAATGCACTACAAGTGGCTTGCACAAATGTATGGCTAGCATAAACCACAATAGAGCAATCATACTGAGAATTGGTGTGCTAGCAGTCACAATTAACCTTAGCAATGAAGGTTCACCATCTCAGAACATGTATAGCTTCTTCTGTGATGCTCTAAAGAGGAAATCTTGCGTTTTTAAATTGAGAAAATTCAGTGTCATGAGGCTATGTGTTTCCAGTTGTAGAGTGTTGGATGACCGGCACAACACACACGGGTGGCGCTTCATCATTACCCGTGCGTCCTCTTCACAGCAGTCCGAGGGTACAGTATCATCCCCTAGGGGATTATAACACTACCTTGGATTCCACCTAAAGTAGAGGAGATAACAACTTGACTAGTACCTTACTGCTATGTTTACTTGTCGTTACCAGAGCCCAACTATATACTAGGTTTGTTTCACCATCCCTAACATTCAGCCTCGGTTGCACTTTGCTGATCACCTCATGTAGATGTGCTGTAAAACAAGCTGTATTGCTCTATTGTCACCAAAATTCCTTGAGCGCAATGCAAGATCAGTGTAGATGATCTGTGCCAATTAGCAGCTTTCTATCTTACAGTAGGTGATCAGCAAAGTGCAACAGAGGCTCAAAGTTGTCAATTTAAGAACGCTACATTTCCTCTTTAGAATATTACACAAGATGCTATAGATGCTCTGAGAAAATGAAACTTGATGATAACAATCTGGTGTGATTTGGCTGCTAGTACGTCAATTTTCAGAAGCATTGCTCTGGTATGACTTGTGCTAGTCATGTGTTTGTGCAAGCCACTTGTGGCGCATTTGACCACTACTTTAGAGCCATGCGGTGAACTGAGTTTTGTAGTCAGAAAGATGCTACTTGACAGAGATACTCTGTATTGATCTAACATTGCACTCAAGAAGTCTTAAAGAGAACAGAATAATGCAGCTTGCATCAGAGCAAATCTAAGCACAAAAGCCAAAATCAGTGGCATAAAATTGAGGTTTGGCCACAGCCACATTTCACGGAAATGGCACTGGTATGATCAATACTCAAGCTATAGTTCCAACAACCTGTGTGTACATGATCATAGCATACTAGTGTATGCATATTGAACTTCAGGCCTATTCAGTCATAGCTGCAAGTATCATGGCACAAACAAACTTTGAGCTATTTTTGCAATAATGTAAACTTTGAAGTGCAATATGAGTACGTTGTGTACAAGCTAAAGTCTTGAAAACACAGGTACGGGTGTAGCAATGCTCAAAGAATGCTCTGATAACAATCATCTTTCTTCACAAAATTAATGGCATGCAACAGAGACGTTCAAACTCAAAAGCATAAAATATGTCATTTTGACTCTTCTTTTTGTTCAAGCCATCAAACACATAGATGTTGATCAATATCAATCAAATTTTATATGATGACAGACAGATACCCCAAGCATGAGTACGCAAGATTTCAGCACTATCGAACTTGATATCATTGTGCTACAAATGTTTGAACTCAAACACACAAAACCAATTTGGCTAAAATGACTCAGGACGTTGCACTTTGCTGATCACCTACTGTATAGCATTGTCTGTAATGCTTTGAACAAGAAGTTTAGTGTTCATAAAATTAATAAAATTTAGGCTCTGGTGCATTTTACTGAGCTCCTACTGTAGTATCTTCCAGGATTGCACAAACATAGTCACTCTTTGTGAGATGCAGGGAAAATTTCCGAGATCATGCACCTGAGTGACTGACTATTTCATCTGCCTCTCTGATCATGTACAACACTACTATCTATCTTACAGGAGTTACAAGCGCATATGAGGTGTATACGTTCTGAATGTTGTCCCGTTTTTGTTACATTAGTCAATCCGTCTGTATACCAAGCGATCCACGACGGAACAAAATCAGAGTTTTTCTACAAGAATCTTTCAAAATTCAGAATCTTTAACACTGCTATCATCTCTTGAATGTACACAGAATTTGCGAATTGAATTGATAGCTGCCGCTTGTCCACACGCCACGAAAAACGCGGTTTGGTTATGTGCTTGGGTATTCTTGACATGTGCCACCAAAAGACTTGCTGTCGAATCACTATCGTACAGCGTTCTTCCCCTCCATCTGTCTAATGACAGAGAAGTATCGAATAATAAGTCCGGCCTTGCTCAACCTTGATGTCCACTAACCACTACCACTGAAAGGAATTACTTAGGACAGACTTATAAATAATAGTCTTCTTTGTGTATATGGTTCAGATTGGAAGCTCGTTTCAATTTACTGTCTCCACAGATGGGTTTGAGGATGAGCACCAGTATCTGTGACCAGTCCATGCTCTGCTTTGACACGCTTTCGAGCAGTACTTTGTCCTTCGACAACGGCGACACTTCGCAAATTGACGATTTTGGGTTTCCCATTTTCCGCACTCCAAATAAGCGCACTGCCTTACTCCGCCTTGCTCGTGCCGCCGGCACGAGTTGCGCATAATAACACCAGCCCAATAAGTCGACTCGGAAACGTGTATGCGCATTGTAAATTTCTCAACAAGCTGAAAGACATTTGCAGGAACCTGTAAGGAATCACTAAGATCATCATCGAGCTGCTCGAATATTCCGATTACATTCGAATTATAGTGCATCTCAAATTGCTTGAGATTTTGTCGTAATCGAGGTACATCGTGAGACTGGCTGAATTCTGGCCGTAAATACGGATACTTGGAGAGGTATGCCAATAACTTGAGACACAATGTCACGTCCTGGTCCCAAGTGGTCGATGACCTTGAGGTCAATCGTATAAGCTGACTCTCATCGGCATAGGTCCTCTCGTCAACACTGTGAGATATATGCGAAAAGGTTTGCGATCTCGATGCGAGCGTATGGTACTCTGCTCCCTCGTTGATACGAGTTGACAAACTCGAATGATCATCGTGGGGCAATTGGGAACCATGCATATTCTGTCCTATTGAATCCGTATCAGCAAGGATACCTTCCGATATTCGTGGTGAGCCGCTGAATTCCATCGCATCACTTATAGGCAATGCATTGTTGATATTATCGTTGTTCGAATTACTCTCTGCAAAAGTTGCAGGGTCAATTCTGAGGGTATTCGAGCGACTACGATATCGACTCAGACGTCCCTGAAGACGTCCCAGATTCGAGGGTGTTGCTGGAGAAGGATGAGGTAGCCGTGTGTGAGGGCGTATAGTCACCAGGTCGAGTTGTGTTTGTCGTGTATGGTCAAGATTCACTTCCAGGGATGGTGAAACTGATGTACTACGGGTGACTGCAGCATGTTCTTGCGAGCTCGACATAACAAATCGGTTTATTCCTGTATCCAGCGAGAAAGTGCCAGCATCCTCAAAGAGAGTTTCAACCGGAGTAGGCACAGTCAGAGCACGGTGAGACTGTATAATATGCTCAAGGGCATTACATAGTATTGTGACAGTTATTGGTACGATACCAGCCTCGATGACACGATTCCTGATTGCCTCCGATCCCCTGACTCCGACATTAACAATGCATAACAGCGATTGCTGCCACTTTGAGAGTTGGAACATTTCGGGCGTGTAACATATTTTTCCTTGTCTAAGGATACGTACAAGTTGTTCGAGTCCACCATCACAAGCGAGAGATTCGCGAACCTTTGGACTAGTTTGGCACAAGTTCCCCAAGTGCGACAAAGAACTATAGAGTGCATAGTTTGAGCGTGTATCGAGAGCCCTCCGATCGTACCAATTCGGAGTGATACTAATTACGGCCTTGTTGTTAGCCGGTATACAGAATTCTGACTCCCTCATGCCTCGTAGCCGACGATAAGTGGATGGAATTGTTGTGAGATTTTGACAGTGTAGGCGCTGCCCTTTTTTGATGTACGCAGCAGTTGCGCGCCCTTGCAAATGCGCGTTATAGTGTATGCAGGTCTCGTCACTAGTATGAGTGAAATTATCCACGATGCACTTCGCCTTCAATTGACACTATGTGTACGGTTGTACATGTATGGTACATGAATACATCTACATATGGCGCAGCCGGTGGACGAATTGTCACCCACGGATACTGCAAATTGCGGGATGTATAACTCTTCTCGGCGGACCCTTTCATGGCACACGCTCCACAATCTGATCACAATCCGATCAAGCCTGCTAATGTTGAAACCTAGATCGCGCGACAGATCGACGTGCTGTGACGATACATATAGCTACGTGACCATCACAGAAGTGTAGGTACATACAAATACATGCAAAGCTATGTGCCAAAAACACAGCATGTAAGAAACACTGACGGTGTATATCCAAGAATCAAGATCTGAAACATTGGGCGTTGACGGGAAGTGTCGAATCATAGCTATGTTTCAGTACTCTGATCTTATAGAAGTGGAGCCTGCAAACATGCGTTGCTATCTAAAGTACCTCAAGTATCGCTTGATATGTTGACTAGTGTGTCGTTCTGTATACGACAACAGACAGAGTCGATTGAAGTTGACGATTCAGGACCACTGAACCAGCGTGTTGACACAATTCAGAAAGTTATGCACGAGAACAAAATGTCCCGTTTCAATCTTGCCATCAAGTGATATCACTTGTAAAGATCATCGTGAGATCATGTTGAGGACGCATGTCACAATCGTCTGTGTGATGACTCCGGCGAGGAAATCCCCTCGAGAGTCAAGGGAAACTCGATTGTCCTACAATACAGTGCGACACTTTCATTTACAGCTTTGTCCAATACTAGTACGCGGTCGCGCCTCCCTGCTCGGTGAGTTTTAGTTCAAATACTCAGACATTGTTGCTTACAGAGTCAATTGCGAGCATCTCTTCGTCACTGAGCGTTGAATATTGATATTGCAACGGCAACTGATTACGAGCTAAATATTCATGCTGATGAGTCTCCGAACTAAGTTCACGTGTATCAGAACTGGCAGCCGTAGTATCTGCCTTCGAGACTGTGGAGGATTGAAAGGACTTTGGCAATTCTCCACTTGGTGACTCAGGGTGTGCATGGGGCTCTGCACCGTGCTGTGCTAGTAATGATTAGAGTGCAAATCTGCCGAATACATCAATGTAAACATACGGAAAGTTCTCTTGCCCAGAAACTTTATCATTGGAGTATATGTTTGAGCCCGTAGGAGCGAACAGGGTCGCGGCATCGTTACTGCTTGCGCCAAACAGCAGACACGAAGTCAATTTTTGGAACCTACTTGGTGTTTAACAATTGAAGACAAGATTGAATGCTGACAAGTGTCGCTTAAATGCTGCAAGGTTCAAGAGCGTCACCAGCGGCTCTAGTCTGAGTTCGAGATGCTTTCAAACAGCGACACAGCTGGAGAAACATATGTTCATGCAGACACCATGTATGATGCATGCAATTGCAATAAGGGGTCATATGAAGAGGAAATTGGGCATTGCGCCTCCACAAAGGCGTTCTCCAGGTCTGTGGCTCGAATCCGTATCTTGTGTGATGCCGCCGTTGTCGAAATCCTTATTCATTCTAAGCTTTGGTATGCTCGCTTTGCCCTCTGCAGATATGCGCTGACCGGCTGAGACAGGCCGCTCGGTAGCATGGAACTATTCAATTCTAGTGATTGGAGCACTTCAATCAAAGACGCGTCTTCTTGCGAAATAGGCTGAAAACTGGCTTTCTGCTTTGCGACGCCAAACACATACAACGCACGCTACAATTCTACGACATGGAGGATATCTCTCTGAGTCAATTTCCGAAGCGGCAACCAAATGTTCGTTTCAGCACTGATGTGCCTCGCGGAAATGCCCAGGAAGATTGCACATTCAATGACTCAGAAATGAGCCGCCCTTCACCGGGCTCTTTAACTCAGCGCTTCTTATCGAGATTTACTGATAAAGAAACTTATGTCTCCTCGGTAGAAATGACAAACATGTCTGACTATGAACACACCTCTAAACCGGATACAGAAAAATCGTGCTTTCAGACGCAAAACGTGCTGCTGCCCGCCAATAGAACTTCCAGTGACGCGAATGCATGTAACGAGTCTGAATCTGCACAGCATATCAGCGCCCTGTCCCTTGCAAACCGTCAATTGGTGTTGTCTCGTCGCTGGTGTGGCGCCAAGCTCGGAAAGCTCAAACGTCTGATACTGCAGATTAAAACATATGAAGCCGATCCTCAGGGACGTATCATTACTCTCAAGACACAAGGTATCTCGGAACAGAACGAACGGATCTCTCAAAGGCCATACATCTCCAACCAGATTACTTCGTCTCGTTACACACTGTACGACTTCTTGCCCAGACAAATTGCATTCCAATTCTCAAAAGTTGCCAACATCTACTTTATGACTATCTCTATTCTACAGATGATACCTGGATTGTCAACGACAGGCACTTACACTACCATTATACCTCTGTCCATATTCATCCTTATTTCTATGGCACGTGAGGGTTACGATGACATCAGACGTCACAGAATGGACACAACAGAGAACAACATGCCCGCGACCACGGTCACGGCCTTGAAGGATACTTATGAACTCACCACGAAGCAATGGCGAGACTTGAAAGTAGGCGATGTAGTGAAGTTGCAGAGGAATGATTGGGTGCCTGCAGATCTCATACTTCTACGTTCAGAACACGATCAAGGTGTGGCCTACATAGAAACTGCTGCGCTAGATGGTGAGACAAATCTGAAGATTAAACGTGCTATTCCTTCAATAGCGGATAATTGCACCGAACCACGGTTAGCCTCCCTTCTGGCTGTTGTGCATTCCGAAGCACCAAACAGAGATCTGTACAATTATGAAGGCAAAATTTCTCATGAAGGCTCGGAAACACCTCTCACGAATGAGCAAATCATATACCGAGGCTCAATATTACGGGATACATCTTCAATATTGGCTTTGGTCATTTTCACAGGTGAAGAAACAAAAATCAGGTTGAACGCAAGTGCATTTGTCCGAATCAAGCGTCCCAGAATGCAGGGCCGCGTCAATCGCATTGTATTGGTCGTTGTGACCTTCGTCGTATGTCTTTCCATATTTTGCACTTGCGGTTATTACATCTGGCATGCGAAACAGGAAACGCGATTTTGGTATCTCGAGGCTGCTAATTCAATTTCATTCTTGCCAATCTTCGTCAGCTTCATCATCCTTTATAACACAATGGTACCATTGTCGCTCTATGTCTCAATGGAGATTGTAAAACTTATCCAACAAATACTACTTCAACAAGATATCGACCTTTACCACGAGGAAACAAATACCCCAGCAGAGGCTCGGACATCTACGATTAATGAAGAACTCGGTCAAATCACTCACATTTTCAGTGATAAGACGGGCACTCTGACTGACAATTGCATGGTATTTAGACGCTTGTCAGTGGCTGGCCACACATGGTTGCATAATTCAATTGGAAAGCAAGACGAGGATAATTCTCGTCCTTTCCTGTACCACAAGCTACGCAAACCACGAACAGATCCTAGACGAAGTGCTACTGCAGATTTTTCAGCGCTAGAAAATATACCGCGTTCTCTTCCTCGGTCGTCTACAGGTGATTTAGGATTACGAAGAGCCTCATTACTGTTGATGCAGCGGCCATCAACTACGAGTTGGCAACGACCTTCTATATCCCGACCCGATTCAGAGATTCATACGACAACAGAACTTTTGAACCACATTCAACGATATCCTCACACGAGCTTCGCCCGTCGTGCTAGATTATCTTTATTGGCTATTTCGTTATGTCATACGGTGTTGCCCTCTGGAACTGTGGATGATGGGACTCTCAACTTCTCTGCTGCTTCGCCGGACGAAATGGCACTTGTCACGGCTGCTAAAGAGCTAGGTTATATGCTCATCAATCGCGATGCGAGAAGTGTAACTATCAGAACCTATCCTTTCGGCTTCGAACACTCTTTTGTTGAGGAGACATATAAATTACACGAAGTCCTTGAATTTTCAAGTCTTCGAAAGCGTATGAGCGTCGTCTTGGAGTTCCCAGATGGTCGCTTTTGTCTGCTTTGCAAAGGTGCTGACTCTGTTATTACAGACCGACTGCGCTTGAAAAGTCTAGCAAAAAAGAAGTGGAACGAGGTTCAAAAGATTGTGACGCTACGTCGCTCTGTCGATGCGGAACGTGCATTAGCTCGGAAAAGTTCAGCCCGTCCATCCATATCTCGACCCAGTGAGTCAGGTGCAAGTCGATTAGACACCATGCGTAACCTCGATGAATTTCTGGACCGTCGCAAAGACAATCGGACCATTATCGACGAGTCAGTGCAAGCTCAGAGGACAATGCAATATGCTTTACGTCATTCTATAGCCATCGGGGAGACGAGCATGCCACTTGAGCATGCAAAAAAGATGATTGTGGATGAGAACTTGGCTGCCAATGAGGCTGCAATACTACACCACACTTTTGAACATTTACAAGCTTTTGCAGATGAGGGTCTTCGAGTTTTACTATATGGCCACCGGTTCTTATCGCCAGAAGACTACATAGCTTGGAAAAGTCTCTATCACAAAGCTAGCACAAGCTTCACCGATCGACAACAAAATATGGACGAAATTGCTGGGTCACTCGAAGTTGACTTAGAACTGACAAGTGCCACGGCAATTGAGGATAAACTACAAGCAGGAGTTCCCCAGGCGCTAGAAAAGCTCGGTCGAGCAGGTTTGAAAGTCTGGATGCTCACTGGAGATAAGCGTGAGACTGCCATTAACATAGGTCACAGTGCAGGCTTGCTTAAAGATTATTCAACATTGGTTATCCTTGATCACAACGACGATAACATGGCGGATCTTCTCCGTCAACGCCTCCTCGAATCGGCGGACGGAGTGCTGGCTCACATTGTAGTTGTGATTGACGGCGTGACTCTGGACGCTGTGGAGCAGGTGCCACAGCTTCTAAAACTATTCCTGGATTTAGCCGTCAAGGCTGATTCTGCTATATGCTGTCGGGCCTCGCCTGCACAAAAAGCGGCACTTGTCAGATATGTAAGGAAAGAGATAAAGACGTCCGTAACCCTTGCCATTGGCGATGGAGCCAATGATATTGCGATGATTCGCGAAGCACATGTGGGCATCGGCATCACAGGTAAGGAAGGTTTACAAGCTGCGAGATCAAGCGATTACAGCATTGCTCAATTTCGATTTCTTGTCAAACTCCTCTTGGTTCACGGGCGCTGGAACTACATCAGGTAAGTGACTCTTGTTGCACGATGTGTCCGACGCTGAATAATTACCAAGAATATCCAAGTATGTGCTAGGCACGTTCTATAAGGAGATGTTACTCTTTCTTACTCAGGCAATTTATCAACGATTCGCTGGTTATACAGGCACAAGTCTTCATGAAAACTGGTCTTTATCTTTGTTCAACACTTTATTCTCATCTTTGGCAGTCATATGTCTTGGCGCCTTCGAAAAGGATCTAAGCGCTTCTACATTGCTCGCGGTCCCGGAGCTATACGAGACAAGTCGAACTGGACAAGCTTTTAATGTTAAGATTGTTCTATCTTGGATATTCCTGGCCGCTACCCAAGCTGTCGTCAGCTTTTATTTGGCTTACTTTGCTTTTGGGAAACCGTCCTCCCCTGATCTGTTTCCACTCGGCGATATGATCTTCACTGCACTTGTAGTGGTCATCAATGTCAAGCTCATTTTCATCGAGATGCATAACTGGTCGATATTGAACTATTCATTCTTTATCATATCGTTTATGGGATGGTGGATATGGTCTATGCTTCAAGCTGAAATCCATAATTCCTCTAAAGCATATTTCGTGCAGGATGCTTTGATCAGTGGTTTCGGTCGGCAGTTGGCATGGTGGGCATCTCTGTTCTTGATTACGGCTGCCTTGTTACTTCTGGATGTAGGTTTTCAAGCTGTACGATCGGCTTTCCTGCCGACAGAGGAGGATTGCTTCCGAGAATTGCAAACCGATTCAGCACTTAAAGCTCGTCTTGAAGAGGAGGCTGCTGCAGAATTGCAGAGCGGCTGGATTAGTGATCTACTTGAAAAAAGAGCGCAAAACGAGATATCTCAGGCTGATTCGGCATATACAAACGTTGATGGGCACAAAGCCAAGACGCCGATGCCATGAGTGGTCTACTCACAGTGACATTAGTGTTGCATGTATCTCAATACTGCCGGCGACGGACCATGTGGTGCAAGTTCGCAAAATGAGGAAGTGCGCTATACTGTCTATTCAGCCGCACACGACCTCCTGATCTCACTTTGGGGCTGATATAAAAAGCGGTCTTGGTCTTGTGCTCTGACGTGACGGAGCTTCAATGAGTGTACTTTGCTCACAGGTCGCAATTCGTGTATCGCGAATAAATGAAAGGCTGTGTCTATCATGTTTGAGTGTCATCAAGCATCCTGACGATTCATGCTGTACAGGGAACGGTTATGATGGGCAATTGCATTAGCTAAGTTCATGTTCGCACAGATACATGATACATTAGGGTTAAGGAATTTAAGGAAATTTGCGTTGTAAGACTGGATGCTCATCAACGTTTGGACTCAATTTTGCGAAACGGATATGAAGCATGGATGGTTATCTTCCAGTTTTCATGCTCTGTAGTGTGATACATCACTCCAGTCCGAACGGCTCAGGACAGGGTGGGTTTGTAAGCAATAGTTCTGCAGTCGATCGAGGAGAGTCATCAAGGCTATCGTTCTGGTAGGACTAACAAAAGTGTTGTCAAAGTCCCCCGGTACAAATATGCAGATATCGCGATGAAGTGATCTAGATCTCAGCCTCAAATCATCCCTGAGGCCAGCGTGCATGAACATCCAAAATATGTATGTGATATTAAGTTGAAATGAAACAGCCACGAACATCAGGTCCAGTGCGCAATGTGGAATTTCTGCTAAAAAAATGCCAGATTGGTAAACCGGTTAGACATTGGCAGTTGTCTGAGTTGCAACCCCATGTTCTAGGGCTCGAAATGTACCAAATTCGGCGTCTTTGTACATTAAGACCATCCCTTTCAGGAAAGTCGCTCGTCCAATCCATAATTCTGGTGCGTTCTCGTGCTGTACATCTGTCTCCTTATTTCGACCGCTGCAGAGAGATCGATACTTGCCGGAGACAGGTCAGACATATCTGCGAAGAAGCATGGTCGTCAACTGAGAACGAATATCTCGTCTTGAGCACGGTTACAGCCTACTGGGACTATCGCTTTATATAGCTATATAGCAAAACCACGTCTGGGAGGCAATCGAGCCAATCCAGAAAGGACTATCACCCACAGCTATTGCTATGCAGTCTTACGACCAGGGATCGGCTGCTCTATGTCCCAATAACGATTACCGGTCCTCGGCTGGCCATAACTCTAATAATGAGGACGAATTCAACAATCTCTACTTTGGGAATACATCACAAGCGGCTGCTCACGAGCTCGAGATCGGCGACCATGTACAGATGCAAGTCGAATCTTCGGAATCCTCGACAAGTTCATCTCCACAGCGTTACAACACGGGCAATCGTTTACGTTCACTGAGCTTGAACACGAAAAATATGCACTACCGTTCCACGGCCCATGTTACCCAGCAACAAATCAATAAGAAACGGCAAAGAGCAACGCCCGAGCAATTGAATGTCTTGGAAGATGCCTTCGCTTGCAATCCTAGTCCGAATGCGAGGATGCGGGAGAATATCAGTAATCAAATCAATATGACGGAGCGTTCTGTTCAGATTTGGTTTCAAAACAGGTTTGATTTGCAATTTAAAGATAGCAAGGCACTGATACTTTGCAGACGAGCCAAAATCAAACTTCTTCATAGGAAAAGTGGCCCAGAAGAGATAATCGATCAGGCCACTAGTACTATCCGACCAGGTCTCCCGGAAAGATCTTATAGCATCGACACTGGTCTTTATCAAGGTCATGGTAGCACATTCATGGAAGACACTCAAGAATACTCCACTGGTACGGTGCAAGACACAAGGTCTTCATTTGCTTATAGTGCTAGGACTTGTTACAAGGCTCAATTGTCGTTCTTTAACTATAGGTACGTGGCGTCGCGTTGCGTGCACTTCACATGACTTAGTTTGCTACTTTTCCAACAAGGAACCAAGGTTCACTTACTATATCAGTAGTGGTTCAACTGGCTTCAAGATTGAATTTCCTCTTAAGTCAATCATTAACATTGACTTGAGCTACATACCAACTCCTAATACAAAGGAGATGGGTCGAGCAATTGTTTCTTTGAGCTCTAGTCCTATCTTCTTCATGGAGCTTTCCTCTTCCGGCGTCTGGAAACAGTGCACTGACTTCACGGAAAATCAACAAGGTACTAACGTCCTACTTCATGCGATTGTTGGGCCCTACCAGCATCTGAAGCAGTCACTCGCGCGCTTAACTGTGATTCACAACGACATTCAAAACCGGATAACAATTGAAGATATCCATAACGAAGGCATTAGTCAGGAGTCTATGATTTCGTCAGTGGAGCCATCCGAACAGTATTTGGCTACTAGCAATTCACAGCACAACGACTCTAGGCCTGTGATGCTGCCCTTCACGCCTGAGACGTTGCGAGAGTCAGCTCGAGGCTCACACCGTCGCACTAGAAGTCGGTCAGCTCCGATAGCGGTCGATTTCTCCTGGCTGAACCATGGTCATAGCATTGACACGCCGGGCTATATCTCTGGCCAAAATCATCCCAGCATGCTCGCCCGCCAAACTTACGGCGGCATACCAACGCCTGTTTCACAAGCTATGAGCTTGGACTGTAGTGATGAGTTTTATAGCCCATCTGTACCTACGCCATCTTGCTATGCAGATACATGGTATGCATCCAGTTATGCTAATACACCTTTACTAGATACAAGTTGCTCTCGATTAGGATCGCCGATGCTGGCAGGGGGTGCCCATTTCGATATACCTCTTGTCACGAGTCAGGTTGACCCTTACATGAATTTCACGGAAATGAGAAATACGACAGGCACAATCATACATAGCTTGCCAGAGCATACAAGATCTGTCAACCTTTCTATGCCCGACCTACCGCACTTGGACAGCGTTCCGGAAATACCAGTAGCCAACCAAGAGCAATACTCGCTGGCCGAGTCCTTCCAAGCTCTGATCAGCCCGCCGTGTATGGCACCTATAGATTACCTTCAAGATTCTGGTCAGCTTCCACCAGGCTAGAAGTGTCTTCCTTCAGAAGATTACGAATGGACCACTAGCTGGACTAGTTCTGTGTCCCTCAGGACACACGTCGATATATATACGTGATTATCTCAGAATTGAATTGTATATTGTTTTTTCGAATCGTGACAGAATTCCGTAATTAGTTCTTGTTCCATTTACGAGCCAGATCGAGTGACTGCCCATGAGATTTGCCATCAGCACGTCTGTGAAAAGTCTATCACCAATGATTACGACCTCAAGCGGTGAATTCACCTGAATGCCAGCGCTTTTCAGATGATGCATAACCTGTGAATGACAGGCTGGCTTCTACAACGACTTGTCAGGACAAGCCAAAAAGCACATTTTCGATGAGCGTACTTTTTGTTCGTGTATCAGTACCTCAGCACCTAGATTCTCACTGAGCTCTTGAGCCTGCACGAATGAGCAACATGCAACAAGCAAGGCAATTTGGTGATACCTCTCTGTCATCAGTGTCAGATGCACTACCTGACGAATTCGAGACTATTAGGATCCTTGCACCTGGGAATGCGCTTCGCAATTCTTTCCATTTGGTCTGTGCAATCAATTTTGGAGACGCGCAAGATATCGAGAACGTTACATAGTATCGCGGGCAGATTTCGAGACTGCCGGCTTCTGCAATGCAGTTATCTTTGTCAATCACGAGAGCTTGTATTCTTGTTGCTTGTCGTGCTGATCCATCTTTTAATCCTGAAACTCGGTTCAACGCACGACCTATGTCAGTCGGGATATCACTGAACTCGTCAAACACCAGCGATGGTCTCAGAAGACTCGGTCGAAAGAGACATGTAGCACCGTACACGAAGGCCGACAAATTCATTTTGCAAGATGAGTACGAGTGTGTGCACCGTGCCGTTCACAAAAACAATAACTATTTGAAGTATCAAAGCACCGGAATGTCCGATCTTGGTGATTTCAAGGAGAGCAGATTACTTCATTGTTCATTGAGTGAAGCTACCAAGCCAATTTGTCTTATTGGAAGTGCCCAAACTGGACATTTGTGCGGGATGCGGCACGGCGACGGTGCGGAAAAGATGCGCTGCCACGGCGCACGTTGGAAGACCAAGATGCAAGCAAAGTGTCACTTGCATCGGAGCTCGAACGTCTGCCGGTCGTGGGACACTCAACCACATTGTTATGATGCACGAAAACACTGGGTATAGCTCTCGGTTCCTCGCTGCCATAGCAGATTGCGGCTCAAGCTAGACTTTACGGTGGCATTGAGCACCACCGCCTGGTGCGAGGCAGCAGTGCGTCACATACTTCATAGACGACTTTAACACAAAGTCAAGTGATCTGACAAATACCTGCACAGGACCAGACGTCGTGCAATGATATCGCCTCGCTCGGTCTCGTTGTTTTTCTGCGTGTTCTCGGGCCTGTTTTGCGGCACAAATTATGTTTTCAGCTCGTGGGGACCACAAATGTCTCAACGATGCGGTCTAACAGCGATGGCTATAAACATGGTTGGTGTCAGTGGTAATCTCGGAGTGTATCTCATAAGTCCTTTTGCGGGAAAGTTAGTAGACAAGACTGGTCAGCGCTTGGCTCTGTTGCTCAGCAGTCTCTCACTCTTCAGTGGTTATTATGGTCTACACTGGTTATATGTCAACGCAACCAAAGGTAGTGTCAATCCGGTCACACTATGCTTTTATTCGTTCCTGACCGGAGTCGGAAGTTCTTTGGGAAATTCGGCGACACTCAATGCATGTGCAAAGTCATTTCCAGACAATCGAGGCACTAGTACTGCATTCCCAATCGCTATGTATGGCCTTTCCGCTTTCCTATTCTCACGAATATCCTACATGTTCTTCACTGGCAGGACTGATCAATTCCTTCTACTTCTGGCTGTTAGTTGCGGTCTGGCACTATTCGTCTCAAGTATCTTCGTTGGTGTCTACGACAAGAGTGTTGTGTACAGTGGTCTCTTGGGGACTCGAAAGCTCTCAGACGATTCTACAACCTCAGAACGCAATGGTCTACTACGAAGTATTCACAGTTCTAGCACAGATGCTTCCGTGAACAGTAGAGTTTTGAGCGAACTGACCGGCTGGGAACTGATTCACAATCGTGACTTTCTGTTGATGATTACGACCATTGCACTACGTTAGCGCTCGAGTCTTCATGTGTTCATCGTACTAACATTGGCAGTCAGTGGAAGTGGCTTGATGTATATCAACAATCTTGGGAATGACCTCACAGCTCTCTATCGATTCGAGACCGTTGAAGGAGAATTTTTGCAGAGGACATTGGAAAAATTGCAGGCTCTGAATGTCTCAGCATTGTCCTTGATGAACTGCTTAGGCCGCATTTTCGCAGGTCTTGTGTCAGATCAGTTTCAAAACAGGTTTAAATTGCAGCGAAGCGCATTCTTGATGTTAGCAAGTATACTTTTTGTGCTGGGGCTATCTTTGGTGCGTGAGAATGTCATGTCAGGAGCTGTTCTTCAGCAGACATGTATAATTGGATTCGCTTATGGATGTATGTTTGGCATTGCGCCAGTCCTGTGCTCTGAGTTATTCGGCTTGCAGAATTTCAGTACGAACTGGGGCATGATGTCTGTGTTTCCAGGCATATCTGGTAATATCTATAACCTCATGTATGGGCATGTGTATGATAGACATGCCGACCCGATAACGCACGAGTGTAATTTAGGTCTTGATTGTTTTCGACAAGCATTCTCAGTCGCCATGCTGGCAGCAATCGTTGCTACGCTTTCCTCCGCGGCTTTATACATACACCACACGAAAGAGGCACAAGAGCTACGTCGTCGACTTGCGCAGATGAATCACTAGAGGGTTTTGAAAATCGGGACTAGATCATCGGCAAGGACTGTATATACATAGATGATAGACTATATGTTATGTAATTTGTGGATCTGAGCCATGCCTAAGCTCAAACTGATGCAATCGCTTTTCGTGAAAAATGTCTGACCAATCACCCTGGAACGAGGTCAAATATATACTCCCAATGTTGACACTCGAAGCAAGTATTTAAGTTAGGTAGTCCTGGTCACATAGCTGATTTGGTGGGAAGCATGTTCAAGGTTAGCACCAACTGAAAACAGCTTCGGAGCCATGCACAGTCTCGAGCCTTTCGACAACGACCCGTCGTGTGCTACTTTCTTCGTCGTGCATCAAGGCGAAGCCAAGGTCTCCGAGGTCGCTCTCCTCGTCAGCAAAGAAGCGATTTGATTTCATGCTTAAGCTCATGCCACGAGACCTGGATTTTATCTTTGGCGTTGTGGCCTTCGATCGAGGTTCTTCAAAACTGAGATGACTTCGTGATCCAGCATAGAGTTCATGAGGTCGTTGTCTGCTGGGTGAGTTTCTTTCAGTGTCGTCATTGACCTGTTCCAGAAGTCCCTGCTCAGGTATCTCGTCCAAGAACGGATTGCTAGTAACATTTGGCACACTGACTGCCATGCCTAGGTCAATCTCATCTGACTCACTGAACTTGACGCTTTTCTTCAAGTCTCCCGGTCCGCGATTAGAGGACTGTTTAGTCGGCACCGTCACTGGTACCTCCATGATATCGGTCCAAACATGCAGACGCGGCCTGCGCGCAAGCTCAAGGGGTCCTTGGTCACCAGATTTGAGTGTTTCTAGTACATTCCAGGCCTGTCCTTTGAGCACTGCCATCTGTTTTGCAAACATTTTTTCCTGAAAATCGGCATCCTGAGAAAACAGCTTCTTCAGTGCAGAGGTAGTTTCACACCACCACTCGGGATCGGACAAGAGTGGTAAAAAGTGCTGTCTCGTCTTCGCAGAGAATGGTTGACCAATCAAGCTCGCGGGTAAGAAAAGCCAACCAAATGGGAAGCTCCGCCATTCGTCAGGATGTTTCCATGGGAATGCCAAGGAATTATCAATCGCTCCAAGACTCATCTGCGATGAATTGTCTCTGTTCCTTTCGTTGCTTTGCGACATGGTTGCACCGCCAGGAGGCTTACTGATGACATCCGTTTGTAAAGTCTGAGTCGAGGCAACGATTTCTACCTTGCTTTTGCCTCCAGCGCGAGAGGGACTGACTTTGAGCATCCAATTGTCCAGGCCTCTGTCTGTGTTTCGCATGATATAATCTAGAATGACGAGCTTTTCGAGTTCCTCCCGCATGCCTTGCATGAGGTCCTCCGTCCAGAAGAGAGTGTGTGCAGGATTTTCCGAGGTCATCTCACTCTGGATTTCCGCCAAGGCAGTAGAGTCAGCTTTATTTGACCCTACGCAACTCATCCACGCACTTCTTTGTGCTTCGACAGTCTCGTGTCTTATTGAGCTGTCCGGCCAGGGGTGTTCACGTAAGAACTCGGTGGCATCCTGATATCCCTCAAGGAAGACCTGAAATGACCCCTGCTTCGCTGGTAAAGGCCTTCCCTTTGTGGAGTAAGCTCTTCGATCAAAGTAATCGTAGTTGAATGATGTGGAGGAAAGCCAAACGACGTCCGTTGGTGGCACTATGTTTGACTCAAGTCGACGGTCCAACAGACAGGCTGCTGCTTCAGATATATAGGAAAGGTTCGGAATCAGACAAGAGCGACCAAAGAAGCAGGGGAAGAGATTGCGATGTAACCACTTGGTCCATTTCGGGTTCAATTGGCCATAAGGCTCCTCGTTCTTTGGCTTGAAAATGCCGACGATCTTCTGCTGTTTGTTCAATGCGAAATATGAACCAGAGGATCCTTTCGTGACCAGCCTGGGTTGAATTCCTCTAGAAATGGCTTCCTTGACAGAGTCTATCACATGATCGAATTGAGTAGTAGTGATACTTTTGGACAGCTGATCCCCCGTGGCAGAGTCGTCCCCATCAGATTCGGATGGTTTCGGGATTTTTGGTGTAAAGACCGAGCTATGAATAGAAGTGGAGAAGACATCGAAATCCTTCTTGCTTGGTTGCTTTACTTTAATCTTAGTGAACCAGTCTTGCAGGTGTGCATTGATCTGCTTCAGGTCGACTATGTTGTCGAGCATATTGGACTCTTCCTGCATGGCATGTCCATCTTCGTCGCCACTATGCTGACCGAGCCTGGTGTATTGTTGCGGCATCGCGCTTTGCCAAGAAAAGTACGATTTGTGTTGCTCTCCACCGCTTACTTTCGAATGCCAACCACGAGAGGTACTTCAACGCGGGCAGAACCACGAGCTTTCACCAACGAGTCCGCTGCGTCCGATTGCGCTGTGTTCACTCTTGACGTGAACAAATGTCTATATCTGGTCTTAGGTCGTTGCGAGATAATTTTTGAGGAAGCCCAAGCAATCTATCAATGAGTTACCAAAGAGATTCCAGAGGCAGAATGACAAGCTGCGAACGCTTCCAATATTATTCAGCTCCGTTTAGAAGATGTGATTAGTTCTAGCTTCACATGTACATGTCACATACGTGCCAGAGTCCATGCCTCTCATCAAAGTCAACGACAACGACAACAACCAAGCTATGGAGAGACACAAGCTTCCTTACTGCGGGAGTGGGTGCGCCCCACGCAGCCACTTGCGGGTACGGCGCGGCACGGCAGCGGGAGGCTCAGGCGTCCGCGCAGCAAGAGAGATTTCACACTCGTTCTCCCGTGCTCCAGTTGTCTGTCAGCCCTAACCAATTCTCACTGGGTTTGTGTGCACTCACTCGCCACGCTCCCCTGCTTCCGTCCCGTCCCCTTTGTGCAAGCGTGCGTTCATGCGTGCTAGAATCGATATCGGTGGATATCGCCCTCGTCGAATCGATTAAGTTTTTCTGCCTGCCATCGATACCGGTCGCGTCAAAGCCATATCTTATTGCCAGGTCTTGCGCGAATTGGAGTTTCCCGCACAAGTCCACTTTGTGGAGTTTGGAAAGTCATCCTTGAGAAAGACGGATCGTGCCAGGACAGCTCCTATCTGATTAGTCGGTCGTTGACCCTTCATGTTTGCGACTGCCTCTGGTGGCAACAATGCGAGCTGCCAAAACTGTGACACCACAACTACGCCCTTATGGCGACGAGCAGAAGATGGCACGAATCTATGCAACGCCTGTGGTCTTTTCCTCAAGCTCCACAGTCGACCCAGACCGATCGCGCTGAAGAGCAATATAATCAGGTCGCGCAACAGAGTAAAGACTCCACAGAATGGCATGAAGCGAAAGACTCCATATGATGCACCCGCCACTCCAGGAGAGATCGCACGCCAGCAACAACATCAGCAAGCACAGCAACAACAGCATCTATCGCCTTATGAGCCACATCCTCGATCGCTCATGACTCCAAGTCAGCACGACGACACTCATGCGCAGTTTACAGAGAACGTTTTCGACCCTCAGTTGACGCATCCATCAAATCAAATCCCGACCACAACTAATCCTTTCGAAGTCAACTCACAAGAGAACGTGGGTCCGGACGCTCATCTAAGCAAGACTTCTGCGAATTCCGAGCAAGACCTGGAATTGGTAAACAGCCATTTACGAAGTCGGGTCAACGAATTAGAGATCATCAATGATCTATTCCGCAGCCGAGTGACGGAATTGGAGGCTAAGCAGAACTCCAGTCCTCAGGATGAATCGTCGGAGGTGGCTACTAGTGCTACAGAATTGGCATTGCGCGAGACTATCAAGAACCTTGAGGCAGAGCTCGCAGAATTGAAAAAGAAATCAAACGAAGCGGAAGCTTCGGACTCCCAACATGCCACCTAATTCTCTTCCCGCCAAAGTGAAACGGACGATTGTCTGTATTACGCCGGAGTGCCTACTCTGGACTACAAGTTGTGCATAGACATGACATACACATTTTGGTCAGATTACTGCACTCTTTGCGAATGAGCTCGTCTTTTGAATACACCATGGATCCTTTTCACGACCGAAACGATGGAAGTCCTCCATACCTGTCGAAATCACATAGTCTGCGTCTGGTAGGCTGTCGCTGTGTTTGCGTGTGGACAGTGACACTCACCAAAGCTTACACTTACGCGGGCACGAAGTTATTCGGAGTTGGTTGGTGCATTTGGAGTGAAATTTGACAGTGGCCTGGGTTGTGTACAACCTTGCAACTTGCTTGTAATTAGTTAGGTCAATGAATGAAATATTCACCATGCATATTTGTTCGTGTGTATGAGATGCAGATACAAAGTGTACGTTCTGGAGCTCGCTTTAATCGTAAAAGCCTTCTTTGATGGAGCCACGAAAGTGATGCATCCAGGTCATCAAAAGTTCGTTGAATCATCGCGCTAGCTCGCAATGGAGTGGCATCATATGATCACGACATACGAATTATAGCAACAGGTCAGTCGCGACAGCTACCGACAAATCATCGTCGGATTCTGGTTTTGTGAGTGTACCGATCTGTTTTCCGAGGATGCTACCGTGAGTGCCCTCGAAGCGTAGCACGAGAAGTTGCACCACTCTCGCCCGTCGAATCACAGTTCTTTTATCCGTGCGACTCGACAGGCGTTGTTACCGGGGACCTATAGTCGGTATCAAGGACACAGGAGTACATAAACAAATCTCACTTTCCACTACGAACTAGATTGCAACCAAATGACCACTCATCCTAACGTCATCGACGTGCCCGTCAAAGGATCTGATCAAGTCGTGACGATCGATTGTAGTGATTTGCCTGAAGACCCCAGGGACTTTTGCGCGGTGCTCTCTGGCGAGGAGGCCGATGCCAAGTACTGGATTAAACTTGCGTTCGAATACCGACACATTGGTCTCGTCAATCAAGCTATAGATATTCTACAGGATGGATTACGGTCTCGCACTGTTCAGAGAGAAAATAATCATCGCTATCTTCTGCATTCCTTCTTGGCTGCATTGTGTATTCAAAAATCACGAGAAGCTGCAACAGGTATGGGCAAGCAGATTGACGGCTCGAATGAATTGACAAAGGATTCCTGGCATAGGCAAGCTATGAATGCCTTAAACGATGCAGCCCGGCTGAAACCTCTTACGACTTCTAGCACTCTTAGTCGCGGAGTCCTTGCAATTCTGAGCTCAGAGAAGTCGGATTCTTATGATGAAGCCAACAAGCAATTCGAAAACGCATTGCGGGAGAATTCTCTAAATCTGTTTGCAATTGCTGGTAAAGCTAGAGTCTTGTTTGCACGAAAAAATTATAAGCTTGCGCTGGTACACTATCAGAAACTCTTACGACTGAGACCCACAATGGTACCAGACCCTCGACTTGGAATCGGGCTGTGCTATTGGCACTTGGACATGAAAGCTGAGGCTCAACTAGCTTGGGAACGCGCTGTCGAATTAGATTCTTCCAACACTCAGGGTGCTGTACTCCTTGGCCTTTACTGGATTGCGCACGCTTTCGACAATGTTTCCGATGAAAGG
Organism: Taphrina deformans; assembly: GCA_005281575.1. Taxonomy (NCBI): domain Eukaryota; kingdom Fungi; phylum Ascomycota; class Taphrinomycetes; order Taphrinales; family Taphrinaceae; genus Taphrina; species Taphrina deformans. The sequence continues at coordinate 367,183 of RHGG01000001.1, forward strand.
ACGTTCGAGCAGTCTTATTCGAGAGGTATCAAACTCATTTCGGACGCCTATAAAAAGGAAGCACTACCACTTGCTGGTATCGTTCTTGCCTCTTACATGTTCTCACGAAAGAAGATGGACGCATTACAAAGGATTCTGCAGCAGGTTCTTATAATGGCCGAGGTGCCCAATATTCGAGCTGATGCTTTATTCTGGCTCGCTCGTGGACAGCACTTCGTAGAATCTTTCGAGCAAGCTGGGGCGTTCTACGCTCTTGCTAAACAGACTGATCCCAATTCACTTGTGGTTTCTATGGCTATCGGCCAGATGCAGCTCGTAAAGAAGGACATTACGGATGCTAAATTGACCTTCGAAAGCATTCTGGAAAAACATCCAAGATGCATCGAGGCACTATCTGTTCTTGGCTCAATATACGCTCACGAAGCGCTGGACGCATCTTTCAAAGGCGACAAGGTGACACATCGTATTAAAGCTAAGGCCTGCCTCGACAAAGCGATCACTTTGACAACCGATCACAAGCAACGAGTCCTTCTCGATCCGTCTTTGCACTTTACAAGAGCTATGTTGAGTGATGATGATCCTGTTGCAACGAAGATCAAAATACTCCAGCAAGCTGCCGACATTCAACTTGAGAATGGCTCATCCAGTAGTCCGGAAATATTGAACAACATGGCGGTTGTTCATCAAGCTAATGGAGCTTTCGACATTGCTCGTGAAATGTATCAAAAAGCAATTGAAGAATGTATCCAATGTGCAAAAGATGAGCCTGAAGCAGAAACGGACATCAAGATTGCAACAATGACCTATAATCTTGGACGATTAGAAGAGCACAGCGGCAACACCGATGCCGCACGGGAGATCTTCAAAGGTTTACTCAAGCGATATCCCGATTACGTCGAACCAGCGGCTCGAATTGCTTATCTTGATTATCTCGATTCGAAAGTCGATCAATCACTGACTGACATCAAGGATCTCATCGACGTCGATTCAGGCAATGTCGAGGTCCGAGCTCTCTACGGTTGGATGCTCAACAAACAAAAGAAAAATAAATCCCTCAACTTCAATGACGATCCAGAACGCAGACACTTCAACCACACATTGAAATATGTCGACAACTACGAACGCTATTCACTGGTCTCTCTGGGCAACTTCTACCTCAAGCTTGCACGAGAGATACGAGCTGATAGTGATGCTGGAGCGAACGAGCGTCATAAGCACTACGATATGGCTATCAAGTTCTTCGAACGTGCACTGCATTATGATGCCAAGAACGCATACGCTGCTCAGGGGCTCGCTATCGCGTTTGCTGAGCACAAAAAGTATCAAAAGGCGATTCACATATTTAGCAAGGTGCGCGAAAGTCTGCGTGATGAGTCAATCTTCATCAACATGGGTCATTGCTTCTGCGAATTGCACCAATACAGTCGTGCGGTCGAAAACTATGAGACAGCACTCACAACTTTTCATCAGAATGGTCAAGATCTCTATCTGTTCCTATGCCTTGGTCGTGCATGGTTGTCACGCGGTCGAGACGAAAAGAATGTGGACCATATCAAAGAAGCTCTCAGATATGCTAAAATGGCTCGCACAGAATCTCCAGAGAACACGTCTCTGGTCTTCAATGTGGCCTTCATTCAATTTCAATTAGCAGACATTCTCAGAAATACCCCCGAGTTGAAACGGACTGTCAGTGACCTGGAGGAGGCTGCAATCGACCTTGAAGAGGCTATTCGTACTTTCACAACTCTGGGCGAGCATAAACAGCCACCATACCCGCGAGCCGATATTCTACAACGTGCGACTATGGGCCGCAATACTACAACGAAACAGCTTGAGAGAGCCGTGGCCCAGCAGAAAGAATATGAATCCAAGAATACTGCCAAGGTGGCCGAAGCCAGAGCGAAACGTCAAGCAGAACAAGATGCTAGAGATGCTGCGATCCGAGAAGCACAACAGGCAGAGCTTGTCAAACAAGAAGCCTTGGCTCAGAAGAGGAAGGAAATGCTCGAACAGGCGAGAAGCTGGGCAGAGAAACGGCACCAGGAGGATGAAGAACGAATGGCGAAAGAGCACGAGAAAGCTGCTCAAAGAAAGGAGAAAAAGAGCAAGGTCAAGAAACAGCAAGGCGAATACGAAAGTGACGAACAGGACAAAGATCCAGCCACAAGCTCAAAAAAGGCCTCGGGCAAAGCACGCAAAAAGCGCACGTTAAGACGACCAAAGAAGGCACGAGCAGAGTCTGAGAGTGAGACAGAAGCGAAGCAGCAATCTTCCGATAGCGATGCGCAATCAGACACAGGGACTCAAAAACCTTCGAAAAAGCGAAAGCTGACCAAAAAATACATCTCGAACGAGTTCATTGACTCGGACGAGGATGTGGAAATGCAGGACGAGCTCGAGAACGAGGAGCAAGGTCAGCAATATGCCAATGAGGCGATGATAAGTGAGAAAGAAATTGATACTGGGAACGACAACGTCCCAAACAACACGAGTCAATCGGCTGACAACGTACCTATCAGTGGCGATAATGCTCCGTCCACGAATCAGGCTGATGCTGGTGCTGGTTCAATTCTTCCGACAGATCAGCGTGATCATCTCTCGGCGCAAGAAACTCCTGGCATTAGTGTCAATGGTGTCCAATAGGTCCTCCGATGTCATGCAAGTTTTGCACCCACTCTTCTCCAAAATTCGGTCTGATTTTGGCAAACTTGTCACTAGCGTTGAGATTTCAGGCAACAGCCTCAATCTTACTTGCATATTCATATGTTGACCGTAGCACAAGCTCTAAGATGTAGACAAAATTTCTAATACTTCAGCATTTCTTTGTTTTGCGTATACCATTCTATCACTTCGGCATCCGTCAATGCCTTGATTGACTTGATGATGTCCAGTTTCATCACTACGCAATGTCAGCTTGGCACATCGTAGCAACGGGCGCGGTATGGCATACCCTTGAGATATCAGCAGAGAGACCGAGGGGAAGGTGGGTGACGACACTTACTGCATTCTCATTCTCATCCTCATTCACGGTCCCGGTGTTGATGACTCGATCGATAATCTGCTGCCGAATATAGGCAATGGTCCCTGCCTTTCGTCAGTCCCAGAAGGAGCGCATGTGAAAGTCCGGATCGTGTCACCTTCCTCAATGACGGTGCCATCAATGTCGAGCAATTTCCCATCTGCCGTGACTGGCACGGTGGTCTCTAGTCCGGCGGGCAGGATCGTGTTTGGGTCAAGCACCTCTGCACCGACCACAGGCTCGTCAGGACTCTGCGCCGTGCCCGCCCAATCCGCAATATCGGCCGTCTCCTTGACGAATCGGACCCTCGGTCTCTCCCTCGGTGTGTCCTCACTGATGGTCTCGATGATGGGCATCTCCGGCACTTTTTCCACCCTTGCCGGTCGTGTAAAGTATGCTTGGATGCTTGGCCATGACAACTGAAACACCCCGAGAAACAGTATGCAGATGAGGGAGTAGAAGAGACCAGGGTCGAGTTCGTAGCCGGCAAGGATGTATGGTTGACTTTTGCGCTCCACCGACATTTATTTCTTGCTTCCCACAGACGGCAGTGGAAGCTGGATCGATTCTCTCTACCTCGAGACTGTCAATAGCGGCTCAACAGACCAGGGCCAGAAGGATTTTGGGTGTCAGAGCCGCGATCCCTAAAGAAGAGGAAGAATACACAAAGACTCAAGACTGTAATCATTGCTTGGCAATTCAGAGAATGGTGCCCAGAGCGTGAAAGTGGAGCCCGGAGCCGTCCGCGGGCAGCAAATCGTGGCATTTGTTGTGCAGAGGTCCGCACAGATCTAGATGTTCTGCTGTATATGCTTCGTTACTGCAACTAACTTGTGCCCAAGCTCAACCAGCAGCAACAGAGCTCTGGCTCGATATGTATCAGTACACTGCCTTACCCCTGCTATGCTATTGTAAATCGTAATACCTATAAAAAATGATTGGTTATGCCGATCTTCATCGCCAATGCCTCGAGTCTATCATGTGCCACACAAAAACTACAGACCATACTTTGTGTTTATCAGTTGAGTCGCTGCGGGATCCAGTTCACGCATTAGTCTAGACCAGTCCGGATACATCGGTTGAAATCCAGTCAGAATCTTAGAAAACATATCAGTGAGCTCCGGGCTCGGTTCTTTAAATCTGCCAACCGCGTTGACAAAGTCGGGAAAGAAAGCTGACAAGGAATTGGGATTCGTCGCGATCATCTGACACAGGCCTTTGAATGCAGAGTCCTTCTCCTCATTGTCCATTGAGTCCTGGAGTGCTTGACAAAAGCGAACAGCGAACATTTCGAGATGAGGAGCGACCTGTTCAGGAGCCGTAGAACCAAGGCGACCGATGGTGATCGAAGCGTTCTCCAGAACTGTTGCACCAGTCTTTGGCGCTTGCATGAGCGAAATTAGTTTTTGTAGCAAAACCTCAACGTAAGGCTGCAATGATGTACCAGCTTGTAGGCAAATTTCGCCTGCCGACCATGCCGCATTGTTCGTCACACTAACGGAGTCTGATGCCACGTCAATTTGTGAAATCAATTCTTGCATAACTTGTTGCAAGTACGGTCGAACTTCTTCAAAGCAATTGATGACTAGATCTCCCAGTAAGGCGTACGCTGATTGTCGAACTTCTGCGATTGGGTCATGAAAGCACATCAAGAGTAGTTGCATGATTGGTGGCTGGTTCTGTGAGATCAATGTGGCAATATCCGGCCCAAGACCCTGAACAAGACCAGACAATAAATCTAATGCTGTTATGAGGAAATCCTTCTCAGGTAGCTCTGCTGTGGCGCCGTTCGAATATGCATCAATCTGTGCTAGGTTGCGGTGTAATATATGAATGCAACGAGAAAAGACTGGGGGAGCAAACGGAGCAAATCCAGCTCCTAGTGCTATAGTGACCGACGACAAACATTCAAGAAGTGGGAACAGATCTCGGTCGTCGTCGTCCGTAGCCTGCCAACGACTTATTAGAGGTTGCATGATCATCTCAATATATTCTGGATTGTTGAGTGCTGAGCCGACGGAATCTGCGAGTGTTTGCACGGCATCGTACAAAATCAGAAGATTCTTCTGCTGATATTTGTTGAACGCCGCGACGAAGTGCTGCAGGATAGGTTTCAAGAAGGGAATGAGGACGGGTCCGGCCTGATCTTCTAGATTCGCGAATGCAGAACAACCAGCTTCCTGTACTCTTTTGTTGTTGTCGAGCATTGTACTAAGCAGACCTTCCATTAATGGCAAAAAGTGTTTTTGCTTCTCTGGCTCTGGCAAATTTGCGGCCCAGCGACCATAACGTCCAAGTGTCCAGCAAGTTATCTGCCTAATCAATGGCTTGCCATCCTGCAACATGGAAATGAGATGCGGGAAGATGTCAGGGAGGATAGGAATCATCCCAGCCATACAACCCTCTGCAATGGCACCCAATGCAAGCACGCCGGCTTCACGTTCTTTCCAATCGCTCGAAGCCAACGTAGATTTGAGATGCGGTAAGCATTGTTCCAATAAGCGAGCCTCATACACTGTAGACAAAACATCCAAAGCAGCCGCAGAGCACTTTCGTAGATTCCACTCTGCATATAGGTCATCATCCTCATCTTCATAATCGTCGTCCTCTTCCTCCTCCTCTTCATTGTCGTCGTCGCCATACCTAAGTCCATTTGGTTTCGAGCTTGTCTCGTGGTTCTGATCTCCTAAAGTATGCTGCTTGGCTTTAGCATGCTGTGGCTTGATGTCTGTTGCTTTGTCAGCGACATGCGCATCGTCGTCATCCGCACCTAGAGCTAGAAGGTCCATCTCAGTGTATACCATACCTTTGAGCAGCATGGGTACAATCTTGCTCAAATAAGGCTCCAGAGATGTCTGCAAGTCTGGCTGCTCAGCAATGGCGAGCCAGAATTCGCAAGCTTCCAGGGCAACTTGCTCATCTTCGTCCTGTGTCGAGTGCATCATATACTCTACAATCGAACCCAAATTCGGTGCAATTTTGTCAGGTCTGACATCCAGCAGCATGACTAGGGCCTGACAGACGTGCTTGCGAACACTTGTCTCGGGATCAACAGCTAAGGCGAATAGTCTTGTCAAGAAGGCATCGATGTAAGCGAATAGGGAATTTGATTTGAGAAGAATGAACTGATTGAGGCAGAAAAGCGCCTCGCCTCGCAGTTTTGCCTTGGGGTGTTCTGTGTATGTGAGAAATTTGGGAATCATAAAGTTCAACGGTCGAGTTCCGTCATAGTCCTTGTCTAGCTCTTTTGCAGAATCTTCACAAACTTTGCTCAAGGCACCAAAAGCTCCCTGCCTGCCGTTAATCAATGCTTAAGGAGCAATAATAGAAACACTTACTTCATTGACTGTGTCATTCGGGTCGTCCAAAAGAGTCATCAACCTTGGCAAAGCATCAGGCCAGGACATGAGGCCTCCCCTCATAATGACACTAGTAATGATGTTTCCGGAAATGGACCGTATTAGTGGTTCAGTATCGCGAAGACCATGGAAAGAAGCTTCTTTGACGTATTCGAGTGAGGCTTGCGGAATTTGAGCATACTCAAACCTTACATTGTTCTTCAGAAGCAGTCCGGCCGCGGACCGAACACTCGTGTCAGCTCCCCCAACCTCCAAAAATATATAGGCCAGATAGTTGTTGCAATCTTGCAAAGTCAGAAAACAGTGTAACTTGTGACAGAAGATCGGTACCTGGCACAGACGCTTTGGCAATGTCGAGCTGTTCTAGGGCACCAGCTCGTGCACTCCCATCAGTCGACATCGAAGCCGATAGAACATGGGTGAAAGTTTCCAGGCTGCTAGGTTGTGGAGTCCATTGTTCAGCCATTTGTTTATCGTAGTCTGAGACTAGATCCGAAGTACAACAGAATGAATTATTGCTTTCGCGAGGCAGGCCAACAGCGAGAACTGCGAAGTCTTCTGAATCAGACTCGAGTGATCGATGTCTTGCAACGTAGAGTTATCAGTTGGCCGAGTGCTGGCTCGTCTGGAGCTGAGTGTACGAGCATTAGAAAAGTCACCAGCTTTGTATCTGCATGGAGCATTCTGTGAATCTCGTTGCCGATCGTCCAGTCTAAATAATTAATACCCGGACCCATTGCCGGCATTGAGCCGACGGTGGATCTCGAGCATGGGCCGTGGTCGCACATACTTCATCATGATAATCAAGAGAATAGCATTACGACTGCTAACAATACCTAGAAACAACTCTCCAAAATGAAAGGCCCTCCAATGCCAAACGTGTTACACCTGCTAGAATTCGCGCTGTCATCAACCCATGGGACTCCTTTCGCGTTCTTCTCTTCGTAGTGAAAGCTAGTCCTGCATCTCGTCGTCACTTTGCAGAGATTCCTGTGAAGCCAACCTGAAATTTTGTAAACTAAGTCCTGTTCTGATCTCGATAATGCTTACCATGGTGGGTTAGTGAATTCCAAGTCGTTAGGGTCGTCAGAAACGGAATAGGCTGCATGGAGAGCTGTGGAAGGAGCTTCGAGTTCCGGTGCAGTGTCGAGCAGGTCATCGGCTTCGTCCCTACCACGTTTCGCGACTCGTGTCATGCTTGTTTCTGCGACCTTCTTTTGTCCAGCTGTACGGAAGGATGCCCATGGGTCCTTGGCAGACTTGATTTCGTAGAAAGGTAGTGGTTTCTGTATTTCCAAAGCCGATGCGATGGCCAATTTCATGCCTCGCTGAGCTGATGCTTCTGAAGCTTGCTTGTTATACGTGCCCTCGCTGAATGCTTTTGTGGTCAGTTAGACGGTCCTACAAGGATAGAGCTTGTCAACCTTTGCGAGCGCGCATGCCTACAGACTCCAAGGTCTGCTGCACGAGAGGATCCAGCTTCGGTCGTGTCATATGCGAGAAGTCTGTCGTTCGCGATGAGAAGGATGACTCTGCGAACTAATCAGTACTCTATCGAAAGTATCTAGATCAAAGCTGCGCACGGTTTCTCTTCTTCGTGTTGATAGCCATTTGATGTGCCGTCAACAAGTCTTCTCCTGAGTGATCGGTCGGTTGCAGCGCTTCGCGCCCACGAAGATGCTGATGACTTGACAAACGAGAAGGGGAATGCACGCAAGTGCCTGAAGCTCGGAGACTCTCAAAATTGCCGTGTCTAGGGAGGTGCTTCCTGGAAGGGAGGATATACCTGCCACTCGTCCAGGCGGGTGATGGCAACAGGGAAATTAAGCTCAGTTCGGGCAAGCTAGTGGGCGAACCTTGGAATTCCAAGGGACTCGAACGACGGACAGGTTGCGTCTGAGCTCCATTGCCGGCTCTCGGGCCCACATACACGATTCGATCAACGCTCATGCTCCAGCAAGCATTGGCCTGATTTGGCCAAGTGGTGCTGGAAGCAGTGAACACGTTGCAACCACGTCCTACACTTCCCAACCATCAGCTCTATTTGAAAGCGTGTCAGACTATACCAGAGTACGACTGTGACTTTGGGGGCTTTCTTCTCTCGTATGAGGCTTCCGTCGGTTCACCTACTGCTGTGGCATGCAGCTTCTGCTGCTGTCCTGTCGATTGATTATGGCACTGAGTGGACGAAAGCTGCTCTGGTCAAGCCTGGTATCCCGTTAGAGATAGTCCTCACGAAGGATACGAAGAGGAAGGAACAGTCTGTCATAGCTTTCAAGGGTGAAGAGCGACTCTATGGTGGGGACGCCGCGAACATGGTTTGACTTCAGTAGCGCCTCAGGCCAGCTCGATACTGACTTTCACAGGGAGCCAGGATACCTCAGCATACCTATCCTGCACTCAAATCTCTTCTCGGGAAGTCCTATGATAGTAAGGCTGTCAAGGAATACAATCTCCTTTACCCTGCGGTCAAACTGTCCCAAACTGCCCAGAACGGCATTGCAGTTGGTCAAGGTGCTGAAACATTCACGGTGGAAGAATTGGTCGCTATGGAGTTCATCAATATGAGAAAGAACGCTGAGCTTATGGCATCAGGTGAAATTCGGGATGCTGTCTTGACCGTACCACCCTTTTTTGACCATCGCCAACGCGCTGCTCTTCTCACCGCCGCGGAACTGGCCAATCTACGACCATTGGAACTTTTGAATGACGGACTCGCTGTAGCAATGGACTATGCAAAATCTAGGACTTTCGATCAACCTCAGATTCACGCGATATTCGATGTTGGAGCTGGCTCCACATCTGCTACCATAGTGCGCTTCTCGAGCGCTTCTGTCAAGGACGTTGGTCGTCTAAACAAGACAGTCACGACAATCGAGGTGCTTGGTACGGAAGCTACAGATAGAGTCAGTGGAAATGTCATGAGTGAGCGCATCTTCCACCATCTAGTCGAAGAGTTCGACACAAGCAAGGCAGAAAAGGCTTCCAGCTCAGTCAAGACGAATCATAGAGCTCTAGCTAGATTGTTGAAAGAGGCCACACGTATCAAACAGGTGCTATCAGCGAACAACGAAGCCGCCGTCTCTGTGGAATCTTTGCATGACGATCTTGACTTTAGGTACAAAATAACTCGGACGACTTTTGAGCGATTGACCTCTGACCTCGGGACTGTAACCACCGAAGTCGTTGCAAAAGCACTCACTATAGCGAAGACGGCTGTGTCCGAGATCGACTCACTCATTTTACACGGCGGCGCAGCGCGGGTCCCGTTTGTACAGAAAGCTCTCCTTGACGTGGTTGCAGAGAGCCAAATTGCTCGGAACGTCAACGCTGACGAGGCTGCAGTGATGGGTGCGGTCTTTCGTGGCGCAGGTCTTAGTGGCTCGTTTCGTGTTAAAGAACTACAGATTCGGGATGTTAGTGCTATTCGCTACGCTTACGAACAAGGCAGAACTCGTGAGACACTTTTCGAGCAGAATACGAGCTTTGGGACCACGAAGAACATTACTCTGCCTAACGTTGATGCTGATTTTGAAATCATCATCACGTCTGATATACCACAGACTGTGCAAGCTGCACAAGAAGTTGCGAACTTTGCATTCCAGGATGTATCAAATTCAGTAAATTCATTTGTGAAGAAGTCTGGCTGCCAGGCTGCTGATCTCGTGATCACCTTCATCCTCAACTATTCTGGCATCGCAACCATCCATGACGCTTCAGTAGTGTGCGAGGTTGACGACCGTCCAGGCGTTGCTGACAAGCTTAAAGGTTGGTTTGGTTCCAAGGAGAGTGCTACTGCCAAAGATACTGGAGAAAAAGGCAAGACTGTCACAGAAAATGCGGAAGATGAGCCGCCAAAGAAGTTGCAGAAGTCGAAGAGGCTCTCGTATGTTTCGAGGAACACTGCGCATTCTCTGCAACCCAATGAGAAAGAGCTATCACTAGGAAAAATTGCCAAGTACGAGAAGTTTGACAATCAGCGGATCGCACTACAAACGGCTCGCAATGGGTTGGAAGCTTATATCTACAAAGTTCGCGATCTATTAGAGAATGATGGCTTCCAGCAGGTCTCCTCAGATCGCGAACGTGAGGACTTGAAGGCGCTGGCAGCCGCTGCAAACGAATGGATATATGATGAAGGAGAAAGTGCGACGTTAGATGAGCTTGTATCGAAGAAGAAAGCTATGACAGACATTTCGGACAAAGTGCTTTTCCGCAAGCAAGAATCTGGTCTTCGTCAGCAAAAGATTGATGCTTTGCAGAAACAGCTTTCCTCAGCACGCAAATTCATTAAGACTCAATCGGCAAAAATCGCGGAATATGCCTCTAAAGTAGCGGAGAACACAGAAAAGGCAAAACGAGATGCCGCGACCAAGAAGTCAAGCTCGGATGAAGACGACAATGGCAAAGAAGAGCAGGAAATAGCAGATACCGGTGACTCTAACTCTTCGAACACAACAAAGGACGACGAGATCGAGCTGCCCGAGCCAGTATATTCCGAAACTGAATTGACGAACCTTGGCGACAAGCTCGACAGGAACGAAAAGTGGCTCTCGCTGAAAATTGCTGAGCAGGCCGCCTTAGGTTCCGCTGAAGACCCCGTTCTTCTGACGGCTGATCTAGAGAAGAGGACCTCGAGAATCACAGAAGACTTTATGTACTTACTCAGAAAAGCAACCTATGCCGAACAATCGAAAACGAAGAGCAAGCCAAAGCAGAAGTCAACTGTGAGGCCAAAGACGAAGACTTCAGCCTCAGCTCAGTCTGCTTCAAGTCAAAAGGACGCTGCTTCGGAAGCGACAAGAATCAATTCTCAAGATGTTCCAGAGCCTTCGCCTGCTGCTACGCCAAGTGCTGGAGAACAGGTAGAAGATCCTTCTACTGAACGAAACGACCCGGTGCCAGAGGCGGCTCCTGTTGCGAACGATGAAAAGCATGACGAATTATAATGGCGGAGAGGGCAAGAGCCCCGGAGAGGAAGGAAAAGTTTTAGCATTTCACAGCAATTTAGACATATCTAGAACAGCATATCCTCGAGCCTTCATCAAGAAGTTATATTGGTCATCCGGTTGTAAGCCTGTGACTTGTGAATGACTACCTTACATGACGCGTGGTCAGTAGCAATTTGATGGTCGCAGTACTCATGCGCAGGCATGATCCCGATCTCGAGAGCGCTCAACATGCTTCCTTGAAGCATGCGGTCCGATCCATCCACGACGTCTCGAGTCACGAAGGGGGTCGCTAGCTGGCGAGGGACATTCGTCATCCACATTGCTCCAAATTGGAAGCGTATTCATTCAGACCGTTTTCGTCCTTGGCCATTTCAGCACACATCATGGCAGATCGAAACTGATTGCGCGCAGTCTGAACGTCCCCATCGCGCTTGCTCAACAGTCCTAGCATGTTCTGATTTATGCCGGCGCATTCAATGCAGTACTGATCGCGCTTGTTCTTAGCAGATGTGCAAATGGCAAGCGAGTCCGTGCACCATCGTCGACATTCGGCTTGGTCGCCCAAGGCCCATACAATTTCTGCGATATTCGACATTGTCGAGGCTGTATGGCAAGATGAACCAGTCACGGCCGGACTTTGACGCTGAAATTGCAGTATAGAAAGTAATGACGATAGCGCATTCTTGAAATCTCCCTGTCGAGCTCTAAAAAGCGCGAGAGCTTTCACTGCGTCAAGGAGTTCTGGCGAGTACTTCATCGAGCCATCGAGTCTCACCGTGCTACCACGCTGGTAGTTGGGAAGGAGAGAGCCTACCGCCAGGTCGAACGAGGCTTGAGCTTCACTCTTCATGCCAAAGTTCTCCTGCAATTCACCCAAGTGCCGAGCGGCGAGCGATCGGAGGTTATTGTTCGGTACACCACTAGCCAGTGCCCTGGAAAAGTGATCCATAGAGGCCTTCAATAAACCCTGCTTCTTCTCAATCTGACCCAAGAGAATAAAAGCCTTTGTCAAGTCAAGCGGTGTCTTGTTGTTAGATACAGTAGTATTGCTGCTCGTATGATCCTTGCCTAGGCTCGACTCAACCTCGAGATCTTCTTGACTCAACGCGGTCAGAAGTCCTAATCTGGCAGTCTCCTGCTGATCAAGGTACTTGCTGTTGAACACCGCAGCGCGATATGAGAAACGCAGTGCACTGGGCCATGTTGATGGTGTAGGATTCTCAGACTCGAGGTACAGATGAGCACCGGCAAAGCCTGTGCCAGCCGCAACACCAGTGCCGACTATGGAGAATAGCATGACACGAACGGCTGTCCTAGTGTGGGCGAGTATGACATTACGATTCATTATGCTCCGGATGCGAGGAGTGGCTTAGTCCGATTCAAGGCAATAAGGAAGTTTCATAGAGCATTAGTGATGGTTAGATGGGAGTGTTGCGATATTCAAAGACAGCATTTGTCACTCCAGTGGATGCGACGAAGAGGACGACCTCCGGGCGATCTCAACTGCTGTATTCAGTGGACTAATCGTGTCGTAAGATTGCTCTGATTGTTCCGTGTCCTGGGATGAGTGAGCGCGAGGCCAAAAGAAAGCGGAGGAGATTATTCTTCGGAGCTCCGTTCTCGGGACAAATGCCACTTGAATATCTCCGACATTGAGCCATGCTCCATCTCCAACCATACACCGAGAGAGGCTTGAAACAACTACAAACATGCTCATCAGATGCTACCTGTTGGCCTGACATTCTTTCAACAACGCTCGAGGACCCAAAGGGATATTTATCAGTGTTATAGCAGGGTCTTCTGGGACTAGAAGGTTGCAAAGATGCCTGGTATTGTTTCTTCCTCTATCTCGTGGGGCCGAACTGATGTCTGAACAGGTGTAAGCTTAGACTACTTATGTCGCGATCGCTCACAGACCACCTCTCTGGAAGCCTTGTCGTCGTCAATTCTGGGTATTGAGGTGGATCACTACCTCCGAAAATTGATCCAACAGTCGAGATCTCCTTTATATACCCCTTGGGGAGGGGTTGCCCAATCCTTCTTCCGAATCATAAGCCATGACTTGTCCATCCTGAAGCAGCTCAACATCAAGCCATTCTTCGTCTTCACCGGCCTGCAGATCGTCTCACAGCACGAAGCAGATCCAAATCTCAGACTGGCTGCTCGTACACTGGCGCTGAGTAGTCTAGAGCGCAAACGCAATGAGGAGACTATACAAGCTTTCACGGCCTTGACGTCAACAATCGAATTAGTTCCGGCTCTGAAACGGTACTTACGGGCGGAGCAAGTTGACTTCTTGGTGGCACCATATTTTGCTGCAGCACAATTGACTTATATGCTGAAAAGCGGATCAGTCGACTCGATATACGCCGCACCGGATGTGTTTGTGCACGGTGCAGAACGAAGCATTACCGATATTTCGTTTGAGCAGAACCTTCGAGTGACTTTCTGCGACAAATCTGCCATCCTTGGCCTGCTGCAAGGCATCAACGAGGATCAGTTCCTGGATGCTTATCTGTTTGCCGGCAATGACTTCTGTCCAATCGTGCCCATACTAGAGCCCAATCCTCCTTCAGAATTCAGTGCCTTCAGAATGCGGGCAGCGGCTGACGTCGTTCGACAGAACGGGACCGGTTATCTTGCACTACACGGCAATCCTGTTCTCGAGAAGAGGCCAAACTATCTCGAGCAATGGTTGAAGGCCAAGGCACTCTTCAAGTTCCATCCCTATCTGAATCTCGCTGGTGATGTCGTCTTGTCGAAGGAGGATAAGGCTCCGAGCGATGTGGCAAGAGTCATCGGAGCCAGATTACCCAGGGAAGTGTACTATTACATTTCCCGCGGATTGATTGAGCCACAACTGATCGACACCTTGTTGTCAGGTGTTTGGAGAGAATCTCCGCCTCTAGACGGTGGTGATAGCCGTGAGTATCGCCGCTTGCTGGAGGAGCTGGACGATATTCGTGTGAAGTGCATGGACCTCCTGCATGGCAGCAAACAGTTGCATCATTATTACGAAAAGAAAGTGGTTGTATCGAAGAAATGGTACCGGGGCAACACAAGTGAGGCTATCGAAAAACTCGACAGCCCCGTCTACAATGACTTACGAACATGGCAAGTGACAGGAAGTTCTGAAGACACAGGGAAAGCGCACCCTGACAGGGACTTGCGGTCCTTGCTCAAACTCTGGCAGGAGGACAGCTCGGATGGGAAGGGCAAAAGGCTCAAGGAACCTCAAGAAGCTTCGGTATATGCGGTCCAAGCCAATGTGCTGTATCGAGTGCTACAACTTCGTGGCTATATCGGAGCCAAGCAGGAGTTGACATCCTGGGGCCGGGCTCTCGTGGCTGCGCTCGATGAGGTGGACGACGCTTTATTGATTCCTACTCTTTGTGCTATAGAGATGCTCAAGCTTCGAGCGATCAGTCCAGAGGACCATGCTCGGGACGTGCGAAAAACGGCTTCACAAGCAGAATCCGCAGAATCCAACGTGAAAACACTACGTAGCATCGCTGCTCTCCTCCCACTCAAGCAGAACGATGCTCCATGGCAGGGACCGCTGGATCGCGAGGCTCTCGCCTCATTCTCACTAGCTCAGACCACGTATCTTTATCTCGCTGGATTATACGAAATGTGTCAACTAGCTATGCTGCTTCGCGGCGATGTACGAAGATCAGAGGATTTCATCAAGGATCTCTCATCGGCCGTCAATCCATTTGTCGTCCACCACGATGCAGGACTAGCAATTTACTCGAGACGATACTTTGCCTTACATGGAGACAATTCGACCAGTACAGGAACTATCTATGAGCAGCTCAAGGCGACGTTTCCCACATCGAAGAACGGGGCCGCAGACATGGGCAACTTTTTCAAATTATGGGACGGTCTGTATGCTGCCATCAATGCAGTTTCCATGGAAGACAAGAGTCAGTTGCCAGAGAAAGGACAATTCGACCTCATTCAGGAATGGTTGTCGACTCGGCGGTGATGACCCACTCTATGGTCGCGAAACTTGTTTAGGCACGTCACAGGGAATTCTGCATTCATGATGGTCGTTTTGGGTAGCTTGATGTAATCAAATTATCAAGCTTACCATGAAGGACTGCGCTCAGCACGAGCGAGCTGGAGCATAGGAGGGGTGTAAAGCAAGAAAACTGCTTGATCACTGCAGGTTTGATCACTGCAACACTCAGGCGATCAAGTCCGTGGTGAAGCATCTCAACTATTACAAGATAACAAAAAAAAGAGTCTGAAGATTGACAGTGTGGTGTGAATTGTGGTCCTGAAGCTTTCTCTGAGTACCTATATATCCTTGCCTCCATTTTGAAGCGATTCGTCCGACCCGAGACTTGAGCAATTCTCAAATCCATCCACAGACTGTGCGCACTGAATCGAACCAATCTTGCGAGCCACTCGTCGATATGCCATGATACGGTGTCCCACCAGACACTTCCCCCTCGACTGGTCGATCGATCGGGCTGGCTGGCTGGCTGGCTGGCTGTACGGGGAGTAAGGACCTTAGAATCCCGGGGGCCTGACACCTTGGGGTGCTTGTTGGGGCGGGTTAAAGACATTACTCTGACTGCCGGGGGCGAGGACATCGTTCGCCCCGGCCTGCATCTGCATCGCCTTTTCCTCCTCCTGGGCCTGGGCCTCCGTCTCGACGGCCATCATGAAGGGAATGCCGAGGAGGAGGAGGGAGGCCGTGATGGCCCAGACCGTCTTGCCCCCCAACAGGGCCACCGTGCTCACCCCCGCCCTGGTGCTCGACACGGCGTGCGACAGCCGGGCCCGGGTCGGGGGAGGGACAATGTCCCTCAGCGCCGAGAACCGCTCAAACAGCGTCTCCTCCAGTGGGCCGTCGTCCCCCTCGTCCACGTCCGACTCGCTGTCGCTCGCCGAGGCGTCCGTGTACCCGTCGTCCTGTTGCAGGTCATACTCGTCCGTCACCTCTTCCAGTCTCATGCGACTCATGCTGGAATTATTGATTTGTGTGTGTGTTTGTGTGTAGATGTGTGTCCTCTTGCGTGAATTGTATGAAACTCTGTCGCGAGCGTACCCTTCTTGCACTCCACGGCCTGGTAGGCTCACATGCACCACGACGTCTTTGTAGCGAAGTACCTGGTGGTATCATCGAAAATTCTTGTCGTATTTTCTCGGATCCACACCTAATCATCTCGAAATGTCACCGCTTTGCAATTTCGTCATTCGCTCGCTTCAGTCCCTACGCACAGAAATTGGACAACACACACACACACAGTTGACTTTCTTTCTCGATTTGTGAATATGAAACGAAAGAGACGCTCGCTAGAACAAGAATGCCATGATACGAAATTTGCGAGCCACTTTTTAAAAGTAACGTTTGAGTCTATGCAGTCGCCATCAGAGCGTCCGCATTACCCTTGTGGACCGCGACATCGTGCGTTTCCGAGTCATAGTGGCCCAGAAGCTTGATCTCAAAGTTGGCCACGGCGATCCCAAAGAGCTTGAGGAGCCTGGTCTGGTTGCTGTCGAGGACGTCACCCTCCCGGCAGACCGAGTAGTCATTCGACAACGTGATGACGCCGTTCTTCAAGAGTGTTGGCACTAGTACCGGTCAGTATCGTGCTGCTTGTTCCCCTTGCTACCTGTGACTTACTGCCCATGCCCCTGACGGAGGGCTCCAGCGTGTGCGTCAGCAGCACGTCGTCCTCGGCCGGTATCTGGCCGCCTCGAGTGTAGACTGGTCCCGCCGGGATCGTGAAAGTGATGGGACTGACCGTCCCTGCCCGTGCGAAATCCGTCTTTGAGTAGTCGGCGAACCACTCCTCGACGAGCTCGGGCGGGTGCGAGGTGCAGAGGATGCCGACGGTCCCCTTCAGGTACCTGGACAGTTTGTGCAGGTTGTCCTGGTACTCGTCCGCGGCCGTCGTGCCGATCGCCTTTGCCATGACCTTGGTCCGGCCGAGGAATATCCTGCTGTCGCTCCATTGCGCCCTCACGTCCTTCAGGTACGTGTTTCGCATGTTTTCCACCGAGAAGACCCAGGCATACCTGTGTTCGTCCAGTGATTCCCGGATCGACCTGAACAGATTCTCCTTTCCCTCCCGTCCCTTCTTGTCCGTCTGCGTCAACGAGATGACTCGCTCTCTCTTCGACTTTGGCATGTCTTCTGTGCACTGCTCTCAACCAAGAGTACGCTGTAGCTACAGATTAGCGGCGGAACTGAAGCTGTTGTCAAGCGTCGCAGCAGCAACCATGGATCGATAATCTTCAAAAAAATTGTGGAAGCGGCAGGGCGGCCCACTTGGCGGGTGGCTTCAAGCTCCGATGCTACTCTTAAGGTCCGGTAACAGGTCTTTCTCGAGGTAAGAGGAACCATGGATAGTGCTGGCCTTGAAGATTGTTGTGTGCATCGACAAAGCTCATGCAAAAAGTGATTAAGTATGCTTGTCGAACGAAGTTACTCTGTCGTCTCTAAAAATGTGCAACCTCCCCTTTACTATATTCGTCCACCGGCACGCCCACTTTGCACTTGCTATCATATCCCTGTTCACAAGCCACGGAGGGCTCTCGTTACGAGAAGGATTCACTGTATACGCGTGAACCATCCTGTCTCAATTCTTCTTTGGCAGACCCGAGTAGTTTTCGAGTGTCTCCCGCGTTAGAACCTCTCTCCAATTGCCCAAGGACTTTAGGCTCCTAGCCCCCTTGTACTTCAACTGCAGAATATCGCCAATCTCGTCACAAGCCTCGAGCAATCGATCCAAGTCATCCCTGTTGTGCGCAGCACTGACACAGAAACGCACCCGTGACTGCACCAGAGGAGTGGCGGGATACGCAACGATGACCACTGCAATTTTCCTCTTGAGCATCTCGTGACTGAAGGCTGGCATCTTTGCCGGGTTATACAGGAGCAGGGGAATGATCGGTGAGTAATCGTGCCCATAGATGATGAATCCCAACTTCTTGAGGCCCAGGTGCAGATAGATACTGTTGAACGCGAGCCTCTCGACACGCTCGACACCATCCAGGCCGGGAATCTCCAAGGCGATGCTGCGTAGAGATGTGCTTATTTGCTGAACTATGATCGGCGACATGGCCTCAGCAAGGACTGAACCGGCATTCGTCAATCGCAGGGACTCAATCATGTGCTGCTCTCCAGCGATATAACCACCAGCTGCACCGAAAGACTTCGTGAAGGTTCCCATGAGAATATCAACTTTCGAAGGTGATATACCGTAAAAGTCGCACACACCACGTCCTCTCTTGCCCAGAGCACCGATTGAGTGCGCCTCATCTATAAACAGGTAGAATTTGTACTTCTCTTTTAGCTCTATCAGACCTGGCAGATTACACATCGTCCCCTCCATGGAGTACAGACCCTCAACCACAACAAGGATCTTTCGCCAAGGTCTGTGCGTCCTTGGCTGACCTTGTGAAATCACCTCTCGCAGTAATTTTTCGAGTGAATCCATGTTGTTGTGATCAAAGATTCTGATTGAGGCACCTGACAGTCGAGAACCCCATCGGATACTTGCGTGATTGAGCTCATCGGAAATGACCAGACAGCCTTTGCTTACGAGAGCGGAAAAAATGGTGGCATTCACACCAAAGCCTTGCGAGAACACAGTTGAAGCTGGTTTGCCGACAAATCGAGCGACTAGCTTCTCTAAATCCTGGTGAATATCAAGCGTTCCGGTTTCCGATCGTGTTGCACAAGAAGAGATCCCTACATTCTTGACGACAGTTTCGACGTCGTCTGCACACGCGCCAACACTCTCAGCATATCCCAAATAATTATAACTCGACATGTTCAGACATTCCGTCTGTTCGCCGGTGAACTGGAAGGTGAGATTATGGTCATGCGACTCTCGATTCAAGAGGGTGATGTATCTGCCAGGGACGCCGGTCGTGGGTCGGTTGAAGCAATCGTTGATCCTGGTCTTGAGACGTCTGACATAAAAGTTGTCAAAGTCGGAGTTGAGTGGAGCATATCCGTTCTGCTGTTGCAGATGCGCATACCTCTCTCGTGCAAATCGCTTGCCAAAGAAGTCTCTTACATGGCCGAGTACGATGAAAATCAAGTATGAAATGTAAGTCGTGATCAAGAAATAATATGGTGGCTCTTGTTCGATGTGTTTTTCTGGAGGTCCGTTGGAGGTGGACGGGACTTTGTGGCTCGGATCTACCATGGGAGCGAATTGCTTTTCGTTCTTCTCGTCACGCTTGGGTGCTACGACGTTGTCTCCGGTCGAGTTGTTGGATGGTGCTGCTGCCGCAGGGCTGTGTCCATTCGTCAGACGACCGCCATTGGTCAGCTTTTGTGTGCCAGAAGCAAATTGAGGGCTCAGCTCAGCTTGAGACAATTCAGGCTCGGCAATCTTCTGTGTATGATACGGAGAGGACGGCTTCCCAGGGGAGGAGGCAGAGAAGAAGTTGAATTTCGATGATTTATTGGAACTGGTCGATCTGGACGAAGCACTGCGATTTAGTGTGTCGAAGGGATTGATATCCGCGGCCACCGAACGTGTTGAGACCATCGCAGCGTGCTACACTTCTGCTGTTGCTGCACTACGCTTGGACCGACCTTTCTAGACAGTGTCTTGTAGGGCGAGTTGATTTCTTGTAGACGGGGCAGGGAGCATGGCAGCGCTGGAAGGCACGGTCTGCAGAGCGAAGGAGGGTCGGCGCGCGCAGTTGTTGGGCGGGAAGGGCTCACTACCGTACCGTGAAGTGGATCACCACGGGCGTCGGGGTCGGTGGTTGTTGTTGCGGTGGGCGGGAAGTGGGAATCCATTCAATTCACTCACTCACTCACTCACTCACTCACTCATGATTCCCCTGTCGCTCTGACATCTTGTCCGCTCCAACATGCCATGTCCGTCCGTCGTTGTGAAACATTCACTTACTGAAATTTCGAATCACACAATCGTAAAAACTCATTCATATACATCATAGGTAGTCATCACTAGTCTTCTCTAGGCACATATGTGACACTTCTACCAGCGTCCACCACGCTCTACCAGAACTGCTGGAGGGACTCGATAGTGTCCACCACAGTCTTCTGCAAATCGATGTAGTCAATGCCAAGTACAGTCCTGGACTGGGTGTTGTCTGTACCGTACTGTACCTTGTATTTGCCAGCACCATCTCCTCCCTGGGCAGCCTTCCTCTCCGGGTATTGCTTGCTCAGCACGTCAACCACTTGCTGACAGGTGAATGGTCCCTGGGAGAGGATAAACCTCTTGCCCGAGGCCTCTGGCCTCTCGATAGCAGCAATGTGTGCCTGCGCGACATTACGTACGTCCACAAACTGTTGAGTCGGACCAGCAAGACCAATTTCGGCGGGGTCATGGAAGTACTTGAAGAGTAGTGCGACAGACGTGTTGATGCTCTCCACATCCTTGACCTTGTGGATGACAGGTCCAAAGACGAATGACGGGTTGATCGTGGAAAGACCAAATCTGGGGTTCTGCTCAGTCTGGAATTTCCAAGCGTAACGCTCAGCTGCATTCTTCGATGCTCGGTAAGCGGTTGCCTTGTTAAAGTCCTTCTTGCCCTTGTCTTGCTCGATCTCCTCCACAGCCTTGTCATTCCAGTCTTCCTCCGTGTAAACATAGTTTTCAGTCTTTGCCGGGCCGTAGATAGCAGCTACCGAGGATGTGACAACGATGTGCTTAACATTCTGTCCGTTTCTGTGAGCTGAATCCAAGAGAGACTGTGTACCTTTGACGGCTGGGTTGATTAAATCTTTGTAGGGGTCTGTCGCATTGAAATGGAACGGCGATGCAATGTGGATGATGCCTTCGACATCCTTGACGGCCTCGTCAAAGACATTGTCCTCCTCGAGATCGCCAGCCTTGACAATCTCGAAATTCGAGCCGTGCTGCTTGAAAAGATCTTTGAGAAATTGAGACTTGTCGCTCTCTGGATCACGCGCTGTTCCACGGACCTTGTAGCCACCTTCGAGCAATTGTTGAGTCACATGCGCGGCGATGTACCCAGTCGTTCCAGTGACGAGGATGAGAGAGCCTTTCGATACTGCTTGAGGCGCCATTGATAGATTGTCTGTTTGCAATGCAGAATAACACTTCTACCTTCAGGTCGGAGAGTCACCAGTGGTTGTGTTGGTAAGATAGGTATTGACTAATTAGTGTTACAGCACGCCATTCACAGAATGAATGCCACAGTCCTTATTGGTTCCGACGACGATTTTGCGTCATAACTTCGGGTGTCACGGCAGGGCAACTTTCCTGGTGGAGAAATTCCACTCACTGTCAACTGGCAAATGACAGGCCACAGCAGCTCACCATAAATATGCATCTTCCATGAAATTAACCAACAAGACGCCTATTGAGTATCACTAGAGGACATAACATAGTCTATATATTGTTGAGACTACGGACGGTATGTATGCGTTATGGTTTTGCTTGAAGTCAAGTCGAGCATAGCCCTATCGACAAAGAAGCCTTGGAATATAAAGCACCACGATCACCGAGCTCATGGACTCCTGTACTAACTTAATAGCGCAGACCGAGCTCACCAAACTTAGATAGTGAGGAAGCTCAAGATCCGGAGCGCCATGAGGTATCGGTTCCGTGTCTATCACTGATCCGTCGTCTTAAAAGCTTCATTTGACTCTTTGTTTACACTGCTCACCCCTTTCGAGGGACCGGCTCAACTTGGATCAGCCCGCTGGACGAACGCCAAAAGAGTCTGAACTACTGGCAGACCAGAGACAGCTCCTTCGACCGAATCATGCGAACAAGGATGAAGCACAATGTTCCATGTATCTTGCTGGTAATGGTGTTGCGAAAGATAGTGGAGAATAAAAATAGAATCTACACTTTCCAGACACACTTCATCGAATCAAATCGGCGTGTTGAGTCGTGTGCGATATGTCGAGGATTGTAGATTCGATACTCTAACAACCACATGTCTGTCATAACTTGGTCGCCGAAGAGAGATACTTGACGTATGGAAAGTAAGGATGAGAGCCTGAATTGTATGAGGACAAATTCAGAAACCTCGCTGTGGTCCCGCATGCCTTCTCACGCAATTGGAGCTCCGAGATCACAGACTGGATCTCTGCCGCTTCGTCATGACATCCATCGTCTCTCCACAATCGCAGCTCGTCTCACCTCGGTGCTCCGGTGTTGCTCAGGTTGTCATCAGACAATCGGAATTGCTGCTAAGTTCTGCCAACGTACAATCAATCTTTAGTAAAGATTCAGGACCTCTCTACAGTATGAGTGACAACACGCAAACGCCCGGAATCATCGCTTCTCATCTTGGATATGCCAAAGGAGCAGCTGAGGTAAGAGTTCAGTACTTGTGCTTCGGGATCAAGATTAATATTTCGGATAGGAAACTATCGGTAATCTCACTGGATCAAAAGAATGGCAGCAGTCTGGTCAAACTGACCAGCAAACTGCCAAGGATGACATGCACAAAGCTGCCAATATCTCGAGTGATCCTAGTCAGAGAACCGCCACCCAGTCTCTAAATCGAGAAGGCGGTCTCGAGTCCAAGATCGGCTCTCTCGTGGGCTGTCCTGGTATGGAGGATGTAGGTGAGCAAAAGCAGGCTCAGGCACAAAAATAGTGGTCCGATGAGAGCTGTAACAATAACGACATGATCGCACGACACCCGGGTATAGATCCCTCTAGTTTCCTGAGTGAAGAGCACCATCACCTCTAAATGTGTTTCAAGCAACATAAACGGAGCAACCCTAAGAAGAAGCCTCGTAGAGAGTTGCAAAGTGTCCCAAGATGTAATTTGCATTGCCGTGCTATCGATTGAATCATTAAAATATCGTTTGAAATCATTGTCAACTGTTCTCAACATGCACATCCACCGCTTCTGCTATCGGAAAGGTTTAGATTGATGGGATCACTGAAGTCTCCGCCGTAGTCATCTGCACCTTCCTTGGCGAGCGCGTTTTTTGCAATGACTTCAAAGGCTTGCTCTACATTTAAAGCTTCCTTCGCACTTGTCTCGAAGTATGGAATGTTGCCCTTCGATTGACAGAACGCCGTAGCCCTTTTCTGAGAGATCTGGCATGTATTAGACAACTACAGTCAAGCAAGAGAGTATGCTCACCATTCTCTTGCTATCCTCCATATCTATCTTGTTTCCAAGCACAACGAATGGAAAGTTATCGGGATCCTTCGGAGCAGCCTGTATCAGGAATTCGTCCCTCCATGAGTCGATCGCATCGAAGGATTTTGCATTGTTTACATCGTACACTAGTACACAGCAGTCAGCGCCACGGTAGAAGGCGACCCCCAAGCTCTGAAATCGTTCTTGACCAGCGGTATCCCATAACTACAAGAACATTAGTACGACGCTCGCGAAACACAATTAAGGATACACACCTGCATCGTGATGACGCGATCGTCCACCACTACCTCTTTGGTAAGGAAATCGGCACCAATAGTAGCTTTGTATTGATTATTGAACTTCTTGTTGACGTATTGATTCATGATAGAGGTCTTCCCAACGCCGGAATCGCCGAGGATGATGACCTTGAGAAGCACCTTTCGCGGCATGTTGCAAATTCAAACAGGGCAATCAAGTTTAGAAGTCTCAAGTAAAGACGGGTCGATCGCTTAGATGGCTGCAAAGTATAAGTTAGTGGATGTATACCACTATCTTCACTGATGAGGACGAAACAGACCTGATGGAGTGTGTGCCAGCCATGTACGCTGGGAAACGGCAATGCATGAAGGAGCCGTGCACATGCCAGCAGCCAAGCACCGTACAGAACAAGCGGAGCTCTGCCCTTCTCCAGAAATTGTACTGTGTGGTAGGTATCCTGATCACTCATCATCTTGCGATCGGTCATGATCAGTTCGTTCATCTACTACCGGTACGGTGCTGGCCTCGACTTTGCGACAGCTGCGTCTCTCGTTCATATGCCTGAATAGCAGATGCAAAGCAGACCTTAGCTCAGAACGGGAAAGATCACGGTGCTGCAATGGAGTAGTAGAATCTATTAAATTTGTGGAATCCAATGCCAAGTAATGTGGAAAAGGAATTTGTGAAATTAGGCAAACCGTATGCCAGAGGTGGTCCAGCTTCGAAGCGCAAGAAAAAAGCGACGTCAAAGAAACCATTTCGTGCTCCCGCTTTGAAGCAGACTCAGATATCATTGAGCCCAGCCGCCAAGAAAGATAAGACAAGAAAAAGTACAGATCATTTCCTACCAGTGTCCGACGATGAGTCGGATCCGCAAGGAGCGTCCAATCAATCTTACAAAAACGTCAGTGCCACTGAGACGGCTGAGACGCAGAGTCCTCGGGCACTGAACAAGAAGTCAGCGGAGCATAAGAGCAGAATGCATCAGTCTCGCATCAACTTTGAACCTGGTGGTGAGAGATTCATCTCGACCGATCCAATAGATAGTGAGGAAGAAGAATTCAGGGGTACGCAATTTGTAGCTCGATCGCCTCGAAAGGAGGGACACTCCGCAAGCACAGTTCGCGTCACATCAACGGGACATAGCTCGTCCGGTGGCGATTCCGATGCAGCACAACAGCAAATCGATGAGAAACGTGGATCACGAACACCTATGCCCATACAAACCCCTAAAAGGATCGTCATAGATTCAGACAGTGAGGAGGACTTGGTGACTCCTTTACGGCGTAGAAAACGTTTCATGCCTACGGACTCTGCTCCGATCATACCTGCTGACTCTGAAGAGCTGATTGGTACATGTTCCCCAGTGCATGCTCGCAGAAGCAGCCAGATCGTCGAAGCTCAAGTTGAAGCACGCGACCTGGACCACAAGTTGATCAAGACGACCAAAATACGAGAAGGTAACAAGAAAAGGAACGCTTTCCGAGACAATCTCGAGAGACTTAGGCGGAAAAAGGCCGGCTTACCATCCGCAAGTGAATCCGATTATGGTGACGAAGAGCAAGAATCGGTTGAGCCAGATGTCAAAGATTGGATAGTAGAGGATGATGTCGACAGACGCCAATTTCTTGATGAATTACCCACCGAGTTTCAACAACCACGGCAGCCAATGGAACAATTCAAGATAGCGATTCAGTGGGAAATTCTCGATCTACTTTTGCCTCAAGGTGGTCTGGCACCTGATGCATATTTCAAGCCTGCTATAGAGTGGCTCCGAGACAGGACATCTGGCAAATCACAAGCTGCGATTTCCTCTATCTGGAGACGACCATTTGTGAAAGCTCTGCAAAGGGGCCCGGACCTCAACGCGATAGAGACAGGTAATCTTGGTTTCTTCTGTGACGCATGCGGACGTACCAATCGAGTCGCCACATATGTTGTAAAATTCGAGGGTTCGCGGTATGATCGCATGACCTTGGAGGATCTGGACACGGATGCGAGTTCCAGTGAGGACGATCTGGATGTAGACGAAAACGCTGCATCGGACGTTGAGGTCGAAAGAGCAAGAAAAGAAAGGATATTGCGAGCTGAGTGGAACCTGGGAATCAATTGCTATGAACGGACGTGTGTGGCACATGAACTTTTTCATGTCAGGAAGCATTTGCGAGAGGAGATTTATGCCAAGCTAAAATACTTGGGACTTTTTACAGCGGCAAAAAAGGTGGAACGGTCAATTCTGACCAAGTCTCGTAGGATCGAGCTTGCGAACCAAGTTACAGAAGAGCTTGACCAGGTCAGATTCCAACAGCGTTTGTGGTCTCGGTACAAGGCCACAATAGAAAAGAATGAAGAGTATATCGTTGATCCGAATGCTGGTAGGAAGAAAAGTCGTTACGGGTAGGCACACAACCATGGTCCACGATCTGCCGTCCTTCGTGTACATATTAGACCTGAAATCACATACATATAGCTATTGCCATAGCTGAACGACCACAAGGGTGCTTTACATACATCTAAATGATCGTGATCAAACTCGAGCTCGCTAAGGCGCAAGTTCTCGCATTGCTCGGCGATTAGAGCGCCACGGATGTCGTGTCACCGAGCCGTATGAATCGTATCGATACTTCGAGCGAGAGAATGAACATGCTGGGCTTCACGTGTTTCCACTTCCGTGCGAGCAGTCTCAAATTTTTGCAAGCTCCACGGAGGGCGTCGGTGGATTTGAGGCTATACAACGACAGTGCAGATAGCACATCGTCCTTACTAACAAGTCTGTCCATATAGCAGGTGTGTTCATACTCCCACAGCCGATCTTCTTCTAGTGTTGCAGCTCGATCCTGCACCGAAGATTTTGATCTGTGAGATAAGCATATCAGTGACTAATACCTGAACTAGTATACAAAGATGGTCGCCTCCAAACCACATGTACCGATCGTGAAGAAGAGAACTAAGGGTTTCGCCAGATTCCAGTCAGACAGATTCAAGACTGTTTCTCCCTCATGGAGGAAACCAAAGGGTATCGACAACCGAGTGCGACGAAGATTCAAGGGTTCAATGGTCATGCCCTCGATTGGTTTCGGTTCGAACAAGAAGACACGACACATGATGCCATCAGGACACAAGGCTTTCCTTGTCCGAAATGTCAACGACGTCGAATTACTGCTCATGCACTCAAAGACCTACGCTGCCGAGATTGCACACAATGTCTCATCGAAGAAGAGGGTTGACATAATCGCCAAGGCTAAGCAATTGAACGTTAAGGTATGTGCGAATTGTTTGCGACGTTGTTGCGTCGTTGCACAACATTCGGAATACATCTGCTCGAATATCAGGACTGATTGATCATAGGTCACGAACGACAAGGCCAAGGTTCGATCACAAGAGTAAACCTAGTCCATGTCTTGCGCATGCTAGTCTGTTGGGAATGGAGTGTAGATGGGTAGGAACTATGGACGCCATTCTCTTGCATTAGTCCTTTTCCAAGCGTCCCATTAGGTTTACAGCGAAAATCGAATATCATCACTTCATCATGACCATTTTCACATGTGTTTCGATAAGCAAGACCGACACTGATTTCAGTGACATAGATGTGGATTGAAGAATCAAATAAGAAGGAGTTTATTTCCATATGGGAGAAGTATTTCTGAAAGGCACATCCGATGGACCATGACTAGCCCTCTGTGCGATAGACTTTGATCGCACGACCTCTCCTCAAAGACAACAGCGATTGGCTGTCGAGAGCAAGCTTTCGTGCTCGTAAGCGATTCGACGGCAGATTCTCCTATCCCTTCCACGAACCCATCGTGTGTTTTGTCTTTTGCAACCAATACGAATTGGAATCTTCAGACAGGGACTCATAACGTTCCACAACAATAGCAGATTGACCATCTTCTATTGCTTCGCCACCCTTTTTCCCTGCCTCTTGAACATCTTCTTCCGCTGGGCAATCATGTAGGTATAGAGGAAGTAGAAGCCCGGAATGTAGGTCACCAAAATGATCTGCAGGACGAGTTTGTAGATCGGACTCACTTTGGCAGCCTCGTCGAGGGACTGGTAGACGAGCCAGCATTCGCTGCCAGCACCGAGTGGGTAGAGGACGTAGAAAAGTGTGTACCGGAGCCACATGAGAGCTTCAGGCACAGTCCCCTGAAGGTTGATGGCGTAGTAAGAGTAACGGAGGATCTCCGTGATTGACCACGCCGTCACCATGGAAGAGAATGCCACGGAATTTGAGGTCACCTGGGGGAACAGATAGTCAATGCCCCAGACGAGTAGCAAGCGAGAAGCTACCTGCATGATCGTCGTCAACAATGGACTGGGCACCAAGCCGAGGGCGACATGGACAACCTCGAGCGCTGCACTGGTCTGCACCCAGATCAGAAAGGTAGAGACTTCATCGTGTGCTACTCTGTAACCAGCAATCCGGCCCACGAAGAACAACCGGGCCAACACTGCAGCCCACAAAACAGCCTCACAAGTGTTGTAGAGCACAAGATATTTCTTGAGCGCCGTGTTACGTCCCTTCATCTGTACCAGATTCTTGAATGGATCGTTGCTCCTGTTGACACGAATTTGCCAGAGACCACAAAATTCCGACTTCCCTTCTGTCCGAAACCCGGTAGCTGTTCCTTTCTGTCGAACACAGCAAGGTGGCCGTCAAGGCTCAAGGACCGGAGTGATTTGTGTGGTGCATGTTGTGTGGTTGGGCGGAAAATGCGTTGGGCAACTTTCATGTGTTGCAACTTCCGGGATTCTACAGATTGCCGCCCGCCCGCGGTACCGGTGTGGAGAAACCGCTCCTTCACGTGTCATTGATATCACCTGGGCAAACATCAACGCAAAAACACCAAACGGTATGGCATCAACGACAGTGAATTTGCGGCCTGTATAGGTCATCGTCTGCAGTCATTCGTTCGCGAAACAGTAAAGTACTGGCTCTGGAGCACAGTCATGTCGAACCCGCATCTCAACCACTAAGAAAATCACCATCTGCATCTGTAGCGCGCATATATGAAAGTGGACGCACTTTCGCGGCTCCTGGACGTCATTCTAGATGATCTGAGCGCCCGCTTCATCATCAATCTGCCAGAGGAGGAACTGTCATCCGTCACACGAATCTGCTTCGGCCTCGAGCAGGCTCATTGGTTCTATGAGGACTTCTTTCGGCCCTTGCATCCAGAACTTCCGTCAGTCAATCTACGTGCTTTCACAGCAGCCCTGTTCTCTCACTGTCCCTTGCTCTGGAAATTCAGCGGTCAACATGAGGCTGCCTTTGACGACTTTCTCAAGTACAAGATCAGGGTGCCAGTCAGAGGTGCCATCATGCTCAACCAGGATATGACCAAGGTTTGCACTTCTGCACATAGAGGAGCTTGCAAGCTAAGCATTCCTTAGTGTGTCCTCGTGAAAGGTTGGAAGGCATCTGCCGGCTGGGGATTTCCGAAAGGCAAGATCGACCAGGACGAAGACGATGCAGATTGTGCTGTCCGTGAAGTATGTCACGCTCACAAGTGAAACTTACGCTCAGAAAGGGCTGACATGCAGGTTCGTGAAGAATGTGGTTTCGACATCTCAGGCTATGTCAAGGAGAAGGACTTTATCGATATGGTCATGAAGGAGCAGAGTGTCCGTCTATATGTTCTTCGAGGTATACCCTTGGATTCCAAGTTTGAGCCACAGACTAGGAAGGAGATTAGTGTGAGTCTAACTCCGCACTCTTGGCCACAAGTATGCTGATTGAGTACAGAAAATTGACTGGTTCGACCTTGATACTCTCCCGACGTATAAGAAAGACCCCTCGAGCGAGGTCAAGTCGAACATGAAGAACAACAAGTTCTATATGGTTGCACCCTTTCTTGCACCTCTGAGGCGGTGGATCAAGCGCAACAAACCAAAAGCGAAGAAGTTGCAGGATGCAGCAGCAGCAGCAGCAGCAACCACCACAGACAACATGACCAAGGCTCCCGAAGACGTCATGGAAGTTCAGCCTACAAGTGTCGTGTCTGAAAGGCATACAAACGATGCTTCTTCCCAAGCATTGAAATTACTCATGGGCATTGTTGATGTTCCTCAAGAAGACACAAGGTCAGAGCAAAATTCGAAAGCATCGGCTTCATCACAACGTCCAGTAGAACGTGATCCTACCCATATCGACCTAGCATCTCTCTTCCAGCAATCATTTACCCAGACACCCAAATCTACGAAACACATGAGCAATCCGGCAAACGACCCATCCATACAAAGTAATGCCGTTCCATTGAATATCCTCAATACTAGTATCGAAGCTTCCATCATGGATCAACTCTTACCGGCAGCAAATCGGGCGGGTCCAGGTCCGCGAGATCCCTCGATTGATGGTTCTAACCGTCGGGCGAATTACCAGCAAATGCCAACAAACATACCGACCACGTCATCATATCCTCCGTCGTGGTTTCCCCAAGATGTCATTCGACCTTTAGGAGAACCACGATTTCCGCCTCCAACCTCATATCTACCTGTAGAGAGTCCTTTTGCTCTACATGGTCACATTCTGCCACATGGTTCCAGCAGCCAACTACCTATGCGAGCTGGCCTTGGTCCTCCGGGTCTGCAACCTGGAAATTCATCACAATCACCAGCACGTAAGCTGAATCCTAATGCCCCTTCATTACTAGCACTGTTGAAGCCTCAAGACCATCAGGACAGAGCCTCTTCTCAGCAAAACTACATAAACTTGCCACCAGCTTATCCTGACGCATCGACTCGAGCTCGTATGCCGATGAGTCAATCAGATCACAATCCTGCGACGGGTAACCACAAGCAATCACTCCTGGCTTTACTGAAGCCTGGGGACCATGGGGTATCGTCGAACCACTCGTCGTCTACACCCGTTCCCAGTCCGTTCCAGCAGGGTCCATCACAAGCTACGAGACCTTCAGGAGCAGTGCAGGGTCAAATGCAGAACTCAAGCAGGGATGCCTTCCTCCTCGATTACCTGACACAGGCTGCGAATAGTCTCAAGTAGGTGGTACTAGAATAGCAAAATTTTGAAAGTGGCATGCTGAGACTCTCCATCATCGTCCTTGACATCTGAATCAAAAAAAGTGCCTGAAGTCGTGGACTCCTGTTCACAATGCGAATCCGGGTCTTGTTGGAATGGTGTGAGTGTGCACTTCTGATTTATTGGTGGAGCTCATTTACATATTACATCTTTCAGCCAGTGTTCCCATCTCAAGCTGCACCGACACAATCTCAAAAGACATTTCTGTATTTCGTGCTGCAGTGTGAGCCGTGTGAAAGGTGCCGCGTCTTGCCAATGTCTGCTCAGGTAATGAGTTCCACTACTCACCGGTGTCAAATTGCTGAATGATCTAGCTTGGTCCACCACTGATACAGCTCTTTGCTCCACGACCACCCATCCGTTATGTTGCACCCTCCGACACAGCTCCCGAGCAAAGGAGGACGACCAAAATCACAGGGATAGCGGAGTATGTCTCACTCTTTGGCCAACATGATCAGGAGTACAAGGGATCCGAGACATTCGAGGAGAGCAAGAAGCGTCGGCGCGAGGAGAAGAAGCAAAGACATGAGACTGCGATCAAAATGGGGCTCGAAGACTACAATCCCAATGAAGACACACAGGTCAGGGGAGACCCCTACAAGACTCTCTTCATCTCCCGACTGGCGTACGACGTGACGGAAGATGATTTGCAGCGCGAATTTGGGCGGTACGGCGCTATCGAGAGAGTGAGGATAGTTCGAAACACAAAAGACGAGAAACCTAGAGGATATGCCTTCTTGGTCTTTGAGCGCGAAAAGGACATGAAGGCCGCATATAAGGATACTGATGGCATGAGGATAAAGGATCGACGTATACTAGTGGACGTAGAAAGAGGACGGACCGTGAAAGGATGGAAGCCGATGCGACTGGGCGGAGGACTTGGTGGCAGGAAAAAAAGTGACAAGACTGCATTGTCGGCACGACCCGCAGACTATCGAGGTCCTGCAAGACCCTACAATGACCGTGGCCCAGCGGTAGCTCCCAGAGCAAGCACATATGGCTCCAGAGACGAAGGTTCTCGTGACAGAAGTGCACCACGACAGGACAGGCAATCAGACAGACCTGACCGGTACGATCGAAGTGATCGAGGTGAGCGTTCTGACAGGTACGATCGGAGTGATAGAAGCGACAGACATGACAGGGGTGATAGATCATATGGACAGGCACCAAGAGCATATGAGCCTCCACCGCATAGCGATCGACCGCGCCAAGGTCGTCAAGGTATCGGGTTCGACAGACCGAGTGATCCTCGTGCTGGACCGTCCCGGTCGTTCCCAGATTCACATATCGGCTTCAGTCCTGCATCTTCACAACCTCCTCTGGACCCGCGAGCCCGACAACCACCGACGACATATTCGACCGTACCATCGGCACCAAGTGCTCCTTGGCTTGCGCATGGCCAAGCGTCATCATCCTCAACCTCGAGAGAAAGACCAGCCTATGACGAAGATCGAGACACAAAACGTCGAAGGTATTGAGCCCTTCACACGAGGTAGGTCGGTAGGTACTCCTATTCGCCCTCCACGGTACCAGTGTTGTACAATCTTTGCTGCCGTGTCAGGCGTTTTCGTGGTTCTCACGGACAGGGTAACACAACGTAAGTGCAAGTAAGCCCATGTCGACCTTCTGAACATCATCCCAATGACCTCCACGGACCACCATCTTTATACCACTTTGCCATTCGATCTGTAGCTGCCTACCAGATGCACCGACTGAGTATGTCTTGCCGATGATGCCTAGCATAAGTTGAAGTCCTACACTGTTGCGTTCTTCGTGATCACACATATCTTTAGTACTTTTGCTATTATATCTCCTTTGACATTCTTTTGGGTAAAAGTGATTGAAGTTCTTGCTGATTGCTCGAGCATTCGTTTCATCAAAGTTCGTGACAGCCTTCATATCTTACCAGAATAGCATCAGCCTCGCATGATTTCCGCTACCAATTTAGCAGCCTCCATCTTTCGTTGCTCGGGACTGAGATCCTGCAGATGCTCTGCTCAAAATCAGCTTGCAGATTGGGACTGGTTGACGGGCTTACCTCTGGCCATCATGACGCGCTGCATCATACTCTCGAGCTGCTCGACGCTGGCCTCACTGGGATCGACTCCATGTTGATTGATGTCTGCGTCGAGCAGTCGTTGGTTGAGCGCCGAGTCCTCGGCCATCATGTCCGCCAACAACTCTTCCTCTGACAAGTCAGGCACCGTGCTGCTCCAGTCGCAGGCTTCGATGGCGTCCAAAGCTCTCTTGATGCCGACGTCCTCGCCAAACGTGTTTTTGCCCTGTGCTGCGGCATCAATGTACTCGAATCCCTCATCGAGACACAAATCTTCCCACCGATCACTCGCACCTGCCTCACTACTCTCTGAGACGTCATCTGCGACCGATCCCGGCGGAACTGTGTCTTTCGTGCTCGCTTTGTGCGTCCCGACCGCAAGTAGAATCATGTCAGGAGGGCAGACATCCGCGACTTGCTTGACGGACGCAAGTAATTGACTCACTTTCTCCTGCCCGTCCCCGTGACGGAAGGAGACAATCAGGACGCCGAGTGAGGCACGGACCTCGCTCGCTTCGTCGGATGCATAGGACGTGCAAAAAGTATCTACTCCGGCGGTCTCGAATTCATCCACCCATATTCCGATCGAGGCAGAGTAGTACGTGTTCTTGATCCTGAGTTCATGCGTCAATCCACCGTGAGAGTCTGATTGGATGTCTTGTGGCAGGGAACCAGTCAGTGCCTTTAGAAGTGAGAGCTTCCCGGATCCTTTCTCGCCAATGATGAGAATCTTCTTCAGTGTTGTCATTCTGTAGTTAGTATGTTGTAGGTCTAGCTTCCAGCACACGCAATCACAAAGCACGGGACGAGTGGTATGGTCTGGATCGCTTGTCAAGGTGGATCGAGGTCATGGTGAGAAGTAGAGAAGCGATGCCGAATATGGTGTCCACCGATACCGAAATCTTGTGACTATAAATACTACCGCCATATGCAAACTCGCCTATCATAAAAGCTGCACGTTCCAATGACCTCCGATGCGACATCACCCCCATAAACAATGCTTTCATGCTCCGTCCACCTTTTGACGACCTCAAAGTCAGTATCCCGCACGACCTTGGCACCATCGTACATGCAACAAACCGCCAGCTCGTGATCATCCTTTGGTATGATGCGCCAGACCCCACCGCCTAGATTCACTTCCTCAACAGGTCTTGCAAGCTTCCGGAGGTCAAATCTACGGATCCTGTCATCATACGAACCAGTGATCAGCTCGTGGTCGGGACCAAATGGTAGGATTGCCGTGACTCCTGCGCCATGACTCTTCCTGTTCTGCAGTCCTCCAGACACCGCCCCTTCGATCCGTGCTCTGATGTCCCAACAGTGAAGTGCACCATCATCAGATCCCGTAAAGACAGTGTCTTCATCTCTTCCCCATGCTTGGATCCACACTTCCAAATCTGAGACAGACCACGAGCATACAGGTCTCAGGTCGTGCGTCCATATTGCGGCTGTTCCATCAGAGTGGGACGTCAGCACGCCTCTTCCGGATAGTGAAAGACTCATGATGAGAACATCAGGATCCAGCACGGTCTCCTTTGTGACCAGGGTAAGTGAGCCTGTCGGCTCACTGTCGTTGAAAGTGTAGATGGAGAGACTGCCGGTAGAATGTGCCACATACAGTTTGTCCTCGTACCATTTCATGTCTAGCACGGCATCACAATCAACCTCGTAGACTGATCTAGCGTTATTCTCAGGAGAGTCAGTAGGCTCCAAAGATTGCAACTGATAGACACATATCTTGCCATGTCTGAGACGTGTCGTCTCGTCAAGTAAGTATGTGCCTACCAAGAAGACACGACGCTCCTTCGGGTGGAAGAGAAAGACATCAGCAGGATATGGTGCTATCAATCTAGCAATCACTCTTGCTTCACTCGGTGGACCAGTCATATAGGGGGACCTGTCTGCAACAGCCGCCCACTTTCATCCAGACGCAAGTACTATAGTCCTCTGAAGGTCCATGACCACAGACCATGACCAAAGAAGGATAAGTGTAACACTGTTGAAGTAGCATTGTTGGGGGCAGATGGGAGTTATGGACAAAGTGCAGAGTTGAGGGCTTTGATGTGATTGGTCATCTCAGCTTACCAGGACCTGGTTCGGTCGTATTAGTCGTGTAACTTCTGAATATGGTCGCCGCAATTCGTGGTTTCATCCTGGGATACAGAGTGACTCTACCTACAGATTCGAGCTGGCTATATAGCGCATCGAGCATTAGACGCTTCGGGCAACGACACTTCTTCCGAGCGTCTTTGATTCTTTCGATCTAGGAACGCCATGGGCGCGCTCATCTCGATCCCAATCATGGCAGCCGGCTCATGGATAGGTCCTATGATCACTTCATGCGCCTGCTCAGGCCTGTTTGCCCTGTTCGGCAAAGCATGTACGACATGTCAGTCTTCGATAGCGACTCGCCTGGCATATGCGCTCTTATTTCTAGTCAACTCCATCTTGTCCTGGGTCATGATGTCTGGTTGGGCGGTCAAGCAATTGGAGAAGATTACCTTGAATTACATGCAATTGACTTGCCAAGGCGGTAAATGCTACGGGGTTCTTGCAGTACACCGAATCAATTTCGCACTAGGCCTGCTTCATGTCCTGCTTGTAATCGCACTCTATGGTGTGCAGTCGACTAGGAACAAGAGATCAGTGATACAAAACGGCATGTGGGGCTTCAAACTGTTCGCCTGGGCACTTCTCGTGGTGTTGACCTTTTTCATACCCAATGGGTTCTTCGCAGTCTGGGCAAACTACTTCGCAATGACCGGCTCGATCTTGTTCATCCTCTTCGGTCTGGGGCTGTTGGTGGACTTTGCGCACTCATGGGCGGAGACTTGTCTCGAAAATTATGAGGCGACAGAGTCAAAGACGTGGCAGACACTTTTGGTGGGCTCCACAGTCGGTATGTATGCTGGAGCAATCATACTCACAGGACTCATGTACGGGTTCTTTGCATCATCCGGTTGCTCCATGAATCAGTCCTTTATCACAGTAAACTTGATTTTGATCATCATCTCTACAATTGCTTCGATACATCCCCTGGTACAGGAATACAACCCTCGATCAGGCCTTGCGCAGGCTGCTATGGTGTGTATCTATACATCGTATCTCACAATGTCTGCGGTGGCCAACGAACCAGAAAAGGGCAACAGTCACTGCAACCCTCTTACACGAGCGAGAGGAACACAGACTGCCTCGATAGTGTTTGGAGCACTGTTTACATTCTTTGCAGTCGCGTGGTCTGCGTTCCGATCGTCTTCTGCCATTGCATCTGTCACTGGTGTCGATCAAGGCAGGATCCGTCTTGACGACTCTCACATCACGACAGAACCATCCGAGCGTGCACGAATGAGACAGGATGCACTGCTTGCCGCCGTGGAATCTGGCGCCTTGCCAGCCTCTGCGCTGAATGAAGAGGACGATGAAGAGGCATTCCATGGTCAGGACACTGATGATGAGCGTTCGCAGACTCAGTACGTTTACTCACTCTTTCACATCATCTTCTTCCTTGCTACTTGCTATACTGCCAGCTTGATCACGAGCTGGCAGGTCATCAGGATCGACGAGGCAACAGGGGGAGACGAGGACGGCGAGATGTTTGCGATTATCGGCCGAGACTTTACAGTCGTCTGGGTCAAGATACTCAGCTCCTGGGTTTGTCACGCTCTCTACATCCTGTCTTGCATCATGCCGGTGATTCGAAGGGACGGATGACGGCACAGTAACACAAGCCAAACCTTATGTGTAGATAGACAACAATGACGTGAAACCTCTGCAGGCACCACACAAGCCACTTTTAATGTGGCAGAAGCCTAATTCAATTCCTGATGCCTAGTCAGAGCTCCGCTACATAATTTTGTGTGCATCTCTGCGGTACGGTAATGGTTGATTTCGTGTTCTGTGTGGGTCTTGTGCCAGTATACAAACTTCATCAATCGTGAATGGCTGTGACCAGAGTTCTTTAGATGTCCTTTACCAAGTTGCGAAGTCCTCGGGGCATCTCTCCTACGACGTATATCTGCCAGAGATGTGTGTCGACTATGAGAGAGCGGACGGCGATTGCTCGTACCAAGCCGTCCACTTCTGTCGTGAAACCAATCTCACCAGCTCCTCGAAAGAAGCGGATCAACAGGCCACTTGGCAAGCTGCAGGAGGAGATTCTGGGGTCTCAACACCCAATCAACTTCGAACAAATCACAACATCCACGACAATGAGCGTCGCCACGGATGAAATTGCGAGCGAAACCAATGAACCCAAAGAGAAACGACCTCGAAAAAGGCGGAGCGTGACCAGTAAATCCGAACGAGTCAAGAGGAAGAAAGAGGCTGCTGTGCAGGCTAGAGTCCCCGATTTGAACCCCGAGGCACCATCGACTGCATTTGGCTCCACCCCATCCACAGATGTAGTGGAGATCGAGCCGCCTGAGAAGGTCGCTGTACCGCGGCTTGCTCATGGTCTTGACAGGGTGCTATTCAATCCTGGCGTGTACTATTTGCAAGATCCGAGAAGTCATGTCTACAATTTCGATCCATATTTGCAGGTCATCACACCAGTCAAGGACTTTAACTTTGATGCGCTCACGCAGTATATAACTTCGAGTCGCGACACTACACTGGACGAGTTGGCCAGGACTCATGGGCTACAGGTCGTCGGCTCTACTTCTAGTATGACAGGAGTTCTATCTCAATTTCATTACTTTGTGTCGCATTGGCGCCCAGTCAACTTGCGTCGACTCTCTTCGGTGTTTGTCAAAAAGTCCAAACAGTTCACAGCGTCCCAGCGGGCACCGGCTTCCATCTACTTGCGACACAACGACGGTGTGTATGCGATCGATGCAGACAAATCACTGGACAGTGGCGAGACCGTACTCTCGTTCCTCGGTCGTTCCATGGAGAAGATGTTGACACTCGAGCCCGACGAGTTTGCCAAGCTGAAAAAGGTCAACAGCCGTGATGCGCCAAAAGAACAATCGAGAGAGGCGTATCACTATAGCAAGATTGGGAGGATACTCATGCGCTCACAGCTGGATTGTCAGGACTCTCGATTGCCAGGCACAGGGACTTTCGATCTCAAGACCAGGGCCGTCTTGCCTGTGCGCATGGACGTCAAGAATGCCCATGAAGGAGCCGGCTACCAGATCCTTCAATCCACGGGTCTGTTGGAGTCTTTTGAGCGGGAGTACTACGACATGATTCGTGCGGCATTCCTCAAATACTCCCTGCAGGTCAGGATTGGGCAGATGGAGGGCATTTTTGTGGCATACCACAACACGGAACGGATCTTTGGGTTTCAATTCATCTCGCTCGAGGAGATGGATGATTGCATACACGGGTCTTCGGACCAGAACATTGCACAGCGGGAGTATCTGATGAGTCTCAAGCAATTGGACAAGATACTCGAGCTTGCGATCGATCGTTACCCACGGCAATCGATGGCCTTATCTTTCGAGACTCTGGAGGAGAAGAAAGGTCAGATGAGGATTGTGATTGAACCCCTGACTGAGGATGAGATCAAGAGCCGCCAACAAGGAGAACTTCTCGAAGCACTGCGAGCGGCCCAACAGAACGAACGAATCAAGAAGATGCCTAGTTCCGCCAAGTCCACGAACTCAAAGGGCACGCTTGAAACAATGTCCAACACCCTGGAGCAGATGATTATGTCGAAGAAGCAGAAGGATAAGTCGGGATCGAGCAAGAAGAAGGCCAACAAAGAACAGAGTGCGGCGCTAGAGGACGACGCGCCAGGGGAGGATGAATTTAGCGACAAGGAGAAGGATCCGGAGACTGAATCGCGTCCAAAGGTCATGTTTACGTTACAGGGAACGAATGTCATCAATGGCAAAGTCGTGGAGGGCCCGCCGCAACCGGCCGCAGGATCGACCTGGCAATTCAAGTTCAAGATCAAGGAGAGCACAGACGTGACGGAGATTGATCGGGTGATGGGCCAGATGAGGGGTCGACAGGCCCAGGCCTGGACGGACATTTACGAGGACACGGAACGCCCTGATTCGTTCCGACACGACCTGAAGCGCATCAGTGACCTGGGACGCATCAAGTTGCAGGAAATCAAGACAAGACAGAGTCCCACGCCGGTCGTCTATCGAGAGAGCAGCAGTAAGGATCTCGAACAAGAGTATCGCCGGAACTTTCAGCAACCGAATGCGTGACGGGTAGTGCGGAATGATTGAGCGAGCATAGCGAGTGGCGATGGCACAGCGTCATATGAATGACCCGGCCCTTTGTCCATCCTAGGCCCCCCAACGAGATGACTCTGTCCAGTACCAATACACGGATTTCGGGCAATAGACGTGATTCATATGTGCTTGTGTTACAGATTAAATCAAGGCTCATGTCATTCATCTCTACTTCTTGAACGCATCTGCATTCTCCTTCTGCGCAGTCTCGAACGCTTCCTTGAATTTTGTGGCATTCTCTGGGTTTCCGAAACGGATAGCGAGCGTCTCCGCCGTGGCAGCTCCTTCCGAAACATCGGCCGTGGTAGCATAGACCCACGATCTGTCTGAGCCCACGTTGGGTGACAACTGCATGTCTGGCGTGACTGTTTCGATTAGCAACGAGTTGCATGGCAAGTGAGGATCTCGTACTGTAGTGGTTGGCACACACTTTGAGCGTTTTGTCTCTACGCATGACCAACCTCGTCTTGGCAGATTCCTTGTGCTTCAGAAACTTGACATCTCCCGTACCACGCTCCTTCCACTCGGAATTGTCCTTGTCAAACCTGAAGAGCTTGGCACGCATCTTGAACACTGATTCCTCTGACTCTTCGTTTGTGGCTGTCTCTACGGCTTTCTCCAACTTGATGACAGGCTCAAAGTGCACATCGGCCTCCTCTTCGTCTGCCTTGTCATCATCATCGGCAGTCTTGGCGGCCTCTTTGTGCTAAAGAGGTCAATTTTGCGTCTCCTGGTAATGACTGCCACTCGGGACTAGATAGAACGTACTGGAGCAGTTTCAGCTATCGATTTGGGAGCAGAGCTATCCTCAGTCGTGCTTGCTGTCGCTGTTGTTATGGCTTCTTTCGCGCTACCAAACAAGGCGGCAGCTTCATCTGTGATCTTCGTCGTGGCGTCAGAGATGGCAGAACTGACCTGTTCCGTCGTAGTGACTGGTTTCGTCTCTTCTGAACTCATACTGCTTGTCTATGGAGCCAACACGAATGAATGCAGTGAAGACACTCTTGTGAACAACAATCCAAAGAATATCCGGAGACCTTCTGCCATCCATCGATCACCTTTTCAGAGGAGCTCTTCTGGCCTTATCTCGTTTGCCATCGTATGTTCGGAGAGGCTGCGGGAGTAAATGACATTTGGCTGACCTGAACTTCCCTAGAATTTACGCTGCGGTCACGTCACGTCTTCTTCTCTTCTCTCTTGCTTCCTCGCTCTCTCTCTCTCTCTCGTTGCGGCTGAGCAAGTCTACTGCGCCATAAGCGCTCTCACCATCCGCTGAAATGAGGACATTACATTAGTTATCAACTTTCCTCTTCATTCACTAGCTCCACTCACATTGTTCTCGTAGTGTCTTCTCATCATGTCCGGTCTCATCATGAAGTACCTCTTCAAGAGGAATCTGCCGGACCTCAGATTCGGAGCAGACCCCTATTTCGAAGCAGATGATACCCATAGGAAAAAGTTCAAACAGACGCCAGCTGGCCTGTCGCAGAAAGACGCAAAAGTCCTCAAGAAGGTCAGGCGAAGGGCGTATCGACTGGACCAGAGTATCTCGTGCTGTTGTTGCTCCTTCAGAGTTGGCTGGGCCGCCATCATTGGCATCATACCAGTTATCGGTGACGTGATTGATGCCCTGCTTGCAATGCGAATCATCAGCACGGCAAAGTCAGTCGACGGTGGTTTGCCCGAGTCCGTTGTCGCGCAAATGTACGCCAATGTCGTGGTCGACTTTGGCATTGGTCTGATTCCCTTTGTCGGGGACATTGCAGACATGAGTTCGTCCTCTCTTGTTCTTGGCCACAAACATGGTACTGACCGATTATAGTATACAAATGCAACACGAGAAATCTTCAAATTCTTGAAAAGTACCTGCTCAAGAAATCTGGGCAAGCTCCAAATGGCACAGCTGCTGCTGCAACAACTGGAGCTGTGCCCAACACTGCTGTTAACCCGCCGGCTGGTGCACATGTTGCGAATAATAGTCATCATCATCATCAGCAGCAGCAGCCAGTACAATCGTCACAAGCTCAACCGCAACAAGTCATGGGCGTTCGCTAGTCCGGCTGACCAATTATATTGACCTCGTCAGCGAATAGCTGGTCACCGATAGACAGGAATTCGTTGTACATTAATATGCTTTCGCCCTTTATGCTCTATATACAGTAATGCCATTGTCGACAATATAACCCCGTCTTCTTTTCCTGCACCTCGGGTCAGTCAGATATCCTTGACTGGTTGCCTTTCGTATCGTGTCAATGATCTGGCAGCATGCAGATACACTGCTGGTTTCGGTTGGACTCCCTCAGGCCACCCAAAGAGTGCCTCCCTGAATGTCTTGACGGCCTGTTGATTCGCAGACAGCGTCAAAATGCGCCCGTACCAGCAATTCTCAAAACAGTCCTGGGCAATGAGGGTCTTGTACTGTGTGGTGAAGGGCACGGCGGGTCGGTACGTCATCGTGTCGAATTTGTGCACGAGGATGGGGAAGCGGACGTCGCTGGGCCATGCGTGGATGGAGATTTGGGAGAGCTGCTGGGCCGTGAGTCGGGCGTCCTGGGCGGCAAAGAGAAGCTGTGCGCGCTGCCTCTCGAAGGGCGACCCGAGCTCAGACACAATCTCGCCGAACCGGTGCTGGGCGACGGGCGAGCAGAGGAGTGGACGGTCGCCTCGGATGATGGGGAAGAGTCTGTCCCTCAGGCACGGCACCGTGCGTTCCTCCTGCATCTGGAAGGAGAGGTTCGCGTGCGAGAGCGCCAGTTGATCCAGCGGGACGTTTGAGATGTCGGAACACAGGACAAACAGCGTCGTCAGGTCGAGGTTGACGGCGTCCCCGGGCATCAGGTTCAGGGGCGCGTTGCCAAAGTCGTCCTTCAGCTGTAGCCCGACGTTGCGTTCAAACGACAGCTGCGGGCCGTGGTCCACCATGGGCGAGACGCCCATCGACTCGAGGAAGCGGAAGAGTCGGTGAACATTGTCCCGGTCCTCGACCGAGCGACACTCTTCCAGCAGTCTCGGGAAGTACATGGTCACCTGCGGCGGCGCCCCGAGCTTGTGGTTGTTGCCTGCACAATCAATCAGCTTTCGCGCCTGTTCGACGACCCTGAGTTGCGCCATGTTGACGTCGCTAAACAGTTCGTCGTCGTCGTCGTCCTCTTCGTCCGTCGTGCCGGATCCGATGCTCATGTACGACTCTCCCTTCTCAAACGAGGGCGGGACCGTGCCGTCGCCGCGATGCAGACCAGGTCTCGGCGTCACCGTGATGGGCAGGTTCGTTATTTCGGAGATGAGGGCGCGGTACTTGACGCTGCTGCGGACGACCCACGCGTGGCCCTTGCGGTACACCACGTCCACCATCATGGCATCCACCTTCCGCCGACTCGGGCCCTGGAAGGTGGTGTGGAAGCCGTGGAGGGCCGGCAACGAGCGCGCCAGTCGCCACATCCTGATGAGGTCCGGCGTGTTGGTCGACTGGACCGCGTCCCGCGACGACCCATGCGATGATTCCAAGTTACCCTGTTCCTTCTCGATCCGTTTCGCAATCACGCCAATGTTCTGTACCTGCACGTCCTCCAAGTCCTTCAACCTGGCCCTGAACGCCGAGACTTCCGCATGAAGCGCCCTGATGTCCTGCAACATTGGTGCCATGGACGCCATCACCATCAGGTCCTCCGGTCCGCTGCTCCTGAGGGAGGCGAACGATATGTAGACTGGAGGATCCTTGGTGAAATCTGCATCTGCACAAGAAATGATGTGGAGCCGGCAATGACTTCATCAGCAAACACAGAGAATGAATGAGACGATGATTAATGTGTTGCATATGCTATTATGTATCCCACCTCTTACTCGACAGTATACTTACACGCTCATGCTATTTTCACTTGCTTGGCCCGGCTCTCTTGATTGTCCGGTTCAGTGTTGAGTCGCTTCACGCCATTTGTGGAACCATTGGCTTCACCTTGAGGGGTGCTTGGTGTCGGCTCTGTTGTACTATCGGGATCCGGCGAATCTTCAGTCACCACGACTTCGGATTGATCCACTTCCGCGACACTTTTCTTCTCTTTGCTTTTTGCCTCCTCGGTGGTCGAGTTGGTTCCTTTGTCGGCTCGCGAGACAACCTTGTCCATAAACTCCCTTGCATAGAGCTTGATCTTTGCCTTTTTGTGATCCGAGAGCTCAACCAAGTCAGGGCTCTCCTTCTTTATCTCCTTCGCTACGAGGGCCTTTACAATCTCCTTCGCTCGCTTCTTGACCTGGTCTTTGCCCAGCTTGTCTTGGTATTTCGCCACCACATTGGGCACGAACTTCGCGAGCATGTGCTCAAATTTCTTTTGAGCTTCAGTAGTAGCCGGGCTTGATGCGGCCTTCTCGCCGACCTCGGCCTTCTTGGAGGATATCGATCCGTTACCGCTCCGATCCTTCTCGGACTTGTGACCTTTGCTCTGTTGTGAATGCTTCTTCTCAGCGACCCGCTTCTCCTTGTTCGCTTTGTGCTCTTCGTGTCGCTTCGTTCGTTCCGCACGTTTTTTCGCTTCCGCCTCGAGTCTAGCTGCCTCCTCGATCGCATTCTGCTCCTCCTGAAGCTTAAGTGCTGCCGCTTGTTCTTGTTGTTTCTTTGTGGCTGCGTCGATGATCGCTTGCAGGTCATGGTTGATGGGATCAATCTTGACTGGTGTAGGAGGGTGAGACGAATTCGTCTGAACGCTAC
The DNA here is from genome assembly GCA_005281575.1 of Taphrina deformans. NCBI lineage: Eukaryota > Fungi > Ascomycota > Taphrinomycetes > Taphrinales > Taphrinaceae > Taphrina > Taphrina deformans. The sequence continues at coordinate 410,843 of RHGG01000001.1, forward strand.
TGCCAGGGCGAGCACTTTGTGGTGTAGAGGAGCCGTTGTAGCTTCGGTTAGTATCCTTTGCTCTGGGTGGGTAGTCCGGCCTTCGCCAATGTTGTCCTTGACCGTATGAAGGATTGCGTGGCCCTCGAGGTCTGCTAGGTATATCTCGTGAGGGAGTAGCCGAATCGACTCGTCTCTCTGTTTTTTCTTGTGACGCCTGGACATCTTTCTCCTTCTCCCTCTCTTTCAAGTCACTTTCAATTTGCTCGCTAGTTGTTTCAGGTTTTGCTGGTCTTACTCGGCGCGGTATACGGTAGGCCATCTCCAGGGTCGACCATGTTTCAAGCAATTTCGAGGAAAGCTCCTTGACTTCTGTAGAGACTTGTTCATCATCAACGAAGGCTTTAATGTGTGTCTCAATTTTCGAACTTGAGATTTTGTTTTTAGTTATGGTTGGCCACTTCTGAAGGACTCCGAGGATCAGGATGCTGATTTCTGCGTCGTGTTTCCACTTTTCAAGCTTCGATCCTAATGTCTGATATCCGTGCAGTGCAACAATTTTAGATTGAATGCTGTGATTCGCATTTTCCGATATACGCTGCAGAAGCTTCCTCAACAGCCAGCGTTCAGTGGTCTGCAGCAATGATGCCATGATTTTGGGCACATCCTTCTCCTTGATTTCTCGAGGGGTAAGCTCGTTGACGTACTCCTCATCGTCCTGGCCCTTCTTTCTCCTCCTAGCATTCTTCGGTTTCGCATCGTCCCAATCATCGCCATCGTCGATTCCTAGAGCTTCAACAACAGACTGAGGGAGTTTGTTTGCTGCTTCCGTCTGAGTCTTGCCGCCGATGTATCCAAGACATGTTGGCTCGCCACAATAACACGGTGTAGCATCACCTCCATAACGGTCTACATTATAGTCAAAAGAGAGTTCCTCGCCCTTCACAATTGCCTTCTTGGTGAAGATGCCCATGCGCAACTTATCGCCAACGACCCACTTGTCCACATAGCAATTCGGCTCACAAGAGTGATTAATGAAGCGCCCAAAGCCGCCCTTTCGTGTTGCATCTATATATTCTCCCTTCTGCAACATCATGAAATAGAAGTGTTTTTCTTGTTGTTCTTCGTATTCCTTTTGTCGCTGCCGGAAGCGTCGCTCATTTATGACTTCTCCAATGTACTCATACACGAACATGTCCTTCTCGAGGTCGACTAGAGCCCGTAGACCATATCCCTTCTTCCCGGCATGGAAAACATCGACATCAGCATATTCGCGAAGCTGGAAACGTTGGTTTGCGCAACGGGCACCGCAATTGCACTCGTCGTCGGTACACTCGATCGACGTGAGCCTATTTATACAGTCAGATTCTTCTCCACAGGCATAGTTGACACCGTCTGGACCTTGAAAACTATCAGTTTGGATGGTATGTGCCACCGGAATCCACTCACCAACATCAGCCTTGCAATCACATCCCATGATTTCCTCTTGACCAGTGGACCCCAGTTGTCCTGACTGATAAATGCATCCCTCGAGCTCTTGAAAGGCAAGTGCGGCCTCTTCTCTGGCACTGGGAACATGGTTCCACAGTACAGGCTCGCGTTTGACCGCTTTTAGTGAGGGAAGACGATTCAGTATGGGACGACCTACATCGTCTTCTTTGATCTCGACGTCACCACCGACATCCTCTAATTTTACTTCTCCAACCGACGGTGGAGAGGTCATCCCTGCAGGTGAAATGTCAAGGACTGGTTTCTCGTCCTCTGCAAACAGCTGCGCGAGGGGCACAGATGTAGAGCTGTCCAGAGGTTGGGACACATTAGTACTCTGTTGAGCGATGTGAGCTTGGTCAACCGACTCTGGTTCCAATGCATGCTCCTCGATCTTCAGATTCTCCATGATTGCTGGGCCGTGCCACTATTATGAGTGCTCCTTGTGTATGGATACTGGCAGAGAAATGAAGACAACAGATATTAATCCACCAGAGTGCTGCAATGGTCACAATTGATAACTGGTGTGGCCCCGCGTGAGCCGGACTTTATATCATGCGGCCTGAAACGCACAGCGTGGGCAGAGAGACACGTTGAGTTAGTCTTCACGGTGCCAGGAACAGACAAGGGACAACTACAACCGCAGCTGGACTATGCTGCTACCCATGACACAGTATCGGGTCTACCAGAAGAATATATGGACACACATGTTACGCCAGAAATTTAGGGATTCATGTTGCCGTTTCACGGGTCAAATCAGTGAACAACCACAAACGAAATTCTGGGCGCCGCTTCAACTTTTTGAGTTTTCCACTCGGATCGAGCCTCGTCGTGTGCGTCGTGTACCGCAAGTCCATGATGGCACCAACTTCCAACCTCCCAGACGCGCCTGCAATCCTCCTTGGACAAGGCTTCTCAAGGCTGGCATTGGTCATCGTCCACAGCAACGAGTCATCTTTATTCATGATCTTGTGAACAATGCACTCAGAAGGATGAATTTCGGTCAGCATAAATTCATGCTCTCGTCTGGTTATTGTTGAGCAGGAAGCGTTTTCTGAATCACGGGGAAGTGACTTTCTGGATCCTGTATACTTAGGTTCAGAGAACAGCATAGTGGAGCATTTGCTTTGACAAGGACCTTCTCGAGCTGTATGCATTAAGGACACTGGTAAATCGTACAGAGTCTTACAGTTACACACATGTTACCTGAGATCAGTCTTTTGTCAACATGGCAGAGTCACGCATATGCCCTGCCAGTCGTTCTTTGCCAGCCATTCTCAATCTTCGGCACGTTGTCGATTGCTGAATCACAAGTCCGTGAACGGAAGGATGAGGCCCTCACAGGCACCAGATCTAGGTCGAGGTCGTCGTCTCGGACAAGGCCTCGAAAGATGGTCACCTCTTCTTTCGGAAGTGTGCTAGGATTGTACCGTCAGTTACCCAAAGCGCTCTATCGAATACTCAAGGCAATGCTCCTGAATGTTATCGCTGATAGCCTAACAAGCATACCAGTTGAGTGCTGCACTCGCACAAGAAGCCCACTGTCGCCTGGTCGCATAGCTCTGGACATTCTCTCTTCCGTGGTCACAAGTGTCGTAGTAGCTCCGATCCGGTTGTTACACACCGAGGTAGTGGTCTTTCGTCGCTTCGACTGGCGCTCCCTGCAGCTAAATTCCAGGATCCTACCAATATTTGCACCTAATTTGTGTAAGGTGGCTATAGCCATCGGTATGAACCTACTCTCACCCATTCTCAATCGCCGCTGGGACCGGTTCTGTGAACAGCTTGTCAACGGCCTGCAACTCTCGCTTTACCGAACAGGGCTCGATCTCAGTCTAGTGCTCAGTTTGTGGCTGTCTCTCTATGTAATTCAGGTGCTAACAGAGATCATCCGCGTTCGAGTGGATTTATTGGTCCTGAACGGCGATAGCACTCACAGTATCGTCAAGCTTGACGAGTCGTTCGAAGGCGGCCTTTCGGACGCACTGACAAGTACCAAGGACTATAGCATTCGTCACACGATCAAACGCTACCTGCAAATTGCGTCCTTGCCCGAACTCGTTGTCTCTACGCTGGCAAAGCTATCCATACCCTTGATCGACATGTCGTTGCGACCTTGAAGGACTTGCCTCTCGACAATATGTATAAGCAATCATACTTAATAATCCATCATGTATATACTTCCTTATGACCAACTCTGCCTGTGCGAACAATCTTGACACGGACTCTTCCTGTTTGCTGCGAGACGATTGATCGAAGGAGACTGATCTGATCTACTGCTGATCAGCTGATCAGGGGATCAGTTTCTCCCTTTTGTGGGCGCAGAGCCACTTTGGGAGGATCCGAGCGCGTGAGCCTTGGTTCGCGTGTCTCCATTGGGATCAGTTCGCACTCAATCACTCTCCACTATCAGCATCATTCCTGTATCCCTGTTCGACAGGTACCACGCTCGCTCATTTGTGGCCTGTCTCGTTCCTGATTGACAGAGCAGATCGATCCGTATCACTATGGTCGCCGTGAGTGGCGATGATACCTGGGTGGAAGTTCAGCATCGAACGTATGCCGCTCTGATTGTCGGGACTCGAAACGTGTACTGATTGCAGTCAGGTTTACCCTCTGGCTCAACACTCAACTGGCAAAGAGACCCGAGATAGCACCAGCGAGCGATATAGTCAGTGGACTCAGCGACGGAATAAAGCTCATACAATTGCTGGTACAGTGGTATGCTTCTGTTGCCGGACAGAGATAATTGAACGCGGTAGGAGATCATCTCGGACGAACCACTCGGCAGATTCAACAAAAATCCCCGACTGCGTGTACAGAAAGCTGAGAACGTCAATGTGGCATTGGACTTTATCAGGTCGAAGCACATTCCGCTCACAAACATTGGCGCCGAAGGTCGGTCTTGATTGATTCGCAGTGGCTCTACGCGTACTCATGACATGTAGATCTCATCGACGGCAATCTCAAGCTCATGTGCGGTCTCCTCTGGACCTTGATTCTACGATTCACTATTGCTGACATCAACGTGGATGGTCTCACCGCTAAGGAGGGTCTGCTTCTTTGGTGTCAGAGGAAAACGATGGACTATGCGGAGGTTGATGTGCGAAACTTTACGAGTTCGTGGACAGACGGGTTAGCCTTCTGCGCCTTGCTCCACAGGTCTCGTCCTGATCTACTCAATTATCACACTCTCGACAAGTCGGATCATCGTGGAAATATGAAATTGGCCTTCGACCTCGCTGAGGAACATATAGGAATCTCCAAGCTCTTGGAGGTCGAGGATGTCTGTGACGTTCTGAAGCCTGACGAGCGGTCTGTGATGACTTATATCGCGCAGTACTTCCACGCCTTTTCCCATTTAGACAAGGTCGAAACGGCTGGAAGACGGATTGAGAAGTTTGCGGATACAATGTGCTCTGCTTGGACAATGCAGAATGACTATGAAAGTCGAATGAAGAAGCTATACAAGTCGATCAATTCTTTACGGCGAGCCTGGCAAGCAGCTTCTTTCACCGGAGCTTACGACGATGCCAAAGAGCAGTCCAACGCTTTCCATGAATTCAAGAACAATATCAAACGGTCCTGGACGAAAGAGAAGATGGCTTTAGAATCACTTCTGGGCAATATCCAAACAAAACTGAAGACATACGGGCTGAGAAACTACCTGCCTCCAGATGGATACCATCTTACCGATCTCGATTCATTATGGCAAACCCTGCTGGAGGAAGAGGCTACCCGTTCAAGAGCCATCAATTCGAAAATCAGAGAGTAAGGGATTTGGCATCGAGTTTGACATTTGACTGACATGTGCAGCATAAAAGAAAGTCTGCGGAAGAACTTTGCACAGCAGGCGAATGAATTTGCGAAGATGATGCAAACACTGTCTACGGAGTTGAGTACACTTGATGGCGATCTCGAAGATCAGCTCGAGACAGCGGCAAATTTAGTCGAACATTTGGAACCATTGCAGTACGTGCTGACGGATCTACATGCGGCATCCGACGAGTGTTTGGCGGCCAATGTTGAAGAGAATGATTACACTATTCATACATATGAGGACATGGAATTTGAATTCAGGCTGGCCCGTGACTCGATACAGAAGAAGTACAAATTTATCGAGAATCAGATTATTGCTCGATCGAAAAGCAATATCACGGCTGGTCAACTCGAGGAGATTGACAGTGTCTTCCGGCACTTTGACAAATCCGGCATGAATGTCTTGCAGGGTGCTTCAGAATTCCCGGCTGCGCTTGCCAGTCTCGGACTGACATATGACGAAGAGGAGTTGAAGCAGATATTGTCACGGATCGGGCGCCGAGACGAGACCGTGGACTGGGAGGCATTCCTAAACTTCATGATTGAGGAGTTGGAGGATCAAAACACACCTGAGCAAGTGCTCAACGCTTTCAGGGATGTCGCTGATGGCAAACCATACGTCACAGAGCTCGACTTGAGAGAATCCCTCATCCCGGAGACAGCGGCAGAGTTTCTCTTACGAAGTCTACCTGTTGTCGCTTCCGAGGACCGGGAGCCGGGTGACGAAGAGCAGGGAGACGGCCTCGACTACATCACATATATGGCCGAGAAGATCAATTTTGGCGATTAGTCACACGAAAGCATTGCATTGTATATAGGAGGGAAGTCGAGCACATTAGCATGAGCAAGCAGCATAGATTCGCAAGTGGTACAGCGCGTGGAGCAGTCTCCAGAGCTCATGCACAAGGGGAAACCGTTTATCTCAAAGAGTAATGATGGCAGAAAATTCATTCAATGCCGCGTTGCTCGAAGAAAATCAATCTGATATCGTGTGTACTTGACCAGTGATGAAAGTGATATATATACATGAGAATCAAAAATTTATCAAGGAGCCGGGACGCGACTGTGCCACAACATAAGAATCAAGACTCAATCTCATCATCGGGCTCTCCCATCAACACGTCCGGCTCCTCCACTCTTGCGGGCGCCTGCTTCCTGGCCTTTGGCAGCGCTCTACCACGACCGATTGTCTTTTTGGCAACGACGAGGTCGTGTGGGATCTCCTTGAGGATGGCATCGTACGAGTGTCCGAGCTTGCCTTTGTTGGACACGAGGAGGTCAATGTACTTGTCGTCCATCTTGCCGGCCGAGATGGCGGCCACCACCTCGCCTGCCACGGCACAAATCTTGCGCTCAGAGGCGAGCGACTTGCGTCTCTTGGCTTCCACCCCGCCGTCCTCGTCCGACTCGTCCTCTGACGAGGAGACGTCGCCCTCGAACGTCAAGTGCCGGTTCTGCAACTTGCCGTACCGCTTCATCTCCTTCTGCAGGGCCGTGATGATGAGGTTCTGGAGGGTGATGTCCAGTGGTCGGCGAACCGCGAGTCCATCAAAGTTTTCAATCTCGTAGAGACAGGTGAACATGGCCTCGAACTCGGTCGCCGTGATGGCTGCCGATTCGTTTCCCGCCTCGACCTGTGCGTCCAGGACGTACAGGACCTCGTCCCGCTTCGTGATGAGGTTGTCAATCTCCTTTGGGTCCAGTGCGAAGCGCGTCTCCAGCAACTGTTTGAGTGCCCACATGAAGTAGTTCCTCAGACAGAACCTCGAGAGCGTCGCAACTTCTTCATTGCTCGACTGTAATTGGTCCTTGAGCTTGCCAAAGATTGATTCTCCACCAGCCTTCTCGTCGTCGAACGACAAGACGCAGTCGTCGATCGAGGAGACAATCTCCAGTCGCATGAGTGTGAGGACGAGTTCCTGATCGGATGGGACCCGGCCGAGGAACTGGTCGCGGACAGAGTCCTGCAGGTCAAGGAACTTGTCCTTTACCAGCATGCTCAACGTCTCCACTTGTGACAGGATCAACATGGAAGAGCCAATCGCTCGGAGGAGAGTGTGCTGGCTAAAGTCAAAGAACATGTTTACCATATTCTCCAACAGAGTCTCGAATTGAGTAGTCTTTCGAAGCTTGGAGTATACGGACATATCGACGACTCCCAGCAATTGGAGTATCGTCACCATCTTTGCTGGTTCCTTGAATCTGGCAAGTAGTCGCGGCAGGACATCGATTATGGCTTCAGATATGGTGGAGGTGTTGTCGTCCTGTCTCGCCTTCTTTTGTTCACTGACTGTGCTTTCCAATTCAGCAGAGGCCACGAGCACCTCGAGCAACATTTGTTCCTCCTTGACCGATAGTGCCAAGACTGACTTGAGTACGTCCTTGGGCTCAGCTGAAGCTGGCTGATCTGATGCATCATTGTCGTAGAGCAAGTAGCTAGAAATATGCTCAAAGTCTACGCCGTCCAGCCCCTGCAGAAAACTAGTGGCGGCTATCCTGGTGCGGCCAGGACATAAAACATCTTGTTCCCTGGCGAGATTAATGGTTTCCTCGTCCTTTGCTTCTGCAAGAGCATGTGCACGGTTGATCATGTTGAGAATCGCGACAATCGCCTTGAGATTGGTCCAACTGCTTTTTAGATCCCCAAAGTCTTCAACATTGCCGTTAAGTGCATCGTCGATGATTTCGTTTTCTCGATCCGTCAAGACACTGTGGAATGCAAGTGTTGCAGCAGACCGGACCTTGGGCTCACTATCATAAACGCAACCAACAACCACCTCCATGTCCTCATCCTCCATGTATCCCCTTTCTCGAATTTTGTCCACTAGCGTGAGGGCTGCACACCTTATATTGGTCTCTGAATCTTCGAGCACGATCTCGAGTATTCTTTTCTTGAATCGCTCCGTGAAGTGTCTCAGGCTACTAGCATATTCTTCATATCCATACAATCGCGTCAGGGCTTTGATCACTTCTAGTCTCGTGCTTCCATTTGTGTCTGACATAACCCATCCCATATAACGCAGATATTGGCCATCATAATATACTCTGGGAAGTTTCATCATCCACGAACCCAACTCTTTAATATTCTCACTGCGAATACGAGCGTCAACATCTCTGTATCGGTGCACGAAGACGGCATCAAAGTAATTTGCCAAAATCTCCGTCAGTTTCTCACTTTGCTGAGTCTTAGTATCAAACGTCTTCCTTATGGTTTTGATCTTCGCCGTTGCAGTCTTGTTCTTCTTCTCCTCGGCTGCTAGCTGCTTGGTCGCGACTTCTAGGTCGCTTTGCAGTCGTGCAGACAAGTCCACAAGATTGCTCATGATGGCCAAGCATGTTGTTGTCGAGGTGTGTCTGAATGCTCGCAACGTAGACGAACTCATAGAGACGAGCCAAGCTTCAATTGTGCCCCATAGTGAGCCAGTCTCGTCATCGAAAAGATACTGTTTATCGGCAGAGCGAGTGACTAGGAGTCGCCAGAACTCATTCAGCTGTTTGCGGAATGTCTTGAAAGACTTGTGTTTCGATATCAAGGGATAGGTATCCGTTGTCACCTTAATTACATCGTGGTCCTTACCTGTCAGATGGTCCTGCAACTGCGTCAGGGTCTCGGGTATCGTGTCTGTGTCTTCGACATCGAAAGTGGTGATCTCTTGTTTCGTGCCACAGCATCGAAGTATAAAATTGACAAGATCCTTGAGCGATTCGTTGGCATTTTCGGCATATGAGTCCAGGAAATCTCCGACCAGAGAGTCGATCGAGGCTTCGTTGTCCATGAGAGCTTCGTAAAGGAAGTTTTCGACTCGATTCGTATCATCTTCATCCTCGTCATCGGCTTCTACCAAAGGTTTCGTTCTCTTATTTGGTTTAGATCTCTTAGCCGCCCTCTTACTTGAAGGATTCTTTGCTCTGCTCCGCTTAGCAGCGACTGTAAAATTGTCGTCTCCAGACTCAGAGGCGGACTCGCTGTCCGAGGACAATTCTTCGGATACCTCTGCCTCGGATATTCGGGCGGGACTACTACGCCTCCTCGTAGATCGTCTCATGGCAAGCGGCGATGATTCGACCATTGTAGCCGTCGAAAGTGCTGGTGAAAGAGGGAAGCCAGGCTGAAGAATGAATACTCACTTGTCGCGTAATCACCCCAAAAGTCGCGTTTCGCCAATTCCAAAACGCATTTACCTCCACAGAAACACGTGATCATCATCAGGCGGCCATGACGCCTAGCGTTGGAGCTCCCTGTGTGGTGAGCTGGAACTCCACAGCAGGTCAATCAGGTTCTCTGAGGGAGAGTGTAGATACTCAAGACATCAAGTTCCTCCTAAGAAAGGAAGAAGCTAGTGCCTACACTGCCAGAAAGCGCACAAGGTATAGATTAGTAAGAGTAAGTCCCTCACAAACATGTCCACCATCGAGAACGCAATCGAGTCTGCCAAGGGTTATGCAACTGCCGGCATTGAGAAGGCTACTGAATTGGGTCAACAAGCCATCCACGCTATTCAGGAGCAAATCGGAGACTCTGCTCCTTTCGGAGGTGTCACACGGAAAGAGTCCCACGGTCCATTGAGTCCGGCAGAGGAGAAGAAGTTGGAGGATGCTCTTGCTTCTAGACCGACCCAGAAGGAATTGCAGGAGAAGAACATTCTCAAAAACACTAAAGTCGCTCCATCGTATGTGTCGCGGGGTGTGATTACAGACCAACACTGACAGACGCAGATTGCAAGCGAAAGAGGAGGAGTTGAAGCAACAACAGCTAAAGGACTCGTTGGACACCAAGCTGGCCATGCGTCCAACACCGGATGAGCTCACGCAGAAGAATATTCTGAAGGAAGAACCAACCTCGAACATGGAGGGAGGTATTCAGTCAGGAGTACAGGCCCTGGAGAAGAGTCAATTAGAGGCCACCCTCGAGGCAAACCTCGAGCACCGACCTGCACCGGAAGAGCTGATCAAGGAGGGTATCCTCAACAAGGATGAGAATCCAAAGATTGCCTGAACTCTGTGAATGAACCGGGACATGTTCGCTATTCATGACCATACGGCACTATCCTCAGTCGGGACTGATGTGCCTTGACAAGCATGAACGAGAGACTTCAAGGAAGAGAATTATAGTGAGGATTGTAAATATCTTGTCAACGCCAACGCCCGTATACCGACCCACCTGCTTGCGCTACATTCGTTTCTTGTGTTTTTACTTGCCTTCCTAGACAAGCAACGAGTCACTATCCTCGGACCTAAGTGCCAGCCCTTGAGATGCAAGATCAAGTCCAGAGATATCTCGATCATCGTCGAGTATATCCCCGTGCACCACGTACCCTGTTTCTTGCCAACTACTGCTGTGCTCCTCTTCCACCGTCTCAGTCACATCTGGCGTGCTGTCCACCACTACCTTCCGCACACCTATACCAATCTCACTCTCCCGAGGTCGATACTGCAAACCCTTGTTTGCGTCGCCGAGAAGTTGTTCAGATAGCAGCAGGGCCCTCTTGATGCTCAGGTCAATCACGGTTGCGGCCTGTCTCAACCTTTGCCCGACTTCTAGCAAATCATCCTCCTCGGTATCCTCGTCGACCTCGCTACCGGACGCATCTTCCGACAAGTTCTCCACGAGGCTGGCCGGTTGTGTGCCCGGGTTCTTGAGCAGGTACGCAATCCGTTTCCGCATCTCCTTCATCTCCGTGGCCTGTCTCCGCGTCTGCTTCTCAAGATGTGTGTTGACTGCCATCAGGCTCGTCGTCCGAATCTCCAGGTCCATGATCTTCCTGTTTGTCTGTGCTGGTTGCGACATGGCATTCTCAAAGTAATCGGACTTTGGTAGCGAACCAGTACTAGAGGCCAGGGACTGAGGCGAAGTGAGAAGCTTGGATTCCCTGGACTGATCCAGGGCCGTCGGACTGCTCTCGAGGAGACTCATGCGATCGCCATGACTATTCCTTTCCTTCGCTGGAGACTTGAGTATGGGTCTTGATTCTTGGTGCTTTTCAGCAACAGGGCGAGATGGATCTGGCCCAGCCCGTAGAGACATCGCAGACTTCTGTCTCTGCAGTCGGTCAGACGGGACAAGCCCTGGACGTGAAGGTGTATCACTAGTCCCTCCATTAGAGCTAAATTGCCGTGCCGTGGAATATAGCTCGGGAGTTTCTGGTCCAGACTTTGCTGTTGGAGCGAGCTTCAACCTAGCGGTACTGAATGATTGTGGCCTCACCGGTGAGGGATCTCGAAGCGTGGGAGTTCTGGTAGTGTATGAACGAGACTGAGATCTGGTCCGCACTTCTGCGGCAGACTCTGCTCGTCTCAGCTCTGGAGTTGTATGGACCGCTTTAGTGTTAGAAGTGAATGAATTTGCCGTGAAGAACGCAGGCTTGCGTGTACTAGTGCTCGACGCCGACAATGCTTGGCTCGCATCAGATGCATGGAAGAACTTGTTGTCGGAGGATTCAGCTTGAGAAGCCTCAATGGAACTATTTGTCGCCCCTGAAGTTGTGATGGGCCTTCGAACAGGCGACTGTGACCTGCGTGTCGTGACTGTCGATGGTAAGTGATTGATGACCCGTTGCTCTGGTGTTCGTCCAGAGTCCGTGCCTGCGCCAGCTAAACGGAATTGTCGCTTGTCTGTCAATAAGGGTTTCGCTTGACCGGTGGTCACCATTTGCATATTATTCCTCGGTCGCAATGGCCTGCAACATCTCCCAAACGCCACGTTAACGAAACTCAAATTGCACAGACATCTATCGGTCTTATCATTTCATATCCAAGAGATGGAGCTTGAAATGCTGGAATGCACGGAGGATTAATGTCCGTAGCTAATGCATTTGTGATTCCGGCCATCGAAATCTAAATCTGGAGATGGTCGTTCGTATAGATCGTGTAACAAGCGCTTGATCGTGAACACAACTTCTCATGATCGAACAGGTCGAACACCAGGCTATACCGCAACACTAGGTAGAAATGTGCCTGAAGTAGCCATACTTGAGCGGAGAAAGGTATCTATTGCATAAGTCCGCAGTTCAAAACTGCCATATAAACTTGGAACCACTATAGATCTTGTTCTTAATTCGTGGCCGAACAAATTAGTGTTGCATATCGGACATTGAGAAGGTTCATTGATGAGTGGCCTGTTTGCTGTCAACAAACCATCGGGTATCTCTTCAGCTGGGCTGCTGAACGATCTACAGCATGTTCTCAAAGTGTCATCACTCTTCGAGCAAGAGATTAAAGCACAGCAAGCGAAGAGCAATGCAGGAAGAAAAGGTCGAAAACAGAAGATGGGTAACAAAATCAAGATGGGCCATGGTGGTACACTTGATCCATTAGCCAGTGGAGTCCTAGTAGTGGGTACTGGACGAGGCACCAAAGATTTGGGGAAGTTTTTGCATTGCAGTAAGGATTATGAAGCCATCGCCTTGTTTGGTTGCTCAACAGATACATTTGATTCAGAGGGTAAGGTCGTACACCGAAGACCTTGGAAGCACATCACAGAAGAAAAGCTCGAGTCGATTTTGTCGCAATTTCGAGGAGATATCATGCAAACACCCCCCATCTATTCAGCATTGAAAATGCAAGGTAAACCTCTGTATGAATACGCTCGAGAGGGTAAACCATTACCAGCAGAGATCAAAGCACGTCCAGCTACTGTTTCCCGGTTCGAGATCACAAAATTTACCACGAATCATGAGTGGAAGAATCCTTCGGAGGAAGCCTCTTCAGAAATCGTACTTAGTGCTGAAGCCCTTGAGCAATTACGACCAGCTAGCGAGGCCAGGCCCACCGGAGCAGAGGGACCTAGCCTTACAGCTGGAGCGGACCTTGCGCAACCAGGAGTTCTCAAAGACGACATACCATCACCGAAAAATAACGAGAATGATGTCGTCCAAGATTCTTTCGAGCCGCCAGCAAAACGACAGCGTCGAGAAAGCCCAGTCAGTAAGGTGCAGACTCACACTGAGGATACTCAGGCAGATAGCGGCTCTTTGGCGGTACACATCAGCATGACTGTGTCTTCAGGAACATATGTGCGATCCTTGATCCATGATCTGGGTCTGGCTATGGGATCTGCTGCTCATATGGTGGCTCTTGTACGAAAACGAGTAGGGGAGTTCAATCTCGAGGATGCGATTCCTTGGAGTGCCTTTGAACAAGATGCCTGGCAGGAAACCCTCAAAACACGTCTGGATTTCAGTAATGGTAATGACCTGAAGGACCCCGATGAAGTGAAGTAGCTCATAAACTCAGAGCCAATTCATGAGCAGGTCTACGATGGCACGGAAGCCGAACTCGAGTTGAACTCTTTGACACCAGCTGAAGTGCAAGTGGCAGCATTTCTTCAGCCTTGCATGCCCTTTACGCGAACATTGACATATGCTCAATCGCTCGATGCTAAGATCTCTGGACCAAATTCAAGCCCACTGACTATTTCCTGTCCGGAGAGTTTCCGAGTCACTCATGAGTTACGAAGACGACATGACCTAATATTGGTCGGCGTAGGAACTGCTGTGAGTGATGATCCAGGTCTAAATGCTCGGGATTCGGCAGGAAAAGCCTATCCATTGGAGCGACAGCCAATTCCGGTCATCCTGGATCCTAGCGGCAGGTTCGAGCTAACGAACGAGTCAAAGATGATCAAGAACGTTCGCAGCAAGACCGGTAAGCCTCCATTACAACTGGTACACGAAAGCCGTAGGGGGCATTGCAAAACTCTTGCTAGAGTAATATACGTCAAGGACAAGATTGAGACTGCGGAAAATGTAATCCGATTTGCATGGTCGGATATCTTTGACGCGCTAGAACCATATGGAAAGAGCATCATGATAGAAGGAGGATCCAACATCATTCAAGAAGTACTCCAGCGCGGGATAGCGGACCATATCATCATCACCGTCGCACCGACATTCGTGGGTCCTGGTAGTGGTCTGGCACTTCACAGCCCAGTCAACCTCGCAAAAGTCCGAAGTGAGATCTTTGGGCGGGATACAGTCTTAGTGGCACGGAGGAGGTCCATCCCAACATCAGCTGCAGAGAGGGCCATGTCCCAATGAAACAAGTCTACAAGCCTCGTGGTCAGGTCAAGTCGAAAGTTGTCCCGATCGGGCTTTCCTGCGCATGAATTTATCTACCGAGCAGGTGACCAAATCCTTACCCCACATTTTCACAGGATCGCCCGCTTGGCGTTGCCATCAACTCCGCGCCGCCCGACGCTACGATCCATCGCCCGCTGCATTTCAGATGGAAGGATGCTTTCCGATGCAGCATGTTCGAAAGGAAAGACGTAGTCGGCCTGCTGAATGCAAGCTCGTATAACGTTGGCCGCTGTAAATCGAACCTCGAGTGCGGGTGTTTGGTATTCCTGTCTGCAGAGATGTGGCTGTCAGGTGACTTGTGCAAGGGCGGTCCATCCATTTCCGCTGTGAATCGGATCCAAAGTTGTGCAAAGAAGGGCGTGAGCATAAGATCTACAGCCCACAACTTCACAAGTACGGCTGGGATAAGCATCTGCGGCAGCTGTGCATCATGGCAGCTCGTGACCTCTTGACAACGCGGGGTAGCCTGTTATATAATGTCTTCATGTCCTGGAAGAATTCTTGACCTTCAGAGTTACTATCCTTGCTAGAGACAGACCTATAGCTGACGAAGATGTCTGCTCACGATGCTGCAATACGCGAGAAGACTGAGCACCTTACACCAAACGCACCACTAGCCAACACTTACTCGAATGATCCCATGGTCCGAGATCACCACTACAAAAACCCGGGTAGCGGTTATCATGATTTGGAGAACAATCTGACGAGAACGACAACCGGCATGACACTGACCCCGGAAATGTTTGAGAGGATGTATCTCAACCCAAAGAACAACGTGTAAGCAGTAGCCATCCCGATCGAGATCTGAGTTGACATACTTGTAGTGCAGGCTCGCTGCGAAAGACCTTTGCAAACCCAACACCTCTGGCAATAGTCGGCTTCTTGCTGTCACTCACACCTCTTTCCTGCATCCTCATGGGCTTCCGTTCTGCTGCCGGTCCAGCAGTCCTTCTCGGAAGTTATTATTACATGGGTGGCATGTGTATGGTCATCGGTGGAGTCTTGGAATTCTTCTTGGGCAACACCTTTCCCTTCGTGGTCTTTGTCTCGTTTGGTGGCTTCTGGCTCAGTTTCGCGGCTCTCAATTCGTCCTACTATGGGATCGCTGAGGCATATGGCGCAACGGCTGCAGCTGGTGCGGCGACGCCTGGCTATGAATCTGGTTTGGCATTCTACTTTGTCTTTTGGGGAGTTGTCTGCTTCATATACTTCATAATCAGCTTGAGGACAAACGTGGTCTTTGCAATCATCTTCATCACGGTCGACGTGGCATTCCTGCTTCTTGCCGCGACCTACTGGCAACTGGTAAATGGCAACACGGTCACTGCGGGTCACTTACAGACTGCTGCAGGCGCTTTTGCATTTGCCTGTTGCATGGCTGGTTGGTACCTGCTCATCGTCATCCTGCTCGATTCGCTCGACTTCCCTCTGACTCTACCGGTGGGCGACCTCAGCAACTTTATCAGGGCCAAGAGTGTCCGCGAGAAGGAGGCCGTTGAGTGAAGCGTGCTGCAAATTATGAAATGAACGTCTCCGTGGGATTCGTCTCCCCACCACGGAGGGAATATGCAGCATAAGACCAATTTTCTTTCTTATAAATAGTTTCATATCTCTATGGAAGGATAATGTACGTGATTTTCATTTGAACATACCTGAAAAATGTCCAAGGGCCGTGCCAGTCGGTACCGACACTCACCGGTAGAGCTGTTGTGATGACCTGATTTGTCCTTTCTGATTCTTTTCTTCTGCCTGTAACTCGATTCTCTTCTCTTCTGTGGCTGACGTCTGTTGCAAGCCACACTTTGCTCGATATCGTACCTCCGATGGCAGTATACACGGATAACGATTTTTATATACTTAGACAGATGGTCATTGCATTCCCTTCCTGTGGCTTCCTTCTCACTCGCTCCTCCTCCATCAGACAAGTCCATATCCACGCTCGGAACTTGACAGGCCAGCCCGTGCGACCGACAAGTGATGGCTCCTGTGGCGGACACTCAACTATACGACATCCTGGGCATCTCTCCGGAAGCCGGTGCCCCAGACATCAAGAAGGCGTACCATAATTTGGTGCGTCGAGAGCATCCCGACAAGAAACCGGAAGAGGAGAGGGAGGAGGCGGCGGAACGGTTCCGTGAGATTCAGGAAGCGTACGATATCCTGAGGGAACCCGAGACGCGTGCACAGTATGACGAGATGGGACTCGACGGTATGGCCGGCCGTGGAGCAGGAGGAGGGTCGGGCATGCCCGGGGGAATGGACATGGACGACCTGTTTGCGCAGATGTTTGGGGGTGGTATGGGTGGTCCGCCCGGCCGTCACCCACCGCGCCGGACACCGCGCAAGCAGAATGTCGAGCACGAGTATCCCGTCTCGTTGGAGGACCTCTACCGCGGCAAGAGCACCAAGATGAAGGGCACCCGGAACAAGATCTGTCCACACTGTACCGGCTCGGGATGCAGGAGCAACCACAGCCCGAGCAAGTGCCCGTCCTGCGACGGCAAGGGGTCCAAGACTGCGAGCATGATGGTCGGGCCCGGCATGTACTCCCAGCAACAGGTCGAGTGTCCCTCGTGCGAGGGCTCCGGCAAGACGATCAAGGACAAGGACCGCTGCCGGAAATGCAAGGGCAAGAAGGTGGTCGACGAGGTCAAGATCATGGAGGTCTTCATCGACCGGGGCATGGCCGACGGCGAACAGGTCGTGCTCACCGGTCAGGCGGACGAGGTGCCCGGCGGCGAGGCCGGCGACGTCGTCATCACCCTCGCCCAGAGACCGCACGACGTCTTCACCCGGCTCGGGTCCGACCTCAAGGCCGACCTGACCATCACCCTCGCCGAGTCCCTCTGTGGCTTCTCCCGCGTCGTGGTGAACCACCTCGATGGGCGACGGTTAACGTACGCATCCCCCGTCGGCAAGGTCATGCGGCCCGGTGAGACCATCGTCGTCAAGGGCGAGGGCATGCCCGTCGGTCATCGACGCGAAGGGTTCGGCGACCTGTACCTCCTCGTGCGCGTCGACTTTCCCGAAGACAACTTTCTGTCTGAGAAGGGCGAGTACGGTCGGCTGAGTGGTCTCCTGCCCCAGAAGCAGATCCGCGTCCCCGAGTCGACTGCAGCGTCACCGCTCACAGAACCGATGGAGGAGGATATCCAGGGCGTGACGGGAAACATTGATGATTTTGGAGGCGATGCAAAAGTGAACGGGTCCGATTGGACGGACGACGAGGAGGACGAGGCGGAGCCTGGTGTACAATGTAACCAGCAGTAGTCTCAAGGATGCAAAATCTAATTTGCATTCGCCCCGGATAGAAATAGGAGAGTGCCAAGAGACAATTTTCCTCCTCAAAGCATCGCAAGAAAAAAAGTTTGTGACGTTTTTTGTGTATGCAGAAGAATATCCATGAAACCCATACTTACAAGAGATTTTCTGATACGCGATCGATTTCCTGGTCCCTGTGCTCTAAAATATGTACGGCCACACGAGGACAATCTATGCTTTCTTTGACCCATTGATCTCTGCGTGCAACGGCTTGGCACTCAAAACTTCTGGGTGAGCCGAGAGAGAGTTGCTGATGTCTCCCCACCAAGTCTCGCCGAATTGACGGTACCACTTCACAGTCAACTTGAGTCCCTCTGCGAAACTAGTCTTCTGGGTCCAGCCTAGCTGCGAGATCTTTGCAGCATCGACGGCGTATCGCATGTCGTTGAAAGGTCGATCACGAGTGTGCTCGACCCATTTGTCGAAATCAGCCCGTGGCAATTCAAATTCATCCAATAACAATCCGCAGAGATCCTTGTTGGAAATCTCGTCACGAGAACCAATGTTGTAGATCTGACCCACAGATCCCTTGTGGAAGATAGTATCGAAGGCATCCGCGGCATCACCTGCAAACAAATATCTTCGTGTCGGTGAACCGTCGCCGTGCAGAATGGCCTTGCGGCCTCGGTTCAATAGACAAGAGAACTTGGGAATGACTTTCTCTGGGAATTGGTGCGGACCGTAAACATTGTTCGATCGTACAATGATGATTGGCAATTTGTAGGATTTGTAGTAAGCATTGACAATCATCTCAGCTGCTGCCTTTGAGGCTGCGTATGGGTTGGTCGGGGCCAAGAGCGCGGTTTCCAACAAGTCATCACCATCAGCCTCGACCTCTCCGTAGACCTCGTCGGTGGAGATGTGAATGAAACGCTTCACCCCAGCGTTCTTGGCACACTCGAGCAAGACGTGAGTTCCGAGCACATTGTTGTGCGTGAAAGTGTATGAATTACCAAACGAGAGATCGACGTGAGATTGTGCTGCATAGTGCATGATGGTGTCGATGTTGTGCTTCTTGAGAACAGCTAGTGTCTGTTCGGGATCTGTGATGTCTCCTTGCTCAAAGGTAAAGTTGGACTTGCCATCGAGCGCGGCCGTGTTGTTTCGCGAAGCACAGTAATCCAGCTTGTCGTATGAAACTATGTTGTATTCTGGGTATTGGATGGTAAAGTGCCTGACTACGTACGAGGCGATAAAACCGGCACCTCCAGTGATGAGAATGTTTTTCGTATCATCTCTGGCCTAAAAAGTTGATCAACAATCAGCTCCAAATCCGACGTGTCTGTGACAGACTCGTGGATCAGAGTACATACCGGAAACTTCGTAGCACCAATGTACAATGGACTGTCGCTCACTGAGGTAGACATGACAGCAGTGTTACTTCAGATGAGTGTGTAGGACTAGAGAGTGTGTGAGACGAGCGTTCAGATTCTTTCTGTAGAGTGAGTAGAAGCTCCTGCCGTTGTACTTATGGAAACAAGACTGGGATCTTGCACGAAACAGACCAGGATGTCTCCGAACGAAGGAGTCCTTTGCTAGCTTCTCCTGGCTGGCACCTTACCTGTTGTGTGCTGAGCTCGTGCGCACGACCTCAAAGGGAGCTGATTGGTTGCAGACGCTGATTCACGCTCAATTTCCCTCTCGCCAGAGCGTCTCACGAGCCGCGCAATTTGGCTGGTGGCGCCTGCAGCTCAGCTCAGCTCAGCTCAGCTTGGCACTCTTCACACCCCGAAATTGCCCAGGCAGGTAGTTAGCTTGGCAGACTGGGGACAGCCTTGCACAGCAGACTGACAGATAGACAGCTACCCAGATTGGTAACTGAAGTGGTGCCTCGCCCACGCCACGCCATGCCAAGATCCAGCTCGAGGTCTGCCATCTTGCACAATGTCATCTGAACAAGACCCACTGCCCTGAGCTCTGCCCAGGTGAGCAATCGGCCGTGGCCCGCAGCTTGACCTGGGCTGTCAATCAGCCGGGACGGGTATCACATCAGCGGGCGATTGGAGCAATTGCGCAAGCCAGATCCTCAAGGCAGAGTTGTGTGATCACAGACAGCTCTGGCCACCTGCCCGCGCATACCGTACCTGGTGTACTTTCTTCCTTTGTTGATAATCAGCGATGGCAGATTGAAGTATACTTCTTCTAAGCTAATTTATGCTTCTCCATTCTCAAACACTACAAAAACACACCACAAAAAGAGCGAGAGCGCCGTACATATTTGTGCGAATGAACATGAGGTGAAGCAATGCAATATATTGGAGCAAGTTACTGTGTATCTTATTGCCGTGCAAGATCGAGTCTGATACTTCAGTCGTGATATTAACCCTGTAAAAATTGATCGAAGCTATAAGCACGGACTGGAGACCATGGAGGCCTTGAGGTCTCTTCACACAATCTATCTCACCCTTCGCAATTGCGAGCAGTCTTTGTTGCCTGCTTGCTTGCTTCCAGTAGGATGCGCGAGGAGCATGTCAGATCCTCTCAGATGGTTGGGCTTACGGTAAGAATTGGCGCTCCTCCATGAGAGCTCCATCGGTAGTGATGGCATTGACTTGCCAGGCTTTGTTTTAGAAGTTCCCCTCGCTTCGCCCGGAAGCGGGCTTGCTCTATCATCTTCAGGCCAGGTTATGTCTCCTGACCAATTAAATGCCACAAGATATCGTCCGCCTGAGCTACCAGCATCCCGTGCAGGGGATCGCCACAAATCCCTGAATACTTCTCGACCCACCCTGGTACCTTTGTACTTGCCAAGTGTTTCCCTAGGAATACAAAACACGACACTGAGTCCACGTTCACATATCTCTTCCTTCTTCTTCTTCACACATTCACTTAACCCACAACAACACTAACTACACACACAACAATGGCTAGTGAGCAAAACAGAATTCTGGTCTTTGGTCCTCGTGGATGGATCGGCAGCACATTGATCGAGATGCTCAAGTCTCAGGGCAAAGAAGTCAAAGGAGCAACATCCAGACTCGAAGACAGAGAATCCGTGTTGAAGGAGATTGAGGAATACAAGCCAACTCACGCTCTCAATTGCGCTGGACAGACTGGTCGACCCAATGTCGACTGGTGCGAGGACAACAAGCAAGCCACTATTCGATCGAACGTCATCGGGACCCTCAACTTGGCCGACGTATGCTGGTTGAAAGGAGTTCACATGACCAACTTCGCTACTGGCTGTATCTTCAAGTATGATGATGCACACCCAATGCGATCTGGAAAAGGCTTCACGGAGGAGAGTGAGCCAAACTTTGATGAGTCGTTCTATTCCAAGACCAAGGCACAAGTCGAGAAGATTATTGCCAACTACGACAATGTTCTCAACCTGCGATTGAGGATGCCTGTCTCAGATGATCTACACTCGCGAAACTTTGTCACTAAGATTTCCAAGTACGAGAGAGTGGTGGACATCCCAAACTCAAATACTCTGCTTCACGATCTCCTCCCAGCTTCAATTGCCATGTTCGAGAACCACGTCACTGGAATTTACAACTTCACTAACCCTGGCGCCATCTCGCATAACGAGGTACTTACACTGTATAAGAAGTACATCAAGCCAGACTTCACCTGGAAGAACTTCTCGCTCGAAGAGCAGGCCAAGGTCATCAAGGCTGGTCGATCGAACTGCGAACTTGACACGACAAAGCTTGAGAAGAAACTGAAGGAGCTCGGCATCACAATCCCAGAGGTTCATATCGCTTACGATAATCTCTTCCAAAGAATGGCCAAGCTGCCAAACAAGGGAGTAGTAGACGCCTGAAAACCTCATTTATGTCAGTAGCTCCGATTCTGAGGCTGTCAAGTAATTTAAATGATTCAACTTGCCTTGGTCCCCATCACACTTGAGCCCTGTTGCAGATTTGTATGCCCAAGTTTTGTGTCTACAGCTGACCTGCAGCTAAATGGCACAAGTCCTTTTGGTTTGTCATGAGCTTCTCTCCCACAGGCAATACAGCATTTGGTATTCTGCTCTCTAGGTCATACTCTTCCAAGAGCATTCTGGAAGCAAAGAGCTTAGAAATGGTGCCGTGCGATGTGCTGAGTCGATTCCACAGCTCGATATGAGAGACAAGCAGACAGATAGACAGGGTGGGGGTCTGTCTGGAGGGGACAGCAACGCGAGATCCAGCCAGACTTTCCCGGGCGGGAAATTGCCCCGCTCGATG
Source organism: Taphrina deformans (assembly GCA_005281575.1). Lineage (NCBI taxonomy): Eukaryota > Fungi > Ascomycota > Taphrinomycetes > Taphrinales > Taphrinaceae > Taphrina > Taphrina deformans. The sequence goes on from RHGG01000001.1 coordinate 432,699, forward strand.
GGGGAAGCCGCTGAAGAGACGATTTGCGGTCTGAGCGCACTCTCCAGAGGCCGGTCCTCCTACTCGTTCACCAGCGTTCACACGAGAATCTCTCAAGGGCGGATAGCATCCGGAAGTCCTTGCCGGTTTGTTTCACTACCTACGCGTGAGGAGCGAGAGACTCCTGGCAATTCAAGACTGTGATGCCTGCACACCGTGCTGCAACTCTCCTGCCTAACCGCCAAACAAGTGTCTGTGCCGCTGCGGAGTGCGCTCAATTCAAGACCGCACACCCCCTTTCTCAACTGAGACGTGCTGCTGTCAGTACAATCTTCAATGTCTCGACGATGGATGCTTCTTGGCGTATTAAGCTTAGTTGCAATCGTTACACTTATAACATTCAGACGAAATGAGTTCAGCGACACATTCTCGGATGCGGTAGGAGAACTGAGATCGAGCTTAAAGGAGAAGGCAGAGGGAGCGAAGGAACCCGAATCTCCTACTCCCGCGCCTGCTGACCGGATCGTTCCTGTGAAAGCGGGCGTGGACGATCCGATAAGTCCAGGTGCTCCACCACCTGTCCAACAGCCAGCCCGTGACCAAGGTCGGTTCTGTAAATGGCACTTCTCCCACTACGAGTCCAGCTCTCACGAGATCTACTGGTTCTCTCTCGTGGAAGAGGCACAAAATCACATCTGTCAAACCGTAGCGGAACAGAGAAATGCGTTGGCTAGCAAAGAGATCATGAGGAGAATCATCGAACTGCGCTCTCTGGACAAATCCTACAAGTTTCTCATGTACGACTCGATGCTGCCGACCTCCGACAGAGATCCGGCAGATTCATACATGTCACGCATGCACTACTCGCGAGTCTGCTATGACGAGTCAATTCAAGATTTCGTGCCTGCAACAGGTGTAGGAGTGCAGCTCATTGAGCCACTCTGGGGCATGTTGCGAGATCCATTCGACATCTGGTGTCAAGGTTCACGACTCGTCGGCCTGAAAACACATTCTGACATCAGTGGCCAGAGCAAGGAGCACATCATGCCTCAAGGATATGCTCCTTATTACTACAGCACAAGTACGGACGCGGATCCGAACGCTATAGGCGCCAAATGGCGAATGCAGGGGATACCTCCTTGGCACTCGACATTCGCTCCAGAAAAGCATCTTGAGCTCGGCACTGTGTACACAAAGCCACGCAATATACACCTCGACCTCGGCTCATCTTACTTTGCCGGCTGGACCAAACTAGCCGGTGGAGAGCGTAACAGTGCCGCTAGTGGACAATGGTTCTACGATCACTATCACGCCCGTGGCCAAAAGTTTGACAAATTCATCGCGGTGGAGGTGGAGGTTTTGAACGATAAAATTGCGTACGCACAAGTACCTCCGGATCTGGTTGGCATATATCAATTGATCAACGTTGGTCTGACGGTGAATAAATCAGATGCTCTCGACACTCTAGACATGATCAGACGGGTGGTGGCGCCCAACGATTTCTTCGTGTTCAAGCTGGATATTGATGCAGCACCAATCGAGATGCCAATCATTGAGGCTCTACTGGCAGACGATCCTGAAGCAGGTGGTGTCAGCGGTCTGATTGATGAACTCATGTTTGAGCACCGTGAGTACTAGTCTTTCTGGCTCGGATCCATTATACTAATGTCGCCCAGATGTGGATTATGCTCCGATGAACCATCCATGGGCCGTGCCAGGTCAGAAGTTGAACGGCACCTTGGCGTCGTCGTACAATGTCTTCAGGGACCTCAGAAGGAAAGGCATCAGGGCGCATAGCTGGCCTTGAACCCTGCACGCCTTTTGGTTCTGGTCGTTGCACGTACCTTGGCTTGCACCGACACAGCACCGCCTTCTTCTTCTTCAAGAGACGGGTTCGCCACGAGAGTGCGGGGGTTCACTAGTCATGAGTGTAGTGTACTCTAGAGCGCTAGGTAGCCGTGTAGCGCACATGACCCAACGCCCTCACAAAATTTGGGAACCGACACAACTGTGGCGCATGCAATAAACAAGAAAACACTTGTGTGGAGCCGGATAAGCCACACATGGGATCTCGTGGGCATTGATTTTTGTCGATTTGCCAGGACGTAATGTTCTAGACTTTTTGTTTCCTTTGCGATTTGTCGAATGCATGGGTTCAATTGCTCACTCGCCGGTCGCGCAACGGCAGGGCAAGTTGTCTTGCTGCCACCAGACCCGCCGAGAACTGGTTACAGACAGGATTGATTTGAGCTGCGCAAAGAAAGAGCTATAAGGGACACGCTAGGACGGGGAAATATAAACGTCATTCGTCGGTAAAAACTTTTCTTCTTCTCTCTCTCTCTCTTTCTCCTCTTGACAAAACCTCATCTCCTTTCCTTTTTTTCTCGTCGTGCCATCTTGGCGCGAGGACCAGAGTTTGGCAATTCAATTGCCCTCACGAGACTTTTCTCTTCTTTTTTTTTCTTGGCTCATTCTTGTCGCCCGCTGCACATCAAGAAAACAACAAAAAAAAAAAAGAGATACCATACAAAAGAAAGAGACTATCCCGCGTGTCGTGTGTCATTGGATCTTACATTGGAATCCCTGCTTTTTCCATTCTTTTTTCTCTTCCCTATTCATCTTCCACTTTTCACACCTCACGGAGGTCAACGCTTGCGTCGGCCGCCTCTGTTGTTTCGACCCCGTCGACCACTGCTCTCGTCCTCCGTGACACAGTCCTCGTTGGCATCCGCACAACGGCCGCAGGGACGCTGGCGGTCGCAACCCTTCTTTGACTTTTTGCAGCGCGTGCACCTGACACCCACGCTCGGACCATTCTTCTTCGCCCTCTCGTCCTCCTCTCCTTGTGGTTCAGTCTCCAGAGACTTGCATTGCATCGAGTCATGAAAGTGAGGCAGATTCTGGGGCCGAGGTATATCGATCTCTTCCTCAACGTCCGTGTCGTCCTTCAGATGCGGTTCGAGCTCGCCTGCAGTGGAGGTCAGACTCGCTCGAGACGTCTCCCGCTTGAAGTCGACCTCAGCCTCCGCCTGATCTGCTTGTCTCGCAAATGCGCGTTTCACCGGTGGCTCTTGTTCGTCACTGACACTGGCTGGCGGGCTCGAAGGGTAGTTGACCTCTTGCTTTTCGGAAGCTGACGCGCTCTGATAGTCCAGCCCATCGTGAAATGCCTTCAGGTGCATCGCCGTCGTGAGGTTGGGGATCGGCGAGGACGATTCATCCGATGGAGCTTTGCAGGGACTGAGGGAGGGATCGCCAAGTCGGATGAGCTGAAGAGCGACATCTTCGTCGGAAATCGTGGTCGGTGCCGGTGTGGGAATCGACACTCGCCCCGGAGTCTGCATAATGGTACCAGTGGTCGATCCGCTGTAAGCCCTGTCGCGCGCCCCCGATTGAGTCCTGGCATGTCCGTTCTGCCTGGAGGCACTCGTCGGGGTCGGCAGTGGCAGTAGAGGCAGGTCTGAGGAAAACTTGTTTCTCTTCCGTCGCGACCCCTCCAGCAGGTTGTCAAGACTGATGTCGCTCGTGATGTCGCTGATGCGTCGCTGGAGACCTGGGTGCTTCGACATCCCGGGCTCCTGCAAGTCTGCCTCAGGTGACTTGTGCGGAGAGCCAAAGCGCTTCTTCGGCGACACGCCCTTCTCCGAGTCAGGGGTACAGTAGTACTCAGCAGACGCAAGCAGAGAGGGCGCTAGCATCGGTTTGGATGGTGTTCTTCGTGAAAGAACATCATTCGCAGCGAGGAGCGTGTTGAGATCCAGATCCTAGATGGCAATTAGTCCAGCGCAACAGGCAGCACAATCGCAAACTGCATACGACTGAGGTAACGAGGGTACTGAGACGGATCGGAGAGGACCGGCAGTGTACAGGGCGAACAAGATGAAGAGAAGTGTGCTTGAAGAACGAGCGAGCGAGCGAGCGAACGAATCGAGTCGGGGGAAGGGGGGGATTTGGGAGAGTGAGTGAGTGAACGAGTGAACGAGTGAGCGGACGGACGGACGGACGGACGGACTGGCTGAGCGGGTGGGAGAAGGAGAGTGAGCGAGACGGCGAAACGGGCAAATGGGAGGTGAGTTGGATTCGGCTCCCTTCCTTCCTTCCTCCCGCTCTTCCTTCCTTCCTTCCTTCACTTCACTCTTCACTTCCATTTCAACAGTCATCGTAGCAGCACGGAAACCCATCTCAATCAGATTGCTCTCGCTGCTATTCAATTTGCTTCGGCGGAGATGTTGCTTCCTCCCCGGCCGCGAGTTCTCCCGTGCTTGCCTGCACACTCAGGGCTCATTTCCGCTTCTGATCCCATCATGGATTGCGTAGCAAGTACATGTGTTCATCCAGGAATATGCAGTCAAGGTAGAACTGAATAGACTTCCCTTGTGCTGTGACATGCCTATGCCCAATCTTTCGAGAGACGAATCGGCCGTCGTTCTGTGCTTTGCTTGATCCTGGTAGCGTGGCGACGTCACCAGAGGTCATCCCGCAATGCACCTTGACCGCGCTTTCTCGCTTCGAGCGATTGTCGAAGAAGTCTGGTCTCTAGCACTTCGCGGCCGATCAGGCTCCTCCAGGCCAGTGACTTGCGCCAAGTTCACCCGTAGATCGGGCCCTCACTTACAAGCGTAGTGTGTCGGAGATGAGGCTGCTGGACGACAGTCGACTGACGCATGAGCGCCTGGACCTTTGCTGGTTGTAGCCATAGCAAAATCACATGAACATCTCTTGATCCCTGGTCATCTTGCTCATATATTGCTTCGCACCACTTTCAGCGGCATGTGCCACTGCAAAAAAAAAAAAAAAGCATGGGTTTCAAGGTTGCTCACTGTCGCACTCTTTGTGTGTGGTGCGTGTCAATCTCGCGCTAGAGACTTTTCATCTACCGAGCATAGCCCGCGCTACTCGCAGCGTCTCTTCCAGGTCTCTCGACTCTGTGCTTCGTTCCCTCGGGCCTGCCTGCCTCAAAGTGATGTCTCGACAACCGGGTGTCAGCATATGAGGGTAAGGCAGACCGACCAACCGGACATGACAGAACCAATGCACGGATCGGAGTTCGAAGGAGAGTCTGGCATCCAAAACCTGGTGGAAACATTTTTTAATTGGCATGCATCTCCACATATTAAATGCATGCCGACCAGAAAGACAATTATCACTTGGCGAAGAAAACGGATATAGGGGGTAATGGCGATCTCTCATACTGGAAAGGACAAGCGCCGGCATCGGCACATTGTGAAGTATGTCTGGCTGTCCGACAGGCAGGCAGGCAAGCAAGCAAGACGAATGAGCGCATACGGAGGACTATCGACCACCCACATTCCCAAGATGTTCTCCTAGAATTCTTCCCTCACGCAGCCAGGAAAGAAAATGGAGCCGGTGACGTCTGCGCCTGCCCCTGAGAGTGCGGGCATGCAGACACGCTTCTGCCCAATGGATCGATCCTACAGGGACTCTATCGTGCATGAGTCCGATTTCAGAAGTCTCAGCATCACGAGTCTCTGGACCGATGCCGGCCTTGTGTGTTTGTACCTGGGGATTCCCAGGCAGACAGCTGCCGAGCCCATTCCCAGGCTCGCCGCCCGGACGCTCACAAATCGCCCGCCTGAGCATTCATTCCCCGCGTGCATATAAACTATATGGCTGGCCCGCTGTGGCTGTGATCGATTGGTTCAGACAGATCGCCTGCCTCACTTGATGTCCCCAGTGACCAATCAGCAGAATTATGCTGCCTTCACCGATAGAGTGGCTACCCGCAGCCACAAGCCGCGGGGGCGGACGAGTGAAGGCGCCACCAGACAGACGGGCAACAACAGAAACGGAGGAATTCTTCAGGTTGTTTGAGGCTCCGATGGGAGGAACGATGCAAACTCGCTTCTCCGGTGGGATACACACACACACACACACACACACACAATATCCTCCAGCAAGAGGCAGAGTCGATGAATCCTCCGAGCTCGCCTGGTCTGGTCCTGTATCCTCACCCTTCCCTGTCCCTACTTCTTTCCCTTCCCTCCCTGCCAAGGTGACCTGGACGAACGAGACCACCGCCCTGCTCTTCAACCCACACTCTCTGTGTCCAGTCGTACCTGTTCATCACCTCACACTCTCTTACTCTCTGAGACCTCACCAGTCTCTCACCGTCCTTCGACATCACAGCCTGCACCGATCCGACCGAGTCCTAGTACTTGGGATTGACAATACACTCGTTCACAGACCACGCCCGAATGACTAGTCATGTACGTCTCTCTTGTCAAAGCACGGCACATCACTGATCAATCCTTCTAGGTTCGAAGAAGCAACTCACTACGAGCCACTCGCGGTCTCGAGAACAACGAAAATGTCCCAGTAGTCAAATCACATGCCAACACCGCTGGTCCTGCCAAAGCTATCGGGGCCAAGGCGACTGCAAATGTGCTCAAGCAGGGAGCCAAACGTCCTGCACTGTCCGATGTGTCGAACCGGGCACCGTCCACAGCGACTCATGGCACGAAGCCTGTCGTCCCCGTGACAAAGAGAAGTTCCCTCGCCCGACCCATACGTAGGGAGCTTTCGCACTCTGCCATCTCGACCATTCCAGAGGTCCCCGTCCTCGATGTCGAGGTCCTGGCTGATGCTGAGCTCGAAGGTGACATGGAGGTCGACGACCTCAATGTCGCCTCGCCAATCTCAGAGCTGCATGCTCATCATATCCCGCAGGGCGTGCCAGTCACGGAACCCTCATACACCAAAGGGGACAAGCTCGAACTGCAACGAGTTGCGGACGAGTTTGTCGACGAGTGGGATGAGTGGGGGGACATCTCAATGGTGCAGGAATACGCCGATGACATTTTCACTTATATGCATGAGCTCGAGGTGGGTCTGCTCCTGACAACTCTGGACTGAATGCTAACCAATCGACCAGAACAAACTCATGCCAAACCCAAACTACATGCAATACCAGAATGATCTCGAGTGGAAGATGCGTGGCATCCTGATCGATTGGCTCGTCCAGGTACACGCCCGCTTCCACCTGCTGCCAGAGACTCTCTTCTTGACCATCAACTACATCGACAGGTTCCTCAGTGCAAAGACGGTATCGTTGCAGAAACTTCAGCTCGTCGGAGCAACTGCTCTCTTCCTCGCCTCCAAGTACGAGGAGATCCAGTGTCCTTCGGTGGCTGAGATTGTATACATGGTTGACAATGGTTACGCGGCCGACGAGGTCCTCAAGGCGGAGCGGTTCATGGTTGGCATGTTGGACTTTGAACTCGGTTGGCCGGGACCAATGTCGTTCTTGCGTCGTATCTCGAAGGCGGACGACTATGACATTGATACTAGGACGATTGCAAAATACATTCTGGAGACTATGCTCATGTCACACCTGTTCATCGCATGCCCACCGAGCTTTGCGGCTGCCATCGCCGATTACGTCTCCCGCGCGATCCTCAACAAGGAGGAGATCTGGACCGATGCCCATGTCTACTTTTCCACCTACACAGAGGCACAGATCAAACCGGCGGTCGACATCCTCATCCTTGAATGCCTCGACAATGGGCGTGAGAAGCACGGCGCCATCTTTGACAAGTACTCGGACAAGAAGCACAAGAAGGTCTCTCTCTTTGTGGAGGCCTACCTCAACAAGCGGGTGCGCATGTCATGATGATCGACGGCCCACGAACCGGAACGAGTGAGAAGAGTAGAGACAAAAGGAGGAAATTTAGCGATCAGCAAAGAATTACAATCAATCGAGATTACAGTCTACAGCGTTGCAGCGGTTTCGGGGTCACAGGGGCGCAACTTGAGCGGCCATCGGCGCACATTCAACGCACTCTAATAATATTGCAAATACACATCGTAAGTGTGACATGCACGGGAGCGAGAGGATCACAGGCTGACAGGGATGCAGCTTATCACTAATACACTAATCACATAATCAAGCACACAACAAACAAGTACTGTCCACCAATCCGCAGCTAGACACAGAGGCAGGAGCTGCAGGGGGGGTCGAGATTGCAAAATTTTTGTATAGTACCCTACATCAGGTCGAAGAGTGGACACTCGAATGGACACAATTCTATTGACAACCACTTTGCACCTTTTGCGTGAATCCCGCACATCAATCATCAACCATCAACCATCCCATGATGACACTGCGTTCCTCACCCATCCGAACCAACTTTTCCCACCCCATTGATCCAACACGGGGGACCTCTCTATCGATTGTGCGGCGTGCGAGCAGTGTAGAGTGATTAGGTGCGGTCGCGTCGTATGCATGCCGGAGAGACAAATCATTGTCGCTCAACAGTGCCGGGCCTCGGCCGCCTCTCTACCACACGCTTCCGTTGGGCGGACGTACTCTTTCTTCCCCTCCAATTAATGCAACGAGAGACTTGGCGGGATCAGGATTCGTGACGCGCATGTAGTGTGTAAAAATTGTGACATATTTATAGTGAAAAACTTCTTTCTAGACTCAATTTCAGAGTACGTCGTATGCTCTATGGGCAGCGCGGCTATGCTTTTGCAATAAATGGGACCGAGACGCTCGCTTTCAAAATGGACTCCTTGATTCCACGAAAGGACAACTGGTTCTCCTTCAGAGAACCCGTGACACCCGCACTTGGCAGCGCCGTGTAGAGAGTGAAGACTCACTTGGGACCAATCAATGCGATCTTCTAGGAATATTGATTCCAGATCAGTCATTCTGACGACCTTTGACAATTGGCTCATCGGGAGGCTTGTTTCACCAACTCCGAGGCCCATCGTGCCGTTACCTTCGTAGCGTTCGAGTTGCCAGTTTTCGCCCGTGCTTGCTTCAAGCACTCGGAAATCCATTCGGCCTGAATGAGTGGCTTCAATTGTCCGTTTGGGAATGTCTCAGCAAAGTCACTGCCCTAGTTAGTATCTCGTCTCAATTGTAGGTGTGCACAACTTACCCAATGAGTCCGAGCATCGCTCTATTCAGTGTGTCTGTCTTCTCTGGGTCATTGTAGACTACTTCCAAAAACGAGAAAACACCTGCCACATGTGGGCCCAATTTGTCAGCACTTGAGGTGCCCTTCAGTGCTTGAACTATGCCGACGTATGCCTCGACTATGCCCTCACGCAAGCCATTGACATAGTCTATCTGGTCGTAGCCAGATTCCGCAGTGTACGAGACACCAGAAGCCTGACCAAGGAAGCCCATGACGACATCTAGATACTTGGCAAAGTTGTCGTTGATCGCGAGGGCGATATCTCCGAAACACGACAGAATTGCTGGCTTGACTGCTCGTTCCAGCGCCGGCGACTGCAAATTTTGTAATAATTGTGACATGAAGTTATCGCAGTAAGGCAGAACCTTGTCTCCTAGAGCTCGGGAGATATCTCCGATAAGTCCAATGGCAATTCCACACATGACATGCTCTTGTGGGTTGGCAAGTGCGCCATACAAGAATGGCGCAAACGAGTCCAGATAGATACCGAAGTGCGCGTCAACTGCAGCACATAAAGCGCCGATCGCAAGGAAAATGTCCTCGTGCACGATCGACTGTTTAGGTTGTGCTTGCTCTAGCTCCAGCAAAATAGTCATGATCTTGTCAGACACAGGACGAATATCACTTCCACAGCGTCGAATGATGCTCGTCAAAACACTGAGCAGATTAGACTGCAATTCCTCAAATTGTAGCTTGTCCTCAGTCGAGATGATCTGTGAGCGCATACGCCCTGATGACTGTATACGCTCGAGGACAACATTGGTCAAATTCGACACGAGTGGTAGAACGTCCTGAGAGGAGTGTGCGACCATGGTAGATAGCGCTTCATAGGCTGACGTTCGCGAGTTGTTCTCATTCGTGGGTGCCTCTGCAACGCGCATTAAACATGTGAAGCATTGCTCGTAATATGGAGATAAGCGGGAAGTTGTGCTTTCGTCATTGGATCCCAGCTGTTCTGAAAGATTCATGAGTGCCCAACAACAATTGGAGATGATTCTTGGGTTGTCGTTGAGGCCACCAAGTAGAGCGTGGATCATAGCTGGTAATTGTGTGTCTAAGGCAATGGCGCCGACTACGAGATCTGATATCCTTCCGAGTGTCCAGGCAGTCGTATCCTTGACTTGCAGCACGGGGTCACTCATCATGGATGTAAGTATTCCCAATGCCTGTGCAACTAGTGGTTTCAGCATCTCAGGCTCAGGACCCTCCAAGATAGAGCCAAATGCCATGACTCCGGCCTCACGTTCCTTCCAATTTTCACTTCGAAGGCTCTGCTCGATGAAGCCTAGGACTGGCTGTACGATGATTCCTTCTACACATTGTGCGAAGAGCTGCAGACAGTTGCCTGCTCCCATAGAAACATTCCATTCGTCCTCTTCTGCATCCTCATCTTGTTTGCAGAGCAATTGGAGAAGCACGGGGAGAACTTCAGGTAGTGCGACCCGGGCAAATTGGAAGCACTCGCGCTCCGGCTTCTCGCCAATTTCAAGTGCTTCTTGGTTCTCAAGGCCGACCTCAATTTCTTCCTCACACACAGTCGACCAGAATTCTACAGCTTGCAAAGACACTCGTTCGTCTTCATTTTTCATGCCTAGCACTGTCAAGCCGAACAGAGCCTTCTCCATGTAGAATCGCATCTTATCGTAGTACAACTGCATGATTCGTACCAGACAGCCAAACGAAGCGACTTGAATCGCAACGTCGTTTGCCTGTGTGGCTTCACAAACGACCTGCATAATGTAATTTCTTTCACCCTCGCGCTCAAAGTTTTCCCGAATGAAATCGAGAGAATCATACAGTGCGGAGATAGCAGCTAATCGGACAGCATTCGACGGTTCGTCCTTGTTAGCACCCTTCACAACCGCAGTCAATATCTGGTTACTCTGACTTGCCAGCACTTCCGGATCAACTGTCTCGCAGATGTAACCAATAGCCTGCAAGGAGGCTTGCTTGACATGTGCGGCATTAGACTGGTTGACGTTGTTGACAAGTCTTTCCATGAGCTCTGGCCACTGACCTGTAGGGAGCTCGATAGCGGCAATGGCTGCCATGAACTGAGCAGTAGATTGTCCTGCCTTGCCGTCATTCGTATTGAGAGTCACTAGTGTGGAGTCTTTGATTTGTTGCTTGACATGAGGAGCAAGGTTTTGCCACTTCTGTTGATATTCTTCACGCCTCTGTAGATCCTGAATTTATTAGCACTGCTGCTGACCGGAATGGTACCGTGGACCTGCCTTTGCGGACAGAGCATTCTTCAATGCTAAACCTGATGCATTTCGAATATGTGACGGTGATTGTTCGTTGGCCAATTGCTGAGACAAGAGGGTCATGTACTGGTCAAAGTGATCCCTTGCCGCCGCCTCGAGCTGCTGGGTAGCATTTGCTCGGAGGGTTGCATCCGGAGAAAGTGTATTCGAGAGAAGTTGCCCTAATTTGTATCAGGACGAGCATTTCAGACAGATCAGCATTCAGACATACCCACATCCATTCCTGGGTATACTCGAGGAAGGTTGCCAAATGTTACGGGGACGATTGCAGTCTACTCAAGCAATATCGAGACCTGGAGTGCCGTTGTTTATACACCAACTCTTGAGGTTTGTGTTCCCAAACCAGAATTAACCTTGAGGAGGTCAGTTGCGAAGTGAGGTTCAGAGCTCCGCCAAGATTCACATGCTCTCTGGCGATGCAAGAAAGAGCTTGAGGTCTGGAGCATCGGACAAGAATCCAGCTGGAAAATACCTGTAGGCTCGTATGAGTCTTTACCATGGTCGAGATACGAAAAGCGTTTGCCACGTCAAAACCCAGATCAGTAAATTTTCCAAGTGTTTTTGTTCTTATCTACTATTCTTATGTGCTTGCGTCAGGCTGAACCAAGCCTGCTCGGTGCATCTTTTGAGCTCCTTGTAGGAAATTATGATACTGGTCTGTTCATCTCTCGAGATGAGATTGATTCTTTCGTCAATTCCAGCGTCAAGCTTGTTCAAGCTGGACAAAACATGACCCATATCCACTACAGCATGACCGTGGTCATCCACTTGATGGAAAACGTAGTCTCGAAACAATTTGAGCACATGTCTCTCGCCCGTCTCTGACCATGCGGAATCGTGGTCAAATTCAGGTCTCTCGTTGATAAAACCGAATTTACAGAGCAGACGAACGAGGCGTCCATTCTCAGTCTCCCGACCGAGCTCTGATTCGAGCGTATCGTTGTAGCAGAGACTAGAGTCCAGATTCTGCATGCTGTGTTTAGCAAGCGCTACTACCAAATGATCTATCGTCATAGACGAGCCATCTACAGAGCCTATGAGGATGTCCTTCACTATTTGGTTTAGTGCAGCGGAGTAGCCTCGTTGAGTCAGGTCGAACGAACACTGAGCATCACTTTTAGCATTTGCATCGTTCATAGCAATTGACAAAATCACATTTCCAATTGCGGTGACATCTGCCCGCTGCAATTGCGATAGCTCTGCTGAGGCATCAAAAGCTACGACGTCCAGCACACTACAAGAACCGATTCGCAAGCGGTTCTTTTCTGTCAACAAGATCTTGGTCAAGCCAATGACTCTACAAGCCAAGCCCATACTGTGAATAGCCATGACGCCATTGACCAATTGAGTAAGATACGACCAGATCAATTTCTCTCCAATGATCGTGTTTGGTGAAAATTTCCGTGTACTCCGTTCGAAGTGTGCATCATACAAAGTACTCGATAATGGATGATACTCGTGGACAAACACAATCGAGTCATCCGCGAAAGACCTGGATGTGAAGGCCTCTTTAACGCCGACGACATTCGCGTTGACCACCTTGCGCCATTTTTCCACCAAGCTTATGCTCGCTTCATTCACCAGTTTGAAACCTTCGACTCGTCTGAGAGCGTACGTGTAACCATCATGCTTGCTATATGCCTTGTAAACCACACTGGGATAACCGAAGACGCGATCACTTCGCTCAACGTGGATGTCCAGGGGTACTAGAGAATGGTAGGAGTGCAAAGCTGTGGGCAAATTGGAGTTTGCAAGCGTCTGCAATGCCGCAGCTTGTTTTTTCTGAAGCGTTTCTCGCAGTGTGTCGTTCATGAAAAAGTCATGTGCCGTGCGTTCATTCTTGGCTAAACTTTTTCGATTGGGAGGCAAGGAAGAATAGAGATGGTACTGTAGAGATTGGTAGCTCGTTCGCGCCTGGAAGAATATGTCATTTCCTGGTTGCTCATACGGATTGATCTGCGGAGAGGGAAAGCCAGAGACATTGTTTAGGTTCGAAGACCTAGTAGCAGGGCCATCTAAGGACAAGAAGTTGACATTCTGTGGCGAACCTTTGGCAAACACGGCCTGATCTTTGGCTGCGATCCTAGCCGGAGAACTGTACGGTGCTTGGGAAGAATGATCCTGTGTAAAATTGCTCGGTCCAGCTACCAGGTCAGCAGCTTGTCCTCCAAACGTAGTATACTCACGCGAGGATGTACCACCTCTAGGTACAAACACTGGTGCGCCTGCACCAATATGTGATGGTGCCGCTGCGAATGCACCTGGCGTGAATGCAGCTGCGTTTCGGCTAGTTGCTAGGGAGGTACCACCGGGCGTGAAGGTTGGGGTATCAGGTCGCAATTTACCCAAACCAGCGTCGGTAGTCTTTGGCTCACCGTGATTGAAACGGCAACCTTTGTCCGCCCATTTGCAATATCCTTTTCTCCATCAGATGCTATTGCATGACAAAGATGTCGTTCATTACCATGTATAGTTATGTTCCGACAAAGACCAGGATCAAGGGGTATAGATTTGAGACCAGCACCAGTAGAAGGACGAGAACCGGGCTCGGACGACATCCAAGCAGAAGCAGCCACTCTATCAGATCAAAGGAAGAGATTGTCCATCTCTATCGTCAGTAGTGACGGCGTTGACGTTGTGAGAGGGCACAGATGATGTGCTTGAGTGAAGCCTGTAACCAGATTCACCTGGTAGTTCTCCCGCACTGCGCCCGGCCGTGGAAGCCGACCAGTTGCGTGGAGTCTTCCGACGAATTGCCGAATGATCAGATCACTGTCGTGCACGTGCCTCTGTCTTCTTTTTTGTGGCTGAATCTGGTTATGTGTGGCTTGCGTTTCGTGGCTGCTCAACCCCGTAACGGGTCACTACATCAACCGAATAATGCTCACGCTTGAGCTTAATCGTTGCAGGTGTGAGTGTATGGTATCATCCAGGTCTCGTCGAGAGTCTATGAGGCGTCCAGTACCTCAGTTTCATTGGACTTGAATTTGATTAGTTTCTGAGGCAAGTTTGTTTCCGGCACACTCCCATAAGAGCCTTTCCAATTCATCTTTGTGGGAGCAAACCACTCTTGTAAATCTTTGACTGTACTCAGATCAATACTGGTCACAGAACTTATCTACTTTTCTTCATGCAGAGGATACCAAACTGGTCGAGTCTTCCGCTTGGAGCATCAAGGACTAGTTGATTTGGCTTGAGTCGTGAATTGAGTCATGAGTTTCACTACTTTGAGTGAGAAAACTCACGCTACACCCTTGAGAACAAGTTTGTTGTCCTGGTGTCCGACTATGGACCTCATAGTGATGGTATCGGATGCGGACGAGCTAGTGCTGTACCGATTGAATGGGCAGCGCGTATGGATTGTGGTACCTAGCTTTGGTCAAGACACACAGCGCACTCCTCAGAGTTTGGCATGGCGTCCAGATGGCAAAGTGATAGCAGTAGGATTCAACAATGGTGATTTAATCTATCTGGATGTCAATGATGGAAAAGTAATCAACCACTTCTATACAGGAGCAAAGCATCCATCAGATGGTAATCCTTCATTGCTCAATTGGTTAGAAGGCTCTTTGAGCACACAGTCTCTTAACAATGTAAGTCATTGCCTTTCGTCGGAGACCATCAATCTTATCGCTTCGCAGAATCATTTCAAGCCCGATATTAGGACACAATTACCTTTCCTTACTCCGATTCCGATGTCCAGCACGTAGATCTTTCCATTCTTGATGCAGTGGTCACACGCTAATTCTATAGAGAACGAATGTATACTAATACACATGCTATACACAGTCTCATACATGACCTAGAGAAACAGACGGACATTATTCGCATTCTCGTGGTAGGATCACCTCACAGTACTTTTGGTTTGTGGATTGGGTCCTTTTACCTCGACTTGCTGCCTAGAGGGTCTGCAGGCAGAACCCCGGTCCTCGTAGATCATGCTGCGTCTGTAGGACTAGACCAGCATGCGCTCGTCATACAAGAAGATCTAAAGTATGTGCTTCAACTTCATGATCTGGGCTTGTTCACTAGTGAAGACACGACCACTACATCGATGATCAACACCTTCAACGATTTTCAGAGTGTTTCGGCTTATCTTTCTGAAGCTTTAGATTA
Source organism: Taphrina deformans (assembly GCA_005281575.1). Classification (NCBI taxonomy): domain Eukaryota; kingdom Fungi; phylum Ascomycota; class Taphrinomycetes; order Taphrinales; family Taphrinaceae; genus Taphrina; species Taphrina deformans. The sequence goes on from RHGG01000001.1 coordinate 448,003, forward strand.
CTTACAAGAGGAGTATGATCTTGTTGCCGAAGTGAAAAGGCCAGCCTTCGCTGACTTGGAAAAGAAATTGGGCCGAGAGAAGTCCTCATCGGCTCTATTTGCGTTCCTGATGACTGGCGTTCCTCAACCAAAGCTCAAGACCTGGCTGGACGAGTTCGTCAGCGAAAGGAATGTCAAAAGGTGGGAGAAGGCAAGTCAGGCTTCGCTGAACAACATCTCGAGAGTGCTAGACGAGTCATGTATGCAAGCTTGCAATCGACTCGTCATCATGATCATGATCTTACGAGACATGTCGGTCAAGGAGACCAGCAAAGCCACTACCTATTTGATGACCCGTGATATAGATGTCGTACTCAAATCTGCAGAACTACTGATTGCACAACTACACGATATGAGGTCAGTAGTGACAGCTGAGCAAGAGCTCTTCTCAGCATTCTGTGAATGGCTGAATCATGCAGTTGCTCGCATGCCCGAGGACGATGAAAATCCAGACACGCCGATGCCTGTCGAAACGCGCAAGGTGGTGCAATATCTTCAAGCACACTTATGGGCAAGTGATTTTGATGGCTTTTTCCATATTGCACAGGACATTGATCTTCAGCCCTTTCTGAGATTAGATTTGAGCTACGACACCTATGAATCATTTCCACGACTAGTGGGACAAGACACTCCCACTTTAGCACATACTTTCGAGTACTTGCAACGATCCTCGAAACAAATCTTTGCCAAGCCAGCTCAACTTATGGCCTCGAAATGGCGCTTGATGGACGCCTTCACACTAAGTACCAGCCCTAGAGCTACAGCGAGATCGCGATTCGTAGTGATAGAGGGTGTCACCGTCTTATACCTGGCATGGGTTGAGCACCATGAGTCAAACGAGCCAGACTCCCTTTTCATGCTGAGAAGAGACCTCCGTGTCCAAACTCAATCGCTGGGGGTCTGCAAGGTATTGCTTGAAGTGGCTGACATATCGATGTATTCAGTCCAAGATATACAGTTCGTCGATGACCAGGAACTGCTTGTGTTGTTGCAAGATACCACTACACAGCTTCGGACCAGCCATTTGATGACCTTGCAATACCAAGCCTTGCAGTACAAGCTGCAGGTTATAGAGGGCGACACAATTGCATGCTCAGCTACTACAAATCATGTTGTCCCTAGCGTGCCGACCAAACATAAAATCCTGGCACCAGGAACCCATCCAGTAGCCTTGGCCGTAAATGGTCGAAAAGGACGACGGACTGGGTTGTTTGTACAGTCAGACAGACAACGATACACGATATTTGATCTTGATGATCAGGAAGACGAGATCGAAGAAGAGATAGATGAGGACGAGGCAGAAGATGAGGTCATAATGGATGAGGACTAGAAAATCTTGTAACCGGATCTTGCTTGCCCTCTTCAAGTGCCACCACGACTCGAGCAGCCGAGGTCGTATGTATCTATTAGAAGGTTTTGAACTGATCAACCTTTGCACGTATTTCAGCATTCCTACGTGACAATCAGAGGTGTGTTCGCTCCTTTGTCAGCGACGCATACCTTCGCTGGAATTCGGCAAACAAGCGCAAGACGCTGGAATCCTCTGAGAGCTGGGACGAGGACCAGCGAGACGTATGCTGTCCTTCTGAAGTTGAATGACTCGAAGCTTGACTATTCCTTTCTGACTTGAGATGATCCCATGAGTCCGTCTGTCGTTTTTCCCTCTAGCTTTCGTCAGCTTGGGTACTCTCGAATGTTCAAGGAATTACATCTCTCTGCATGGACCCCCAAGTGATATCTCTACAAGTGATATCAAGAACTCATCAGTGACAAGAGATAGTCGCGATCGCCAAGATACGTGCAAAGCTCCTACACGTTCAAGTATAGCAGTACTTCTTGAGTAGTGGCATACAAGACAAGCGAAACTCACCACCTACCAAGTCGTGGCGCAGCCGTAGTGGAGATGGTAGAATTGGTCAAGTGGAAGTCATGCAATTTCTCGTCAAAAATTGACCACTCCACTGAGTCCGTTCATACATTCACTCAGTAATCCTTGTCCTTCCTAGAACCTCGATAGTTCTCCCTGGAGCGCGTCGTTGGCTCAAACGGACAAGGTCAAGATGTCGAGCAGCACTGAGCAGCCACTTTTGCCACAACACGACAGTCATAGTCCGCCAGTCTATAACCCTCCATTCTGGTCTGAAGTGAAGTGCTATAGCAAACATACATTACCCTTTGCCATTCCTTTCTTTATCATCTTGGGACTATTAATCTTTTTCCTCTCAAAGAGATGACTTATATGGGCGTCAACAGATGACAGCGAGCAATTCCAAGATTGCAGAACAATCAGGAGTTTTCCACGGAAGTACGCTACACAAAGACTGGTGTGACACGAGACCGGTCATCCCATTCTCATATGCCAAGAGGCTCAATCACTATGCACCCTGTTCAGCACTGGTCGTGGCTGTAGCGATGGATCCTTGTCGAAGCTTGCCACATGAGACACACCGCTGCCATATAACACCATGGTTGGGCAACTCTTTGGGGTCCATAACATCCCGAGGCTAAATCTCACAAAGAAGAAAATTACACATATCAGTGGTGCCGTTAGGTAGGTAGAGCCATGGTGACCCGACCATGAGAAGCCTGTAAGAGATCACCCCGAGTCCCAAATCATCGTTTCCCATCTGCCCCAGTTGCCTGTCAGCCACAGTCCCGGGATTTGATGGAGCCGAACTACGAGGACTCAAGTTATACGAGTGCCCTATTGCTGGATGCATCCTTGTATATATGGCACGTATGCATCAAAGGCTTAAAGCTTCAAGATATTTGACTAAATCAGAGACGCAGTTTCTCAGTCTGTGCCACCGCTAATGTTAGCACACATTTGGCTTTCGATCCTGGCCTTGTGCACAGATGCGAGTTCTGGCGCAGAGCAAGTTCACGAAACTCACAATGACTGGTCCGAACACTGTACATTAAGCAGCGCGATTGAACCTTATGGCCTAGAACTGCCTAGACATGTGGAGATCCAGGCGTCTGTCGGGAAAAGGTTACAGGTCTTAATGGATGCAGGTTGTTCTCCTGAGAATCTGCGCACCCTGGCAAGTTGTGAATTACCTGGTATCCAGGACCTTACACGATTGTTGGGATCCGCGTCTCGCGACTGTTCTGACGAGCTTACAAAGACCACGAGAAATGCTTTTCAGTTCTTGCGCACTAATGGTTGTCTCGATTCAATGCCACATATCAAGGAGATGTCGAAGGCTGATACGATGCTGAACTTGTTGCAGCAGCCTTACAAGTACTCCAATCTTACGACTTGCTTTGCACATTTGATGTCTGCTCGACGGGCTTTCGTTGATGCCTTGTCGCAAGAGACGCAATCCAAAATAGCACCAGCACCGCCAGAAGGCATTACAACGACAATCACAAGTACACCTTCCGCGGTCACTGAAGGTCATGAAGCGCCAGTCAGAGGTCCAAGCCTGTGGATAGCTCTTGTCGCCGGTGCACTGGCAGGATTGGCGGTCGATCTCTCACTCTTCCCCCTGGACACGATCAAAACACGGCTACAGTCTACCTCGGGCTTTCGCGCCTCCGGAGGTTTCCGTGGGCTCTACCAAGGCATTGGATCCATTGCTCTAGGCTCGGCTCCATCTTCAGCTCTCTTCTTTCTAGCATATACATTTGCAGGCACACGTATAGCACGGATCATAGGAGAAACAGTGCTGGGCCACCTGGCAGCAACCACAATCGCAGAATTGGCAGCGAGTGTAGTCAGAGTGCCTGCTGACGTTGTGAAGTCTCGGCAGCAAGTTGAACAGCTCGGAGGATCTGTGATTTCTTCGTCCTTGTGGACAGCTATAGCTAAGGTGTATGAGGAGGGTACACGGCCCAATTCGCGCTCACGATTTGGTGTCTTTTACACAGGGTGGCTGTCCACAATTGTCCGGGAGATCCCATTCGGCTGTATCCAATTTCCTCTTTTCGAGTTTCTGAAGTCTGTTGCGAATCAAGGAGAGGCCGAGCAGCTGAGTATGTTCCGAACGGCGGTCTGTGGCATGATGGCTGGCTCTGTCGCAGGCTTCCTCACCACTCCTCTAGATGTGGTCAAGACACGAATCATGCTTGCCGAACACGGGGCCACAGGGATATTTGCAGTTCTTGCAAGGATCATCAGGCAGGACGGCTTTGTAGGTCTTTTCAAGGGTGCTCTACCCCGCACGCTCTGGATCAGTGCTGGCGGAGCTATTTTCCTTGGAGGCTACGACGGATTTGTCAGAGCGTTTGAAACCTACTACACAGATTGACACGATAGAAAGATACATACATGTTTAAGAGAGTGCGCGTCAATCGTCATGTTTGAAGCAGAAGAAGAAGCAGAAGAAGCCTCCGCAGCAGATCCTGCCGTTCTGTGGCTTCTTCCCGCAGCCGCAGCCTCAGTATTTCCTGATTCCCGATTCATTCTTCAGGAAGACTCTCGTCCTAGCGGAGTGGGGAAGTTCTCACCCCTTGCCCCTTTCTTTTATAAGTTCCTCTGCTCGTCCTGTACCTGTCTCGTGCGACTATCCGACTCAATCACTGTCCCCAGACCTACTGGAGTGTGCACTGCACGAGAGTACGAGGGTTCAGATACGATGCGTGCCTCCAGCCGACTCCGAATGCTCATCATTGGACTCGTGATCTGCTTGTTGCTTGCTGCGCTGCTTCAGCTTCCTCTGAATGGTATCTCACAACCTGTCATTGTTCTACAGCAGGAGAGACAACATGATATGACCAACGTACAGTTCACGGTGCCGCCGCCGAACCGATACCAATTGGCGAGGATGAAGTACAATGGACTCGACACCAGCAAAGTCGCAACGATGACTGAGCTCAGGCATGATCCACAGATCGTGCCTCACCTGCTACACATGATTAGTGTTCTAGATGACGATTGGCCATTCAGGATATACCACTCGAACGAGAATGCCGACTTGTTCAAAGCCAGACAGTTGCAGAGATTTCTGAAGACTGGAAAGTTGACTCTTGTACCCATCAATATTCAGCTCGGCGATCATGCAGCGGTCTCTAATTACATGGCGTATCGCAATCTTTGGGACAACCTGGCACCTGCGAAGCATGTTCTGATCTTTCAAACAGACAGCATAATCTGTTCGAGATCAGATGCTCGTGTCGAGGACTTTTTCGAGTACGATTACATTGGTGCGCCCTTCCACGAACGATTGCATGAAAACTTGGCCGACAAATTCATGAATGGCGGCTTCTCAGTGCGGAACCGAGAGACGGTGCTGAGGGTCATCGAGTCATTCCCACCATTTCGCGATGCTGCCAATGAGGACGTCGACTTTGAAGACCAGTTCTTCGTCAGCCGTATGCAGCAATTAGGAGCAAATTTGCCGGAACGAGAAATAGCCATGAAGTTCTCAGTAGAGTCTGTCTATCATCCTACGCCACTGGCGATCCACCAAGCAGCCAGATACCTGGATGGCGATGGAGACAAAGAAAACCTCAGAGCTCTCGCCAACGACTGGTGCCCCGAGATGCATCTCTTATACGGTCGAGTCGGTCCGGCCTCGTTCGTGTGCGGGGTCGATTCAGGCTACTTTGACGAGGCAGCTTGTCGAGAGAGCGGCCGCGTTCCGTCTCGCGAACTCGATCCTCCAGCAGGAGAGGGAGGTGCTAGTGACGAGTCCGGGCAGACTCCACCGTCTATTCCATTGGTGGCACCGACGTCCTCGGACCTGTTTATAGACCCGCCTGCAGTCCCGGACCTGGTAGAGGTGGCCGAAGCCGAGGCAGCAGAGAAGAGACCAATCACAGCATTTACAGACTAGACCGCGTCAAGGCAAACCTCCATGCGGATCATTGTTGCAGAAAAGGCGCCGGACCCCGTTAAATACCACAAGCATAAGCGTTCTTTTAGCATTACATTTCGGCAAAGTGAAAAAAAGGGGGGAAACAAGTAGAGAGCATGGTAATTTTGCATGCAGTCGCACAGGGTACATATTTCCGCCAATGCCATCAATATATACATACGATACACAGCTGACACCACTACTACAGGGCGTTCCTGATCCTCATATTCTCGAGCTTGGCCTTGACTTCAGCAACCTCGCGATCGAGTTCTCCGGCAATCAGTCTCTGCTTGTCGAGCGACAGCAGGACGAATCGCTCACACAGGTCTCCGTCGATGACGCTCTTGGGGGGCGCATAGTACCCTCTGTACATCAGATGATCGCGTCCTCCGAGCGGCGCGTCCTCACTCCTCATGTGCGTCTCGAGTTGCTGGAAGAACTCGACGTCTTCCTTGGCGACGAAGGGAATAAGGAGGGAGATGGACCCCATGAGTCCCGTAATCATGAGCACCGACCGCCCACCGGCCACAAACGTACATTTCTGGATCGAGGTTGGCGTGTCGCCCAGGAAATAGTGCGCCACGGTGTCGAGCCGGTGCGCGGTGCCCTGGAGGTACGGTTTCTCATGGACCAACGTGTTGCCGGTGGTGTCGGTGTCTGAGAGCTCGGACGCGTCCGCGGGACACCGGACGATCCAGATGTTGCCGAACCTGTCGCCCCCCGCCACCGTCTCGTAGTCCACCATCGTGCTCGCCGTCGTCGCCCGCGAGATTGTGTCGTTTGCAAAACAGATGAGGCGGTTCTCCGCCTGCTTGTACACGGCATAGTAGACCGACTCTACATTGTCCGCCAACACCACCCGGTCGCCCTGTGTGTGCATTCCCACGATGGCATTCTCCGTCACCTGTGTCTCAGACTTGCGCAGGCACCGTTTCCTGCCAATGTCGTAGAGCCGTGCATTGCCTCCAACGGCGACGAGTAATCTGCCCTGGAAGGCGAGCATCGATAGTGGAATCTCGCTCGTCTCTGTACGGTGCACAAATTCGAGTGAGCGACCGCCGTCAACGAGCTTGTACAGGAGTATATATGCCTGTTTGCATGATTTCGGGGAGACTGTTGCGCCCTTTGCCGTGCCGACCGCCAGATAGAGCTCGTCCTCACGACTGCTGAACGGAACCACCGTCACACAAAATGCGGCCTCATCGTCTTCCAGTTCAATCTTCGCCACCGTCTGTTGTGCTACAGGATCGAATGCGCGGATACAGGACCCCCACGAGCCAGCTTTCGCCCACGGTCGACCAAAGTTGAGCGGGTCGAGTTCCTGCGCGTCGCCGTTCTGTTTGCCTTTGACGGCCTGGGACCTCGCATTAGATGTCATGACGTGGTGGTCGGCCTCCACGATGTAGAGGTACTGAGAAGTCGGGTGCTTGGTGAACTTGCGGGGCGTATAGTCAAGCTGATGAGAATCCGCCTTCAATTTGTCGTCCAGTCGGTCGACGGTGAAGATGACGAGGGAGGCACCCTGGATGGCGACCACGCCTTCCGGACACTGATCACTCGAGAAGGAGTGGGCGTGTTCGAGAGCGTCGTAGCCTAGTAAGGGATTGAGTTGCATGCTGAAATTATGTATATAGCCGAGCCACGGGCGTGTACACAAGGCAAGCACTGCGGTCTGTTCTTGCGCCGTGATTGAGAAGAGCTTGATGGGGCTTGGACCGAGAAAGCGTGTACGAGTGTCGACCAGTTGCCCGGTCGTGGACTCTAGGACAGTGCGGATATATGTCCCGTTATATAGTCCAATGTGAAGATATAGTGTGGAGGTCATGCCATCATCCATAGACATCATAGATAGAGAACTTGCTGGGGCTGTCAAGGCCTGCACACTGAGCGAGTCCAGGGTTGAGTCTGGATCCAAGGATATGATTCGCACGGTAGAGTCATCGCAGGCCACCGCCAAGTAAGGATTTCGTTGGCGACCCACAGGCACCGAGCCAACACTCAGAGCGGTCACGTTCCCACTCATCTCCTTTTTATCTTGGTATTCGTTCAATTGACCGTCACTGTCCATTTCAAAGTATACCAATTCGCCAGAGGACAGAGCGACCACGACCTGTCGAGCGTTTGTGGTCGCTTGTACAATGGTCCTGTGCTGTGGTGCCTGCCACTCATTCACACGCTTGTCGGCTCGGATATGACGGATGCCCTTTGGATGTACCTGTATCAATGCATCCTCGCCCAATTGCTGAACTGCCAGAGTGGTTGCAGAAGCGAGGAAACCAGTGTCCGTGACTTCTTCGACGGTCTCGCCAATAGACAGCACTAATGTCCCATCGGTAAACGATAAAATGATGTACGAATCGAAACGATCATCCGCTGTCAATTTTGTTGTCCAGACCGCTATGGGCTTACCTGGTAATTCTGATGCAACTTGCTCCGTGACTTCGAGCCCGTGACGGATCGTTTTGAGTGTTGATCTTGGGCCTCTTCCACAAGCTGCATATATTTGTGGTGCGTCCTCATTTGTCAAGTTCAGGACGCTCGCGTGAGTTAACGGATTTAGGGTTTTGATTTGGTCAACAAGAGTTAGATTGACCAGCGGTCTAGGGTGGAAATATACAGGTTGGGGATCATCGTCAATCATGTCGTATTCGACACTTTGAAACTCAGTCTCGTTATCGTCTTCGCCGAGCTTTTCGAATTGGTACAGGTTCTGGTCACCCAACTCAGTGGACGTATAAAGATAGCCAGATTTGAAAATGGTCAGCCCTGTCGCGACTGGAACCGTGTCAAAGTACTTGATCATCATCGATAATAACTCCCCATCTGCGTGTTCAATCGTGATCTTGAAGAGGTCGCCATCACTTGTTTGCACCAATAGGAAGAACCCACCGCGGAGACGATGCGTAACGCTGGCGACAATGGTTCGAGCATGAGAAGGATCTTCATAAGCGCCACGCCGACGTGGTATAGGCAGCCTATGTGACCTGCGACCTTTGTGCTTGTAGATGATAGAGTCCGGACAGCACACAAGCACTCCACTAGGTCCATCGTAGCCACCAGGAACAGGAATCAGCATGTTCGACTTCCGATCAACCAACTCGGTCCACTCCCGTACGACATGATTCAGACCAAGATCGAGCTCGTAGTATGTCAACGTCTTTTGTACACTCCGGTAAGCCTGGCCAGACGCGTCCTGATCAGCATCAGCGTAATTGACCTCTAGGGAGGCGAACACTGGATTGTCGTAGCCCACGTCCAGCCCGACTACATGGAAGAGTAAGGAAGATGGCGAAGATGCTTCTAGCGGGGAACTGATTGTTAGATTTGCGGCAGCATCACGATTGAGTACATAAACCAGTTTGTTCTTTTCCACAGCCGCGATCATGACAGTCCTGCCTTTCGGATCGACTGCCATAAACTCTCCTGGAACGACGCGTCTCACACCCGACTTTCCGAAGGTCTCCTGATGCACCTTGACAAAGTTTTTCGGATCCGATTGGTACTCCAGAACCGTGATCTTCCCAGACTCGGTGCCCAAGAGGATGTAATCTTTCGTAGAGCCCGTCAGACGAAACTGTGCCAGCGATCTGATGATGCCAAAGACTTCATGATAGTAGAGTTTCACAAACTTGCCCGTTTCACTATCGATTTTGTAGACTGTAAGGGCATTGGATGTCGCTACAATGACCTCTTGCTGCTTATTGCCTGCAAACTGGCCAACAATCGGATTGCAGACCGGAGATGACGGTTGGACTAGACTCAACGAATAGAACGCGGATGAGCCATGAGTCGACATCTCTCACGTCTGGCGAGGAAAGCCTACAATCCGCGACTCTGGTGTATGTCGGCCAAAAGACGAGTAGATATCAGGATGTGTCGATGTGTCTTATGTCGCCTGGAGTCTCCGTGTTCGTATGGCAGAATGCTCAAAACACCAGCCTACCACGGAAGACACAGTTCAATCGCTACACAATAGAAAAGACATGACAGATACGATGCGACGAAGCTCGAGATGCACCATGATGCCCCAATTATTGCCCATCGCAAGGAGCTCCTTCCCAGACTTTTTCGTGGCATCAGCCACAGTGAACGCCACCCGAGACAAGGTTTGACGTTCGATGCAAATTACATGGACGGCGATTGAGAAGTGTAAGCAGCAGCACCGGCGCGGGAGACGACGGTGTTCTTGAAGAGTGCCAACGTGTTGCTTGACTCGCGATCCATAGTTCGATAGATCTTACCGCACCTTATGGATCCAGCAGCAGTTGAGGAATTGCAACGGCTCTACGCTAGAAAGACCGCCCAAGCAGAAGACAGACCAAAGAAGAAGCGCAGAATCTCGAACCCAAATGTGCAGGACACGTCTGTTCCGATAGTGATGGAAAATCATGCGAACGACGTCAGTATAGACAGCTCAGACATAGATGACTCCTACGACGATACTTTCGATGGTTTCTCGAACGAATTGAGTTTGCCAAATAGCAATGACAGTAAGATCGACGTAGTGGAAGTTGTGACCTTCGATGGTTCTGCTGCAAATCCTGTGGGAGACTCGTCCACGGCGGGCTATAAATCATTCATGTCTGGAAAAGTCCCTAAAACTGGTGGCGTTGCATCATTAGTGCAGAAATCGCGCAGGTCGACTGAGGATGACGACAGTGGTTCCGAGAGTGACGCTGCCGACGATCTCAAGAAAGACAAGGAGTTGCAAAGGTTGCTGCGAGAGTCGCATTTACTGCAAGCGCAAGGCAATGGGTCGCTGGAGACAGAGGGAAGGATAAGACATAAGGCAACGGCCGCACAGCTGATCGCCAATGGTGCATCGAAACCAAAGCAACGCAAAATGCCCATAGGTATGCGCAAGGGAATAGAGGCGGCAGCCAACAAACGCGAAGGAGCGGCGGATAAGTACAATCGCGACAACGGCATCGTCACCGCCCGAAAAGCCGCACCAGTCGTACAAAAACGAAGTAACAAGACCTTGCATGAACTCAACCTTGGCAAATACAAGAATGGTAAACTGTCAATTTCGAGGAAAGAGATTGATCGAGTCAACGGACCCAGAGGAGGATCCGCAAAAGGAAAGAAGAAGCGGGGGTTCAGAGACTTTTCCAATATTGGCTAATGAGGGAATGTCAATGAATCACAAGGACATGCCTGCGGCAGTCTTCTCCACCGCTTCGAGAAGGATATCGGCGTGGTGGTTCGTAAAGGTCAACGTAGGTCGCAAGCGCACTGCGGCTGCTCCTGAGCCACCGCACAGTATACCATTCTGCTTCAGGGCCATTAAGAAGGCATCCCGGTCCGCACCGCTGGGCAAATCCCAAGCTATAAAGGTGCCTCTGTCCTTACCTCTCAACGATTGAATGTGCTTAGGGAACTTTTGCTGCAGGTTCTCTAATTTCTTATACAGATAGGAACCAGTCTCTGCAGTCTTTTCCACTAGATTGTGTTTCTTGATTTCTTGCACGAGGACTTTCGCTTGCAAGGTGCGCACGGGGTCTCCCATCCAGGTGTTGAAAGCTCGACTGGCATGTTAGTCATGTGTGTAGATACACTTGAAGGCACTTACTACGGCAGATTAGGCATCAATTTGTCATCGTGAAAGTACCATCCTGCAGCTTGAAATTTCTTACTGAAGGTGACCATGTCTGGTGGTGTAGGCAGTTTCCAGTGCTCGTGGGCCCAGAACTTGCCGGTCGCACCGACCCCCGTTTGAACTTCGTCAATAATAAACAGAATGTCGTGTTTTTGCAGTATCTGCTGAAGCTTCTGAAAGAATTCATTCGAAGCATGATTGTCTCCTCCCTCGCTCTGGATTGGCTCGACAATCAAGGCCGCTACCGGGGCGTGATGTGCTTCGATCACTCTTTCTACGTCCGCTAAGCATCGGTCTTCCTCTGCCCTGTTGGCTTCAGCATTGTCTTCCAAAGGGTACTTCAAGCGCGGGAAGTCCGCCTGAGGCCAATTGAATGCAGGAATGTCTAATTTGTGTATCGATTTCGAGTGAGTGGTTGATAGTGATCCAAACAATCTGCCATGGAAGCCATAGTTAAAAGATAGGATGGCCAGATCTGGAGAGCCAGGTGCAGCATTTTTCATACAACTTGAAAGTTCCTCCGATGTGAAGTCTACTTGTGAGCCTCGTCGCTTGGCCTGATAATACATGAACGCAGCTTTGTATGCCGTCTCGTTCGCGCATGAACCGCACATCGCGGTATAGACCTTGGTCTGACCTGGAGGACAAGCGGATAGCAGACCATCATCTAGGATTTTGGACCAGTCCTTACTAGGAAAATTGCCCAAAGCCGGTCTATTCATGAGTGCTTTGGCAAATTCTGGTGTCTGAGCCGCCTGAAGAAGAGCTGGGGCATTGTAACCAAGGGCTAAACTTGCGATCTGAGCATAGACGTCCAGCAAAGTGTTGCCGTCAGCATCAACCATAAAATTGCCCAGGGAACGATCGTAATCAACCATCATGTTGACTGCCTTGACGTCCTGTATCTTGCTCATCGCCTCCTTCGCTTGCAGCGCAGCTGGACCGGGTATCTTTGTTTTGATATCGTGCGTCATGGGCTCATTCGGATCATAAGGCGAGTCTTCTGGCACTGCTGTTGCGAAGGATTTGTAAAGAGCCCCGCGACAGCGCGTCCCAAGCGAAGTACGAAGACCACTTCGCAACATCACCTCAGGCCACCTCGAGATCCAGCGAGACTTTTAAGATTCGAAAGTGCTCTTCTTGAATTTGCAGCTCCCGGAGAATGACTCATTGATAAAGGACGATGAAGTGTATTGCAATATCTAAGAGCAAGGTTGTGGGCTTCATTCGCGGGAGGTCAGCCGATTGTGGAGTAGCCACTGAACATGCGCCACTTGTGTGAAAGAGGAAGGTGCGAAGTCCTGATCAAGGCTTCTTGCTGGGTGGCCAGCGTTCTGATTCTCGCCTCTCTTGGCCAAGGCGTAAGCAGGATTTGTATTTTACTCAGGTCCTGCAAGCATGCGACGAGGTGTCCTGCAACGCAGGTACCTACTAGATCTTGCCTGGAGTCTTCTCCCCCCAGATACCTTGCCCCGTGAATGGATCCTTGGCTGGGTCTTGGACGGTTTTGATCGTTGCTAGCTTGTCCTGGCACTCCTTTTCACTGCTTCCGTAGTTCATATCCCACGGGTTGGCATTCTGTGGATACGCGCCAACCATGCAGAATCCATCTTTGTCCGTTATGGCTCGGTGCATGACCCCAGCAGGTATGACCAGGACGTCCCCAGCTTGCACGTCGAGCTCTAGTCCGTGCTCACTCTCGTGGTCTGAGACACCGAATCTAAGCCTTGCAGCACCTTCGAACACTCCTAGAGCTTCATGAGTAGTGCCTTTTACAGTAAGTTGTCCATCTGTCAGTATTTTGGATTTCTCTTACTATGGTAATGCCTATCTCAGTCAGTTAACAGCTTGGCTGATATGGATACATACGCTTGCTTATACATAGGATAACGCCATTGAGGATTCCATCCGTTCTTCTGAAAGTGTGTTTCAATATCGTTAGCGGCAGGATTTTCGAAGGCTCCTGTGTAATGTAGAAGTGCTCGTGTCGAGTTTGGCGACAACTTAGTGGCCTGAAGAATGTGCTTGTCGAGCTTCATAATCGATCGCACTGTGAGATATCCCCAATAGATGATTCGATGGCAGTACCTAGGTATGTAGACTTATCCCCGGTGCTACATGACGTCTTCAGTGCTTTGGATGATTTATGATTTGTTGCAGCAGCTCGTGGAGCCGGTGATAACGAATCCGCGCGAGTGGGAAGCGAGATAAGCACCTAACGCCAGGAGCGTGGGCGACTCAATTTAAGTCTCACACCAGATCTCATGGGACTGTAGCTGATACCACGGCGGCTATAACAAGCGGAATACAAGTACATCGACATACCAGATCCTCGTGACAAGACTCGTTTCCGTGGTTGTTGCTGCATGGGACTTACCAAGTGGTTCTGTGCCTGTATTGCGCTCATTGCAGCTGCACAGGCTAATGAGGTCAAAATAGGCTACAACAATGCACAGCAATGCTCCGGCATGTTCTCGCGAGCTTCCGTTGGCGGCACCATCAATCCCTTTATCGAAGTCGCCTTCACGCAACAATCTGAGCCAGCAAATGTATCTGTCGTGATCTTTGAGTACAAGGATGTTGACAATATCGGGGTACCCATTGCAGGCACAGATGAGAAGCTGCTGATCTGCGACAATGCTGCACTTATGGACGAATTGTGCGTGATGGAAGATCGTGGTCAGTTCCTGATCGATCCTGTTGCAAGGAATAATTCGAAGCTCACTATACTTACAAAGTCAATATCCTTGACTGAACCGCTACCAATGAGGTTCGATATCAAGCATACTTCCTACTACTGTGTTTCGACGTTGTCATTAGACTCTGACACCTACACTGGTGTGGTCGAATTCAGGAATAGTTATGGCGAACTCCCAGCTGCAGAGTATTTCAATTTGCCTTTCTATGGAGCTCTTGCAATAGTGTATGTCGTGATCGGGGCACTATGGGCATTCCAATACGTGCAGCACAAAGCAGAAATTCTTCCCGTACAAAACTACATCACAGTACTGATTGGATTCCTGTCGGCAGAAATGATCGTAATATGGGGATATTACGACTATGTCAACCTACATGGTTACAACGTAGGAAGCACGGTGTACATGGTGTTTGTTGCACTACTCAACGCGTTTCGCAATTCCTTTTCATTCTTCATGATCTTGATTGTCAGTATGGGCTATTCTGTCGTCAGACCGAGCCTTGGACCAGCCATGGTTCGTGCAAGATTGCTCGCAATTGCTCACTTTGTCTTTGGTGTGGTCTACTCCATCACAAGTATGGCAATTTCAGCAGAAACTGCTTCCCCATGGGTCTTCCTCGTGATTCTACCTCTATCGGCGACGATGACTATACTGTATCTATGGACGCTGAATTCGCTACAAGCAACGATCAAGGAACTCAATGAGCGTCTCCAAACGCAAAAGGCTCTTATGTATAAACGTCTCTGGGGAGTCGTGATCTGGTCTATCACAATAGTGATATTGTTCATACTGTTGAATACCTTTACTCTCGCCAACAGATCTCCAGACTTTTTGCCGCAACATTGGAAAGATCGTTTCGTACTAGACGGTTGGCTCAATACACTATATTTGACAGTCTTTGGTACTATAGTTTTCTTGTGGCGACCGACAGCAGACAATAGACGATTTGCCATGAGCGAAGAAGTTCGTCAAGATGATTTCGAGATGGACTTGAATCTGTCGGATGATGGATCTGACGATGAAGATGTATCAAAAGCAAGAAATGGAAATCAAACTCAAATCCAAAATTCAAGAACCTCACAAGAGACCCCTCCTCCTAGTGCCTTCGACCGAGGACACAATTCGGCCGCGGAAGCAAGTACTTCGAGGACACAAAAGACAGCTGAGCAAGAGGGTCTCTTCGCTGTCGGGGACGATCCCTTCGAAGGTGATGACTGGAACGAAGATTCGGACGATGACGAATCAAAGTACAATAAGGACAGGAAACAGTAATCACGAGACAGTGCAACAGATCAATACTCAAAGTATATGTACAATTTATTCAAATGGTCTCGAGGATGGAAGCAATCTGTCGCTGAAGAGAGAACATACAATATTGAATAGACGAAGCAATTAGTCGGTAGTGGAGAAACCACAACACTGCGACGGCGCAGTGTTTACGGATGGTTATGATGTAGAGTCAGCCAATTGAAGTAGTCACATACTTCGATTCTTTATATTGTTTCTCTGCAGGTAGATTCGAAAAACAAAAGGCAACAATGTAGTTGCTCAAGTGGTCAAATTTTCCTTTAGACTGCCGAGCAATCCCTTCTTCTTGGACGATGACTGTGATTGCAACTGAAATGCATCCGTGTCTGTGTACACTTCTCGGAAGCTTTCATTCGCAGTGTCCACATCATTTCGGTTGCGCTCCATCTTTTCCTCAATTTGTCTCAACTTGGTGTCATCCGCGATACCAAGGATTCGAATGGCCAAGAGGGCCGCATTGGTTGAGTTGCCGATGGCGACAGTGGCGACCGGCACTCCCCGCGGCATCTGGACAATACTCAGGAGGGAGTCGAGACCATCCAGACTAGTCGCGTTGATGGGCACGCCAATCACAGGTAGTGAGGTTTGTGCTGCAATCATACCAGGCAGATGTGCTGCTCCCCCGGCTGCAGCAATGACGACTTGGTACCCTCTTTCGTGAGCAGTCGTTGCCCATTCCCTCAATTTTGCAGGTTGTCTATGCGCACTGATTACTTCCTTGTGGTACCCTACACCGAATTCTTTGAGTGTATCGCAGCAGGCCTGCATGCTCGGGCCGTCTGAAGTTGATCCCATACATACCAGAACCTTGACAGGACTTTCGCTTGCTTCACCAATCAATTGTCTAAGAGAGTGTTTACACTCTGCCATGGTCGAGCCGGTGATGGTGATATGTCCCATTTTTCGTTTGGGTCTCGATTCCGCTTTTCCATATAAATGTATAGTGGCTCCTGCAATGCTATCGGCCCTCTCGCAGAGCATGTCTATATATGTGGGGTCTTCTGCGCCCAGTAAATTGTACATGATTGCAGGACGATTTTGTCTGGTAGGTTGTGGGGGTAGCTTGCGACCCAGTATAGCTCTGAGATGTGCTTCATATTGAGAGATCGTGCATGCTTCTATTGTGTAATGTCCAGAGTTATGTGGTCGAGGAGCAATCTCGTTGAGCATGATAGACCCATCTTTCAAGTGAAACAGCTCGACCCCGAATATTCCAGCTCCAGTGAATGTCTCTCTGATTGCAGTCTCTGCTAATTGACGGGCTTCATGAGCCTGATCCAACGAGATCTTGGCAGGGGCGTACACTGTCTTACAGATGTTGTCCTCATGCTCGGTCTCCACACACGGATACGAATATACTAAGCCATCACGCGTACGAAGTACCATCACAGCAAGCTCACGTTGAAACTCGACCATCCTTTCGCCGTATAACGGTCGATCCTTGAGAACCTGCAAGGCTTCTTCTATAAAATCGGGTGACTGGACGACATAATTGCCTCGTCCATCGTACGCATCTGTACGCGACTTCAGTAGGAATGGGAAACCCATTTGTTCTCCAAGCTGCTTCACTGAAGTGGAATCCGAGGCTACCGCTCTCTGTTCGGCAACTGCACGTTCTCCAAGAATCTTCTTCAGCCTCTCTTTCTGTTGGAATTTATCTTTGATAAGTGCTATGTCGTCCGGGTCGGGACAGATGAGGACCTTTCCCTCCTTCTTGATCTGCTTCAAGACATCTGTATTTACATGCTCGATTTCGATCGTCAAGATGTCACATTGATCAGCAAGCTCTTTGACAGCAGTTTCGTCAGTAAATTTGCCAGTTACATGCTTGCTCGAGGCACATATTTGCTTTGCAGGCGAGTTTTCGTCCGGATCCAGAAACAAAAGATCTATTCCGAGTCTTGCAGCAGGCTGTTGTAGCATGCGGCCAAGCTGGCCACCACCCAGCACCCCAATCTTCTGCTTCATACACACTTTCTTAACCTTCAAATATCACTCGTACGCCATGTATGGGACTGCGAGTAGTGCAACGCAATCTGGTGCTTCCAAAAAGCGTTTGTCGCAACAAGATTTACCAATTCAGTGTGGCTCCCGAACGGGAAGAATTGCCTATCAAGACCACCTCAGTGATTCCCGATGTTCTAAGGTTAACGGCTTCCACATTCACCCCAGACTTATGTACGTCTTGGCTCGTATGTAGTCCGCAAGTTTAACTACCAGGCGGATGATCTGTGCTGTACGCTCATAAACGAAGAATTCGGATCAACAATGTATGGATATATCTCGCTGGGAGTCGATTGATGTAACGAGCACCCGCCGCCCGGTGCTCTCAAGCGGAGAGAACTTCGTCTACGTACAAGATGGAGTCGGTTTGTACAGTGGGAGAAGGAAAGCACAGGCCTTCCAAAACGGAGTGGTGTATCTTACGGGACAACGAATGTGCTACGTGGACAGTGAACAACCAACTATCAAATCAATAGCACTCGATTTGCAGAACATCGACAAGATCGAGCATCAGGTAAAGAGGCTGAGTTCCTGATGTCTGACTCTCGACTAATTGACGTGCCAGGCTGGTTTTCTGAAATCTAGCCCGAAGATCTCGCTCAGGTATATTGGTGAATCTGATTCTTCCGCACGTACCTCAGGTCGATCTACACCCATACCAGCCGCATTGGTTCCACACAAGAAAAAACCAACAAGAGATTGGATATGCTCCATCTGTACTTTCACGAATGAAGTTGCACAAGATTACATTGACGGTGATCCATTACCCTCATGCATCAACTGTGGCATGCGTCCCAAGAAGAATACAAGGGTGCATGATTATGTGATTTCAAACTTATCCGACCCTACTACAGCCACACGAGCCGCATACAAAGACCCTGCGACAACGGCGTTGGCTTCATCTGCATCAAATGAAGCAAGCTTCAAGTGTCCCCGCTGCACTTTTGCCAATCACCCAGCGATTGCTACGTGTGAGCTGTGCGGGGCGCCTTTGATTTCGCGAAACCTGCCACCTATGTTACACTCGAACTCCAATGTAGACGAACGTCGTGATACTGTGCTTTCGAATGCTATCACCAACAATGTGCCAGACAACACCAGCTGCAAGCTGTCATTTCGAGCTGGAGGCGATAAGTCATTCCTCGAGAAGCTTAGAAAGGTTCTGACAGATCGCGCATGGACGAAAGAAGCTACCACAAGTATTAGCAACTTACAAATATCGGCTGGCCACTTCCCTGCACTGAAGGGAGCTGGGATCAGTGCCCTTCAGAACAGAGGAGAAGACATCCGTTCGAAAGATGCGGACACTATGTCCGGGGCGTTTGAAGATCTCGAGGGGCTGATGGCGAGAGCCAAGGATATGATAGCTCTAGCCGAGTCATTCGCTAGCCGGGTGGCTGCAAATCCAGCTCATGCTAGTGTTGTAAACGCACAATCATTGATTGTCGAGTCTAGCTTGGCGCTGGGACTCAGTTCAGCAGTAGTGACAAAGGAGTCCTTCGCTCAGACCAAGGTCTATCACGCAGAGTTGGCTCGCCAGATAGCTGAATTCCTGGAGTCCGGAAGACTGCGTCAAGAAGGAGGCTGCGTGACTTTGGTCGATCTTTATGCTATGTACAACCGCGCACGGAAAGGAGACACAATCAGTCCAGAAGATCTTATGATGGCATGTCATTTGTTCGACGAACTTAAATTGCCCGTGTCGATAAGGCAATTCAAATCTGGAATCATTGTTGTGCAAGACCGCGGCCGTAGTGATGAATCTATTAGACGACTCATCGTTCAATGGCTGTCTGAAAGGACAATTGGTGTTACTGCCATTGATGCGGCAGACAGATTTGGCTGGTCAGTAGGCATTGCACACCAGGAGTTTGAAATGGTAGAGGAAGCAGGCGATATTGTGCGCGATGCCGGCGTTGAGGGCCTGCGCTTCTACAACAACATATTCCATCAGTTCAATCACCAAAAATGGGCAGAGAAGATCACTCAAGGTCCATGATGTATTCATTCTTGTATATCATTGAAAGCTTTACTACGTCGACTTGCAGGCAGAAGAACGTTCGCGGCGCGCCTCACACGAATTGCTATATTCGTCCCAGATCGTGCTGGCCAGTTGGGTCTATGGTTGAGAGCTGCACAAGGGCTAAGACTCGTGCCACTGTAGCGATGACGCCGGCCTTGCTTGATTGTAGATCAAGCACAGTCTTGAGTTGCTCCGAGCTCAAGAATGGCTGGTAGATGTCGCTGTCATTATTTTCATTTGCACAAAGCCACTATGTTGCGACTAATGATAGCGTGTGGCACAGTTACACACGAGTGGCACCCCCATGACAAGCTTTTCGTAAATCGTGCAAGAGCGTGGCTACTCTCATCCCGCTGCACGACATCGAATCGACAATCTTATGCATCTGCACAGAAGGCGGCTCGGTGGTCCGGATCTTCAGTGACGTACGCTGCTCGCCTGGCTGGTCTCTTCCTTGGAGTGTGGCATATCCCACCCGGATGGCCGATGCCGCCAAATACCGCACTTTCCAAGTTCATTCGAGCATGAGGCGTTTTCTTTTGCCTCGAGTACTTCCTGTGGCAGACCAGCAAGAAAAGGCAGAGTTTTAGAGCACGAGAGCAACATCGTCATAGTACGCTGGTGGTCGAGGGCTTGACCGAATCATCTCAGCAACACGCTTTACTTTCATCGATTATTTGCCAAAAAGTGGCAAAGTTCATGCGCATGTCCCGGGCGGGTAATCGGGCCACCAGCGGCCGGTTGACAGCGATGGATCTTGACAGAAGGTCGCCCGATATACTTCGTGGCGCAAGGCGCGGACGGATCTGCGGGAAGCATATGGAGCCGCTGGACTACCGCTCACCCGATCTAAATTTGGTATCCATCAGTGGTCATGCCCTTCACGGTTTGCTGCAGAGCGCGGTACTCATTGGCTTTTTTTCCAGCATGGACTGCAGACGATACGAGCGTCGCTAAATATGGATCTTCCGAGCTGAAGGAAAGTACATATAAGCTCAACATCCCTCCCTTCTAAAACAGACACCATCAGCTCACATTCGAATTACTCCATTCATCCTCAACGATGCAGTTTACCCTCTTCGCAGCTACAGCCATTGCTTTGGTGGCAGCCGGTCCATTGTCCAGTCGGTACTACAATGAAACCACCGTTGCACACACATCCGCTGGTCCTTCCATTGCGGCACCTATAACTTGGTCTTCCAGTCTCGAGTCCAGTGCTGCTATCTCAACCGCTGTACTTCCAAGTGCTTCATCTTCAAACGCGGTGTTCTCACCCATTCCAGCGAGTAGCTCGGTCAAGTCTTCCAACTCGACAACAGCATCAGCCCCGACCACTGCACCATATGCCATGATCAATGGAATTAATGGAACTGCACCAACGGCCATCGTTAAACCGGAACACCCGGTTACGACCGTCTACCAGCCAGAGATCGTTGTTGTGGTTATCAATCAGATCACAGTTGTCGTGACCGTCTACAACGCGCCTGTAACGACTGCACTTGGAGACGTTATTACGACAATCTTCCCACAGCCAAAGGTCACCAGTACACAGACTAAGGGCACGGAGACAATCGTTGTCATACAGCCGGTTACCCAAGCTCCAATCCCCACAATCACGTCTACCATCAAGCTTGGTGACGTTATCTCGACTGTGCTTGTGGTGCCTTCTGCTGGTCCGGCTTCAACCCTCGGTGGTCCCGCGCCAACACAGGCGGCTGCACCGACTTACACGTACACTGCACTCAACAATGTCTGCGTGTGTCCACTGCCATCGACAGTGACTCAATACGTTACTGTACAAACCAGCCCTGCCGCTTCGACGCCTGCTGCAGCAACGACAACAACTCCTGCTAGCGCTCCGGCCAACTGCGCTGCTCCAGCCACTGCTGCCTATCCAACATTGTTCCCAGGCTTCATCATCCCAGTCAAGGCTTCAAGCCCTGCACAAAGCTTCGGCACACAATACAGTGCTAGTATTTCAGCCGATCAGGAAGTTGTCTTCCAGTTCAACATCGCCAAAACCGGAAAATGCTCCTTGAACCTGGCTTTGCCTCCAAAGAATCAGCTCACTACTTCCTCGTGGGCCGTCACAGGCGATGGAATCTTCTCTTTCGCCAAGCTTCCAACTTCTGTTGTCGAGTCTGTCAGTTACGCTCAGTTGCCTGGTGGCCTGTCATTCAGTGACTTTACTGCTGTACAAGGTGGAACTGCCGTCCTCGGAGGTACCTTTGATTGTGTGGCCGGCACAACCGCTACATTCGTACTTAAGAGTAAGAACGGGGCTACCGCTCAATTCTTTGAAGACTTCAACTGTCCGTATGTTGGACTTTCTGTTGTACAGGCTTAATTTGTTGGTCTGTGCAGTAACATTCAAATATGTGACATCCCAAGTAATGATATAGAGATATATGATCGTTTTTAATAGATGAAAGAATGAATGAATGAATTTATTATTTGACACATCCTTTTGATGAACTTTCCAGTCGTGCTGCTAACATGTGTTGAGTGGTACAGGACCTACAGCCATATGGTTGGCAGGATAGCTACTCACACCGTAGCCCGCGGAAATTCACCTATGATCAGTTCCAAACCTGAGCTGCCCTAATGTGGTCAACGTAACCCGAGGCAGTTCCCCTCTAAAAATCCCTTCGATGAGACAACTCTCAGCTTTCTTCAACTTTGAGCCTCACTCACTTCCCTGACAACTCCTCTCGTTTGGCCTGAGGGTAGAGTACAGACGGGACAAGTTACGATGGCACTTATAGCCGATTCACAGGCACGTCATTGTTGGTTAGGTGAGGCAGATTAGCCCTTTTTCGATCAAATATTCGTGTTGTTGTGCACTTGTCATCACACGGATCAGGCCTCGGAGAAACATATGTAATTCATTGTCTAGCGTAATGCGGTAAATTGCATCATTAATTGAATATGTCGCAGTGAAAACCTTTGAAATTGAGTAGCTCTGTTCAGTCGGTCTATGCCGTGCTGAGCTCTACCGCTCCGACTCCACCTGCGGCATTCCAGTGTAGTTTAACCGGTGATTGTCCGTCGTCGCCTGAACAAATTCACAACACCAATGGAAATACTTGCTGGAGCATCGGAGCTATCGGGCTTTAGGAGTATCGTGGTTGTGAGACCTTTTTCCGTTGCAGACTACTTACGATTCAATCGGCATGAGACAGAATTGTATCCTCAGCTCTACTTGATAAGCATCGCTCTTGGCACGTCCAGTTGGGATGCTGAAGCCGCCTACACAAGAGTCATTACCAGCTGAGCTGAAACGTGTCTCTTCGGCACAATTCAAGGCTTTTCAACAGGGTTTGCCATCGTCAATCAAAGACAGTGGCTTTTGGACGAAGACGATACATATACGACGGCTTGGCCGTATCAGGATATGGCCCCTTGTCGTCATGCTGTCGTCTTTACTCACATTCTTTTCGATCTCATATATCACTGATACCTACAATCCCTTCACTTCGAACCTGGCAATCGAGAGACCATTGAACCAAACAGTTGACGCTCCATTCCTCGAAGGATGTCAAGATCCGACCAAGGCCGCAGCTGAGCATCCCCGAGAGAATGCTGCCTTCGTGGTTTTGGCTCGGAACAAGGAGATTGGTGGTGTCTTGTCCTCCATGTCCTATTTGGAGTCTCACTTCAACCAGTGGTTCAACTACCCTTACGTGTTCCTCAACAACGAAGAGTTTGACAGTAACTTCAAGCGCAAAGTGCGAAATGCGACGGACGCCGAGGTCGAATTTGGAGTGGTTGGAGCCGATGCCTGGGGTTTTCCGGAATGGGTGGAAGACCTGGATGAGCTCAAAGAATCGATTGCACAACAAGGAGACCGGGCTATCATGTATGGCGGACTTGAGACGTACCATCACATGTGCCGTTTCTTTTCTGGCTTCTTCTTCAATCACCCTTTGTTACTCAAGTATGATTGGTACTGGCGTGTAGAACCGGATGTGAAATTTTTCTGTGATATTACCTACGATCCTTTCAGGTTCATGGCAGAGCAAGGCAAGGTGTACGGGTTTGTCATAGCGATCAAGGAGCTCGTGGAGACAGTTCCGAATATGTTTAGGTATGCCTCTGCTTGGAAGCGCAAGAAAAATCTCCACTCCACAGGAATGTGGGATATGCTCCTGAAGCCAAAGGAAGAAATGAAAGCAGACTCTGCCACGACGGCAAAATTGCCGAAAGAGATTCTGCAACACGATCCGATCAAAGCAGACGATAAGTCACACCAAATCTCACCGGACTCAATGGAAGGCGAGGCATACAACATGTGCCACTTTTGGTCCAATTTCGAAATCGCTAGACTCGACTTCTTCCGAAGTCCAGAGTACATGGATTTCTTTGAGGAGATGGACCTCACAGGCGGCTTCTGGAGAGAGCGTTGGGGTGATGCTCCCATACACTCACTTGGTGCTGGGCTCTTGCTGGAGCCCGAGCAGGTCCACTACTTTCGTGATATCGGCTACCAGCATACTGATATCTTTCATTGTCCAGCGAATGCGCCAGGAAAACAGCTGAAACGGCCTGCTAATGCCGATGGGTCTAGAAACGATAAGGGTTGGGATCGCCCAAAGAAGAATGGGCCAGGTTGTCGGTGCGAATGTCCCACTGACTTACCCGAGGTCGAGTCCAAAGAGGGGACTTGTATCAATGAATGGGCAGATGTCATTGGGGGTTGGCTTGATACAAGATAAAAAGTAGCGACTTGGAACTTGGATAAGCTCCGAACTGTCATTGTACGATTTTTGCTATATACTGGGCTTGCAAATCATTGCGTCAAGCGGCATTACTCTGGGAGAGGTTAATATTGCATAATTCAAGTACAGGAAAGATTCCTGAATGATTACTCCTAGATTAATAATTTATTCTATTCTTTCCTTTTCCATCGTCGTCGTCTTCATGTCCTTGATACACTACCACAAAGCCGCGTGAATCAGTACAGAATTGGATTGCTCTTGTCACAGAATCAAGTTATTGTGTTCGGTGCTGGGTCGGGGAAATCCTTAAGCTCCCGTGTAGCTTTTGAGGCGCGGCATGGCACACGCCACATGATGTTGGCTGCGCACGATGATCTCGAGAACCACGAGCGTCGACACACCAAAATGGACTTCATCTTATACCTGAAACCAACTCCGTGAGGACCCCCATTGGAACGAACGGCCGTCGCTCAAGACATTTCTCGAAGACACTCCAATACTTTGCGACGATATCTTCCACAATAGATATCCATATTCAGCTCGACACGACTGGAGGACAAGACGCGAGCATTAGCAACGTGAGGGACGTCTCGAGCCTCTCTACCGACCATGAATTTCTTCACAAAGCGGAATTCTTTGCCAATTCCAAAGACGAAACAGAGTGCGCAGGGATATCCCAAAGGTCTGTGGTCGAATACTTTTCTCGCGACAACAGGTATGTGCAAACTGGAGCCACAAATTTGCTTTTGTGGTTGACTCGTGCTATAGTGATTGAAGCATTTATAAATATGGGGCTGGAGGCTTACGTGTTCTATGCTTTCTTCAGACAGCTCAACCTCGACAACACGACGGCAAGAACTATCCCGACATATCTAGCAATCTACATCTTCGCCTTTGTATTTCAGATATGGTTAGCCATTACTGCGGTTGTTAAACGCAACACAATACAAGTCATCGGCTTGGTGATATTTAATTTTGCGTTTTTAGTTTACAGCGCTTTTCAGATCAGAGAAGCACACAATGTCGTGTTTGGAACCAACACCGTATGTATATAACACATCGTCAGTATCTGGGCATTAACGAAACACAGGATTTCGACCAGCACGGGGACGTGTTCAACACCTCATCCAATCTCCGGCTCGGCGCAGCGAACCACCAAACAGCTAGGGAGCACTTCTGGCATCATTTGCTGCCGTTTCTCGTTATCGTGCCATGCATCATTGCTGTGGCACAGGTCTTATATGTCATCTGTGCTCTCAAGTTGTACCAGGTCTTTGGCTGGGATATCTATCAAAAGTTGGGTGCTTCGACCACCGTCAAGAATTACTTTATGTCATATCAGATCTTTGTTGTACTCCTTACGTACGACTGGTTCTTTTTTGGTGGGTTTGTCGTACAGTTGCTGATTCTATTCGTCGATTCCACCGATTGGTGAGTTGTCCTATAAGTCCCTACAAACACAACTGACACACTAGGACATTCTGGGTGACTGTTGCAGCATTGCCGACCACACTCATCGGTTTGCTTGCAGCAGGTTATGCTGTGCGGCACGAGCTAAAATGGTTACTGATCGCCTTCGACGTGTGCCTTACCGTGGCCCTGACATACTTTTGCTACGAGGTCAGATATCGAGAATCTTCAGCCATGATTGCTAAATGCCATAGATCTGGGTGATATACTTCTCAAAACATGCTGACACTTATCAAAACGATCGTATAACGCTTGGTATCTTCGCTGGCATTTCGATTGTGCTTCTGGTCATGACGTTCATCAATTCTGTCACTTGTCAAACTTATTTCGGCAAAGCAGATCTATGGTCAAGGACAAGGAATGTGTCAGTGGACGATAACATGCTTCTCAGCGATATGGAAACGGAACACAATCAGACGAAGCGTGTTTTACTGGACTGAAGCGCAATTACTGGACTGGTTACTGTATATTATTTCTTTGGGTCGTGCACGGCATCTTGATCGAGCATCGATCTACCCATTCCAAGAAAGTCCGTCTAATTTCCCCGGAGGTGTAAAGTAGGAGGAGTTGGCTGTCTCAAACAGGTTTTGACACAGCTCCAGGTATCACAAGTATGGTGCACTGCTCATTTTATGGTCTTTTTGCTGCTCCTTTGACGTTTGCCTGAGAGACAGGCTGGGCCAAACTTGCCAGCATGATCGAAAGCAAGGCTAGGCTCAGCTATGACTTGTAGCCACTTGCTTGTTTGTCTGTGATTGGGCATATCCATGTCCTACTCCTGGTCTTGGGTCTGACCTGTAGACTTACCTGCCGTACGCACTCACATGGATCCTGCAGGCCGAAGAAGGAAATCAAACGCTCGATGATGTCCTTGCACGTGTCTGCATCACGGGCGTCAAGAGTGGCGCCTTTAGCGAAGAACGATTGGTCACACATCTCCACAATCTCTCAATCTCACGGTTTCATGTGCGGGATTCATTTGATCAGCTCGAGTGTGACTCCATGAAGACGCCTTGGCAGCGACCGATAGTGGAGAAGCTCTCCCTCTTGCTCCGTCTCTCTGTCTCTCTGTCTTCTCTCTCCCTCGTCCCCGTTACAATCCTCCTGCGCCCTTGGACTGCGACCCTGCTTTCCTTCGGCAGACATCACTATCAGGTATACAGGATCCAGAACACTCGTTTCACACCAGAGCTCATGACTACAGATCTGATCCCGGGCATGACTGCGGAGGAAGATTTTGAGTTTGTGCCGAGCCAGAGCCATGATCATGATGACCTCAGCTCGATCATCAGCAATTCGGGAGAGACAGACAATGAGTCTGATGCGGGCGCTCTGGACTCGCAAGCTGGGAGCAACATCACGCTACGGATGCCACAGGTAACTGAGACAAACGAACATCTTGCAGAAGTTGGCGATGCCAGATCCGAAAGGAAGTCAAGCGTCGCAGGTCTACAAGCGCCAGAAGCGACAGTCGGATTTGATCTAAAGTCGCACGAACGTGTCGAGCTGCCTATCTTGTACCTTGGACCAGAAGTGCACAAGAAGAAGATCTTGAGCAAGATTGCATCTGCGCTGCTACCAGAATTCACTTCCGATGTGTGGACCTCTACCACTTACTCCGTCTTACCATCATATAACAACAACACAGCAGAAGTCTTTGAACAATCGAGATTGTCCTTTCGAGTACTGACAGACTTCAAGCAGTTATCGGGGTCAGAGCAGCCCTCTCTTATCATTCGTGTAGATTCCCACAGCACTGGTACCCTTGGTACTGGCAAGTCTCCAATAGACAGAACCACCCAGGAGAATATTGATGCAGCTCGCCTATACAAAGATGTGCCTCAGCTTCTCTTGGTGCATACGGAGAAGGAGATCTGCGATGCATCAAGCTCGGGTGAGCTTGCGTGTGACACTCTCGACCTGATGTCGACAGGCGACTCTACTGAGGTCGGCCACACACGGAAGAGATCTTTGACCATGTCTGAATTTCTTGGTTTCGAGGGCCAGAACCAGGAGTATCTGACGGAACGTTTAGTCTTTGTTCTCGACCACTGGCACGAGTCAAAGAATTCTCGTGAAGAGCTGAAGGAGAGTCGCGGCTCTATGAATCAGGCCTCACCATACAAGCTGCTTCCATGGGTTCTCCTCCTCATTTCAGCTGTGATGCATTTCTCTACGATGACAAGTGGGTCGCTCAACAGACTTAGTGCTCCTGGCAATCTATCCACATCATCAATCACATTCCACCAAATCACAGAGACCAATGCACTCATCGAAGTGCCTGTTGTTTATCGTGCGCAGCCTGTCGATAGGTTACCAAGGATGACCGCTGTTGTGACTCGTGACGGGAAGCAGGTTCACTCACGTTTGCAACTTGTCGTCGACAATCTGTATTCTTTAGACTGGGCACAAACTGAAGCGCATGGGGAGCTTGTAGTCACAGCACAAATGGCAGCTCAGAAGAAGACCTTGGAAGATGCATATATTATTCAGTATTCAGCAAAGACTCCGTTCCTCCTTTCCCTGATCGAGAAGGCGCAAGATCTCCACCACCTGGGGCATCTGCCCGAGGTCGACTTCTCCAGGAGGGTGAATGAGCTCATCAAACAGGTCGAAGACGGTCGATCATACGCAGTCAGTGTCTCTCAAGACCAATTCCGATACATTCGAGAATCGAGCTCCGAGGGTCTGAAGAGACTCTCTGTAGGTTATCCTGGCGTGATACAAGCTTCGGGTGACAGTATCAAAGGGCTTCTCGCGAAGAGTTCGGCCGTGGGTGCACAAATCGGGCAACAAAGCGCAAAGCAAATGGCCAATGCAGAGGCAGGGCTCAAGAAGCTCAAGCGCATGGTGCACAAACATAAACCACTTGTGCAGAAGCACTCACTTCCAACAAAATGGGCCCATCAACTCCGGAAGAACTTCCGATCAGGGAAGAACTAGGAGCCATTCACACCAATTTTACAGCGCAGCAAACGGCAAAGGCAAGAGATGATGACGACGTTTTGCGCAGGTTACACATTTGATCAGACATGTCCTTTCGAGAGAGAATCATCATGAAATTTTAGCGAGTCTTGTGGTCCAGTTACCTTTTTTCTTATTTGAATGTCATTCTTTGCACGATTAGAGCCAATTGCTACATGCTACAGTGAGCACGCCATGACGCTCCTTCCCAATGACTCTTTGTGCGTGTTTCGGAGAGGGGTTTTGTAAATTCAAAAATTAGCGAGTTTTGTGCCTCAGGATGCGCCTCCCTTGTACAGCTCGCAAGAATGCGACAGAAGATTATTAGATTGAGGATGGAGCATCGTCAGAGAGAGGACTCCTCTGCAGCGCCCCTGAGACTGTTTCATCGAGGGCCGACTGGGGTCGCAGCGGCGGGGGACTGAGCCATCACTCTGGCGGCATGGACCTGCAGTCCGACAGAGCCACTCACGAGGGCCGTCTCGTGGACGAGGGGTGCCGTGTCGGGCGTGAGGTCGCGGGCGAGCCGTTGCCGGAGGACCTTGGCGCATCGCTGGAGGACGGGCGCTGAGCGGGTGCGGTCGAGGTGATGGAGGAGGAGGAGGAGGGCACAGGCGGGCCGGTCGGGGAGGGCGGGAGGCAGGGCGTCGGTGTACAGGAACCGGACGAGGGCGGCGACCACGGCGTGCGGGTACGGCACGTACAGGCTCCTCAGCCGTTCGTCCGCCCGTGCGAGCGTGACGGAGGACCGGGACATGGTCGAGGTCCGGTTGCCGCCGGCGGTCGAGGCCACGGACGGACGGCGCGGGTCGCTCGCGCGCATCTGGTCGAGGTATCCCGGCCACCGACGGCCCATCACCTCGGACGACACGTCGATGGTGGTCTGGTCCGCCGTCACGAGTTCCATGTCGCAGAGGGCCGCGTCCGCGAGCGAGAAGAAGCCCAACTGTTGTGCCAGCGGCGAGATGGTCGGCCCCGTCGGTTCGTAGATGCCAAACGGTTCCAGGTCCAGCACCGTGACGTGGTCAAAGTTGGCCTGCCGGTGGTTGTAGTCCTCCACCAGGGACCGGTCCCGGTGTCCCAGGATGATGAACCGCTCGAGCGCGTCGCAGTAGATGCCCTTGTTCCATGACCCGACCGAGAACCGGTCGCAGACCTCGATCCGCTGCCAAGTGTTTGTCTTGAGGTTCAGTGCCCAGACGGCAAAGTCTTGCGAGGTGTTGGTCAGGTAGGTCCCCGAGATGATGAGGTGGTCACCCACCATGTTGCCGCTCGGGAAGCGCAGGCCCGGGGGCAGGACCTCGCCCGAGAGTGCCTGAGAGTGGTCCTGCAACTGGAAGCCGTCCGTCGGTGGAGGGATGATGTGCAGGTACCGCTCGACGTCGACGAAATTAAAGTTTGAGTAGAGGTATATAGGATGGGCCGCACCCGTCAACATTGCTCTTTCTGCCTGTTCGATCCCTTGCGCCTCGCCCTTCTTCTTCAGATTGGGGCGATGAGGAGTCGTGGTTGTCTTTTGGGATGTGGATGAATGCTGGGACACCTGGGACGGGCGTCTCGAGGAAGAAGTATCGAGCGTCATGCCAGGCCGCGAATTGCCATTCCATGAGCTCCTGGATGAGACGGGTGAGACGGACGTGGTCATGTCAGCTTCCTCTACACGCTCCAATTCTGCGGCAGCATCGACAGGATAGGGCTCTCTTGTCTGGAGAGTCGAAGTGACGCTCAGGGAACGGTATGCTCCACATTGCTTGCCCAGTGCATAGACACCCTCCCAACGTACTTGTGTCAGGTTGAAGATGGCGGCGTCCTCGAGGTACTCGTTCTGCTTGTCCTGTCCACCAAGGACGACAAGCTTACCCGCACTGACTGAACTCAGATGCGCGTACCGGGGACGGAGCGGTGGATCGAGATCCGCCTCTGGGCCAAGCGTCCATTGCTCCGTCGTGGTGTCAAAGATGGCAACATCGTTTAGCACACAGAAGCCATCCCCTTCGGGATTCGTGCTCATGCCCCCAAAGATGACGATCGAGGAGCCATGGACATTGGCAGAGTGGAAATAGCGAGGCGCCGGCCGGGTGGGTATCGTGACCTCTATGTGCCGCCAGACAAAGGTTTCCAGGTCGAGCGCGTAGATGCTGCTTGTCAATATTCTCGAGGTGACGAGACGTCCCGCGACAACATAGAGCTTCTTTCCCACCACAGTGACGGTCGACCCGACAGAGGCCGGAGGGACTTCGCCTGTGGTCTTCCTGACATTTTGAGACAGTTCCAGGAGGGGCACCATCGATCTGATGAGATTGACACCTGCTTGTTTTGTCTGCGCTGATGCGCTCGCAAGCGTCGTTCAGCCGTTCTCTGAGAACCGAGCTTCTGGTTCTGATGGACTTTACCGGGCTATGATTGTGAAGATTCGCAGGAAATCAGGGGCTTGAACCGTGAGAGAGGTAAAAGTGGGTCCGTATGTGATAAAGATGGAATTGCCCGTGGGCCGCAATCGTAGCGATGAGGACGAGAGCTCGCTGAAGCAGGGTTATGGGTGACGAAAGGGCCGGACTGAATGCGTGTGTGTGTATGTAAGGAAGGATGGAAAGATGGTTGGTGGAGCTTCATGGAGGGAGGGCGAGAGAGGGAAGAGGGTTGAATGGATGATGAATGGATGAACTGCGCGGGAGTTTAATTTCCCTGTCAAGCGAAAATGGAAACAACAGACGATCTAAAGCCCCGAAGTTCACCCGGTGTCCATGCTCATCATCGCGGGATAAATTTCCCGATTCAGTCTGATCACTTGGCTAGTGCATCTGTCATCCTCCCTCTTCCTAGTTCCAAGTCCTTTCTGAGTGTTTGTGATATTCTACTGCCTGCAGACTCCCAAGAAGCCATTCAGACGATAGAAAAGTCCTACTAAGTCAGACAGATCTATTAGGGACAGCTTGACATGGGCAGCTCAGCATCAAAAGTGACGAGAAAGTTCCCCACAAAAGTGCCAGACTCGAGCAAAGTCTACAAACCAGTCAGAGACCTGGGCGAGTACGCAGCCGAAGCACCGAAACTACAAAACAGGCCGTCTCCACATGTCGAGGGCACGAAGAACGAGTCTGTCGAGCGGGACGGCCAGGATCCACAGTTTCTCCAAATGTTGAGGCAGGCGGGTCCGGTGCAGTACAGTGACGCGGCCAAGACTGTCCCCGTCAGACGGGACGATCCCATGGCAGGCATGTTTCAGGCCCGAGCCAGGCTCGAGAAGGAGAGTCACGCCGCCAGCGAGAGACCCGATGGCGAGGCGCTCCGTGCTCACCTCGAAATGTCCGACATTGTCGCCCTCCTCGATGCGCGCAAGGCTGGCCTGGCCGACGGGGACATTGAGCGTCGCTTCCGGCTCGATCCCTCCGTCCTCTCCAGACTCGGCACCGCCGTCAACACGCCCACCGAGACGGGCGAGAAGGACGATCTCGGCAACATCAAGGCCGAGTGGAAAGACCGAACGTGATGAATGCCAACCGCGAGAAGCGAAAAAAGATCTATCCATTCCTGCCTACGCTAAACAAAGGTGTGACCAACAAAACTTCCCCAGAAACATCAGATTTTCAGCACCTGGACACTCTTTCCATAAGCTGCACAGAGCCGGTCGCCCTCTGCACTCCAGCTGATGTTGTTGACCTCACTCTCTGCCGTCCAGGCGAGTACAGGCTCACGACACTTTGCAGGTCCCGAAGACTGGTCCGCATTGTTGCAGTCCCAGACGAGTACTTGACTGTCATCCGCACAGGTTGCGAGCAAGCTGCGTGAGTCAGGTGCCCATTCGAGCGCATTGATCGAGCCTGCATGTGACTCCAGTTGTAGAATTGCAGATCCTGGTCTCCTTATGTCGAGAACCTGCACAGTGTTCGAGTCGGCTGCAAAGGTTGCCAACAGATTCGTGTCTCGCTCGCAAGCACTTAGCCGTAGTAATGGAGCAGCGTTACCAACACTAGGACTATTGCTATTGTTAGACATTCCTGGTGAAGTTGCGTTTGGTGAGCCATCCGCGGTCGGTGATTCGTATATGATCGTGGAGTGCTCTAGTGCTCGGAGATCGAAAAGGCGAACCGATCCGTCCGAGCCAACAGAGGCAAAGACGTCTGTAGTGTTGGCGGTAAAGGTCACATCAAAGACTTCCTTGTCGTGCGCTATTAATTGTGTGCGTGCTTGAGCCGTGTTGAGATCCCAGACCGTACAAGTTGTGTCGACACTGGCGGTAACGATCATGGCGGGATCAATCTTGTTCCAATCGAATGAGGTCAAAGGAGCCGGGAAATCGGCCTTGGTCTAGAAGCATTAGATACGCATCATAAGGCGAAAGACAAGGTCCCCTACATTGCCGAGAAGCACTTCCTGTGTTATCTTGCCAGGAAACCTGCCATCGCCCTGGGTCATTGAGAAGACCCGGAGATAGTCCCCGCACGTAGCAAGCATATTCGCATCGTTCTTGTCCGTTCTTGGCGGCTCCCACATAACCTTTGTGACAGGATATGGCAAAGTCGCGTCCACCTCTGCAACCTTCTGCAGCTCACCATCATCGCTTTGTTGCAGTACCTGCAGTCTGTTTCCCATGTCATCACTGAAACTTCCGAGAGCTATCCTGCCGAATCCGCGAGTCCCGGAGCGCGGCCAGCGGCTCCAATCTAGTGCATAGACCGGCCACGCGCAATCGAACGTCAATGACTTTTTCGAAGGATTACGATAAGGATTAGACGGAGGTGCGTTGAAATAACCCGTGTATGCAGCGGCTGAGAAACTATTGCGATGTGCATGAGCATTCATATGGGGTCGAGGACCATAAGACATGATTGCCGTGCCCGAAATTTTGCACCTCTGATGATGCTAGAGGGTGACTTGTGATGTGACAGATTCCAATCTTTTACGGACGCTCTATCACTGATACATTCTATGTAACAGACGCGAAAATGCTCAATCTATAGCTCAGGAGACTGGAAACTGTCTTGCGCTGTTTGCCAGTTGTAGAACTCTGTGATCAAGTGGAAACTCATTCGCATCAACCGAGTCAGTGGGCTCCTCCACTACGGCCGAAGCGAGCGCCAAGCGAAATCTTGAACTTCTGCAACCACACAAGCGAATCGACCAGGCGCTCCAAAGGTAATGGCGACAGTTCAAAGGATTCGTCTTGACATGTCTACTTTCTTCCTTGTTGGTGAGTACAACTATATACATGAAGTTGAAGAATACCACTATCGACCGCCCCTCGCTTTCTTCGCTACTCGTTTCAGTGCTCTAGTTTCTTTCTTCAATCGTTTATCGACTGATTTGTATGGTCCCTTCACACCAGATGGTCGGCCTTGTCCCTTGTTCTTTCCCGAAGCTACAATGACTTGCACTTTATTCTTGGGCTTGGACTTCGATGCACGGTTCAGCAACCTTGTGATGGATTGAGCCTTTTGTCTCTCCGTCAAGTCTTCTGTCTCATTGATCACATCTGCCTTCTGATTGATCTTGCCCAGCACACGCAATGCCCGCTGCTTCTTACGACCTTTGGCTTCTAGAATCTTCTTGATCGGTCGTGCATTTACAGCTCGCATCTTTTCCCTCAAGGCTTCTGAAGCAGCCTTCGTGATTGGCAAGTTGGGCCTGTTGTGTACATTCTCGTCGTCTAAGAACCATTCAGGAGCGCCATCCTTATCATAGAAAGCCAAGCGATTGAAACCGTCATCGATGATATCGCTCTTGGATCGTTCCTTCGAAGCAATTTGGTGAGCAAGAGTCATGGCTTCAGCAGTCACGATGTCGACAGATGGTTGACCCTTGGCTCGAGGATTGTCGTCTTCAGATTCCGCATCCGAATACTCTGCTCTCGGAACTTCCTCGAATGCAGAGTCTTTGATCTTCTTCTTCTGCTTCTCCTTCTTCTCTGGCCGAACTTTCTTGGCGGCGACAAGTGGAGGTAAGACTTTACCGGATTCTGCATCTGGTGAGCCAGACTTAGATAGCAACTCCTCCTCGCTAGTGACTTGCTCGAGATCCTTGAATAGCTCTTGATTAAAGAACAAGGCAGCTCTCTTTGTCAGACCACCAGCGACTGGCGCTTCTTCCTTCTCGAGTGATGTGGAAAGCTTAAGGTCTTCACCTTCCTCATCACTACTCTCTGAGTCTGATCCAACAGAGACATCTTGTGGCTTGATCTCTGCTTCGTCCTCATCAGAACCAGCCTTCTCATCTTCTATGCCGTGCCATTCGTCATCTTCTTTATCCTTTCTAGCTCGCTTTGCTTTATATTTGGCGTCTGACTCTGCCTTCCGTTCTCGATACTGATTGTACATGAGATCAAGTTGATCCTCGAGTTCGATCTCCTCGTCTCCGCTCTCTTCCGATTCTACTTCGACCTCGAACTCTTTACCTTGAGCTATTTTCCCTAATGCAGCTGTTTTCTCGGTGTCCTTCAGGGCAAACATGGCGTCCTCACCTTGTGCTGCTTGTTCAGAGCCAATGTCCATTGCTGAAGTCATACCCATTTGCATTCGAGTAATCTCCTTGATCTTCTTCTCATTTGCCCGTCGCTTTTCCCGCCTCAGCTTCGCCTTTTGTGCCTCATCGATTCTCTCAATGTCTTGGTCTATTTGTTCGTCCTCATCTAGCGGTTCAACCTGAACCACCTCCTCTTCTTCGTCCTTCTTACCAATTCCGATGGTCTCTCGAGCAGCTGTTCTCCAGCGTAAGAGAGCACGGAAATCCTTCTTGCCCAGTACTTGCAAGTCTGCACAGCAGGCCTTGATTTCTGTGGTTGTGATGTCCATCTTTTTGAACTGCTGGTCTTCTTCACCTGCGAATGTAAATTCGTGCGTCAGTCCCAGAATCTGTATTGGATCCTGTGCCAGGACGAATTCTGATATTGGTTTTACATTATGTTGGGTATAGTTTCCCTCCTCGTATCCCTCTCTTTGTCTCTTTCGTCGCTCGGGATGGAAGACTTTCGCTTCTTGGTTTTGTGGCACATCAGGCAGATCTTCGAACACACTCTTCGGGTTCAATAATTTCGGATCCAGCTTCAGTGGAGCTTTGAATCCCATACAAACTACGAAAATCTCGGCAGACACATTTCGTGATGCTTGAGGCTTCGTGGCTTCGACTTTGCTGAACAGTTGGTTGAAAGTATACAAAAGACTATTGTAGTCTTTCGATCTGAACACTTTGGTGACAAATGTGCCACCAGGTATAAGAAATTCGCAGGCCAATTTGAGTGACATGAGAACTAGCTCAGCCTGCGAGTAGGCGTCTTGCAGCCATGCAGTACCGACATTTGGTGCACCGTCGTGAATGACACAATCTGCCTTCCAAGTTTTCATGTGCTGTCTGAGTTGCGCCCTACATTTGTCGCTGTTGATATCTTCCGCGAACGTGATACAATTGGGGATCGGTCGAATTGGTACTAAGTCGACTCCAATGATAAGCGCACCAGGTTTGCATTGCTTCGAAGCGACCTGCAGCCAACCTCCAGGGGCGGCACACAGATCAATGACGACTTTCGACTTCTCGAGGAACCCATACTTTTTGTTGAGTTGAATGAGCTTGAAAGCAGCACGCGAACGGAATCCCTGTTCCTTTGCGAGCTTGTAGAATTTATCGAGACGACCTTTTGCGGTCTTCTTCTGAGACCCAGCCATACCGTACGAGCAGGAGTACCGCTTGAAAGAACAACGCCCTCGACTGAAGTAGGTTCAACGACCCAAGGTGCTAGTCTGCAACTATGGGGAGACGCTGAAGCGCAGGCTTGAGCCAGCGAGTCTTCCTAGCGGTTTTGACTTGAATGTGTGTGATTCATCCTGCAAGAAAATTCGAGCGGAGCTCAGGAGACCAACCATCATCTTTCAGCCACGATCCGCCGCCCAGGAACGAATGAACCTGCAGTCGAGACCAGATGTGTAGCACTTAGGGACAGGCTGTTTGTGTCTTCGCCTCACCTGAGGGACACGAATACCAGTGCTCTTGGTCACCTCGCGAATGGGTCAGAAGCGTAAGAGAGGTCAACTTGCAGCGGAAGCTGTTGCGGCACAAGCGAATGACGAGCCACTATCAAAATCTGCTCTGGCAAAATCGAAGCGCAAGAAGCGTACAAGGGCTGAGGAGCTTGGCGGCAACACACCCAAAGGCTTCTTGAGCCTCATTCATTACAAGGAAAGGACAGAACAGACGAAGAAGGATAGTGCTCAGGCGGACCAGTGGAAACGAGATGCAGCACTCGCACAAGAAATCGAGAAACTTGTGCCAAGAACTGGCGAAAACATAAGTGACTTCAATCGTAGGGTCGATAGCGCATTGCCAATCAAGTACACCAAAACGCGGGATGTCAAAGGAAGCGAGATTGAAGACTTCGCCGAGAAACGTCGCAAGAAGCAAGCAGCAAGGCAGAATCAGCAAAACGAAGAGCACCTGAACATGTTGCGTAAGAAGCACGAACAAAAATTTGAGACGACGGACAAAGACTGGGACGATTATGAATTTGCGACACATACGAAGAGCGGCCGTGGTCGACAGAAATCTCCCGATCCGTGGGCTGTCCTGTTGAGGCCAGAAAGACAATATAAGTTCAATGACACTGTGGAAGCACCACCGGTGCTCTCCAACAAAGGAAAGTTCGTCAAGAAGGCGCTGCAACATAAAAGTTGAGCAGAGTTCATGTCAACGAATGGTCATTTGCAACCTTACGATACACAAGAGCATACTCGTTAGATCTAGCGTCGACCGTCTATACAACTTTTATCATAATCGGATGGATTTTCCATCTGAAATTCGATGGAGGCCGCTTAAGCCTCGATTCAGCCATAGTTAATTTATGCGCCTCATGGTCATTATCTGTCGTCAAGCGCTTTTCGCATTTCTGGACTTTATCTATAACTATAGACGACCATCTAAAGCCACGTCATAGCGTGAGGCGTGCTCCTCAAACTTGCATCTGAGATGTCGAAGCTTAAGCCTCCTGTGTTTGAGAAGCCTGAAGAGCCAGACTTCATCAAGCGAATCAAGAACGCTTCGCAGGCAACGTCTCAAGCTCAAGAGAAACCAATGACCGACGCCCCGACGCGTGAAGACGAGATGCCAGCGATCGAAGGTATCGTAAATCAAGACGATCTTGAAAAGTTACGCGAAATCCATGGCCTTGAGAAGAGTGCGGACGTTCTAAAGAGCTCGGTGGGCGACACTCTTTCCTTCCCTGAGCGTTCGACCACGAAGAAGGAGAAATTGGCTGGCCTTGGCCGGAACCTTGATAGCGTATCAAAGAAGCGCTTGAAGCACCTCGGAGACCTGAAAAGCCGTAAAGACACTACGGCAAACACTGCCGAGGATCAGGCTTCATCTGAAGTCCCGAAATCACCAAGCGCAGATACAAAAGTATATGCCAAGAGATCTGCGACAGGACGAAAAAAGATGAAACTTACAGAGATAGCGGATGGTTGATTTTCGTCCTTCTGTGCCTTCCTAGAATCCTTGTGAAGACATTCCTTCGCTGCTGCCGAATTCGCAGAGAGGATCCTGCAACCTTGGAACATCAGACGGGAACATGAAATCTACCGCCAAGAGCTTATTTCGTGCTTGACGAATCTGATTGGTCGGACTCTCCGCTTAGGCACTTGCGAAGATGGCAGCTGCAGATGAGGCCCCTCTTGCACACTTGGCCGTTCACGGATCATGGATATGGTCAGAGGAATGAGAAGCTGTGGTTGTTGATAAAACTTTAATCATTGTAGACTGTAACTTAGAAAGATGGGAAGATAACACTAGTGCTGCTCGTAGCAGGAGCATTGTATATACAAAACTGTGCCCATGTATCTTTGAGCAATTTCGAGAGAAGAAGCATCCTCAAGTCGCTAGTGACCGGTTTGTTGTTTATCAACAGATCGAGTCGCTAGAGAAACCTATGTTGAGGATCCTGTATTAAGCTTTCTTTCTTTGCATCTTCAATGAGCATGTGGCGTTTCGGGAGAGCGCGTTCGACTCACATCAATGAGCGGATCAATACAAGTGTTTTACTTTGCAGCTGTATCGAAAATGGGACTTTCAAGCTAGACACATCCTCCTTGTGTTGGTACCAACAGCTGGAGTATGCACAGGTAGTGATGCTCAAGTCATGTTACGCTACGCCGTATTGCCTCACCTAAGACAGTTCTCACTTCGGACTTGTAGACGTACTGCTACGTCTTTGACATTACGGCCTTACCAGCAAGAATGTATACAAAGTTGCTTAGACGCCGTTTCGCAAGGCAAGACCCGTATCGCGGTCTCTTTGGCCACCGGAGGAGGAAAGACGGTTATCTTCAGTCATCTGTTGAGTCAGATACAAGCTAGTGGACCTCGGAATCAGACTTTGATTGTGGTGCACCGTCGAGAGCTCGTTGAACAGGCGGCAAATCACTGTAGGTCTGCCTGTCCCGAGAGCACGATCGAAATCGAGATGAGTCATCACGCAGCAAGTGGCTTAGCAGACGTGACGGTTTGCTCGTTGCAGTCCTTGGTTAGGCGACTGGACAAGTATGATAAGGACCGAATAAAGTTGATCATTATCGATGAGGCGCACCACGCTGCAGCGAAGACATACCTCGAAATACTCGACAAGTTTTCGGCCAACTCATCAGACACAAAGACCGTAGTGGTGGGATTCTCGGCGACGTTGTTCAGACGAGACGGCTTGCAGTTGGCTTCTGTGTTTGACCATATAGTGTTTCACAAGGATTACATGTCTATGATGCGAGATGGTTACTTATGCAATGCTAAACTCACTACAGTGAGTATGGAAAATGTTTCCCTGAAGGGTGTCAAGATGACGGGACCGGATGGAGACTTTGCCATTGGACAATTGGCTGAGCGAGTCAACACAGCTGCGGCAAATAATGCATCAGTCGGGGCCTGGCTAGATCGTGTAAAGCACAGGAAAAGTACGATTGTATTTGCTGTCAATATACAGCACACTGTTGATCTAGCAAACTG
Source organism: Taphrina deformans (assembly GCA_005281575.1). Lineage (NCBI taxonomy): Eukaryota > Fungi > Ascomycota > Taphrinomycetes > Taphrinales > Taphrinaceae > Taphrina > Taphrina deformans. Next base: position 487,602 of record RHGG01000001.1, read on the forward strand.
CTTCAGACAACACGGCATTGATGCGCGAGCTGTGTCGTCGCACAACACCAAGATCGAGCGAACCGATCTCATATCGGCTTTCAGGCGTGGTGAATTCCCGGTGCTAGTCAATTGTGGAATCCTGACAGAGGGATTCGACAGTCCTCAAATCGACTGTGTGCTGTTGTGTCGACCTACCAAGTCAGTTGGACTCTTGGTACAAATGATCGGTCGTGGTCTTAGACTCGCGCCAAACAAGGACGATTGTCATATATTGGACATGACATCCTGCCTCGATGTCGGCGTGGCATCCATACCTTCTCTTTTCGGACTAGATCCTTCAGAAGTGGTCAACAAAGACACATCTATGGAGCAACTAGAAATGCAAGCTCAGAGCGCAGCAGAAGCTGTCGCAGCAGAGCCAGTAAAAGATACTGCCTTGTTTGATCCCGAAAGTCTCCCATTAGCTGTGTCATACATCGACTATGACGACGTACAGGACCTCATGAGTGATCACGAGGTGCGTGGTTCCAGGCACATTTCACAACTTAGCCCACTCAATTGGCTACAAACAGATACGAACAAATATATCCTGTCCATGGGATCACAGGGGTTCATCAAGGTTGTTCGTGATGAAGACAATGAACAGGAGTCGTGGACAGGCACTTATACCATGAGATTGCCACCCGGGACAGCGGCTATCTTAGCACGTCCTAAAGTTCTCTTCGAGCACGTCATCTCCCTGGAACGAGCAGTTGCTGCAGCGGACACCAAAGCCATAAACATTGGTCAGAGGAATGTGATGCTGCGCAATGCACCATGGAGGCTGGCAGAAGCTTCACCAGCGCAGAAAGAATTCATGACCAAACTCGGCAGCAAGGACGCTCGCAACAGACCCGTGACACGGGGCCAAGCTCACGATTTTATCACACGATTCACGCACGGGGCAAAGTCATTTGTCGACAAAGCAAATCGTAGCGTCAAGGCGAAACATAAGCAAGAGGTCAGAAACTATAAAGAACAAGAAAGTAAAGCTGCCAAAGCAGCGAGGGAGGCTGAGAAAGCTGAGAGGCGGGATCGCGTCTATCAGCCAGATATACAGGTCGGACCGCTCGCGCCATAGAATTATTGCAGGTCTCGGTGATGTTAGCGTTGGCGAAGATTTATATACCCATGATCATTGATGATCCGCTCTATGCATGCTTTAGTGTGACCAAATACTGTATTTCCTAGATTCCTTCCTCGACCCTACATTCTACGCACCGTCAATTCCTGCCTTCCAAGAAGCGACCCATAAACGTAGCTGGTATCTGCCTAGATGATTGTGGTTCGTCTTCCATGGTGAAATACCTTGAGTATTAGCGTCAGGTCATATATAGAATACATGATCCTACTTCATCACATGACTTTGCTGCTTCCAGAAGTTTACTGTCTCTTGGTACTCAATTTGGCCCTTGAATAACAAAACATCAATCGTGGGGAGATCCGAGACATATCTGTTTCGCTCAAACTCTTGACGAATTTTCGATCGGACCGTCGAGACTGGCAATTCCATTTCATATAGATTGACCATGTCAGGAACCTGTATCGAGTATAAGTGTTCGTCCCGAAGGTGAGCTTGAAGAGCGACATACACATCGTTGATAGTCTCGGTACATCTTCAACGCTCTTTTACGTGCCGCAGCGTGGTTCGCAGACGACACGGTCTTCATGGCGAGAAAAGTGGGATTAGTGTACGACATGGCTGAAGACGACCGTTCGTGTCCTCAAACAGACGAGTAAGCGTTAAGTGCGACTATGCACTTCAAAGGACATCACATTCGTCCATATGAACCTGACTTTCATGTGGTGCAGCGGAACCCTAGGTTAGAGGATGCTGACCCATAGAGAAGAATCACGCAACTCTCCACAACGATGCCGGAGTCATTTGCGCAATCTTGTGCGTTCATCAGGTAAGAGACGACAAATTGTGATTATACACAGGCAAGCACTAGTGCCGTATCTTGAATAGCTACGACACTACAAAGCCTGCACTGTATACTCCATGATAATGCTCAGCAGGACTCGTCCTGTAACACAGATACAGCTCGCTCCCTATAGGCATCGATTCTATGCGACTGCATCTTCCGACACTGTAAAGCTTGCGTACAAGCTTTATTCTCCAGCAAAAGAATCGGCAAAGTCGCCGCTTGTCATACTACATGGTCTCTTTGGCTCAAAGTCGAATTGGCAATCTTTGTACCAACCCCGATTGATCCATTTCTTCAACGCTGATACGGTTCCAGATCAAAAAGCTTTGCAAGAGACCTAGACCGTCCAGTATACGCCCTTGATGCAAGGAATCATGGGGAGTCGCCTCAGAATCCTATACACAACTACACAGCCATGGCCGACGATGTCAAGCAATTTCTTCTTGATCACAAATTAAGTGATCCGATTGTCATAGGTGCGCTCGAAATGGTGCATTGCTACAAATGTTTGCTAACTGTGTCAAGGCCACTCTATGGGAGCCAAGACTGCTATGACTCTCGCCCTACGTCATTCTTCACTGGTCAAATTGTTGGTCTCGGTCGACAATGCGCCCGTCGATGCAACATTGTCATCAGAGTTTCCACGGTACGTGCGATGTATGAAAGAGATCGAGAATGCGGCGCTGTCGAAACAGAGCGAAGCTGATGCAATGCTACAGGTAGTCGAAGAAGATGTCTCAATACGTCAATTTCTACTGACCAATCTCGTGAGGGATGCAGAGACGAGAAAGCTCAAGTGGCGGGTGCCGCTAAACATCATCGCTAAATCACTAGACTTTATGGGTGACTTTCCATATCTACCAAATCAAGCTCGATTCAAGAAGCCTACACTGTTCATCAGAGGCAAGTACTCAAAGTACGTCACTGACGAGATGATTCCACTTATCGGTCGCTTCTTTCCGCGGTTCCAGGTGAAGGACATTGACGCCGGCCACTGGGTACAAGCAGAGAAACCGGAAGAGTTCAAACAAGTGCTTACACAATTCATAGTAGATGAGGAGGTAAGATTTTAATGTGCCGTCTTGGCAAGGGGACTGACACTGCAGGAGAAATTGCTCGAGCAAGAGGACTCACACGAGACAGCAAGCACCAGGTACTCCTCCCAGAAACCGCCCGCCACCCCTACTTCTGCACGCGCATTCTCGACCATGAGAACGTTACGCTACATGCACGAGCCCACGACGCTGACTGATCATGGGTACTTCAAGTTGGCAGACTCGAGCCTCAATCTGATCCTCCTGGAACTCGAAGAAGTGGCTGACCAGAACGCGAGGCTTGATGTCGAGTACAGTGACGGTGTGATGAACGTGAGCATCGACGACGTCGGCACCTACGTAATCAACCGACAACCGCCCAGCAAGCAGATCTGGTTGAGTTCACCAATCTCGGGACCCAAGCGATTTGACTTTGTGGAGGGTGTCGGGTGGGTGTATAAGGATGGCACGAAACTCAAAGAACTCTTGGAAAGTGAGTGGCATGAGCATGGCGTTGCAGCAAGCCTGCAAGGACTCGGTCTGAAGGATGATGTGGCATTACCGTGAGTGATTTACATGTAGATATGAATTATTTACGCTAAAGCCTTCGCTAATGGACGGATGGAGGAGTGTGGACACGGGATACACCAGTTTCGGTCTTGACTTCAGACTTGACCACGTCAGATTCTTGGTCGAAGGAGCGCTCTAACCAGATTGGGGACGAGAGGGGTTCCTGCTTGATTTCTCGGTCTTTTGAATCATCGGAGCACCGACGAAACTGGGACGAGGATGTCTCAGACAAGGACAGCAATTCTAATGCAGGGACAGGACTTTCGTGAAGTGACGTTACCGGTAGTCAATAGAAGTCCTGGTCTCCATCAGAAAAGTCATCACTGAAGAGAGCTTGTGGTTGAGGCAGATTGACAGCTCTACCGGAGCCAGGTACGATAATTGGTGGAGAGTAGTCTTCAGGACGATCTTGTGGACCTGACTGTGTCAACGGCGTGGAATCCAAAACACTTGTTCTGGTGCCCGTCATCGGATCATTCGCTAGGCTGTGCGTTTCAGCGACTTTTCCATTGGTGCTGTGATTCGTATCGGCACGACTTTCAGTAGCGTTGATGTCATCGAAAGTATAATCAAGAGTCCTGGACGGGTCTGAATAACCTGTAATTTGCTGTTGTACTAATCGATCGAAAGATCCAGCTTCTCGTCCTTGTGAAGTTATGCGATTGCCATTATTGTTATTGTCATCCTGCATAGAGCCGGTGTTCACGTCAGTAGCAGCTTCTCCTGGGAGCCCCAGACCAGGATTCGTTGTCCCAAACGAGCTTGATTGCGAAAATTCTGGTATACGCCACGGAGGAAGTCCTTCTTGGCCTGTTGATGGATGTCTAAATCCATTGGTGGGCTCACTTATACGTGACTGTGACCGTTCACCGTGCAGTGAGCTTGGAAGCGCGTGTGCAGAGGACGGAAGATCCGGCAGAGGCACCCTGTGCGCTGGGGGTGTTATTGCCAAGGCAGGTGGAAGCACCATACTGTCGCTATGCTTGACTCTTTTTGGTGGTTCAATCTCGTCTTCGCTGTCCTCTGTCAGATCGATACATACCGGTGAGGCCTTTCTCTTGGTTGGTCGTGCAGCAACCACAGGTGTCGTCGATCGCGAGTCTATTTCCTGCTTCATATGGGGAGGCTTCACTAGTGTGGATTTAAGGGCGTCGTCCTCGTCCTCGGTATCTTGCAAGTCAAGCACTTCGTGTTCAGCATCGTCGTTTTCATGCTTCTTCGATTTTGCATCCTCCGTTTCGTTATCATTGCCAGGTACCTTCCAATTTCCTTGTGGATCGACCAAGATTGTTTCAATATCGGGTCCCACCTTTTCGAGAATATCTTGAAAATAACCATCAACAGCAATGGACGACAAGCCATTTATTGCAACATGACAGATGGGACATGTCCACTGTGGAGTTTGCTCATTGATACTCAAAAATGCCATCGCGTCCCAGCATTGATTGTGCTTGCAGAACGTCGAACGACATGGCACCGTGATGCGCATGTATGACAATGGATCCTTCAGCGTAAGATCAAATGAGGCCAGCTCTATGTCATCATCATCTGGCTTGCGCAATTTGGCAAGAACGGATTCTTTTGTGAAGCGATTGCCAAGTTTTATCCTCTCGACCAGTTCGTCCACAGAATGAGTCTTCAAAAGCACGATCTGGACACCATACTTTTTGTTGACATCAGTTCCGCAGCTATAGGTTATGTCGATTCTATTGGCAAGCCTTGGTGTGCGATCAATGAAGCTAGTGATATCTGCAGGCGGTACTGTACCTGGTCGATTCTTCATGCCTTTCAGGTTGGCATGGAGTCTTCGTGTATTCACCAACACTTCCGCTGGATTGGGGAATTCGAGCAGTAGTTGTCTATTCGGATTGTATGCATAAGTACTGTCAGCGCACATGACAGCGACTTTATACCTTAAAGTGCCCTGGTGCAGCAGATCTAGCGCATTCATGGAGCAAACGAACGACACAGAAACTGTGTTACGGCTGGAGACTGATATGTCAGCGGCGGAACCATCTTGACAGCGACTTTGTGCTTACATGGCAATGTTGCGGTATTAGACAGTCGCTCGACGACTTCATAGAACGGACTGGGTTTGAAGTTTAGCGTTGATTGTTGCTGAGGGAATTGACCGTGTGGTCTCCAATTGCTGCCAGCAAATTGGCCATATGGCATGCCATTCGTTGTTGGTCGATAATCGCTTGCTGCAGGAGCAGGTATACTTGAGCGAGGAGGTCCTCCACGAGTCACTGGAATTGGCATTGATGGGGAACCACACCGCAAGATCCGATTCTTGAGAGTTGTGTACCGTGCCACATCATTCGCAGATTTCAGTAGACCGAGATGACTGGCCACGCGATCTATCAGAGGCCTCTTGTTACCAGATGTACTGAGGTGGACTTTATACGATCAGTGTTGCAAAGAACAATTGATTCGAGACAACTCACGTTCTTTCAAGATATCTTTCAAGTCCGCTACTAAAAGCCGAGTCTCGAGATGGCGCAAGATCGAAGGATAATCGACAAAAGGACTGGCCATGCGGCAGGCTATGGCAGGCCTCGCCGGATTACTATGATCGCCCGTCTATACTGGAAAAGCAAACTTTTCTGATGGCTTTGCTGGTGTTACACCTCTCATGAGGCATCGACAGCAGAGTAGTAAAGGCGCTAGCACTCGAGGCTAACTTCACACGTCTCTACAGTAACTCTGCAGCGATTGAGTGATTGATCTTGGATTCCAGATTAGGTAGTGTAAACTCTGCCGAGCGGTACGACGAAAATGGCTGCGGCAGAAGATAAAGTTTCTTGCCTTTCTTCAGAACATTTCACCACAAACACTTCAGTCCTCAACCCCGTGTGCAACACTATGGCTAAGTCAATTCGAAGCGCAATCAAGAAGAGATTCAGAAGTCAAAAGAGAAGCGATCGCATATCTGTCGAAGATCAAAGATTGGCTCGTCTGTCAGCAAGACTAGAGGCCCGGCAAAAGGCTCAAGCTATTGGGACGACAGCTGATGGCGACACCGAGGCAATAAACTCCTCAAGTATACAAGACGACCTGGAGATCGCGGAGCCAATGGAAGTTGAACCAAAGAAGATCAGTACATCAGGGTCTCGTGGCAGTGCTCGAGAGACGTGGAAAGGTGGAAGGCACCTGGCAAAGAAGAGAGCAAAATCAGTCATAAGTGACAGACAACGCAAAAAGAAGAAGTGATCATAGGAGCGTTTTGACAACAAGTGAGAATGAGCTTCGTGCTCGTGTGGTACACCACTTGTATTGAGGACAGATGGGTGTCGCCCAAAAATGTCTGACAGGACACATATCTACTGGTGTCAAGCAGAATTTCGTGCACTGGCATGGCGAGCAAATGAGCGAATGGCGAGTGATTCAGATTTTGTTCTGCAGGGACGCTGGGTGGAACGAAGTATTACATAGTCCTGCATGGCAGTTGCACATGAAGACAACAGCAACGAAGCGCGGGAAGAATCGTAGCACCTGTACAAGGCATGGCAGTCTCAGGACATGAACCTGCCGAGATACAGACGATAATTCAATTCATGACGAAGCACACCCTGGTCGTGTGATGAGGTTCATAGTCAAGATATGCCCAAGTCTTTGGACACCATGACAAGCAATGAGTTTCGATGTGTCCATAGCTCATTGAATGCAAGATTCCTTTGCATGGTGTGCAGCAAGCATGTCACTTGGAGCGCAACGAGGCTCGTCCAGTGAGAGATGTCGTCCTGAGGCAGCTAATCATGTGCTCACGGCTTATGTTCTGTGATCTCGTTCTTCCTGCTCTGTCTGCCCGTTTTCTGGCTGACGACATCCACCACCATCTTCTGCTAGACAGACAGACAGACAGACAGGGCAGCTTTCATTGGTTGAGCCGCCTGGCAGCCAATCGCAGGTCGTGCCTGCCTCTGCCACTTGTCTTCCAAGCTTAAGCTTCCGAAGGACCGGTGGCTCGTGATTGCCATTCTCTATACCTACTGGAACCGTCTGGATCGGCTGAAGCGAGCGGCTGGTCTGACGGTCTGGCTGGATCGCTGGATGGCAGTTGCTCCCTGCTTTCCGCTCCCGCGGTTCGGTACCCAGAGGAAACGTCCGGCAGGCGCCGTATCATACCGTACCTGCACAACCCAGTCAATCCTAGCCGAGCCGCACTTGAAACGCAGCTGGTTTTGCTTCACAGATCCAGACCCACCAAGCGGGCTCCAGCTAGCACCAGCTCAGCCAGCCAGCTACGGCAGTCAGCCAGCTGGCCAGCCAGCCTACACACATGTTTGTGCTCTTGGCGCGAAGCTGCCCAAATTGCTCGTCTTGCTGCAGCCCATCTCCAATCTCGCCTTGTCCACACCACACCCAAGAGCCAACCATCCCCCAGTTACGGTAAACCAATATCCCCCCCCCCCCTTACCAAGCCTCCCCTCCATCGCAGTAGACTCCTCATCCTGTGTCTCTAGTCTCTTGGGCCTACTTCACGCTACATACACTCCTTTCCTTTGCACGTCACGCCAGCAATTTTTCACCCACTCCTTAGCTCGACGCTTTTTCGACCTTACCTTCACTTTTAGCACAAGTTCTCCTGCAGCACATACATCCACCTCAACTTTGAGCGGTAGCGGTGAATCCATGGAGCAGGAGGCTGCCGTCCATGGCGGAAAGCTGCTCTACAAGGTCGACAAGGATACACGTAGTCGTCAACGCCAATCTACAAAACCATGCCGACTTTCAGGACGAGCGCTGTACCTGATCACCATCTTTTCAATTGCTTTCGTTCTCCTGGTGCGTCATTCATTCAATGCCAAGCAGAGAGATAGCAAGGTTTGTAATATGTCCTTCATGTATCCATCATATAGGCACTTGCATGGTTTTGATCACGAGCATACCAGGTTCGCGTCCAAGTACTCACTCTACCTCTACCGCGAAATGACCATCGATTTGAGCGAAGAACCACAGGGAGTTCCTGTGTTGTTCGTGCCTGGCAACGCCGGGAGCTACAAGCAGATTCGGCCGATCGCGGCCGAAGCAGCCGCGCAATTTCAGCAGAGTCTCAAGGACAACCCAGACATCCTACGACAGGGAAAAAGGAGTTTGGACTTCTTCACTGTCGACTTCAACGAGGATTTCTCTGCGTTCCATGGTCAGACAATGCTAGATCAAGCGGAGTATCTCAATTCGGCAATCACATATATCCTGTCTCTCTACACAGATGCTCGAAAAAGTCCTTCATTTCGATCTCTCCCGGATCCCACGAGTGTAATCATAATAGGGCACTCCATGGGTGGTTTAGTAGCAAGACTCACCCAGATAATGCCAAATTATCTGCCGAAGAGTATCAACACCATTCTGACCATGTCCACCCCTCACGCGATTCCTCCAGCTCCCTTCGACCCTCGCATACAGCAGATATACGAAGATGTCAACCAGTTTTGGCACCGATCCTTCTCAAAGCCCCCAGAGTCGAATCCATTGAAAGATGTGTCCCTTGTCTCGATAGCTGGTGGAGGTCTAGACACCATCGTTGCTTCCGATTATTCGTCGGTACGCATGTTTGCACCTGTATCCAACGCATTCACCGTGTTCACAAGCACTATCCCTGATGTATGGATTAGTGCAGACCATCAAGCCATCCTTTGGTGTGATCAGTTCCGCAAAGTAGTCGCTCGAGCTCTATTGGAATGTGTGGATGCACGGATGGCTACCCAGACAAGTGGCTTGGCCCACAGAATGGACACCTTCTCGCGACATTTCCTTTCGCAGCTGGACAAAAAGTCAGGTCAAAGACGACAGCTGTCAAGTTTCATGTCCGCGCAATATGTGGATGAGCACATCGATCGTCATGCTTACTCAAATGGCACTTTTTTACGGCAATCATTTTCACTTTTGTCAGAAGACATTGACGTCTTGTCAGTCGCGCCAAACACAAACGCGTCAGTCCAGTTTTTGACCAATATCAATCCTCGCGGTGACTCAGACCACTCCACAATCTCGATACACAGGTGTCTCAAGCAAGTCGGGACAGGGATGGAGGTCGACAAGCAATTACCAGCGCTGGTTTGTGACGATTTGACAGGCGAACTGGCAGTTTTGCCTAGTAGAGACGACTTGAGCCATACTGGCTCCAACGAACGGACATATTTCCTGGAGCATAAGACTTGTGCTATTCCCTTCCAACACTACTTTGTGGTCAAGAGTAGGAGTGCACACGACAACAGATTCGTCGCAGCACAGGTCACAAAGTCTTCGTCGGATACAGAGATCGACGTGACAATCGATATGTTCAGTCTTTTCTTTGGTGGGTTCAGGATTATTTTTGGGTCCACACAATCCTTAATGTCCACGATTCGTGTCAGAGGCTTGGTGAGCAGTCTCATCACGTATAAATTGCGCATTGCAACAAGATTGTGCAAGTCTCGCTTGATGGAGACAGTGACAAGACAGCACATGGCGACTACATTTGAGTCAAAGTACCATGTCGAGAGCGACGTCATAGATATCAATTTACACGGGCAGGCACCATTCTTCCCTCCAGTTGTTTCTGCTGATCAGGGACTTGTCATTCAACATTGGTCGGATCCCGCGTGCAGTGGCCCGCTGGATGTCGCCTTAGTGGTTGACTATCTTGGATCCCTTGGAAAGCTGGTCATGCGTTTCAGGGTCGTCCTCATTGTCTATCCGCTCGCCATGGCGCTTCTGGTTGTGTGGCTACAGACTGTTGTCTACAATAGCACCGGAAGCCTGCTATCCTTCCAACAAGGTCTTCGGATGTTGGTGGCCCATGGTCTGGCCGCTATGCTACTTGTCATCTCCGCTGTCTCACTATGCCTTACTTATGTGCAGCAGGGCTCGATGATGTCTCTGGGTCGACACTTCATGCCGTCAGACAATTCACAAGCATCAGCAAAATACGTCATGCTCATGAACGACAAACTACTCGGACTACAAGATCCCTTCTTATGGTGGCTTGCACCATTGTTCCTCCTCGTCTCAATTGGCATGCTAAATACAGCCTCGCTCTTCTTGGATTTTGTCATCAAAACTGTGGCTGTTGCGCTGGACGCTGTCAAAGGCAATTCCAGCATTGCCACGGAACAGGCGGAGCGAAGTTTTTCAAGACGACTCATCACCACTGCGATACTGCTTGGATTTGTCTCCTTCTTGGTGCCGTATCAATTTGCTTATATCGTGGCATGTATTGTCCAGCTCGCCACTTGTGTCAGGCTACTGCGCTCGACCGACACTCGAATGACGCTCAAAGCTTTCAACTTCAATTTTGGGATCTTGACACTTATGATCTGCGTTTTGCCAATCAATATCCCAATCTTGGTCGTGTGGGTGCGCAATATCTCTGTACAATGGCTCACACCTTTCTCCTCCCATCACAACGTCCTCAGTGTGGCGCCTATCATGCTGTTGGTCGAATCCCTCACGAATGGTTGGATTGCTCCTCCTATTCGATCCCCTTTCGAAAAATTACTCGGTCTTATAATACTGGTCATGTCGTGCATAATCTTGCTGTACGGCGTCATGTATACATATCTGCTGCATCATATTCTTAATGTCCTGGCCGGCTGTCTCTTCCTATACCAGCATTTTTCCACCTACACCTTATCGAGGCAGGTTGACACTGGCAAAAATTAATGTTTTTCTTGTATGTATTTTAATGGGCTTATCCCTGGTGTGACGGGCTCACTGGTCGACGCGGTGTAATAAAAACGAGTTTGATTACTACTACACAAACGAGTCAAATTAAATCTACTAGCTTCTCTCCCTTTCGTCCACAAGTGACAGAGTGTCATTGTGCATTAGTAAATCACAATTGCATCGAGTGTCTGGAGGTCGCCCAGGCCGGCTGGGAAACTTGCCAGGCGAGACAGACAAGACTGGGATTCATGTGACACCGGGACTTGCTTGTGGTCAGGTTTGAGTTGGCGGCAGAGGAGGGAACGGGGGGAACAGAGTGATGCGGCACCGGCGAATGGAGCGATTCGTGGGGTGAATGCTGGAGCGACAGTCAAGTACTTGCGACCTTCACGCTGACGCTGACGCTGACCTTTGTCCGCGCTGCCGTACCTCTAGCCACCCACGCCAACAACTCGGTGTCACGTCCCGATCGGTCGGGTGCACCCTGGTTCAGATCGGGACCCGTAGGTCTGTCCTGTCCTTTCATGGTCCAACTGACCTCGTGCCCTCGTCTCGGTAGATTGTGAATTGACGTGACTCCCACTAAGCAGTGTCGCTTCCGACGTGCGTTCCCGATCAATGTTCTTCGTCTTGACCGTCGCCTTTTTGGTGCTTTTTCTGGACAAGAGTCGGTGAGCTTGGTTCGATTTGACCTTGTAACATGATTTACACGATTCCATGCGGGATTTCTTTTGAGAAATCCCTTGGCCTCCCAATTGTGCACCTCGTCATGCCTGAAGGCTTCATAACGTGACTGACTATTGGGTAAAAGGTCAAAGATGAAGAGGAAAGGAGCTGGCTTGATTGAGTAGACAGGTTGGTGGAATTAATGAAAGACTTAGTTGACTGATCTATTGGTTTTGCTCAAGCCAGACTCAACTTTACATTTGTGATGATGGTCTTCAAAGCTAGGCAGATAGAGCTCTTCTTGTGGCTTGTGGAGTAAGACCAGTCTATAGCTTGTACTTGCTAATCAACTCGTCACAAAGCTCCGTGAATTGACGACAGAGCTGGGGATTCTGAGCAATGGTGTTTGGTGGTCGGTTCTCCATGTTGGTCCAGTATTGTCCGGACTCGCGGACATTCGGCGAAGAAGCGAGGAAGACTTGTGTTGCTGCCCCCTCATCGAGAGGCCGGCCAATCATGCTATACAGTACTGGGAAGATGTACTTGCGCATGACCATAGGATACTTGTCACCAAACTCTGTCTTGACAGTCCCGGGATGACAACTATGAACGACAACATTTTTGTCCTGTTCCCGTTCCGCAAGTCCAGAGGCGAGTAGAGTAGCCATGAGCTTCGAGATACCGTAATACGCATTCGAGGATAACTTCTGAGGATTGCTGTATGCATTGACGTCGAAGGAGAAGACAAATTTTGACGCTAAGGATGAGAGGAGGATGACACGACTCGGATTCTGTGAACTGCCAGATCGCTCCAGAAGAGGTAGTAAATTAGTAACCAGAAGGTGGTGTCCGAGATTGTTTCCCTGGAACATTTCATCGAAACCATCTCCGGTTTTCCTAGCACTTTCAGGCAGGCTCCCCAGACCAGCATTACACATCAAGACATGTAAGCTCTTCTCATTGTCCAGAATTTTACGGGAAAGCTTGTTGACACTTTCCAACGAGCACAAATCGAGATGCTCGACCACCACGTTCTTGAAGCCAGTGGCATTCACAATCTCCGTCTTTGCTCTTTCACCCTTCTCCATGTTTCTAGCAGCAAGAATAATCTTGGCGGGCTTCATCAAGGCTAGCTGTCTGACACTTTCCTTGCCTAGGCCTGCATTACCTCCGGTGACCAGAAGAACCTGGCCAGACAAGTCCTCTATAGGGGCTTTGAGGCCCTTGTAGATGACAGTCTCCTGGTAAAAGTCTCTGAGTATGTCATAGATTCTCCATGGAATAGACATGGTCGCTATATGGGTTGAATCGAACTTGTACGAAAGTGTCGCAGCAAATAAGTGGTCTTGGTTTTGGTCGTGATCGAATGACGATTCCAGTTTCGTGGAAGAGTGCGGAGTGAATGAAGTCAAGGCCCAGCCAGATGCTGAGCGGCACTAAAACGCATTTTGCCTTGCCGGGTGATGAGCTCCGACAGCATAAACGAATTCACGCGGGAGTGAGAATTTCAAGGACACCACGCGATGACGATCTACTTATACTAGCTGCTCATTGTTGGTCTGATTCATAACATACAAGAAAATGCCTCCTAAAAAGAACAAGGGTGCCAAGATTTCCCTTGCGGAATTCAATGAGAGCGCTGGAGGCGGCAGCAACTGGGCTGATGAGATGGACGATATGCCATCAGCACAACCAGGTTTCGCATCTGCTCAGCCGGGCTTCGCATCACAGTCCAGCGGTTACGGTGCGTCTTCTGGAGGCGGTGGAGGCTACGGAAGCGAAAGACGAACATACGAAAGCTCAACACCACGAGATCCAATTTTTGCGACAAACAGTCGAGGTGCGGATATGGAGCGAGCTGGATGGACTACACGAGCGGAGGTACCAATGCCCGACAGGCCACCATATACAGCACACATCGGCAACCTGACCTTTGATGCCTCGGAAGCAGAAATTAGCGACTTTTTCTCGGGTGCCGGAGCTAAAGTCAAGGGCGTGCGATTGATGCGTGACCGAGAGACAGATCGACCACGAGGCTTCGGTTATGTCGAATTCGAGGATCTGGATTCGTTGAAAGCAGCACTGCCACTATCTGGCTCACCACTCGCCGGTCGTGACGTTCGAGTCACTGTAGCAGAAGCTCCCAAGCAAGGGTTCGGCGACAGAGAGCCAGAACGCGACCTCGATTGGGGATCTGCCCGTGGCTCCAAGGGGCCTCTGGCTCCTTTGGACAGGCCCTCGCGAGGTTATGAATCAAGAAGTGGTGGCTACGAAAGTCGTGGGGGTGGAAGCTCTTTCGACCGTGAGTCGCGTGGAGGCGGCTATGAGTCGGCTCGTCGCGAATATGAGCCTCGAGAAGCTCGAGCACCACGGGAACCTGAGCGTGATCTCGATTGGGGTTCTGCACGATCGCGAGGTCCTTTGCCACCAGCTGAGACATCACAAAGGGAAGGTGGTTATCAGTCGAGACCTGGATATGGGGAAAGACGTGATTCTGAGCGAAGGCCATACGGTGGCGAGAGACGAGATTCAGAGAGACGCGAGCGCGATAGTGGTCCAGACCTAGACTGGAGTTCTCGCAAGGGCCCTTTGAGTCCCTCCGCTGAGGGAGGTGCCTCTGGTCCTGCTGAACGTCGGAAGCTATCGCTTGCACCGAGATCTGCTGCTGATGGCACAAGCACACCTGCTAGCCTGGCATCACCGGTCTCTACCAGGGCTTCACCCTTTGGAGCCGCCCGTGCTGTAGATACCTCTGCTGCAGAGAAGAAGGCAGAGGAGAAGCGACAGCAGTTGGCACGAGAGCGAGAGGCTGCAAATGCTGCTCGTGAGGAGAAGAAGAAGGAGAGGAAATTTGACTCGCGCACAGACAAGCCCTTTGATATCCTTCGACGCACGGAAGACATGAGCCTCGAGGATGACAAGGAAGCACAGAATGTCGATGCAAAGGCCGATGCTGAACTTGCTGCTATTGAGAAGCAGGACCACGCTGCTGCATCAAGTGAAGCAGCGCCTGAGAGCGATGGTTGGACCTCAATAAACAAGAACAAAAAGTGATCACTCCACAATTCTCTTGCATTCTAGCGTAATGTCAATTCATATCTTGCTAAATCCGACGGTCCAGGCATAGCACGAAGCGTGATTAGAACAAGTCCGGCCTATGCTTTTGCAGGTCAATCCAGGGCCAGAACAAGGCCCTTGATATTGTGTAGTGCACGGCAAGGGAACTGGTTCCTGCCAAGGTTGTCAATCTTGCCTGCAGATTCCGCCGCCGCCCACGTCATTCACTGGCCGGTCCTCGAGAGCCGGTGTTCCGCCGGTTGATTGCCAACGAGTTCTCCTACCGTACCCTCTGTAGCGTCTGACGTGTTTATTACCACTGCTGATAGCTCGAGCAATACAATCTTTCATACTTATCATGTCTCAACACAACGACGGCAACCTTGGAAACAATGTAAAGAGTGCCTCCGGCAGCTCTCGAGCCGAGGCCGCGCCAGGTGGTATGTCTTGCTTATAGCCCACGCACGACCCTCAAGCTGATTCTGTCAGATGGTCGAGACCCTACCGCAGGCCTGACTTCGGGCAAGACTGCTGGTACTAGCTCTCACGCACAGTCTGATGTGCCCGCACCAGGCAATACCAACATAGGTAAAGGTGGTGCCACTTCAATGTCCGGCACTGACAATGCCCACCCCGGTGCACAGGCTACTCCAGCAGGTGGAGCTGGCGGTGCCGGTGGAGCTGGAGCTGGCATGGCACACTCTGGAACTGCAAAGGACGAGAGCAACAAACAGGGATCAGGAAACCCGGAGCAAGACCCGAAGCACGCCCAGTCAACGGAGGGAACCGAGGACTCATCGAAGAACAAGACTCCTGAGCAGGCAAATGCATCCGGGGACGGTACTTTCGGTGATGGGAAATTTGATGCCGCTGCTCCTGGGGCAGCTGCCAAGGCCGTTCAGTTGGAGGCTAAGGCACGAACTGATGTTGGCGAGGAGGGCAAAATCAATGTACACGTACCATAAATTACAGCTATGAAGATAATGTATACCACTCATGAATCATTGCTGGAATAGACTAGCAGGATGAACCTAGCTTGTACTGAATCTTCTGCAAACCCGCAATGCAATGCCCCCTTCAAGCGGTCTTTCGAAGCCTCATCGGGCGCAACACATATGGATTGATACAGAGGTAGCTGAAGGACGTCAGAGGAGATGCAGCAGCTGCCGATGACAACAAACAGCTTCCAATGACTCGAGTATGATTCAGAGAGGAGGAGGCCATGATGAAGGAATGGGACACGTAGACGGATTCCATCACAAACCATGCGAAAAAGATTGGGGCACATGTATGTGGAAGACATTCCCAGCACTGAGCATGCTGAGCAGCAGGCCTCCACACAAACCACGAGGGCACAGACTTGTAGACAGCAGACTTTATAGACTGTGCATCTTACCTCGGCAGACACAGAATAAGTACTCTAAGTAGCTGCTAGCCAGGTAGAGAAGAGACTACGAAGATCGGGAGGAGACAGCTTCTACAGCCGGTGTGGAGTTGCCCTAGCATTGGACAAAGAAAGACAGGAAGGAACTGGAGAGCAAGTAGTGGAGAGTGGTCAAGCTGGGAGAATCTGGCGGAAGGAAAGTGAAGCTGGCGTGGGTAACAGCTGATCGAGTTGCGAAACCCCGAAAATTGGTGCAGCTGGACCCGATAAAAGGACATCGAGGCCTCTGGCTTTGACAACCACTCTCTTTGCCATTTTGGCTTAGATCAAGTGTAGTATCTGTTCTTTTCAGTTTAATCGCTGGAATATCTCTAAGGAGATTTTTACGATTATCTTATTATTGGAAATCGCTGGTTCCAGTGCTGCTTGCAGCCCTTTTACCGGCACAGGTGTCCTCGCAGCTGCACTTTTTGCCTGTGACGCCGAGCCTCTTTTATCCACAGCTTCTCCAGTTGCTGTGGACAATAGTGTCTTTTCATGATAGCTTGTAATGAACATATGACATGAACTTACATCCCTTGGTGCCATGATCTTGAGGATTCACGTTCCATTTGCAGTGCAGTAATTTGCGTAAAAGTTTCGTGATTGTCTGGAGCAGGAAAACAATTGCGTGGACCACTTTGTGAAGGGAAAGGCTGCTGTGGAGTCTAAAGCGGCACCACACACTCGCTGCCGGTACGGTCGGTAGTGGCACCACTCGAACAATTCTTGGGCAAGGCGCGACTACATATACGTCCACTCAATCTCGAGCAGTAAACAAAACGCACAACTATCTCCTCCCACAACGGCACAAGCATGGGGTTGTTTCTCGACCTCTTACGGCACCCTACGGAGGCCCGAGCTGTCGTGCAATACAAAATATGGCACGATCCTCTGAACGCTCGAGTTCCAGAAAAAGAATGCGAGACATTGCGACGTTGTTATGAGCTTCTCGATTTGACCAGTCGGTCCTTTTCTGCCGTGATTCAAGAGTTAGATCCTGAGCTTCGTGATGCAGTCATGATCTTCTATCTCGTTCTGAGGGCGCTGGACACGGTGGAAGATGACATGACTCTGCCCCTATCGACGAAACTTCCTGTCCTTCGAAGCTTCCACGAGCATATCGCGTCCCCAGGATGGAATTTTAAGGACAACGGGCCGAATGAGAAGGACAGACAATTATGCGTTGAGTTTGAAGTTGTGGTGGAGGAGTACAACAAGCTCAAGCCCGCGTATCGAGAAGTGATCAAGGATATCTGCAAGGAAATGGGTGAGGGAATGGCATACTATTCTGACGAGACCATCAGTGTCATTACGTTGGCGGACTTTGACAAGTACTGCCATTACGTGGCAGGTCTAGTCGGCGAGGGACTCTCTAGGCTGTTTGCAAATTCGGGTCTGGAGAATGAGAAGTATGGTCAATTGATGGATCTGTCGAATTCGATGGGACTCTTTTTGCAGAAAACAAACATCATCCGCGATTTCAGAGAGGACCTTGACGATGGCCGTACTTTCTGGCCCGAGCATATCTGGTCGAAATATGCCGCCGACATTGCAGACCTGGCGAAACCTGAGAACAAGTCCGCAGCCCTCAATTGTATCTCGGAAATGACTTGTAATGCTCTCGAGCATGCCACCGATGTTCTCCTCTACCTCTCCGGTCTGCGCAATCAATCCGTCTTCAACTTCTGTGCTATACCTCAAGTCATGGCTATCGCATCACTGAGTCTTGTCTTCCGCAATCCTGATGTCTTCCAGAAGAATGTGAAGATCAGGAAAGGTCAAGCATGTCAAATGATCAATGGGGCTACAAACTTGAGATATGTCGCCGATTTATTTGTTGAGAATGCACGTCTCATACACAAAAAGAACCACCCCTCAGATCCCAATTTTCTGCGTGTCTCTCAGCTCTGTGGACGCATAGAGCAATGGGTGATTGATGTCTTCCCGCCCGAAGAGCAGTCTGCGGCGGCGATAGCAGAGAAAAGACTGGCCGGCGGCTTCTTGACTCCGGAAGAACAAAGGACGGCCAACAGGGATTCATTCTTCCTCATCGTTGCCGTTCTTGTATTTTGGCTCTTTATGGGCGGACTCATGATCTTTGCCGCCTGGCTTCTCGGGGCCCGGTTCGATCTGGCATGGGCAGAGATGATGGGCAGGGGCATTGCGTCTCCGGATGGGCCGGCATCTGTAGTGGATGTCAAGGCTGCCGGGGAGACTGTTGCCGCAGCAGCACGACAGAGGCTAGAGGAGCTTTGATGTTGATCAATGGTGCTTTTCAAGATATTTTCTGCTTTCTAGGAAGCCATTGGTGCAGGTAGGTAGCGAAGCGAATTCTCATTCCCGAGACTGTGCACGAGTCACCCACCCACTGTGGCTTCCAGTGACGCACTTTTCCTCCGATTTCTCCACACTCTCTTTGACACAGTCGATTACTTCTGCTTACTACTGATACTATTACTACTACTTCAAGAGTTTTGCTAACGTGAAACGACAGTCGAGACACTCATCATGGTCGAAATAATCGTTTATGGCTATGAGATGGCACCGAACCCACAAAAGCTGTTGCAGTTCCTGAGCTTCTACAATATCCCATTCAAGTACGTGGAGATTCCAATCATGTTACCTCGCCCAGACTTCACCGCCATCGACATTCACTATCGACGGGCGCCTCTGTTGAGTATCGATTCGGACATGTACGTCGACAATGCACTGATCATTGAGAAATTGGGGGACATTGCGGCGCACACGGGGCCGGACGTGGAGACGACGAATCATTTGGAGTTCGATGCGCTGGGCCAAGTGGCCTTCAAGTCCGCGGTGGGTCTGGTCCCAGTGGACAGTCCGATGTTGAAGGACGGAGCGTTCGTGAGGGACCGGACGGAACTGCTGGGTGTGCCGTTCTCGGCGGAGAAGATGGCCGAGGCGAGACCGCAGACACTGAGTACCATGCTCTCCGTCCTCTCCGTCATCAAGCGCACCTTTCTCGACAACGGGGACCGAGAGTTCTTCTTGGGGGGTGAGCGGCCGAGTACGGCGGACATGTACCTCTACTGGTCCGTCAACTGGGGCCTGAACGGGCACGGGGGCGCGAGACCGGAGATCTCGCCCGAGACGCACCCCGAGATCTTTGCGTGGTTGAGTCGGGTCGCGGCATTCCTCGGCCCCCGTCGGCAGGACACCAAGATCTCCTGGTCGGAGGCCAAGGCCGTCCTCCTCAAGCCGCCCGTCCACGAGTACGCCAAGTTTGTGCCCCACGATGAGCACAACGTGTTGGGACTCGGGCGTGGTCGACAAATCACCGTCACGCCGACGGACAGTGGCAGGACCCACCCGCAACCGGGCGAGTTGATCTCACTGAATGACGACCAAGTCTGTCTCCGCAACAAAAGTGGACTCGTGATGCATTTCCCCAGGTTGGGGTACTTGATCCAGGCAGCAGAGTGAGAATCTCTGTACATTACTCATATCGGTTCATTACCCTACCCCCAAGTGTCCCTCTCTCTGCTTCTCTCCTATCATTACAACTATCCTCCCTACGTCTGTGCTTGTTGCAGGACAGTGTCGCAATTTTGACAAGTCAGCCGCATTGCACCATGGACCTGCGTCACCGCAAAGCCATCACTTCCACACGCATCGCACCGAACGACGTGGTGGGACTCCATCTCGGCCCACGAATCGGTCGTCTGCATTCGTGCATTGTGTGGTCTCTGCTCCTCCGTCTTTGTCGGACCGGACTCGACGTCGTAGAAGCCGAAGGAGATGCCCCCTTCGCCCAGGTACGGATTGGCCTCCGACTGCTGCTCCCTTGCACGATCCATTTGGGGCTCGTCCGTGCCGTTCTGATTCGATCCGTGGTCCGTGACTTGTTCACCGCGGCTCGGCGGGCGGGTCTGGCTGGGCCCACGACGACTGCGTGGGGCACTCCGCTCTCGTGACCGATCAATCTGTCGAGTGTCCCGCCCTCGCCCTCCTCGACAATCGCTGTTTGTAGTAGAGTGACTGACGCGACGCTCACTGTGATTGGCACTCGAAGCGGACAGACGCGAGGGATCCGTGGTCGAGGGTGTCCTCGACAAGTTTGACGAAAAGCTCGCACGGGCCTTGCCGACGTTGCCATTTAATTGTATGCTTGGAGCAGGAAGCGCACGAACACTTCCCGTGCCGTTTGTGGAGGTGGTTTGGTTGGTCCCTGACCGGACGCGAGCAGGCGAGGTAGGCACAACACTTTCGTGTGGCAGTCTTACTATGGAGGAACTCTCCCGACTCCTGACTGACGGACTGTTCTTGGGGGGAGAACTGCTGACAGAGGATTTGCTTGAAGAATGCCGTCTCGAGGCACTACGAGAATATACTGAAGCTCCATCGGACCGATCATCCACTCTGTTTCTGAAGCTCATGGCAGCATCTTGACGGAACACTTTGATTCTGCCACTGTAATCGGCACAGACGATGATATTCCCATCAGAAGACCCCTGAGTAGCCGAATCGATACTGTTTTCCGTCGAGGTGGTACTGCGGTTAGCTGCAGAAAGCTTTTGTCGATGGGCAGCCACCATCTCGTAAATCTGGTCGCCAGAAGCTGCTAGATGTTCTCTGGCGTTATTTGGTGCGAATGCTGTAGCAGTGACCATATTAGTGTGTGCCTCAAAGTGCTCAACCGGTTTTTTCTCCTTGGTCCCATGTAGGCCTTTGGCGCTCCAAATATACACTTCTCGGTCCTCGCTACCACATATAACATAGCTCAGATCATCGTTGAAGGAAGCTCTGATCTGACTACATTTGTTATCGTTGCCCTTGAACTTGATCTCTAAGCTTTTATCTCGCATGTTATATATGCGCACACGAGAATCATTACTTGTGATCAATAATTTGACCTCGGCGTGTGGATTATCAGGGTGTAAGCTGACAGCTTGTATGCCAGTAATCTTACTACCTTGGGAGTTGCGACCTCGAGAACTCTTGACATGAATCTGGGTGTGATACCTCAGGCCATCGGTCTCGTAGAATAAACAAAGACCGGTGAAACTACCCGCGATTGCCATTCGTCCTGAAGGATCAAAGGTGACGGCAGTGATCAATTCCGGAAGCTCGTTCCAATTCGCAACCTGTTTCTCTGGTATGTTCCACAATCTAAGTTTGCAGTCCAGAGATCCCGAGAGGAAGAAATGATCATCCTTTGGGTGGAATGCTATCGAGGTAACAAAGTCACTATGCTGAAAACAACAAAGACATTCGTCGCGTGAGGCATGCCAAAGTCGAACTGTTTTGTCCATCGATGAAGACAACAGGAAGTTATTCTTTGACCAGCTGAGGTCGAGGATGTCCGCGGTATGACCTCTATATTCTCGATGTGGTTTTGCACAAAAAACGCCCGCATTGAGAGAAGAGTCGACTGCGATTTCCCCGTGGTTGTTATGCATACGATCACTTGGAGAAGATAACACTCGCCAGACGCGAACGACCATATCTTGACCTCCAGTCGCAAGGAATCTGCCATCGTTGCTGAACTTCATCGCCCAGATTGCGCTAGCTCTGTTGTCAGAAGAAGCATCGCCACCAGCTTCTGTAGTCTCGTTCGCTCCAAACAACTCTTGAGCAAGAAATAAATTGTTGAATTCTCTGATCGGTTTGTTGCTGGCCCTTACACGAATATAAGTTGGCTTCTCTGTCTTCATGCTATTACGGAACATAGAGGCATGCGCACCCTCTGATCTGCCAAGTTCATCCGTGGACTCCAAGTGTTCGTCGTGTACAATATCTTTGCCTCTGAGCTTTGCGAAGAAAGAGACACGCTTTTTCCTCTCTTTGCGATCAGCTTCATAAAGCTGGGAAGAATCTACGGCGTTCTCTTTCGACTTGTCTTTCAAGGTCACTCCTACCAGGTCTGATAGACCTCGTCGAAAGGAAGGGCTCTCGGCATTGGCATCTGTAGTGGTCTGGGTAAGTGCTTGAATATGTGCCGAAAGTGGGTCGGTGCCGCGCTCGTTATCAGGTGTGTTTGGCGTGCTAAGAGATCGAGATGTTGCATGCCGGGTGAGGATTGCCGTGGGCTTCGCTGGAACAACTGGGCCATTGTTGTTATCCTGAAACGCAATCCTTGCAAGTGGAGGTTCAACCTCTGCCATGCGGTCTGCCGATCTCGTACCCTGCTCCGGTCAGGGAGGGCCTGCTAATGGGACGCGAGACGTGTTCGATTGATGCGACACTACAAGTTGACTTGGAATCTCTGGTCGATCAATGAGACTAGCAGCAGCTGCGACCGGCCGTGTACAACGAGATGTGGACGGGGATGATTCAGAAATGACAATCGGTCATTGGAAGCAGCGATGAAGCCGATCCCGCGTCACCTGGATCCTGCATTTCCGCCCCTCGGCAGATCTTTCCCTTCTCGCCCTCTCCACCATCCTCGAAAACCCATGAACCGCTGCTTCGCACTTCAACTACCTTCGTCTCGCATATATGGACTATATGCATCACTTCGATGGTGTCCACCTCCTCTGCTGAAACCTGAGCGCCGGTTGGCGGTCTTGGTGTCCTGCAATGTGTCAAGAAAGTTTGGTAGATTTATGCAGTGTAGCACCAAAGAAGCGGAGTGTCAAGCTCTCTACACCGACTCCGGGTGTCCGCAATATGCGTCATTTCACCACAAAGGACTTTCTCTACAGGTTGTACGCCAGGCTATAGTCTTTGTTCTGGGCGTCTTCTGCGTTGGTGATTAGTCGTGTCTCTCAATGGCGGAACAAAAGAAGCCAATCAATCACTCATCGGGATTGCCTTTCCGAGATCTTGTACAGTATCTGTTGCAGCCACTTCAAGATTATACCAGGAGACCTGGTATCAAGGGTCGACCAGGTGTGATTGCACCTTCGGAGCTCAAGAGGGTTGCAATAAGCAAGTTTCTAGCTCGCTGGAGGACTGAAGTTGGCGATGATGTCTTTCCGTTCTTCCGGTTGTGTAAGGCTCTTCATTCCATAGAGATTGGAATCTAACGCGGAAAGTGATGCCAGAGCGTGATAAGGACCGGTCGATGTACAAAATCAAGGAAGCCAACATGGCTAAATTATTCATTAAAATCCTCGGCATAAGCCCTGCTTCGGAAGATGCAATTTCTATAGAGAAATGGAAGATCCCAGGAGTCAGTGGAGCAGCAGGAGACTTCCCCGGGCGACTCTTCGAAGTCCTTCGGTCTCGAGCAGCAATACCGGATTGGGGAAATATGTCTATTGACGAAGTCAACGAAGGTCTAGATCAACTATCACGATGTTCCAAAGAGTAAGAAGACCCTATGAAGAAAGCTCGTACCAATCTCGTAGATCCCAACAGAGACCTATATTGACCAAGTTCTACAACAACATGAGTGCTCAAGAACTGCGCTGGTTGTGCTGCATCATTCTGCGGACCATGAAGATCGGTGCCTCCGAGAGGACCTTCTTTGACATCTGGCATCCTGATGCTCACAAGCTTTTCAACAAGTCATCCTCGCTGTCGAGAGTATGCTGGGAACTCTATGACCGTGAGTATCGACTTCCTGATGCCGAGAAAGATATCAGTGTTTTCTCTTGCTTTCAGCCACAGTTGGCAGCATTTAGGAAGTCTGATATTGCAGATGTAGTCAAGAAGATGGGTGGGAAGACTTTCTACATAGAAGAAAAGCTCGACGGTGAACGTATCCAGCTGCATAAGCGTGGCGACATTTACAAGTATTGGTCGAGGAAGGCTAAAGACTACACCTACCTTTACGGATCGTCGTATGGCGACGATTCCAATCAGGAAGGTGGTGGTCTTACAAAATACTTGGAGGATGCCTTCAATCCTGCAGTAAAGAATGTCGTCCTGGATGGTGAGATGATTACTTGGAATGATAAGTTCGATGCACCAGTAGGATTTGGCTCACTAAAATCAGCTGCCAATGCAGAAAAGAACAATTCCAATAGTTCTTTCGACGGTCATCCTTTTTACTGTGTCTTCGACATTCTATACCTCAACGGCACGAGTTTGACCAACTACACGTTACGTGACAGAAGGAAGGCACTCAAGGGTATCATTCGTCCCATAACAAGGCGCATTGAGGTCGTTCCAGTTCAGGAGGCGAATAAAGAGTTCGAGGTCGAGTCAAGACTTCGAGAGTGTATCGCTAATGCCAGCGAAGGTCTGGTCGTCAAAGACCCTGATTCTGCATACCGTCCAAATGATCGAAATGATTCTTGGATCAAGGTAAAACCTGAATATATGGAAGAATTCGGAGAGAACCTCGATTTGCTCATCATTGGTGGCTACTGGGGCGAGGGTCGCAGGGGCAATAGATTATCGTCATTTCTGTGTGGTGTACGGGAAGATAATCCAGCTAGTGAAGATCCGCTACCACGATTCATGACATTTGCTAGAGTCGGAGGTGGTTTCAACGGGCCTGATTATGCTCAAATTGACCATATTACCACTGATCACTGGCACAAATTCGACCCACAGGATCCACCAAGCCAGCACTATTCATATGCCCGTGGCCGCAACGGGACGCTGTTGGAATATCCAGACATGTGGATTGCCCCTGAACACTCAGTCGTCATTCAGCTCAAAGCAGCATCTGCTGTACCGTCAGACTCTTATGCTGCCAAGGTCACCTTACGATTCCCCCGCTTTGAACGTCTACGTGAAGATAAAGATTGGCGCACCGCTACCTCTTTAAAAGACTTTGTCAACATCCAGGCACAAGCAGCCAGTGAGAAAAATGAAAAGTTGTTGAATGCTCACATCCGACGCAAACGCACTGTCGCGGGACAGAAGAAGAAGTTCATGACGATCCAGGGTGTTGAGGATGACGAACCAGAAGAGTCCATCAAAGATTCGCTCATCTTCGACAGGCTGTCCTTCTATGTGCTCACAGATTCGAGGGATCACAAATTGTCAAAGCACGAGCTCGAGGCGCTGATCAGGGATAATGGAGGACAAATCGTTCACAACGAGGGTGAACCACGCAATCCGCCTTCAGAGCAAGTCAAGGCATTGACTCCAGCACAAAAACTGAAGCGGGATGCGGCACACCTTGACACGATGCAAGAAAAGCGAAGCTGGACGGAGGTCTTCAACGTTGCGGAACGGAATGTCGTCAAGGTAGCGAGCTTAGTCAAGCGTGCCACTCACGACATCATGAAGCCGGAATGGCTGGTTGCCAGTATCGCCGCAGGTCGATTGTTGGACAGGGAACCCCGCTTCATGTACTTCACCACCCAGGATTCGGTTCAGTCCGTGCAGAGCAATGTAGACGAGTACAATGACAGCTACACAAACGACATTACTGTTCCTGTACTGACTCTACTATTACAACAGATGCCCAAAG
Source organism: Taphrina deformans (assembly GCA_005281575.1). Lineage (NCBI taxonomy): Eukaryota > Fungi > Ascomycota > Taphrinomycetes > Taphrinales > Taphrinaceae > Taphrina > Taphrina deformans. The sequence continues at coordinate 513,288 of RHGG01000001.1, forward strand.
GCGACGTCGATGTCACAGAAGTGCAGGAGCTTCGAGAGTTCTTGGTGGAATCGGGGGACTTTCCAATGTGGATGTTTTCACGATTCGTGGCGTACTTCAACTACCACAGCCTCGCACACCAGAATCATATCTCAGTAGACCACCATAAGGAGGACGAGTCTGCCGAAAAAGAACTGGAAGATGCGGAAGTGTTGTGGAAATTACATGGTGGACAAGTCACTTATGATATCCACGATACACGAACGACGCATGTTATAGTCAGTCCACAAAGCACCGCAAACTTGAGGAAGATACGGGCCGCCATGGCACTACGAGACCGAATCGCAAGAGTTGTCGCTGCGAGCTGGATCAACAAGTGTACGGAAGCAGAAACTGTCCTTGGCGAAGAAGGCTACGCAGTCAGATGAAGTAGGGGTCATTATCCTTTCTTTGAAGCACGTCTCGAGCGCCTCGTCAAGTCATTAAATATGGTGAGATTGCGATATTGACATATAATACAGCTACAACAGTGGACATTTCCATCGCTACCCCGGAAAAGTCTTGCACGACGATGACCTGCAGTACTCGAGCCCATGACCCATCATCTAGACGAAATTCAGAAAGTCAAGAGATCGAGCCTCGGACTTTAGTTCTTCATGATCAAGCCGCTACTGATTGGGCGCTTGAGAGGCGACAGTTCTCTACCTAGATTGGTCTTGGCCGCCTTGACAGAAACCTTCTTCGGCGTATCGTCCATCAGCGTCCTTGCACCACCGAGTAATTTCTTCTTCTTCCGTATAGGCTTGATCTCGTCGTCCTTGCTGGAAGCCGTGTTTGCAGCTACTGTAAGCGTAGGTTTTGATGATGGAGGTGATAGAGGAATGAGTGATAGCGCCGATTTGCCATTTGTCCTTTCTACTGCAGGTGTCATCGAGAAGTCTGGCTTCTTCTTCGGTTTCCTTTTCGGAGAATCAGCAGGAGGTGGCGATGATCGGGGAGGGGAGGCGCTAAAGTCATCTATTGCTTTTCGTTTCTTAGTACCTTTATTAGGAGCATCTAGATTTTCTTTATTGGACGTTGCCCTTGCAGTCTTTGGAGCCGTCTTCGTTGGTCTCGTCTGTGACTCGGCTGCTGCTGCAGCCTTTGGTAGTGCGCGCTTAGTAGGCTTTGACGGCGGATCAGTGTAGTCGGTTTCTGGCTCTCGTGATTTTTGCGCTTTGACTTGGCGACTGACGACTGGCGTCGGCATTTCGGAAGCGAACGAATCATCTGGTAGAACAGGATCTGCAATTGGTGACATCGAACGCTCTTTCATCTTCACTGATTTGACGATTGGCTTGAGATTCTTGACCGGCATGGTTGCCTTGTGCTGAGGTGCAAGTTGCTTTTGAGCCTGTAACGTATCGTAACGATCTTCAGCTTCGACTTGTGCTTCTCTTGCAGCCTCGAGTGCCTCTCGACTTTCACTACATTCCAACTCGAGGGTTTGGACATTTGCTTGGAGTTTCTCAATCCAGTGATTAGCTTTCCTGAGCTCGCTCTCTCTTGCGCGTATCTGATCGCGAATTTCCTTCATTTCTTTGTCGCGGTTCCGTGTCCCGTCACGGGCTTGCTTGAGATCATCATCACGCTCTTGTGCGTCTTGTCGTAGATCTAAGATCTCATCATTGCGCAACTTTAAATCTTCTCTGAGTTCATTGATTTCCCTCTTGTACGAATCGGCCTGTACTTTGAGTGTCTCGGTAATTGCCCGGTCGACTTTGTCGCTATCCTGGGTGCGCGCTCGCAATGATTCAATTTCTCTTTGGCGGACTTCTGTGGTCGCCTTGGCCTTCGACAGCTCCACCCTCAGTTCATCGGCTTGCGCGCTCAATTCTGTCTTCTCTTGTTGGGTTTGCCCGAGTCGAGCTTGCAATCTGCTCGTGATTCGCAGTTGTCGTTTGATATCGAGCTTAAGTCCGATTTCCTTTGTACATTGAACTTGTTGATAGTAGCTGACCAAGGATGGCAGCAAATCAGGATCCATGGTAGTGTTCGGATACTGAACCAATATTATACAGTCCTTCGCTTTCCCTTCAGTTGCGTCCACTTTTGTCGCGTCGTGTTTACCAAGTTGACAAGCCAAGCATTTGTTGTGATTCGTAAATGTGGAGAACGAGATATACGACAAAGAAGTCCGAACACGTGAGCAGTATCTGATCACAGCTTGAATCTTGATCAGAAGCCAATCCCAAGTCACCTGATCGTCGGAACTCCGGGAATGTTTGGAGAGCAGAAAGCTCAGCTTGCCACTCTCGAGAGTAGTGTATGTAAGATGATTTGTTGTTTATATAACAGTACAGAATGACTTCCAGTAGATAATGTCCGGATACAACAGGGCTGAAAATAGAAGTTCAGAGAGGTAAGACATTCTAAGTATATATTCGTGGCAGAGAACATACCAAGATTTGTATTCGGTAGAGGGGCTGGAATCGATATTTGAGATGACATCTCATTCGCAGCTATGTGCCGCCCACTTGTACAATACAATATCTAGCAATCGTTGTGAACAATTTGACCATGGTTGAACATCTTAAATGAAAGAATATGGTTGATATGCTGTTGATGGAGAGACGTGTTCCATAGCTACCATGTTTGCTGCACCTATTGAGCCACCTATCAGTAGCGCATAGTAGACGATCGAATAGAAGAGCGGTCCACGAACTCTCCCTGTAACTCGTGGCAGACCAAGTGCATTACAGAACGAGTGCACTACGACGCAGGACCATACACTGCCCGTCTTGATGAATAGATAGGAGGCAAGCCATCCGAATATAGTAGTGTACCCGAACTGGACGAGTGAGACAACACAAGCCTCCATAAAATGTCCAGATCTAGTTCGACAACGTTCATATATATGGTGTATGTGAGCGAGGCCGAAGTATAGTGGTGTATAGAAAATGATTTTGCCAATTGGCACAGCTGCAAAGAAGTGCAATGGAATGATACAAGAGCGGAATACCAGCTCTTCAGTCAGAGGTCCTGCGATGTAGTTTCTGATCCCGACCCAAGAACCTAAAGCACTGCTAACATCTCTGTGCAGGCTCGCGAATCCGCCGTCCGCGATCAAATACTCAAATATTGGCCCAGCGAAGAGCATTGCGGTTGTGCCTATAGAGTATAACACTCCTGAATATGAAAAGTTGAGCCCAAGAATTTTCACGGTCGCGTGCATCCAACCAACTCTTTCCGCTTTGCCAATCGTCACAACCAATGCAGCGCATATAGTCGAAGCCAGTGTGACCAGTGTCATCCTTGTCTTGATTACCTTGGGATGGTCTTTGGTCATAGTACCGCTAGGCCTGCCATTGGGGTGTAGATACAGCACTGTAACATATACCAATGTACAAAGGACACTGAGAAAGACAGCATATTGTGTCGTAATGAGCTTCAGAGGAATCAACAGCATCACGAGTTTCTGCTACCGCTCGTTCTACAACAAACGAAGTAGGTATGTAAGATTTGCCGTAGTTTTTTACACTTATCAAGTGGTACCAATCGGCACTAATATCAGGATTTTACGCCAAAAATGATCTCGGTTTCGGAGGATAGGCAGTCTTGCCAGACACCGGGTATATCAGCTGCTTGATGCAGAGAAGGACGTCGGGAAGCTTCAATGACGCTCCCATGGCAACGGTGGCTGTACAGTGAGCGCCAAGTGGCTTTGGCGGTGGCAGACGCGGGAGAAATCTCCTTCTCCAGACTCTACACGCGACTTGGACCACAACACGGCTTTCATCTATTCAACTCATATACGCAAACAAAGAACTTTAAACTCTCCGACGAGTACAGGATACACTTCTTCACACAAACGATAAAGATTGAAAAAGGAGCCGGGTGTCGTCAAGCTTTCTGTCAACACATTTGCTTCTTCCCTTGCATTCTGCACCCTCTCAACACGGCTCATGAATCAGGATGGCTTGAGGTCACCTCTAGCAGAAAGAAAGTTCATGAATATCGCAACACCGCCGCCGCCATCTGTGTCCACTGATGCTCGAAAATCGCGAACCAAGTCTTTAGCATTCAATTTTGATAGCGTCACAGCCAGTCCTCCGGCTAAGGTGACCCCTGTACCTCAACGCCGTCGCGGGCATCATCACAAACACTCTTTGTCCCATCAGTTCTTCCTCCCACCGGTTCAGAGAGCACCTCTCGCACTACCAGCATCATTTCCCATTCCCAATTGGGGAGAAGTACTGAAATCTAGCACGACAGATCAGTGCATACAGCTACTCTGGGCTACCTTTCATCTCCTGATCGGCTTTGGGGTCATGAAATACAATACAGCATCGCTCGCGGTCAGCTCTCTCTCCAAGTGTATAACATTCGATGCCTTCGGAATCGCTAGCACTACTGTCTTCAAGGTGCTTGAACAGTATCCTGTGTGGACAAACAGCAGCATCAAACACCCCTTTGGTTTGAAGCGTGCCGAGGTCATTGTCAGGTTCGCTTCGGCAGTCTACCTTACTTATTCTGGCGTGGAGCTCATTCGAGAAGTCGTCGAACGACTGATAATTGGTGGTGGTCATGGTCACGGTCCTACAGACGAGATACACATCGATCCACACGCGTTGAACACTGATTTCATGCCCATCTCAATGATGGCGACAATCTTCATCACTGTCTTCGCCGCTGTAATGTTTGGCAATCATTCTCAGTTGAGCCAGGTCATGGATCTAGACACCTTTCCGCGCATGCTGAGAAATCCGTTCTACTTGCTCACAATACTTCCTGCAGCGGCTCTTCTCGCGATCACCATGATGGATCTGCATTTACATGGCTTTGTGGATCGTTCAATTGCTCTCGGCATTGCCGCAGCGTTGATGTATATTGGACTCGTTTTGACGTTCCGACTAGGCTCGATTCTACTCATGACGTATCCATCGAGTTCGGTCGCAGCGCTGTTCGACGCGGTAGAGAATGATGATTCTGTGGCACATGTTGAGGGCAAGGTCTGGCAGGTCTGGACCGGATTGGTGGTGGTATCAATGCGAGTCAGCGTGAGAGGCGGCGAGTCAGTCGAGACAAGAGTGCGAGAGCGCATCGTTCGTTATACAAGAGATGTCTTGGGAGGGGGATATGGTTCTGGCAAGTCAATCAGGTTTGAAGTCAAGGTAGAGTGTGATCGCGTCTGATGTCCATTGTTTTAGCGACAGCATAGCGTAACCCGCACGACCAGTGAAGCATTCCGTTCCGAGACACAATAATCTTTCATGCTTGGTCATCGGCCCTTTGTAGAGCTTTTGAAAGGATGACATAGTCAGCAAAGACCTTCCGACCACGCAACAATCTGGGCTTGGGGCTAGTCGAGTCGGTAACATATCCAAGCCTTTTATAGAAGCTCATCGCCGCGTTGTTTGCAACAAATGCTGTCAGCATTGATCTATGCAATCGGTGATCCACGGCAAGAGCCTCCACTAATCCCATCAAGCGTGTACCGATACCTTGTCCACGAAGACCGACATCGAGTTGCACTTCATAACAGTACATCACTGCTTCATTCTCCTCGTCGACGACTTGATAGGAGACGAAAGCGAGCAACGGTCCTTCTTGAGCCTGCTTGCTGCGTATCAGAATGAACCTGGCAGCTTCGTCATTCATCTCTTCGTACTTTCGGTCCTCGCTCCAACCCCAGCTACTTTTCTCATATAGATCCTTCAGGTTGGTTCGCACCAATGAGCAGCACGCTCTCTTGTCAGGCTCACTGATAGTCTGAGAAGTGTACAGCTCCAATTGAAGGTCAGGGAAGGACACTCTGAAGTCGTCGAGTTTGGGCTTCACACTGCAAGTATTTGCTAGTTCTGTTGGTGTGCATTTGTTGAAGTCCAGAATCTTGTGAGTGGCCATCAATGTTCTTCCAAGAAGCGACTAATATCAACTCACGCATATAATTACATCAGCCGAAAGCATCATCTTGTCGAGGATCTGGATCAGGACGCTACTTCACCAAATATTATTCTTCATGATCCTTGTCCATGGAGCACGACCGGATAAACTTTTGCGGAGCATTATTGTTCACGCCCGTGGCTGAGGCTTGCGTCAATTCCCATATCTACCCGACCAACCCAGCCACAGTAACCTTCTCCACAACATCGAAACGCAGTCTGGTCAGCTGTACTGCATCTTTCTCATCGTGACTTGGTGGAGTCCAGCTCTTAGCATTACTCAAGCACCAGATCGAGCAGATTGACAACAGCGCGCAGCATGTCAGTTTCTCCCGTCTCGGTATCGACTCATCCTGTCGTCATTTCCAAAATCTCCGAATTGAGGTCGACCGAAAACAATGCCAAGACTGTACGACTACTCATCTCGGAAATCTCCACGCTGCTGGCATACGAAGCGACAAACAAATCATTGCAAGTAGAGTCATTGGTGAAGTCAGAGACTCCAATTGGGGCCTCGTATGATTTACAAAGCATCACACCGACCCGTCTATGTCTCGTGCCAGTCCTTCGTTCCGGTTTGGGCATGACGGAGTCCTTCCTATCACTCCTGCCGAGCACCACGGAAGTCCACCATCTCGGCCTGTTTCGTGAGGAGAATACGTTGAGTGCGGTGGAATACTATAATAAATTACCCCACCCGAAGGAGTCGGGACATATCGACACGGCGTTCATCGTCGACCCGATCATTGCCACGGGAAACACGGCCTGTGCAGCCATCCAAATCATGAAGGAGTGGGGCGTCAAGAAGATTGTGTTTACCTGTGTCCTGGCCAGCAGAGCGGGCATCGAGAGAGTCAGTAAAGAGTGGCCTGCCGGTGTCTCGCTCATTGTTGGCTGTGTCGATGACAAGCTGAACGAGAAGGGGTACATCGTTCCTGGTGTAGGCGATGTCGGAGATCGATTGAATGAGACCGGATACTAGAATCTAACATCTCGAGAAACCATATAGTTATTCATTAAGCATAATTCATTATCATCACATATCGCCTGCCTCTACAACTTTTCATCCACATTGTCAAATCCGGCCTTTTGCAGAAGCGATTTGGGAATGGGGACGTGCCGACCTCGAATGTAGTCTGCGAACCCCTTTCCTAGATTATCGAGGACTGGAGAACTAGTCACCCCTCTCCCCAGGATGCCGTAGACAACAAAGTGGACCGCTCTGATACCTGGGAACTCTACCCGTTCGATCGAGTACGCATCACGCCAGTCATCACCAATCAATTGTTTCATCTTGTCTAGTGTCAGGAAAGACCTCAGCCAGTCCCAGTGAGCATCGTCACATTCCCCTGATGCGGACCCTTTCGCCGGACGCGGGATCAGGCCAATATTGATGTTGCCTCCTTTGTCACCTGATCGAGCGAGCACCACGGATCCTAATTCGGCGACAATCGATTCACCGAACGCTTCGATGGAGACTGCATCGCGCGGATCATAAGAGTCTGGCACCGCCAGGACTTCTGTCTCGGTCGGTGGCTCGATGTGCTTCTCGTGAGCGATGCTTCCATCCTGTGCGAGCTGAGACACTTTCAAGTCCAGGTCGGACTGCTTGTAGAGGCCGGGATAGTACCCCAAGAACGGTCGCGGTACAGCTTGTGCCGGGTTCGTCATGAGCGTCGAATGGTACCCGCTGAAGTGCTCCAGTCCAAGGCTCATGTGACTCCTCACGACCGCCACAACGATGTCTGGAGTCGGCGCTTGTATGAAGATGCGGAGAAAACAGGTCCCTGAGAATTGTGTCTTTGCGTTCTCTGCCGCAGTCCCATAGTCCTGCACCTCATACGCAATCAGTTTATCCAATAGTCCGGCCTTCTTCAGGCGAGTGGAAGTCTGGTGCTTGAACAAGGCTGACTTTGCTCTGCAATTTGATTGTGAGCCCGTCATGGCAATCATGTATTCGCACTGATACCCATCCACCCAAAAGATGGCGCATTTCGTCGTCGGCGGTGGTGCCTCGCCCTTGACGCCTCGAACCTGTACTCGATTGGTGCCGATTTGAGTCATTGTAGTGTTGTCCAGACGTGCCTTGACATCGGAGTTGAGGTAGACATTCCCCTGTAACTCGTACAAGAATTGACATGCGACGACTTCGACATTGACTAATCCTGGCAGACTCTCCTGTTTCGTGATCACGGCCGTTCCGTCATGAGCGACTTCGGCAATCGGAAATGCTATGTCGGTCAGGTCGTCATATGAGAAGTCTTCGAAGCCTGAAAAGTTTCCGCCGGTGGAGTATCCTGTATACTTAGTGCCTGTAATCCTTTCCAAGGGCCTAATGACTTACCTGAGCATTCTATGAGGTGGCCGGCGACCAATGCGCCAGCTAGTGCATCGTAGTCCGAGTCCTTCCACCCATGCCACCAGGCAGCAAGCCCCATCACAGGCGAGGCATCCGCTACTCGTCCACAGACGACAATGTCGGCCCCATCGGTCAACGCTGCCGTGATGGCTCTCGAGCCGAGGTAGCAGTTTGCAGATATTATCTCCCTGTTTTTCAAGTATCTCGCCTCCGACTTTGATGGATTCACGCCGACATTCTTGTTCTCGCCATCTAAATGAGGAAAGTCTTCCTTGGCAATCATGTCGATGACTTCTTGAGTGACATTGTCACCTTCGACACATGCCACTTTCAGCTTGAAGCCCCTCTCTCTGATCCACTTTTGTATCTCTTGGGCAGCACCGCGAGGGTTGAGAGCACCGCCGTTGGTCACCAACTTGATGCGTCGTTCGTTGATCAAAGGAAGCGTCTCCCTCGTGCCATCCATGAACGTCTGTTCCCAGCCAGGGTGTTTTCCTTGCTTGTATGCGACTGAATTGATGGCCAAGTTGAATTCCGCGAGGTAGTCTCCGATGATGCTACCCACATTATAGCTCATCTACGGGACAATCGGGCGTGACTTACGCATCCACCGGTCCAGCTTCGGCATTGCGTTTCATAGCTGCTGGCGGATCACCAGCAAAGCCAGAAACACCGACTATCCTTATCGCTCGTTTGCTCATGTTTGTGCTATGCGAGAAGTGTCGAATTTGGCCTCTTCTTACAGGAAGATAGAAATCCAGGGGCTCTTATGTCCCGGTGTTGCAGCGGAAAAGGGTTCCGGTAACTTTGTTTGATCCTTGGAAGGCATCTGCCGTAAACTGGGTGGAGATGTGAAACTGTGCCGAATTGTGGAGTAAGAACCAGGATCTCGGGAACCTGGGGTCGAATATTGATGAAACAAGGTTGGGTGCCGCAATGGAGCGTACATGATTAGAGTGCAAAACCCCCACTTCATGTTCGTCTTTCCTGGTTCGCACCAACTTGAAGGGGTATCGAAGCTTATGGGAGGATCGTTGCCGTGAAGCACTGTACACAATGAAGAAGAGGCTGTGATCGGCTTGATCATCGCAAGCTGCGTATGATCTTCAATATCCGCAAGGGATTAAGAAAATGGTGAGTCATGGGTTTGGTTTAAATCAGACTTACTGGTCCACATGCATTGCGAGACAAAGTCAAAAGATTGCTATGGATAGAGGTCACGCGAAGACGTTTGAAGTGGCGTGGGGATTTCGGCAAGACAGCCATTTTCAGAGGCGGAGATGCAGATTCAGACGAGATTTGACACTGTAGTGGAAGACCCTGATATCAGCTTGTCGAGTGTACATTTCCTCGCTTTACTATCAGCAGCATGTGCAGATTGAAGACCAGTGCAGGCCATGAGCAGCAATGCTCTTCGTCGACTCGCAGCTACAGTCTGAGCGCAAAGGCTGCGCAAAGGCTGCGCAACAGTATCTTCCAATCTCAACAAGTCAGCGATGTTCAATATGCTGCGCACAGCCTCAACCACCAATTTTAGCTGACTCTACATGCCGAGCCTGCTGCTGGTGTTCGAATGCGATTAGATTGCAGAATGCGTCACAGGCTTGACAGCGAATGTCGAAGTGCGTGACGATGACCTTGGTGGCGACCCGCGGCTCCAATTACACTGCTGGACCCGAGGACCCAAGCTTTGCTTGTAAATCACCATGCCTGCTCAAGCTGTGCAATGTGCCGAGCCACAGACTCACACGCAACAAGAGTTCCTCCCTGGAGGATGACTCGACTGTAGTAATTTATGATCAGGTGACAATCACATGTTTACGCTTCCATGCCACGGACTCCCCTGAGAAAAATCGCTCGGCCGGATCGAGTCGCAGAACATGAGACGCGCGGTACCAGTGAAGCTATAGATTAATGCCTCACACGATTCTCCCCTCCACCAATGGTTTTCTGTGGTGCAAAAGTCTGATCTACTGCGACTCTAGATAAAATTGCATACCAAGGATGGTTTTTTGTCTGCAATGGGAAAAGAATGACGATGCCCCATTCGGTGCTTAGTCTTTGTTTGTTCTCGAAGCTCCGGCCTTCCCAGTCAGAACTACGCAGACTCATTGCGCTGAGAACTGGCCATAGAAAGTATAAGTAGACACTGCGCTTACGACTCTTGGACAAATCAGACTCAATGAATTTTGACGAAGCGTTTGACCTACTTATGACCATTGACGATTCAAGCAATTCAGATTCCTCCCCGACCGCTGCATCGATGATCGGTCGTGCCAAGGAGCCAAAGAAGAGGCAGAAGAAGCCCTATACACATTCTGCGTATGTGTGTGATAAATGCCGCAAGTCTCATCGTAAATGCACGCACTCCCGTGAGGATAAAGCGAAAGTCAGCTCAACTTCACCACGAGGTGAGAGCTGCCCAGCTCGAAACACCGTCAAGGAAGTCGCTAAGACGTCGTCCCGTCGGTCTTCCATCACTCAAGGACTCAGCAACGAAGTATCGCAAGTGCCAATCACGTTCTTCATCGATAATATAAACAATATATTTGGCTTTTCCATAGAAAGCAAGGAGCAAACGGCATTCTGGCGCAGGGTCGTCCCACAGTTGAGTCATTCCTATCCACTACTGAGAGATGGCATTTCTGGACTGTGCTATCTATTTGACGCGTGTCCACGTCCGAACAACTTGACACCTTCAGACGTGCTGAGGCTTATCAGCAATACTCTAAGTGGTCTACAAGATCAGCTGCGACGATTCGAGACACTGCACTCAGCGGATAAGACAGTCTCCCTAATTCTCACTGCCTTTCTCGCTGCTGTGACCTTCTTCGGCCTTGGCTCGATTGAGGTCCTGAGGTCCCACATCAAAGGTCTTCACGCTATCCTTACTTCTTCTTGGCCCGACTTGACAGCCACTTCTTCTCCTGCTCGTCAAATTCTTCTTGCTTCAAGGCCCCGACTGCTGGTCTCGGAACAAACTCCCATCAGTCTCAAACATGTGTACTTGTTTGAGCCCTTGTTTGGTTGTATGACGCCAAGCGAATTGCAGGCTCCAGAAATCTTTTATGGCAGCCTGATGCATCTCATGGTGCTTACCAACAAAGCAGTCATCGCTCGGGAGGCAGTGCTCGAGAGGAAGCGGACTGCTGGGCAGGCCGGGGAGACTGGTTCTGTGGATCAGTCATCGAGTACTTCGTCCTTTGCAGAGCTCAGTGAATACCGAATCGAGCAATATGTCCGCCATGATCAATTCAGGGAAGGCAATCTTCGACAGCCTCGGGAGCTCTTCGTCGCCATCAAGGACGTTTTTGAGTATGCCACCCTCACGTACCTTAAAAGAAGTGTTGGCATTCCGCAGCACAGCCAGTTGACGAATTTGAGGGCGGATTCAGCAATGCTCAAGAATTACATGGCTGCCGTATGGCATGTAGACCCTGCTGTCGTTTTAAAATGGCCAGAGTTGGTGCTAAAGGACATTGAAAATTCGATTGCAGAGCTGGCTAGAGCTGTTTCGATGAACAATTCTGCCGAGACAATCGTCAAACCCAACTATCAGATGAAGACTGGAGGCTTGAGACCGTGGTCGAACTTGGATGCGTTTCTGTCCTTACCATTGCAGGAAGTCCCGTGATAGATTTGGCCTTGAGAGTTGGACACGGTCTCCAGCGTAAGGTAGAAATTGAGAAAGAAAGATTGTCTACGAATGTCGATTTCTATGAAAATGTGCTCAGTACCTGTGTTTTGATTGTATTCCCGCTCAGTGCAGATTTTATTGGCTGATCAGGCCAACACGTCGCGCTCTGGTAATGAGCTTTCCTTGCTGGCTTCTAATCTCTGAAGAGGAGACCCGACCACAAGGCAGTGGTTGCGGGTCTGGTGATCACACGCTGCGGAAATTTGAACTGTGGCTCGAGTGGACCTCGTGGCTCAGGCGTGGGATTCAGATTAGATTGTCGAGCCCGCAGTCAAGTCTGGAGAACAGCTGACCGACTGCTGACCCGGCAGCTGTGAAGTCCTGCTCGATGTCAAACTTCAGCACAGTCCGAATCTGTTGTCAGTCGAGGACCATTCGTTGACCTCTACTTGCTAAATGACTTGTGTATATGGCCATGGACCCGTAGCTATGTGACCACCGCTGACGTCGACTTGGCAGCTGTTCTGTCAATCGCGTGTTTCATGTATATCGACATGATCGGTAAACAAGTCGGTCCAATCTATGGCAGACACACAAATGATTCTCCAGTTGATCCGCGATGGGCAGCCAATCTCTGCTGCACCGAGTACACCGCCGGATCATGTCAGACGACCGAGACCGCGGGAGCGCTCAAAGTGCGTCGTCTCGTTCCGCGCCCACCTTGTTCTCAGCTTAGATGACCTACAAAACTGACTACGGCATGGCTCTGGTTTGTGATCCGGTCCGGCCTCCTACATTGCTAAAGCAAACTACATAAGAAGGCCATCATGTCCATCTACTACGACATCGTTCTTACATACTCACATCTACTGCAAGTCTCTTCCTCGCAGTCTATATCCAAGCACAGCCAATCGGTACCAATTCAGAATTATGGGAGAAGAGAATTACTTCAAGTATATCCCAAACGAGACACTGATCTATGTCGCAGCAGCTTGCTTCGGCGTTTCATCCATATACTACAGTGTTCAGGTGTTTCGATTCCGATCATGGTACTTCATACCCTTCCTGATCGGATGCATCAGCGAGGCTGCAGGATATGGAGCTAGGCGATACAGCTCGGAGCATGTCGATCAGATTGGTCCGTACATCGGACAAGGTCTTTTACTGCTACTACCACCAGCATTTTTCTCAGCAACTGTCTACATGATTCTCAAGAAGGTTATTCTCTGTATGGATGCACAAGAGTACAGCAAACTTTCAATCAAATGGCTGACCAAAATCTTTGTTGCGGCAGATGTCTTCTCCCTTTTCCTGCAGGCGGCAGGAGGTGGTTTGCAAGGTGCAAAGAAGAAGAACCTCACTAGTATTGGGCAAGGCACCACTATCTTCGGTCTCGTTGTGCAAGTAGTTGCCTTCACTGTCTTCTTATGGCTGACTTGGCACTTTACCTCTGCTATGCTCAAGGACTACAATTCGCCTGCATACACGTGTGCCGAAAAGGGCCAAGAACGATCATGGAAGGCACCATGGCGGCGATGTATATATGCAATTTATGCCTCTGGGGGACTTATACTTCTGCGATCTGTTTACAGAATTGTCGAGTACGCAATGGGTCACGAAGGCTATCTGATGGTGCACGAAGCCTACTTTTATGCCCTGGACACGTTGCCAATGTTCCTCACAACAGTAGTCTTTATTGTTGTGTTCCCACCGGCAGTATTGAAGAAGCAAGTCGAGTTGAGCATTCTCAACTCGAACGCACCACGACCCGTTGCAGTCTAGCAGCACCCGAGCGAAATTCAGATCTCGGACGAAGCAGACATAGCATGCAGTAACATAACGACCAGTAGAATATATCCAATAATATTAAACAATCAGCCTCATGTCATACCGCTTCCAAAATATGCCCTTGAGCCTTTTGAGAAACGGGAGAGTCGATCATTGCCGATTTGTCTACCGTATACCACGATGAATACTATCCTCAATTCGACTCATTGAGATCGGGCAACCACATGAACAGCTCCGTATCCGCAGTGACCATCATGGCAGTCCTGGGATTGAAGGCGACACAGAGAGGGTTGTCCAGGGCTCCTGCAGGGGTGATGTGGGAGGGCATGAGGGTCCGATCATTCCTCACTGGTCCGCCCAGATCCCAAAAGACGAGACTGTCGTCTCCACTGCCGGAGATGACGTGTCGTCCGTCTGGCGTAAAGGTCGTGTTGCCGGACGTCTGGTGGGTCTGGTGGATGGGGACGTGACCGGTCAACCGGAACTTGATCTCGCCACTGAAGGCATCGAGCACGTAGTGGGCCTCCCCGTCGGTGCACAACAGGATCAACTTCCCGTCGTTGCTAAACTCGAGTTTGGTCCAGTTGGGCATACGGGGCGGGTAACTGAATTTCTGGAGGAACTGGTCGTCCGTGATGCGCCACGTCGAGAAGGGTTCCTTGTCAAAGTTGCGGAGGTCGTAGAGCATGACTGCCCCCGTCCCATGCGACGTCACGCAAAAGATTGAGCCCGTGGGATCGAATGAGGCGAGGGACGGAGCGGGGACGTGGAGGAGGCCCTGGCAGTTTGGTGAGTTCAGGTCCCATAGTCGGACAGTGTTGTCCTTTGAGGCCGAGATGAAGTGGTCGTCCGAGGGACTCACTTCCAGACACACCACCTTCTTCTCGTGATCCTTGAAGTATCGGATGAAGGAGTTGTCGTGTAGCGAGAGTAATCGCAGCGTGTCGTTCTCCTTTGTCGATGCGTAGACTATGTTTGACTTTTTGTGCGTAAATCTTGCGAGATGGACCCCGTACTTCTTGCTGAACAAGGTCTTTTCATGTTTTCCCTCCCGAGCATTGTATAATTGGATGCTTTCGTCCTGAGCTGCAGTCACCAGAAAATCACCCGTATCGTCAAAGTCCAGGGAAGTGATGTGTGCCTTGGAAGGAGACTTGTTAAAGGACTTTGAGGGTTTGAACAGGGAGAGTGTTCTGGTGTCCAGCTTGACCGCGGCGACTGATGTCTGGGCCATACTGGGACACCCTTGTTTTGGCAGCTATCGATTAGATAGTCAACGGACAAGGTGGTCAAGCAGATCTTCACTGTATAGAGGCTTGTCTGTCAACAAGAGATGTATAGAACACTGGTGGTTCCAGACAAAACGACCCAGTATATACAGCGCTGTGGTGGCAGTAATTGACGAGATGGGAAGCGAAGGTTGAATTTCAATGGATGAAGCCAGGGCGGGAAGATCGGCTTGTGGCTTGCGGGATTCTGCCTGCACTCCGGAATCTCTCCTCCATCCGTTTCCCTTCCAGCCATGGGGAAGTTGCTCCAGCCCTCACAATTTACATTGTGCATCATGTGATGGCCCACACCTGTTTCAGCTGCTAGCTCCTTCTTCAGTCTCGTTCCTTGGACATTTCCTTCACGGATTCTCACGTTCTCTCTCGAGTATGACGACAAAGTTCCAAGAGCAAAAGGCTAGGCCGAAAGGCTTGTCGACGATGGGCGGATTCGTGAGTGGAGGAATGGCAGCTTGCTTTGCTGTAACGGTCACAAACCCGCTCGAAGTCGTCAAGACGAGGTTGCAGTTGCAGGGAGAGTTGTCCTCCTCTGGACAAGTGAAGAGAGTGTACACGAACGTCTTCCAAGCGCTCGGAGTCATTGGCAAGAATGAGGGATTTCGGGGTCTACAAAGAGGACTGCTCACAGCCGTATGAGATTGCTGAGGCTCTCCAGTCTGGTGCTGACAATGAACAGTATGTTTATCAGATTGCCTTGAACGGTTGTCGTTTGGGACTGTACGAGCCCATACGGCAGAATGCAAACAATTTACTCTATGGGGATCGCAATAAACAGGTGGTGGCTGTCAATGTTTTGTCCGGAGCAGTGAGTGGAATCATGGGTGGAGTTCTTGGTTCCCCGTTCTTCCTCGTCAAGACACGAATGCAAGCATATAGTCCAGTGTTCGCAGTGGGCACACAGCATAATTACACTGGAGTTTTTGATGCTTTCAGGAAGATCATTGCGACATCCGGTTATCGTGGGCTCATGAAGGGTGCCGATGCTGCCATTTTGCGGACTGGAGCAGGCTCCAGTGTTCAATTGCCGATCTACAACGCATCCAAAAGATTCATCGAGAAACACGACTTGATCAAGGAGGGACCCAGAAAGCATTTGGCAGCATCGGCTGCGTCTGGGGTCGGAGTATGTTGCGTTATGGTGTGATATACTTTGACATGTGGAGCGAAAAGAGTGCTAACCTAAAGTAGCACATATTCGACACGATCTTGACACGATCCTACAACCAGCAAGGACAAACATTGTACAAGAATCCTTTCGACTGCTTCGTGAAGATTGTGCGCACAGAAGGGTTCTTTGCATTGTACAAAGGATTCTTTGCACATTTGTTGAGAATTGGACCTCACAGTAAGTGCTACGAGCACGCACCAGACAGCTGCTGACTTGCTAGCAATTTTGACATTGATGGCCCTGGAACAAACAAATAAATTCATGCTCGGATTGGAATCACGAGTATAACATTATCTGTTAGCTCGACATTTTGTACTATAACCTGCATCTAAAAGTGACATGAGCACGATCTTTGAGCGATCTGCTTCTACATTCGAATGTCCAGTGGAATTACATAGAAGACTCCTCTTGGTTGACGGAGCGATTCAGTTGTACAGAGGGACACCTTTTGGTAACTATAGAGAACGAAGAATCAGCTGCAAAACCAATTTTAGTGATCACGATCAGTAATTATTGTGTGGCTTGCATCTGCGGCGTGCGCTTGCATTAGAGACTCACTTTCGATACGCGCCTCGCGACTTCTCTGGCAATTATCAAGATTCAAGTATATTTGCCGCCACGGAGTAGTCTCCTAGTGTCTGCCGTCCAGGATTGACACGCATGATGTCCTTGACCAGTGATGGTCCCCCGTTCAAGAAAAGAAGGTTCTTGGCGGAACCTATTGTGAAGGTGGACCCAGTCATACCTCAATTCGCTGTTCAATTTCGAGAATTTGTTGGAGAAGATGTCGAATCTGCAACGATAGTGGCTCTGCGGGACCTCACGAATGGCTCGGTCGAGCAAGCGGTCAATATGTGGTACGATGGATCTTGGAAACAGAGCGAAAAGGGTCGTGCCATTCTCGGCGGTGATGACAAACCCAGCAGTCCAATGAGTACTACAAGTGCCCTGACTACTCCTCAAACTCCTGTAGAGTCCGATAAGACCTCGAGCACCTCGCCCGATCGTCTAACGTCGGCCGCGAAGAATATTGGCGCAGTAGTGCCACAATGGAAGAGACGATATCTGGGAAGTTTTGGCACTCAAGGTTATCTCACGTCGAGCACTTCACTACATGCAGACCAGAAGCTCAAAATCACAAGACAAAATTCGCCGTCGATAGTGAAGAACAAATCGAATGGTAAAATCTCCTCGAAGCCTATGGTCAATAGACCTGGGCCGGATCCTCGTGCAAAGGCCAATTATATCACCCGTTTTTGCTTGCCAAACGGTACAGAAGTGGGAAGGCTAGAACAGGAATCTGCCATCATTGTTTCGACCTTGATGGATCTCGAAATTTGTTTCTTCGAAGCCACAGTAATTTTTGCTCCAGAGCGACCTCGAGTCGGTTCGAACGTAGATCTGATGGTATCGTGCTACATGAGGAAGAACGCCATGCAGTTGAAGCCTAGCCCAGCTGCAGACCACGATTCTCTCGATAATTCAACTGAGTCTGCTGAAGAACGGATCCTGAAGTTGAGGCGTTTCTCACTTGTCAAGCTATTCGATCTCATTGGTTTAAAGGCTTGTCGCGGATCGGAATCCTCCAAGGAGGTCGCACAAATGGCTGAGGCATCCATTGAGAGTCCTCCAGTCAAGACCACTACAAAGACATCTGGTTCTGATGACGAGACTGAGGAAGGAGAAGAACTGCAAGCCGATCAGCTCGACACACTCTACTCCAAAGCCCAAACATTCGACCACAACATGCCAATGATGGAGCCGGCAGATACGTTCCAATTCACTTTGAAACCATACCAGAAACAGGCACTTCATTGGATGGTGAACAAGGAAAGACATACAGCTGAGGATGCTAGAAAGGTCGAGTCGATGCACCCGTTGTGGCAGGAGTACAAGTTTCCCACGGAGCCGGACGACTCAAGTGAGGCTTGCTTCTACATGAATCCGTACTCTGGTGAGATGTCAATGTCCTTCCCTCATGCTCTAGACGAATGTCGTGGCGGCATCTTGGCAGATGAAATGGGACTTGGCAAAACGATCGAGATCTTGAGCCTGGTACATACCGCGAAACTGGAGCGTGGTGATGTCGATAATACTCCATTGAACACGAATGAAATGCTGGGCAGCGCGACACAATCATGTCACACAACTTTGGTAGTGGCACCATTAACTCTGATTCAGCAATGGCATTCAGAAGCCGAGAATGCCTCAAAAGTTGGGTCGCTGAAGACACTGCTATACTATGGAGCGGAGAAAGCTGCAAATATAGCACGCCTATGCAGTGGTCCGAATGCTGCCAACGCACCAGATCTCGTCATTACCTCATACGGTGTAGTCTTATCCGAGTACACAAAGTATTTAGAGACCGGTAAACCATCAGGACTGTTTGCGGTAGACTTTTACAGAGTCGTGCTGGACGAGGCACACACCATCAAGAATCGTCAAGCGAAGACATCGCGAGCGTGTTACAACATCAAAGCCAATAAGAGGTGGGCGTTGACAGGAACTCCCATCGTGAATAAGCTCGAGGATCTGTATTCCTTGGTACACTACCTTGGTGTTGAACCCTGGGGCGTGTATTCGTTCTGGCGCACATTCATCACCTTACCCTTCGAGTCCAAGGAATACATCAAAGCGTTGGATGTGGTTCAAACTGTCCTCGAGCCTTTAGTCTTGAGACGAACAAAGGACATGAAAGATATCGATGGAAAGCCAATAGTTGACCTACCAAGCAAGACAATTGAGATGGTTCACCTAGACCTCAGTGAAAACGAGCGGGATGTCTACAACTTCATAAGTGCGCGAGCTCGACGAGAGTACAATCAGAATGCCATGGCTGGAACGGTGATGAAGAATTATACATACATTCTAAGCATGATTCTCAGATTACGTCAAAGTTGTTGCGACCCGACATTGGTGAAACAGAAGGTGGATCAGTCGGAGCTGACCTCCGCTGAGGACGGTATTGATGCCAAGGAGATCCCGGAGGAAGACCCATTGCAAGATGTCGATCTGAGTGAGCTGATAAGCAAGTTCCAGACTGATGCTGCGAGTGGGGAGAAGGAAGCCACGAGCTACGGCGAGTCTGTTCTGCAACAGATCCGCGAAGGGGCCGAAAAAGAGTGTCCAATCTGTACAGAAGAGCCGATTGAGGATCAAACAGTGACAAAGTGTTTTCACATGGCATGTAAGAATTGCTTACTCGAACACATCAAGTTCCAGGAGTCTCGTGGGGAAGAGCCTTTGTGCCATACGTGCAGACAACCGGTGGCTATCCAGGATCTGCTGGAGGTGGTCAGGCATGCGCCGGCGGAAGAGGGAGGATCAGAACAGATCTTTCTCCGGCCTGCGCAGAGGACACTGGGGTCGACAAAGATTGATAGACTGGTCAAGTCCTTGCACGAAACACGACGTATCGACCCACGTATTAAGTCTGTCGTCTTTTCCCAATTCACCTCGTTCCTGGACATCATTCAATTGTCACTCAAACGGCAAAAGCTGCCGTTCCTGAGACTGGACGGGGCCATGTCCCAGAAGGACCGCGCCGCAGTCCTCGAAAAGTTCAGAGACACACCGGGCAATATGACGTTCATCATCTCACTCAAGGCGGGCGGCGTGGGACTCAACTTGACCAATGCGCATCACGTGTACATGTTGGACCCGTGGTGGTCCTTTGCGATCGAGTCTCAGGCCATCGATCGGATCCATCGCATGGGACAGACGCGGGAAGTCAGGGTGTTTCGGTACATTGTGCGCAACAGTGTCGAGGAGAAGATGCTCAAGATTCAGGAACGAAAGAACTTTCTCGCCTCGTCGTTGGGCATGTCAAAGGAGGAAAAGAAGAGGGAGACGTTGAAGGATATTCAGACTCTATTTGAGGATTGACCGGTACAACAACAACACGGTAGCATAGCGTTCAGCTGAGGAGTGATGTGGTCGCATGGAGAGGTAGTGGCGAATTTGGCATGTATAAAATAATATCATTCTCACGGACTCGTCGTGGTTTCGAGACGTTCTTGACTCTGACTTGTTTCACTCTCTGCCAAACCACGATGACTGCTGCAAATGTCCTCCGCACTCTACACGACGCAGAGCAGTTTCGTCGTCCATGCCATGGCCATACAAAGGGCACTACCACACTCTTTCTGCATGACCGTCACACATGACGCCAGGTTCCTCTCCAACGATTCAGGACGTCTTTCATCAGGGCAGGGAGGACGAGTTGGTTCATCCGCTAGACAGACATCGACTCCGACGACGCAATAGGGATATTGAGCAGTCATTTGGATCCAGTACCTCGTCCTCATCCTCCTCTCAATCGCCATGGACTTCTTGCTTTCCCCTACCGACACTGGACTACGCACACGGACCAACCTCTTGTCCTGATCAGCTAGACGGTGCGAGAGAAGTCATGGTGGGTGTAGTGAGTGCCGAGGGACTCGTTGCACCCTTTGAAGACGTCATCTGTATCCTCAAATTCGAAGACTCTGATGTCGTTTCACTAGACACGGCGATCTGTTTACCCGTGAACGCAACGGCTTGTCGAGTTGATTGGAATCAATGGTGCGCGTCCCTGAGTTGCGAGTTGCGTCGTGCTGATTCGACAGTCGTGTAGTGAAGACTAGGTTGCAGAGCTTACAAGTGTCGATCCATTCGGACACCTTGTCCTGCTGCATCACATCTGGAGAAATTTCATTGAAAGATGTCGTTATGCCTTTTGCGGGATGGATGCAGCTCGACAACGATGTACGCATATTGTTGTCGTTGACCGATGTACACAGTATACAGTCAAAGCTCAGTGCTCGTATAGCGAGGACACCGACTCTTGATTTGTCGCACGGCATGATTCAGCAAGAACCAGCGACTTGTGGCTACTCATCCACTTTGGTCACTCCGTGGACGTCTGAATTGCCGCTGCGAACGACAGCCGCAACATGCTGGGTTGATTCTCCAATGGACATGCCTATGACAAAGTACGATCCAGCAATTTTGCCAGTACTGGATGGCCTCTCCAGAGATCAAAAAATCCCTGATTTCGCAATGTCGAGTAACTTTTGCGACGAAGCGTTGTATAGTGATAGGCTTCTGTGTTAAACCTCAATAATGCTTGGCAAATGCACAAATGCTCCTTGAATGAAATATGATCCATGGACCAGTAATTTGATGACAAATGAGAATGGAGCACTACCAGATGCCTGCACGGCCCATGACCTGCTCAAATTGATGTTTGTCGATGCCATCGGCATAGGAACCACCAGCTTCCTCAAGCATATCAGTCAACTCCTGGTCCTTCACAGTCTCCCCTAATGTCTTTGCGATCCTCCTCAGGTCATGTATCGTGATCTTTCCGGTACCTTTAGGATCGAATAACTCAAAGGCACGATCAACTTCACTTTCCTTGTCTCGCGAAGTCATCTTCAAGGCGACCACGTCCAAGAACATGTCAAACGTTACACCGGCAGAGTCCTGACTCGACATCAGCTGAGTGAGATGAGCTGTAATTTGCCGAGACTCCTCTAGAGATGGCTCAAGGCCCAATGCAGACATGGCACTCCTGACGGACGAAACATGAATGGTAGCAGAGTCACTTGCCAGGAGCTCGAAAGCTTCTCTGATTTCGACAATGTCGGATTCATCCAAATTGTGCTCCTTTGCAAGCTTCTTATTCGTCCGCTTCGGAGGCATATCTTACGTGAATGATCAATATCGCAACGATTCATCAGAGGACACGATATTGTATAAATCGATGGGAGCTACTGATGATCAATATCGCGGATCGGCTCCGCAAGTCTCGAAAATAAAAGAGGTGATGGCCAGCCGCGTTATAGTTTTATGAACACTACTGGCATGTCGTTTGCTTTTTCGTTACGTCGTGTGGGCTAATACTAGACTCAGCTATCTACTTCTTGGTCTCCTTGACTTTGTATACCAACTTTTGTGCACTGACCTTTCCACTTGACATGTACTCAAATCCTTGGTTGATGCCATCAAGACCACCAGGAATCTCCTTGAGCGGAGATTCGGTGAGTTTGCCATCTTTCAACAGGTTGGTCAATGTTGAGAACCATTCCTGTGCAAAGGTCGCATCTTCAGGTTTAGCTGGAAGCTTGAAAGGACCGTAATCGATTTTGACGCCAGTCACTGTGTATGCCAGAACGTTGATGTACTCCACGTGTTCCGGCAGATTCTCCGGTTTTGCTAGAAGGAGTACAACTTTAGCTCCTTTCTTCAATGTATTAGCAGTGAGAGTCACGGTTTTCTGTTCTGAGATGCAGTCTAAAGCATATTGACACGACTCATTGGTGTAACTTTTGATCTTTTCGATGACATCGGAAGCGTTGTAGTCGAAGCATTCTTGTGCACCCAGCTTCTTCAAGTGCTCAAAGTTTCTGGGGGAGGCTGTGGTGATGACTTTGTAGCCTGACATTGCGGCCAGCTGAATTGCTTGTTGACCAACGGCGGATGAACCCCCATAAATCAGCACAAATTCATCGCTCTTCTTGTTCTCGGTAGGTCCATTAAGCTTGAGTTTCTGATATAAAGCCAGACAAGCAGTCATGTACGGAATTGGATATGCTGCTGCTTGCGCAAATGATATCGAGTCTGGTATGCGAAAGACTTGAGTCGGTTTCGTAACGAGGAACTCTGCAAAGGCACCGATATCCTTGTAAGCACCTCCGTGCACGAAACCTCCTACCCTGTCTCCCTTTTTGAAACCATGAGCATCGTAGACCACAGTCCCAGCATAGTCACAACCGACTCCGCGGTCCTCGGGTGTTATGTATGCGACATCTACATTCGTCAAATTGCTGAAATTGTGAGATGCTCTCGCTTACGTTTCCAGTCAGTGGGATCTGAACGAGGTTAGCCAGTGTCAGATATTCAAGGATGATACACACTCTGAGCAATCACTTCGACCTCGACCAGCAAATCATCCTCAGACGGTGCTGGAATCTGGTAGTCGACTACAGCAGCTTTTTTATCGCCAACCGTGCGGAAGGCTTTCATGGTAGACATTGTTAGAGGCATCTTTGCTTTGCAGGTTCGTTTGAGCTGGAGAGATCTAAGTATTGGAGATTTAAAGAAGATATCCTTGTAAGAGTCTCGGAACAAAGTGGGGAGTGAGTGAGGCGGTGACGGAATGTTCTCAGAGCCGGAGAAGATCCAACAGCCGCTTCTGACGGCTCAAGATTTGTTCCGAGATTGAGCCAAGTGCCGGTGATCAGTGATCTCAGGACTGGTTGATCTAGTTTTAAGTGACAGGAGCCTCTACTGGGCTCTTTTGCCTTCCAAAGGTCTCTTCCATCGCTCAGTTCCGCTCAAGGTTGAAGGAATGCGCTCTGCTAAGCCCGATGAAGAAAAGGTGGCAGAAAGGCTCACAACTTCCCGGTCTTGTTCACTATCTCATGGCCAGTCGTTGTTTTTGGCTCGTTCTCATAGATGGGCACATCTCCATCAAACCACCAATTCCTTTCTTCTCCCTCCCGCAGGAAACTACAGTCTCCATTGAGTTCGCATGTCCAGACTTCCTGCTCGGATGTCCTAGTGTATTTAGATAGTGAGCAAGTGCCTGTCTGTACATTTCTCTCAGGGTCATTGGTCAACGCACGTCCTAGTGCAATCTGATTGTCAGTGTCACTCCTTCAATAATCTCAAACGACTCACATTCGTCGCAGCATGTGTGCAAAGTAATATAGCACTACAGTCACTCTTTTCCGCATCCCTGATGATAATCTCCATGGCCTTCCTGACCCTTTCGTGAATCTCCGCCATGGTCTCACCCTTATTGCTTGGTACAACGGAGGGTTGGTAATTCTCTTCAATTCTTGGAAAGAAGTTTTTAAGAACATTGATTGTAGCTGGGGAAGGATGAGTCGCTCTGGTGATACCGTACCATTCTCCAATTCCGTTATCGACGTGAATAGACAAATCCAAGGCGTTCGCGGTATGGTCTATCGTCTGAATACAACGATAGAACGGCGAGGTGTATATCTTCTGTATATTTGCGTCCAGTGCCTTTAAGTATGTGGCAAGCTCAATGGCTTGCTCTACTCCGTGCGACGCAAGCGCCGGATCTGCATCAATTCCAGTCGGCGATGGAGACCATTTCGTATTCTCCCAGTTGCTACGAAAGCCATGCCGGGTAATGTATATTGTTTCCAACATGAGAAGCTACTACTACTATATTTGCTTGCGGCGATGGGAGTTCTCAAGCAAGATTCAGGCGCGAGTCGTGGTTGAAGTTGACCAGCGCACTACTATTGTTGACCATGGAGGAGGATAAATCTATGGATAATAAGTTCACATGCTCTAATTTCAGTCAGCGGCGCCCAGCCGCCGGAGCGATTATGGAAGCCCGTCGCGCCTTCATTGCCTAAACTCAGATTGGCTATTGTGATCGCCTAGCTGTTGAGACCACAACGTTCCAGAGCATCAATTCCATTACTCCTTGTAGAGAGTTGCCCTGAGAGGTCATAGCCGGCAAGATGAAGCGGCTTTCGGCGTTGTGTCATGTTCGACAAAGCCTTCGTACACGACATAAGTGCCTGAATAAGCATGATTCCTTTCGCCGTTCCAATTCGACTTCCTCGCAAAGCACGGAATCTAAGAGAATACAGTGGAAGCCCATACCCATCACTCTGGGTATAGCTGTGGTCGGTGCGGTGTGGTATAAGAAAAAATTCCAGGATCATTATGCAGTTGAGGCTCCTGGTCAAGAAAAGATACGACCCACAGGTCCATGGCAAGTTTATGTACTGGAGACACTGCCATTACGAAGCATCTCGCGAGTATGGGGAAAGTTTAATGAAATCGATTTGCCTGTATTCATGAGGATCCCAGGCTATAAACTCTACTCATGGATTTTCGGTTGTGACCTGAGCGAAATGAAGGAAAAAGATCTCACTCAGTACCGCAACCTCGCGGAATTCTTCTATCGTGAGCTCGACAACGGTATAAGACCAATCGATGAGGAAGCTACCATGGTCTCTCCTGCAGACGGTAAGGTCTTGCACTTTGGACGCATTGAGGGTCGTCGGGTGGAACAGGTCAAAGGCATATCTTATTCCTTAGACGCGCTTCTAGGCGGTGAGAACAAAGGAGATCCACTTTCAGTCGCATTCGATAGCGAAAGTAATGCTCGTGTCAAGCAGGAGGAAGACTTTGCAGATATTAATGGAATCAATTACTCACTGGATGATCTACTAGGAGCTGAAGGCGGTCAAGATAGCGAATCATCGGGCAAGGACGCTAGTGTCAGATCAGAGAACACCTTGACAAAGGCGAAGAACGTGGTGGAAATAGCGTCTCAAGTCGCCGTTGAGGAGAGCAATGGACGTCGACTTAAGGAAGGTAACAGCTTGTTCTTTGCTGTGGTGTATTTGGCTCCTGGAGATTATCATCGATTTCATTCGCCTACGAACTGGGTCGTCGAGAAACGCAGGCACTTTGCTGGAGAGTTGTTCAGTGTGTCTCCTTACGTAGCTCGGCGCGTAGCAAACTTATTTGTCCTGAACGAACGGGTCGTGCTTTTCGGGCGCTACAGGCATGGATTCATGTCAATGACCCCGGTTGGAGCGACCAATGTTGGCAGTATCAAGATTGCATTCGACAAGGAACTCAAAACCAACACGTTGAATAGGGATAAACCGGAGCACGGGTTCGTTGAGGCGTCATATAGAAAGTCGAGTCGAGTTCTGGGCGGGCATCCTTTGAAAGCTGGGGAAGAGATGGGTGGATTTAGTTTGGGAAGTACCATTGTTCTAGTGTTCGAAGCTCCAAATGACTTCAAGTTCACGGTCGAGGAAGGACAGAAGGTAAAGGTTGGTGAATCGATCGGAAAATAAGAATCGCGGTCGACCAGCGAAAAAGTATTTCATCCATGAGGGGCTCATCGTCTCTGCAGTTCAGCATTTTACGTTACTCATACACTATAGGCGATAGCCATCTAATTCAATGTATTTTATTCCAGTCTGTATCAGAGCTCTAATTTCGCATGCGCTAGAAGGAAGCGAACTCGAACTCAAGAGCCGAATCTCTCTTGACCCTCAAAGTCAAGATCCTAGGATTTCAACTACGTCCCGCTCATCTACGGAAATCGGATTCCTGATAAGAGAGCTGGGCCGGGGACAGTTATAGCCTCATAATCTGAACTGGACACACAATTTTCTTGACCTTCCTCCTGGTTGTGGATTCATGTGCGGAAGCACAACCCTAGAATATTCACAAGGTTAGTGTCTCCACAAATAAATTGTTTCAGGTTTGTCACGGCGGTCCACGGATGTGGAGAACCTTGTCAGATCCACGCCATAGTAGGCGTAACTACAAATATCCACGATGGTACAGAATTTAATGTTCTGGACCGCTTGACACGGAATCTGCATAATAAGAAAGATAGTCAAAGTGAAGTGACGATACTGGTCCGCTTGTCAAGATGAAGAGAGAGTTAGATACTGAGAACTCGATCAATGACCGCATTGCATCGGAAACAAAGGTCTTGCATGATAGAAACAACAAGATCGCTTCCATGAAAATGATCCTGGCACTCAGATCTGCTAATTACTGGCGTGAATATGTCCTCACATTCTATTGGCTATTCAAATCCTTCGAACAGGAGATTGATAATATACGCATACGCGGGGAAGGTCATCTACGCGAAATATTTGACGCTGTTCACGATCCGTTGTTACCACGCACAGAAAAGATCGAGCAAGATCTTTTATTCTACTATGATCAGGACAAGGCAATTCTAGGATCTTGTCAGTCAGCAGAGGCGAAGGCCTATATGGTGCATGTGAAGCGTATAGCGGATGAGGATCCCATTCGTCTCCTTGCCTACGTCTCCGTCATGTATCTGGGGCTTTTTGCTGGGGGTCAAATCATAAAGTCGAAAATTGTCAAACAGACTGGCTTTTATCCTGCGAAACATGGTCTTACACATGCTGAAGTGCTCAATCGTGGAACAAATATCTTCAGGTTTGAGACTGATGACACAACAAGATTGAAAGAAACTCATCGAGCGCGCTTCGACAGGGTCTGTCTTCAACACCTTGATGAGACACAGAGAGACAAAGTGGTTGACGAGGCTAAGAAGATCTTCATCATGAACGAGCGCTTGATCGGGTCAGTGCAGGTCGCCAATGCTGCTGTCCTGCTACTACGAACGATTAGAGTCCCTCTTTTACTCTTTATCTTGTTCATTCTGCTCATTCTCTATCACTTTCGATATTAAAGCGTTCGAATCCGTTCTCAATTTTTATGCCAAGCAACATTCAATATCGATATGGACGAAGCCGACTTGTGGATAAATAATTGCCGATCGTTTGCGAAATGACTCCACTAATTCCGCCACACTCCGGCGACTATTACCAGCATTACTACAAGTGATGAATCAGTCCGAAATCATCCAAGGACAGCACAGTCCGACCAATCGTCAGAGCGGCATGTCGAATCTTACCGAATCAGTCCTTGAGTCCGTTGCTGGTGTTACTCAAGATTTTTCACCAACAAAGAATATTTGTGCATTTCTGAATGCCTTTCACGTCTATGACAGTGATAGGTCTCGCTCGGTCGAGGCAAATCACTACTGTGCGCACCAAGCCAAGGATCTTAGGCAATGCTTGATTTACGATTCTGCCGAAAAAAGTGCACGGCTGATTGGTGTTGAGTACATGATTCCCATTGCGCGGTTTGAAACATTGCCCGAGGAAGAAAAGCAATATTGGCACTCTCATGTCCACGAAGTAAAGTCTGGTATGCTGCATATGCCTAGGCCATCAGCAGTGCCATCGAGTGTCTGGGACGCTGCCGAGACGCGAGAGATGCAGGAAATAATAGGCTGGATGGGAAAGTTTGTGACACTCAAGATATGTGAAGCTTCACTGCTGACAACTTAAGAACGTATCATTTCTGGCAGACCGATCGTGGCGACGAACTACCATTAGGTCCACCGCAACTGATGATGTCTATCCTCAAAGATGGACAAATTCACCCAGACATCATTCAAGGTAGAGACGAAAGATTCAACATTGACTCTCGAGAGAAGAAGGAGCGACGCGAGCAGATCACGGTACCATGCATACCTGCCGGAGCAGATGTCGGACTGGCAAACAAGCAGTGTTGATATCTGCCTGGTATATGTTAAGCGTGGTGTCTCAGGTTGAGTCTCAGTGTTCTCATCGCGTCTTCGATGAAACTGCAACTCAGACGACGTTTCAGAACTGGAAAATAAGTATATAGCTACGCCGAATATGCATCTTGATCTTGATATCCTACGAGTATCAAATGGCAAGAAATTCACGGGGTCCTGTCTCGGCGATCATCCTCCTAACCACGGTCTTTATCCCACCATTGGGAGTGTTTCTTCTCCTTGGTTGTGGGTCTGAAGTCCTGATTGCCATCTGTTTGACAATTCTTGGCTGGTTCCCTGGCTTGATCTATGCCGTATTCTTGTGGCTCAAGGCAGGCGGTTTTGAAGCTAGTGGTACTGCCGAGGTGCGGGTGAACAAGGTCAAGGGAAGGTACACCGATGCACAGTCCAAGAGAAAGGCCAAGAAGGCTCAACGCGCTGCCATCACCCCGAGCTGTGGCTCACCTGTAGCCGAAGATTCGATCGAGCCTAGACAACCTCCATTAAGGATCATCGAGACTGTGCTGGAAGATGCTGATGGACAAGCCCAGATTTCTGGTCAGACTTCCAGACAGAAGCCGATGCGAAGGACTATGCGAGAAGCTGGCAAAGGACAAGAGCGTTCTGTCCAGGCTGTGGCGACGAATCCAGCCCAACCCTCGTCGGCAATTGTGGCTGCTCGTACTGCCTCTGTCGCTGCGTGTACAGCACCCAAGAACAAGAGTGTCTCGGACAGTGGTGCTAAACTCGCCACAGAGCAGAATTCTGCGACGAATGCGGCCAAGGCAGTACCTGACGAGGAAACCGCGAGACCAGGAACCTCGATCGCCTTGGGTCGAGTACTGCAGACTGACGACGACGTCGGCTCCTCCACACAAGCCGATGGCACTCCAGACACACTAAAGGAGGGAGCAGCAGAGCAGCATCTCCGCGTGCCAGGCGGGTACGAGAGTCGGCCTCAGTCTGCTGCGGCGCCAGGCACACCCGGTGCCAGTGCTGTAGTGAATCCACAGATCAGCGCCATCCGAGCAGTCAAAGATGTAGAAGTCAAGGACGCATGAATAAGTCGGGAATCTAGCTTTTCTCACCGACAGTCAGTGGTGAGTCTAGAGTGCAGGGAGTCAGGAAGAGGTATAATATGTAGCAATCTCATCTTTCGTTTGTGCATTCATGGTTGCTAGTTGGGCAAGCGTCTGACTTGAGCTAGACTGTCGGGACAACAAGGCAATTCCTGCAGTGGGGATGGACGGCCCAGTTCCATGTGAGATAGGTGCCTCATCCTTCAGTATTAACAAGACTTGACTGGAGGAGAGTGGGCGGGCGGGCGAACGCGGTAATCTGATCCGTCTGGGTGCGCCTCTACCGTACCTTACCTAGCAGGGGAGCACGGGACGGGAGGGTAAGAGATTGGATGTGCAGCAATTGGATGATCGGACAAATCTCCCGGTTGGGCTCGACTTTTGGCCGGTCGTGCGCCCCAAGGGGCGGAAGGCGTTTGCTTCCTTCGCCTGAGGTTGGTGCTTGCTCCACCCACCTTGCGCATGAGTGACAGACAAAAGAAAAGGCAGAAAAGTGGTGGTGCAGTGGTGCAATTGTCCCACATGGCATTACGGCAAGAGAACAAGGGACATGGATAGCGTAGATGACTGTGTGACAGCGTAGAAGAGGGGGAGACCACCACCGGCTGCTGCTCCAAGAGGAAAGACGGGGTGTGCTGGAGGAGGGACGGAGAGCAAAAGGAAAGGTAGGTGAGTGAGAGTGAGAGTGAGAGTGAGAGTGACAGAGATTGAGAGAGAAAGAAGGAGGGACGGAAGAAAGGCAGGAAATCAGGAAATCGGGAAATCAGATACGGACAAGCAGGCGGTGGCTTGCGGAATCTGTTGTACAAAGAGGCGCCAACCGCAGTCTTATCAGATTCCTCTGCGCACATCCACCGCAAACCAATTTCTTTTTCCCTCACTGCGCGGACATAGAGAGAGAGGATACTCAGCCTGTTCGTCATATAAGACAAGCTGAACTCGCTCCTCGCCCTCGTCCGTCCCGGCTCGAAAGGTCCTGTAGGAGTCAATTGTTGCTTACCACCAGGAGGATAGAGAGCATCCATCCTAGTCCGTCATGGAGACCAATACGGAACATGTCAAGACCGAACCCGCACACGTCAATGCTCGCCATACCAGCGTACTCAATGACCAGCACAAGTTGCTGGACGACAAGTCTCCGGGAGTCAAGCGAGTCGAGGCGCTAGCGGCCACGTACTCAAACACCTCTGTCCTGGTCCTCCTGGCCTCCATCTTCCTCATGTCTTATGCATACGACCTCGACGGGACCATCCGATACACGTACCAATCGTACGCTACTTCCAGCTTCAAAAACATCGGCCTCCTGTCGACAATCAATGTCCTCCGTGCCGTCATTGGTGCGGCTTCACAGCCTACATTCGCGAAATTGGCAGATGTCTTTGGACGATTCGAATTGATCCTGTTCTCCCTGTTCTTTTACGTCATTGGCACTATCGTCGAGGCCACGGCAAAGAACATCAACGCTTTTGCTGCTGGTGTCATTCTGTACCAGATTGGATTCTCCGGTATCTTGATTCTCAACATTGTCCTGATTGCTGATATGGTCTCCCTCAGGTATCGAGTCTTGGCGACGTTTGTACCGCTTCTTCCATACCTCGTCAATGTCTGGATCTCCGGAAACGTCACAAGTTCGGTGCTCGGCAGGACAACATGGAATTGGGGTATCGGTATGTGGGCCATCATCTTGCCAATCGTCACGATACCACTCATCCTCAACTTGTGGTGGAATGGTCGCAAGGCCAAGAAGTCCGGAGTCCTCAAGGATCTCGCTACTCCTTTTGCCGGCCTGACTTGGTGGCAGTCAATAGTACAGCTCTTCTGGCTACTTGATGTAGTCGGCATCATTCTCATGATTGCCGTCTTTGCACTTCTTCTCGTGCCGCTCACGCTTGCTGGAGGAATCAGTTCGACTTGGCGCAAGGCGCACATCATTGCTCCACTCGTGGTGGGATTTGTCATGATTCCAATCTTCATCATCTGGGAACTCTTCACGAAACACCCAGTCATTCCCTTCAGGTTACTCAAGGACCGAGGTGTCTGGGCTGCCCTCGGAGTAGCTATTCTGTTCGACTTTGCATGGTACATGCAGGGTGATTATCTCTACACAGTCCTGATTGTCGCGTACGACCAGTCAGTCTTGTCCGCCACGAGGATCACCAGTCTCTACACTTTCGTTTCCACACTTACCGGGACAATCGCCGGCATGGTCATTGCACTCCCACGAGTGCGAAGAGTCAAGCCATTCATCGTCTTTGGTACTGTCATGTGGCTTCCTGCTTTCGGTTTGCTCATCTACTTCAGAGGTGCTGGCAACGGATCCGTAGCAGGAGTCATCGGAGCGCAGGTCCTGCTTGGCTTTGGTGCCGGCTTCTTCACGTACCCAACCTTGACCGCCATTCAGGCCGCCTCAAAGCACGAACACATGGCTCTTGTCAGTGGGTTATACCTTGCTCTATTCTACGTCGGTAGTGCATTTGGCTCGGCCGTGTCGGGTGCCATGTACACCAACCTGCTTCCAGGACAGTTGGCTACCCGTGTTGGCGCCGTCTCGACCAACACCACATTGGCCGCTGCCATCTACGGTGATCCATACACAGTACTGACCGCCTACCCACTCGGCACGCCAGTCAGGTCTGCAGTCGTGGACTCTTACAAGCACGTCCAGAGACTGCTCTGCATCGTCGGCATCTGCCTCGTCGTTCCCATCATTGGATTTGCTCTGTGTCTGAGGGATCCCAAGCTTATTTCCAAGCAGAGTATTCAGGAGGACAACGACAGCATTGCGACCAAGGATTCCCTCGAGTCGCACTGATTTATTCCTTCTCGAGTAGTATGGTATCTATAGTATAGGGTACAGTAATAATTCATGATCAACTGTCGTGTGACACTCGAGCCATGCATTTCTCAAAGACTCCGATTCCCCTCATTGGTAATTTACTCAAAAACTGATTATTTTTTGGTGGCGAAAAATTGATCCGCTCGTTACTCCACAAATCAAAGGGGACACACGAGCGACACATTGCTGCAATTTATCGCTCGCCTCACACTTGGGGCAACTTTGAAAGAAAGGTCAAGGATGGAGAAGAAGAAGACGACGACAACAACGACGACACCGGCGCGTTCCTGCGTGTCATGCTACACTTACGACGACTCGAGCAAGGGCACGACGCCGACGCCGTGTTGCGGCCGGTTCGTGTGCGGTCCCTGCGGACGAGCCAATCCTCGCCTCGTGGAGACCTGTATCCTGTGCCAGTTGCCGATCCCGCGAGACTTGGGTGGCGATGACGGGGACGGGGACGAGTTGCCGGGTTACGATGCGTCTTTGCCGCGGTACGCAGCGACTGATGCGCCAGACACCCCCGAGAAGGACCCATCGTGCGGCGTCGTGGAAGGGGGCGGTTCGGCGACTGCGACCGATGCGTGGTCTGTGGGGAAAGAGGCAGGCGTCCACCACTTTGTGCGAAAGGAAGACTCGGTCGGGTCCCTCTCGTTGGCGTACGACGTGGCCCCCTCGGTCATCAGGAAGGCGAACCACCTGTTTGCAGACGCGCTGTTGCAGGGCCGATCATTCATCCTCGTGCCCGGCGCGACGCGGTCCCTCAGTGATCGGCCGGGCGAGGAGGACGTCCGGAAGGGCAAGTTGAAGCGGTTCATGGTCCAAGTCAAGTGCACCGACTACGACATGGCCAAGAGTGAGTTCCATTCCCCCGGACCCGTAGACAGTGCTGACTGGGTAGCGTACATGACGGAGTGCGATTACTCTGTCGCCGATGCCGTCGAGCGGTACCTCGCCGACAGTCAGTGGACCAGGGCACATGCCAGGGATGTCAATCACACTGGACCAGCTACACGGCGCTGATGTGGTCAGTCGCGGGGTTCATGGACGGAATGAATGAATGGATGATAGAGTAGAGGCGATGTGGCAAGTTTTACGAAAGTTATGTAGTGTCGAAGCATTGGTGAACCATAACGACCGTTGGCAGAGAATCTGAGAGTTTTGTCAGGCCAATGTGTCATGTTTGTTCATGGCAACCACCAAACACAAAAGTCGTGCCACCATGAGCTCTTGGAACGAGGAAAACAAGCAGCGAAAAAGGCACGAGCATCGATCGGGGCTCGATCATGGCACCATGTGCCGATCCTTATCGCTCGCTCGATACCTCTAACCCCCTCTGATGTGCCTTTGGCCCAGAACAAGTCTGAAAATGTAGCGCGAGAAAGCTGATCAGATTGTAAATGGTGTTCCGTGATGAAGATGAGCATACAAGTGCACGCTTGACGAAGAAAATGGTCATGTATATTGATCACTCTTGGAAACGAAGAAGCCCATGATTCGCAATACTCGTCCAGGGTCGAGTCGCTAGCACTGTTGATGAACCTGGTAGCAAGAATGCTAGATTGTCGGAAACAACACAAGGTCTTTGGATCGAGGTGACTGATGAGATGTGGCGCCAGGTCCGTGTTGAACAGAAGTCTGACACCAGCTGATGATGTCTCACGATGACTCGTTCTATTCAGACCTATGCGATCTTGGCTTGTGTGTACACAATAATCGTCTCGATTACCCATCAGTTCGAGATTGAGTTTGACCTGCGCACAACACGATGAGGTTTGACCAGCTCTGATGATCTCGCTTTGAACATTGGACAAAGTAGCATACACTGGCAGCATTGTATTGCTATATCATATATGTCGATACGTGTTTGTCATGTGACATAGAGTGAGCAATCTATCGAGGTCATCCTTGGTATCGATGGTGAGACGAAGATGGTAAGATATAGCATGACAATTGCGAGCGGACATCCGCCTTGGTCGTACAGAGACATTGTGAGACGACCTGAAGCGCTACAAGAAAGATCCGTGTGTTTCTGATAGATTTAGGTATGGTCCAACTCATGTTCGCTAGACTGTTTCAGTTGCGAGCACAGCTGATCTCTCAATTTCAGAATGCAGCTGATCGAAAAGACGGAATTGATTGCTGATCACTGATCGACCAGTCGGTGTTGCATGATCTCGTGCTTGATACGACTAAATCGATCAATCATGGTCCACGTGAATGCGGGACTGCTCCCGCAGGACTGGTGCCGATGCCACTTCGTTCAGTCGCCAGTTTTTCAGGCACTGAGCAACAAACATCTACCAGTCTTCAATCATCGCTATTAGCACAATCAGGAACTAATACACCGATAATGTTAGTCTTCAATACTGCGAAACATCCTTGAGCCACTCTCGGTCCGCCTCCATGGTCAAAGGATTAATGGATATCGCATCGAGAGCAAGGAGCTAGGAATGTTTGGCATACCCTAGTTCTTGAGCTTACGACTTGTAGTCAAAATGGTTAGACAATCCGTTCTTAACGACTGCCTCAACAACATCGTCAATGCCGAGAAAGCTGGAAAGCGACAGGTCCTCATCCGACCTTCCTCGAAAGTCATTGTGAAGTTCTTGGAGGTTATGCAGAAGCATGGTGAGTATCTCTGTTCGATGTGCTACATATGTTGGGACCGGAGTGCAGATGATGACGACGATGTGTCAAGAGCAATCCGAGCGATAACTAGGCGCATACCCACCGCAAGGATGGTCACGGAATGTGTCTTTTAAAGTTTTCGGGATATCAAATCGCGTTCTCCGGGTCTACCTCTAATCATAGAGGATGACTATCATATTTCTCGATACATCGTCTCGTCGTCTGTTTCCATTTCGTCAGCACATCATGTAGTCATCATCCGTGCGCAACTAGGACTAACTTTGTAGGCTACATCGGCGAATTCGAGGAGGTTGACGACCACCGAGCTGGCAAAATAGTTATCCAGCTCAACGGACGACTCAACAAGTGTGGTGTCATTTCACCACGATTCAACATTCAGCTGAAGGATATTGAGAAGTGGGTCACCCAGCTCCTACCATCCCGTCAAGTCGGATTCATGGTCCTCACCACTTCGCGTGGTATCATGTCACACGAGGAGGCCCGTGCCAAGAACACCGGAGGAAAAGTCTTGGGATTCTTCTACTAGATATTTTTTTTCTCCACTGATAAAGACTGACGTCTGTATAAGAAGCATGTAGTCTTTCTCACTGGCTACACTGAGCATCATCTTGCATAGCGAATCTCTACATCATACCGAAAATACCGTTCTCCTGATCTTCTTGCCAGAGCCGATCTCTCGACTGCAAACCCTCTATCTACTCTAAAGTGAGTGCAAGTGACGGGATGGAGAGGGAGAACGAAGGACCCTCGTTGAGGGAGCGGAAGAGCGTGGCTGGCAGGATTCGAGGGGAGGCTGATGCAGCTACCTAAGTAGGTAACCTGGAATGTCATGAAAAGTTCGGCAGCAGGTCCCGTCCTTGTGCCGCCCTTGGACTCCGAAAGCACACCTGCACCTGCCGCTGCCCCTGCGTATGGGACAACGATAAATAGGCTCGCGCGGGAGGCTTTCCCTCTTTAGCTACGCGGGCGATCGCAAGCCCATTCCGTCATCCTTCCCGCTCTGCTCCTGAAGATCTTCCTTTCCAGTGGGTAGTGAGTGCCCCTCTCCCCAGGAAATGGTTCTTCATCGCCAGTATCCTCCAGTGGCTCCTCTCACAGCGGTCCTTGTACACTCTTACAGCCAGTCCTGAGACTCGTAGTTATCCTTGGAGAGGGTCACAAGCAATTTCTGGCAGGATCGCCACAGATTTTCCTCGGTACTTCTAGCCTGGTGACAGGCCAGTCCTTCCTTCATGAATGCTCCCCAGAATATTCGTGATATTGCGAAGCACTACAAGACCAAGGATCCAGCCTCTATAGACTCGGATAGTGGGTATGAAGAGGGCGATTCGGTGGGAGCGACGGATCCCTTTCATGGGCTCTATGGTGTGCGTATGCACTGGTACTTCGCCATCATGTCAGCACTATGCCTGGTGCTCTACGACTGGTCAGCGCGTTGGGCTCTATCTGGCGCTCCTCTCCTCTGTTTCGTGCTCTTGTCAGGCCGACTCGGGTGGCTGTCAAAATCCCCAAAGTTGCTGCTATGGACGCTGTTCAACGTGAACGCTGCTTATGCCTTGCTCAGCACCTCTTGGCTCTTTTATGACTTCTATGTGGTGACCAGCTATCCCACAATCTTCGTGCTCGCTATACTATCAAGCAAACGACTTCAGAAATTAGTCCGTAAAACCCTGGGCTTTCTTCTCTCTGGGTTCAATTTTAACGAGGACAAGCTTGCCTTCTTCGACCTACCCGCTATCGATATCGATGACGGCGATGTGCCCTGCTTGCTCGTGATCCGTGGCTTCACGTTCAGTCTGAGCACGATGACATTCGTGGTTCATGGTGTCGAGGTTGGTGTCAAACTCAACGACGATATCGAGCTTGCCATACAAACGGATCGCTTCACATGGAGATTGTTCCGTGAGATCAGTATAGGAGATGTGTACGGCAGTGTCAAGAGTTCCTTCCAGCCTGACAACAGGCCACATCAGGACAATTACCAAGACAACAGGAAAGCAGAAGAGGACATGACTGATGGTCGACGACCAAAAACTACCAGGGATCTGTCTCAAATAGAGGCTCAGGGCGATATCGATCAAGTTGCAAAAGAGCGCTATGAATCACGACTACGACACATACAGGAGACCAACACGGTCGTGAAAGCCCGAGGAGAGATTGGCAGCCGCATAACTGATGACAATAAAATCAAAGCTGCTATTGGTGCTACAATTTTTCCCGACACCTCCGTCCCTAACCCTCCTAGACAGCAGATCAAGAGTAGTTATCTCAATAGCCTCATTCCTGGTTGGATCATGGCCATCATCAAAGGTGTCCCGGTGCTGCTGCGATTGTTCCTGAACCCGATGTCCTACAACCATCCTGTACATTTCGACAGCATCGTGCTTACCGGGTCGGGCGAGTACATCAACAAAGTCTTGGATACGCAATTTTTCAAGTACTACCCAGACGTGAACAAGGAGATTCGCAAATTGCACGGGGAGGTGAAGGAGTTCCTTGCGAATGGCAATTTCAGCTTGATATTGCCAAACATTCTCGGACTCGCTTCGGTGCCGATGCTGACCCAGTATGATATAGTCACGTTTGTCAAAGCTCCCCGGGTCTTGCTGTTGCGCTCGAACCGGGACGAGAGCAGAGCCGAGCCGGACGTGCTGTCGGTGGATGAAGTTGCCGAGATTACTGGTCTCGCTTCGACCTTTACGATTCCCTCCTACCTGCTGCCGAACCACGAGCATCTCATCCCTCCGCCGCCGGAGGATGCCTCGGAAGACGATGTAGCGGCGGTCAAGATGTCCATCATCGGTTCCTTGCCGGGCAAGTTCCATCCTGACATGGTCGACTTTGCCATCAACGTGGTCAAGGCCTCCCAGGTCCTGTCCCTGCACAAGCAGGCAAACAGCATGTCGACCGAGGTCCACTCGGCCGCCGACTTTGGCAGGAGTGTGGGCAAGGCCACGAAGGAGCAGACGAAGAAGAAGCTGGTGGAGGCGCACGTGGATGATGCGTGGCTACACAAGCTCATCATCAAGGGCTTCGGTGCCCTGCGGACAGCCAGGGGCGATGCGGGATACCAGATGGACCTGCCTGTGCCTCTGAGGGACCTGCGGACGACGACCTACGTCGGGCGGGCCCCACTGCGGGCGACACCGAAAACTTCGCGGCGGAGTTCGTTGATGTCGGCCTGCTCGACCGGCTCAGAAGTGCACGGCACTGCTTAGGACGAAGAAGAAGAAGAAGAAGAGGCGTGTATGAATGAATGATGACTGTGATGAAATTGGAATCTAAAAATGTATCACCAGATTATGTCTATATCTCCACCCGACGTCCCCAAAACTCTCCTCTCTCGCTCTTTGCGCGTGCTTGGCTTGTGTGTGTGTGTGTGTGTGCGTGTGTCGGGGCACCAAATGTAAAGAAGAAAGAAACCAAAGAAAGATTCACCTTTTTGCAATCGCTTCTCTCATTGTCCTGTCGTTTTCAATCGTCATCCTTTGTCCTCCTCCTCCTCCTCTACGAGTCGCGGTGCCAGTCCATCACTGGTCGGCGGACGACCAGGGGTGACACTTGATGTGCGAGAGACCGAGGAGTGCGCAAAAGGTACAGCCGCGCGACTGCGGTGGCACGACCTTGCCCGTCTTTGCTCGCTCCCGCTCCCGCTCTCGCTGCTGCGGAGGGGAGGACGGGGGAGCGTGTGGGTCGACGAGACTCTGGATCTGGCTGAGCGAGGTGGTGCTAGAGGATCGACTCCACGTCGCCTCGACCTGGATGACGGACAGGGAGGGCCGGATGAGGTCCCCCTTGAGCATTGACTTTCGTGATGCGTTCGTCCTTGGTGTTCTGATGGCAGAGGGTGGACGGACGGCTGGGAGGGTTCGGGGGGACTTTTAAGACAGGTCCGTCGGGGAATGAATGCCCATGGACAGCAGGTCCTGTGACGAGAGGTCCGGCCCACAAGCGCAGGCACTCTTATGCAAGTTATCGACGGCCAGAAATAGGGTCGGGTCGTGTGCGTCCGTTGCGTGTGAGCGGAGGGAGGGAGGGATTGTAAGGGATTGATGAATCGATTTGACGGACGACCCGAACGAAGAACGTCCGTCCCAATTGCCGTTCCGTGGCTGTCAGATCCCGGATTCGCGGGGGCGGAAATCTCACTTTTTCCCTGTTTTGTTCCCTGCTGTCATCCCTGTCATCCCTGTCATCCCAACGGATAGGTTCCAAGGCTGCCAGGAACGCTTGTCTCGGATCCAAAAAGTCTCCTGTCAATCTCTCTCTCCGATATTGAGCAGGTCATGTATGGAGTAATTCTTGTAGAGATACTGCAGCAAGGGAATGGCGCCTGGCGCTCTGTATCCTCCCCTCTCTCCGCGGAGAATCTCGACCTTGAGAAAAGAGGAGCAGGAGAAGTCCAGAACGGCTGCCCGTGTTAAGACGAAAGAAAGAAAGAAAGAAAGCTTCCCGAGGCCCGCAGCCCAAACCAAACCAATCCCATCCAATCGTTTCCCCCTTTTCTGCTGCTTTCCCCCGCACGTGAATCAGATTTGGCCGCGGTAATTCAATCAACCAACCAATCAATTAATCAACCAACCAGTCAATTAATCAATCAGTCAGTCAATCAGTCAATCGGGCTCGACTGTTGGACCCGTCCTCTGTGCCGTGTGTTTTGACCAAGTATAGGTAGCATGGCCTCACGCATAAATGTACATCCGCAAGCCGGTCCGGTGTTCGCTACACTACTTCCTGGCAGCCACTGCGGAAGCGTGTCAGACCTTATTATCCTGAACAGGAACCCGGCTCTTGTTGTTTTCCCAGCCCTTCAGACAACCCTGGAATCAAGAGACAGCCTTCTCATCCCCCGCACGTGGACGCATCCTGGCAAAGTGTTCCAAGTTCTCCTTTCGGCCCTTCCGAAGCTCCACCCCGGACTTGTCTCACTGGCACGCGCACCAGACAACCGGACAATGACGGGGACGCGCACTACATGTCTCGTCTTGACAGTCGTCCGTTGTGCAATGAAATCGACGCATGGGCACGAGCTCTGAAACTCAGAACATCCATCAATCAAGCAACGTGCTCTTCGGACGGGTGCTGTTGAAAGGGCATGGCGTGGCCCGTGATACATCAAATCACTCCACATCTGGCAATCTCGGACATTTATGCTGCAAAGCATGAAAAGACACTCAGGGAGCACGGCATCACCCACATCTTGAGTCTGTTGTCGTTTGCGACCATAGCGCCGGTGCCGGAATCCATCACAAACCTGAAGCTAGACATACTCGACTACCCCGACGAAAACATTCTCGACGAATTCAGGACCACACACGAGTTTATTGACGAGGCGGTCAAGAAGGGCGGCAACGTTCTGATTCATTGTCAAGCTGGGATATCTCGGTCCTCGACCACGTTGTGCGCGTACATCATGAAAAGTCAGGGCCTGTCGCGGGACGTGGCCTTTAAGATGATCAAAGACAGACGGGCAATCGTTCGACCCAACGAAGGATTCTGGGAACAGCTCAAGGTCTATGAAGAGTGCGGATGCGATCCGAAGAAGGGACATCCTGCCTATGACGCCTGGGAGAAGAGGTTTTATGCTTGGGGAGGACCAGCCGATCCGGGCACTGCGAAAGCAAAGCTTTGATCTGGCCAAAGGACATTGTATATGGTTTAGCACATGAATGAATTTGTGAAGAAATTGAGACGATACAGGCAGTTTCAAAGGGCACAAAACATCAGTCATCTTTAATTATGTATCACTCATTGTACATTAATCATCATTATCGTCATCATCAACAACGCATATATATCCTTCTTGCCCCACTCGGCTCGTGACTCGAGCTCGTGGTCGTCATGGCCACGTATGCTGCTGCAATCCGTCGGCCGTCGAAAAGGAGCAATTAACAGCAGCATGGAATTGGGATAATGTAGCAACATCCCCCATCAGGCTATTCACCATCAGTCCAAGCACATATTTGAGGTGTGGGAGGCATCTCTTACACATGGTACACAACCTCCCCTCATACGACTCAATTGACCTTCCTCGCCTTCGTTCAGGTGATCTTGTCCCTCCATTGGTGCGCGTGAGACGGTCATGCCAGACATTTGCGTCGGCTGCGATGGTGGTCCTAACTCGATGTTTTCCATGGCGACTTGGTCGTAGACTTGGTCGTAGACTTGATTAACAGAGCTGACCGTCGACTTGCTGTGCAAAAAAAGGTCTATTCCGGGAGAGGCAAGAGTCGAAAGTGCAGCAGCAGCCGTTGAATACCGGTAGGACGACTGCGCCACGATGACGAAGGAGCGGGTAGAAATGTCTGATGCGCGTGGAGAGAGAGGTGGCCATTCATGCACAAGAAACGCTATTTACCATCTTGTCCAGAACAGCCAGCATCACTTTT
Source organism: Taphrina deformans (assembly GCA_005281575.1). Classification (NCBI taxonomy): domain Eukaryota; kingdom Fungi; phylum Ascomycota; class Taphrinomycetes; order Taphrinales; family Taphrinaceae; genus Taphrina; species Taphrina deformans. The sequence goes on from RHGG01000001.1 coordinate 554,515, forward strand.
TGACACAATCTCTTGATTCGCGGATATGGCAGCAATCAGGTGGAGACCAATTGAGAACAACCCGGAAGTCCTGACTGAACTGAGCCATTCACTCGGACTCGACGCATCGTTCGGCTTCCACGATGTCTACAGCTTGGACGACACTGACTTGCTGGCTTTCGTCCCTCGACCCGCACTGGCCCTAGTACTCGTCTTTCCCGTCAGTGAATCCTATGAGAACTTTCGGCACCGGGACGATGCTTCGGTGGAACAGAGCAATGGTGTGGACGAGAAGGCTGTGGTATGGCTCAAGCAGACCATCGGTAATGCTTGCGGAACGGTATGTACTCTCAACCCGACAGGAAATCCCATGTTGATAATTTAGATGGCCATTTTACACACGGTCTCAAATAACGAATCAAAGCTGACTCCAGACTCGGACTTTGCCAACTTGCTCAAGGAAATCAAGCAGCAGGAGACGCCGGATCGAGTCAGGACCATTGAGAGATCGAAGCTCATCGACTCTGCTCACCAGGCTGCCGCGGGACAAGGCCAATCTGCAATTATTGAGGCCGATGAACCAGTCGATCTGCACTTTGTCGCGTTCGTCAAGTCAGAGACCAACCAGCACCTCTACGAATTGGACGGGCGACGAAAAGGTCCTATCGACCATGGTCTCTTGGGCGAGGACGAGGACATGTTGTCCGAGAAGGCACTGAATGTCGTCAAGCAATTTGTAAGCAAGGCAGGTGATGGCGGAGACTTGAACTTTTCACTATGTGCGTTGGCGCCAAACTGAGCCGCGAGATTACTGCACTTACAAAGGACACGGCCTGGAACTGGAAGGTCCTTGGACAAAGGATTCTCACACGACTTTTCGTGCTATAGCCGTCATATAATTCATCACAGAATGATCAAATGCACCTGCTCAATCTTTGACCTTATTCGGGATACATAACATTGAAGTTACAGTATCGATCGTCTGAGAATTGATTGCACATCACTCGTCAACAACAGGGAAGGAATATTCAGAAATCCAGGACAACATTACGCATCGTGACAGCACAGCGATAGAAACCGAGATCTTTCTGTCTATACCGGCACTGATGATAGGGCCTTGTATGATACTGGTTCTCATGGACAGACCATGATTACGAGATGTTTCAATCCTTGGTTGGACTCTCTTCCTTATCAAACACGTCTATAGGAGGTGATTACACCTGAGCTTTCATATCTGATCCAGGCTTGACAACGAGAATGCTCTCGCTTGCTTCAATATGTGTGCTCAATGAGTCAGCTAAACCCGGGAAATAAGGAGCAGTTCTTTGCACTCTAGATTGCGTAGAAAGACTACCACCAATAGAGGCAACTCTGTGTATAAGTATATTTTTGATCTATTTGAATGTAATGTCAATAACTAATCCCCGTCAAACTCTCCTACGTAATCAAGTATAGCTGCAGAGATGGTCACAATCAGCCGGCAGAGTAGCCCAAGGTAAAGATATTGCCGTGTGCTTGATCTGTGGCTACAGTGAGTTGCCCGCGTGCACCACATTTAACATTTCGAGGCGCAGAACACGCCTCTTTCCGAATTGTCAGCTTGTAATCGGCAACACTTGGCACTCACTTGATGAACAACCTCTCCCTCCTTTTTTCTCGACGATGTATCGCTTCTGGCACGTCGACCCCAATCGCCCGGCAGGCAAGTGTCACGTTATCCTCGACAGACCGCTAGCATCAAGCAAGGAACCAAACTAGATTCTATCGCATGGCGCTCTCTCACTTTCTCTACACGTTCAGCGTGACAATCTTGATCATCGCCTCGATCCTGTACTACTTTCGCGGGTTTTGCTCGTCGCTGTTGCCGGCGGGTGGGTACAGGGACCGGCTGGGGCGGCACCTGTCGCTGCCGTCGTTTGCGGGGGACATTGAGTCCGGCCTGACGAGCGAGGACTTTGACCTGTCGCGGAACGTGGAGGAAGGGGACGGTCGGGTCGGGTTGGATGGGCCGGGGCGGGCCCAGGTCCAGCGGATCATGAGGACGAAGCGGTGTACCTTTGACCAGGCCCGCCTCATCCTCCTCCAGGACAAGATGAAGCGTGCGGGCATCGATCCCCAGACGGGACTCCCCCGGGACGCCAAATTCGTCTCGTTCTCGTAGGACGGTGCGTACCGTGGGACCGTGGGGCGGGAAAGTGTATATCAGTAGGTTTTGGGTGCGGAGCGAGTCGGTACGGAAATGATTGGTGAGTGGGCGGGAAAGACAGTGTACTGTACGTACTCGAAAAACTAAACGTCGGGTCGAGTCACCAATTCTCGTCGCACGCCTCCGTGTCTGGTGATTGACGGCCACGCTTCCGAGCGCGGCGTCGTACGTGGTGCTTCCCTGTCCCTGTGTGCCTGCTCGAGGCTGCCGCAAGGTTCCTGCCCTCCGTGATGTCGGCGTGGCTGTGCTCCGAAGCAGGCGTCACTGAAGCGTCCTTTCGCGACCGCTTGTTTGATCTCGCGGTACCTTGCCTGACCTGCTCCGACGACTCGGGCGCGGGACGTTTCCGAGGACTCGCTCGTCCGTTGTCCGACGCGACATCCGCCTCGTCCTCATCCTCCAATCGACGACGTTTCTGTTCACGTAGATTGGTGGGCGATAGCTGGGTCGGTCGACGCTTGGTCGGACTTGACATGAGCTGGCCGAGTCTGTACACTATCGATCGGGCAGACGCGCAAAGCAACGACACGTCATGGATACGCAGTGGTGCACGTATCGGGGCAAAGGCAAGGACAACAAGAAGTAGGTCATGATTGTGACGCAGGAGCTCACATAGGAAGAGATGACAGGAATAGCCACGAACTTCGAGGCAGGTATGTGGGTCGTAAGAATGTGAATTTTTATATCGCTGCTGATCGCAAGACATGATCATGTACGTCTGTAGGACTCAAGTCTCGGGACGTAGCAGCAGTTGAGATGCAATGAATTTAAGCCTTGGTTCCTCGAGTCTTCTTGGCTGGAGTGTCCTTCTTTGGCTGTGAGGCCAAGATGCAGGCCGAACCACGAGCAAGAGCCTCGTATCGGAGGTCGACTCTGTAACCCTTCTTGATGGTCGAGTTGTAAATGTTCTGGCTGATTCCCTTGGCGGACGAGTTTCGCAGGGTGGACTTGATGACAGTCTTGGCTGGCTTTGAGTCGTGGTCTGGCTTGGACTTGGTGTAGAGGGTGACTCCCTTGCCTGACTTGCTTGGCTGCACTCCGATGATTCGGTTGTTGGCGAGTCCACTGTATTTAGCGGTGTGCTTGTTGGTGAGGTTCATTGGCTCCCGTGAGAACATCTTCTCATTCGGTCGCTTGACGATGAAGGACGAGTTGTCCCTGATGCAGAGCCATAAAAGGTCGTTGGAAAAGTTTGCAGGAGTGGCAACCATGATTAATATGCTTGTTACAGTCAACGTAGGCGTGATATCAGCAAGATATGCTTCAAGCAATCCGCTCCCAATGGTGTCTCATGCTTGTCCATATGAAAAGTGGGAGGAGTGATGGGAGGAGGGCGATATTCCAGGTTGTTACCTCGAAAGCGGTGCGCGAGACTGCCCAACCCGCGCAACTCCACACGACGTATATCCTAATTTGGCTGTGCCTGCCGCCTCTCCCAATCGACATCGAATCTCATCGGAAGGTCATTCTCTTGTTCTTTGAGGATGGCCATCTGGGAAGTTCATAACCACCAGGTCAATGCCCCTGGAGATATCCTTAAGTCTCTAAGATTTGGTAGCATGGGTTGGGGGAGTGTTAGACTAGGATATGCCATATAGTTCTTGATGGGATCTTGTCTAATGCTGCATTGTTGAGTGCAGCCAATCGCTCTTGGTAAATTGAGATTTACTGAGCTCTCTATGCACTGGTGGGTCATTTGCAGCAGATCGTGCCACACAATTACAGTCTGATAAACCACTCATTCGCATCCTGCAATGCAACAACCACTACTCAAAGCCTTAGCACCAACTGTCATAGGATAGAAAAGTGTATATGAGTATGGCATGCTGTATCATGTGATCGTGAGGAAGGACAGCTGACTCCACGATTTCGCCCCGAGGCTTGACCCGCCAGCAGCAACCACGGAATCCCAGCCTCTGGCTCCAGCTGTTGCCCAGGTGCACAGTGCTGCCGACCCCAATCCCGATCTCCATGCCCTCTCCGTTCCGGATCCTTCCCCCTCATTTCGTCTAGCTTCGATCATAGACAGCTACCTTCGCATATTGTTTTCAAGTTCAATTTCCATCCCTTCTTGCCATAAACACATACAAACCCAATCATGAAGGCAGTAGTACTTGGAGCAGCTGGAGGAATTGGACAACCTAGTGCCCTCCTGTTGAAGAACAGCCCATTGGTCACCGAGTTGGCTCTTTACGATGTCGTTGCAGCACCCGGTGTAGCTGCTGACTTATCACACATCTCTACGCCAGCCAAGGTCACTGGATTTCTCCCGGATAACGATGGACTGAAGAAGGCACTTACAGGAGCTGACATCGTCGTCTGCCCAGCAGGACTTCCACGAAAGCCTGGAATGACTCGAGACGACCTTTTCCAGAAGAACGCATCGATCGTGCAGACCCTTGCAGAGGGGTGTGCTCAGTACTGCCCAAAAGCGTTCTTCCTCATCATTTCGAATCCTGTCAACTCAACGGTGCCAATCTTTGCCGAGGTACTGAAGAAGCACAATGTCTTTGACCCAAAGAAACTCTTTGGAGTTACAACCCTGGATGTAGTCCGAGCCAAGACTTTCGTTGCTGAGATCACCGGTGGATCATCGAGTGAATACGTGATCCCAGTGGTTGGAGGTCACTCAGGAATCACGATCGTGCCTCTCATCTCACAAGCCAAGCCAGCAGCTAGCATTGAGGGCGAGAAACTCGATGCCCTCGTTCACCGAATCCAATTTGGCGGTGACGAAGTTGTTGCAGCAAAGGCCGGAGCAGGTTCCGCCACTCTGTCCATGGCCTATGCTGGATTCCGTTTCGCAGAATTGATCATGAAGGCTGTGAAGGGAGAGACTGGAATAGTTGAACCAACTTACATTCACCTTGACGGCGTCCCGGGTGGTGATGCAGTCAAGAAAGAGGTTGATGGTGCTGAATACTTCTCATGCAACGTCGAGCTAGGCCCAGACGGAGTCAAGCAGGCTCACCCATATGGAAAAGTAGGTCATCAATTCATCATTCAGGAACAATCATGCTAATCATGCTAGGTGTCCGACTACGAGAAGAAGCTCATCGACGCTTGTATCCCAGATCTCAAGACCAACATTGCAAAAGGTGTTGAATTTGTCACAGGCTCTTCTGCTTCAAAGTTGTAAACCTCAGACGCCTTGCAGGTGTTCATGTTCGCATATATTGTTCTGACGTGTCGATAGATAAGCGCTTAGAGAGAATGACAATTCAATAGACTTTCTTTGACACATCAATGGCCTGCGCTAAAACCAGAGAATCTTGGCACAAGCTTTCCCAATCTATGTTTCTTTCATTATAGTTTTTATCTGAAAAGTCACCCCGGGTGGACCACTCGGGCATTCCGCAATGACCACGCTGTCCATTCCCAGATTTGCTAGTGCTCCCCTGACCACTCCGCAGGGAAACCACAGATACGCACTATATTCCCTGCCGACGCCTGCCACACCTTTTCCCTTGTTGAGTGCTTCCTGACTGGGTTTGAGGATGGGATGGTAGGACATCTTGTTGAACCACCTGAACTGGTTGTCGGTCAACACATAGACACCCTTGTGATTCGTCTTGAGATTGTCAATCTGCTTGTGATACAGGACCGTCCATAGATCCTTGCACACAAACTTGATGATGTCCAAGTGATCCAACAACATGGGCCGATCCTTACTGAGCCGTTCGACGAGTCCGTGGCCGACGCGGTACCCGATACTCTCCAGCTTGGACTCCAATAGTTCCCGCTCAGAGAGGTCGTCTTCGTCCAGACTCGACGAGACGATTTGTTTCGATTGCGAGCGGGCGAGGACCGTCCGTTCCGTCAGTCGATGTGCCAAGGACGTCATCTCAATCATGAGGAGTTCCTGTAGGGATGCATTCACGTGGTGTTGTATCGGTTGTGCGGTTGCAATGTGGGGATCTGCCAAGGCAGATATACTGGACATGTCTCTGCTTTTTCTTCCGCCAGTCGAGAATCCGACTCTTGCTCAGTATGGAGTGCGCAAGTCAAGTGTTGAGACTACAATCGCAAGGAGCTACGAGCGATTCGCATGGATGATGAAAAGTCAAAGTGTTCGTGATGGTCGACTCGAAAGAGTGGATTGAGGAGCCGATTACTTTTGTGGCATTTCAAGAACGATCTGAGAAGTTCTCGAAATGAGTGTGCTAGATCTATTCAATGCGTATGAATCCATTTTCTCGCATCATCGTACGTAAATCTATGTCATGAGATCGTAGCATCCCTGCTGTCTATTTGCTACTCTCGGTCCTCTTAGCTTCCCGAGCTCGTCTTTCAGCCTCTGATTTCCTGGCTGCATGGGTGATTGCCCAACTGAACTCATAAGTCTTGACTCCGTCTGAAAAGCTCGAGGCAATCAGGTTCTGATCCTTCTGTTCTATAGCGTCGATGAAAGTATCAATTTCAGTGAAATACGGATCATCCTCTGGGAAAGTGTATGTCTCTTCCTTGTCATCACCAGGAGATCGGACATACAGTCGTGGTTGATCATAAGGATCGACAAGTCGCAACTGGTAGCCATCCGCATATACCTCCAAGGTTGTGTCGTACTTGGTACCCTGCAGAACCAAGCCGTGAGTCAGAGAGCCAAGAGCTCCAGTGTCCTGGAATCTCCAAGTCGCTGAAGTCATTCGATTAATTCTGTCCTCCTCTGCTATCTTCGTTTCATCGATAGGCAGAGCTGACAATTTACCAGCTGGGTCATCCCAGGCGACTGAATTAGCCTGGATCGACTCGAGATCCACCTCTCCACCAAAGTATCTGCACAAGTCACAAAAGTGTGTCGCCTGTTCTACTACAGCTCCACCAGACTTCGAAAAGGTCCACCACTCTGGCTTTGCAATCTTGGCATAAGAGCACACGTATCTTGCAACGACTGCGGATGCAACTTTGCCTTCCATGAGTTCCTTCATTTTCTGCACAGCTGCAAGATATCTGAACATGTAGCCAACTGAAGCTATGGTGCCCTGTTTCTCGAGAGCATTAGCTACCTCCCAACATTCTTCGGTTTTCGACATTGTCACGGGTTTCTCAACAAAAAGGGCGACGTCGGGCAAAGCTTTGATGAGTTGCAATTCAACATCTTTACCAGGTTGAGTAGAACCATGGTACTGTGGTGGGGAACCAACAATGACAGCTCTTGGCTTGTCCTCTTCCTTGAGGTCAGCCAGATAGGCTTCAATTGTGTCATACTCCTTGGTGTCCTTGTATGCTCGTTCGACGAAAGACTCCCTCTTATTCCTAAGGACTCTTTCGCGATTGGCTTTGCTCGGATCAATCAATGCAGTGACCAACAGCCTGGTGCCTAATTTGCTGATTGGTGTCAGTAATGTTCGGTTTGAATCGACTCTTGATGCCTCACTTCTCAATTCGAAAGGAGTGGTTCCAAGGACCCTCATCAGTTCCAAAATTGATACCACCGGCACCAACAATTGCTACACGAAACGCTGGACCTGGTGCTGGTGGCTCAACTCGGGAAATCGACATCTGCCTGGTGGGTTTTCGCACTGGTTTCTTGAAAGTCTTTTGTGTCAGCCTTGAACTGAACAAAGCGATGCTTGATTGTGTACCTTCATTGGACTCACTGTCTCACTCATGATGTTCGTGTATGTATAAGTCTTGATTGTTTGAGCACTAAGCAGCTATCTAGGCTATGAAGCTGATTTATGCTTTCAGACGACGCTCAGGGCGTATCTCAATGTGTCCATGACGGCGATGGTGGGAAAGGAGATCCGTGGCAGCGGCTAAAATGTCAAGATAGCGACGGGACCACCTACTCAGATGGGCAAACTCTGCCGTCTCTCATGCGTGAACTTGCGTAGACCGGGCGTGCAACGTGAGGTGCAGGCTCCCTCAATCTTTGTCTCTTCCACACTTTCCACTCAGAGGCTCACGTCTGTTCGATTCCGCAGCAGGACATCGTGCCAAGCTATGTATGGTTGCGCTCAGGTCGCTCTTGCCACAGAGCACAAAGTAGTCGCAGTCGCGGCAGAGTCCTACGTGGACGGGTTGTCTAAGACATAGTAGTTTACATGCAGAGAAACCAGACCCGTAAGGGACCTTATAGATGAAGGAACAAGAAAATTACTCCTCTACACGATTAGGATCCATGCTCCAAAATTGTAGCTTCTGATATAGCTCTTTGCTGAGCGATATAGCAATGGATGATGTACTAGAGCATGTTCTGGAGCATGTCGCATTCTCCGGAAACCTTGGACTTACCATAGATCAGTTGTGGGCATCTGTATCGCACTACTTTCAGAAGCATAACATTCATCAAAACATTGATCAACCATACAAGGAATTGATCTGGAGCCTTCTCAGGAATCATAACGATGTAATTATGGGCACAAGGGAGTCCGATGTGAAGGGCATACCGAAGGTCGTGCCGATGATGGACGCTCCCACTGATCGAGGCTTAAACTACCTTGTGAATCAGCATGGAAACGCACTTGTATTCAGTACGACTGAAGAGCGACAATGGTTAGCGCTTACTGGTCGAGCGATAGACTACAAATCCGTAAGTCGTCTTGGCTTCACGATAAAATAACTAAAGAACAGATTCCCAACATGGTATTTGTGTGTCTATCAGCCATATCTGGCTCGAAGGAGAAGGGCATCACTTTGATGGATATCTACAGACAAACTGGTCAGGACAAAAGAAGTGCTCCAGCTCGGTGTAAAAAGCTGCAGAGCCAAGGACTTGTGTAATTTAAAGCACCAGTTCATCAACTCGTCTGCTAACAAGTTTTAGTAAAGGGTATCCGATTCTTTCTGGAGGCACAAATACCACTCTTTACGTACACTATCGATTCCTTGCTGAGAATGCTGCGTACCGAGAGCAACAGGCTGACTTTGGTGGCAAGTCTCGAGCACTTGATTTGCACCTTGTGCGACGGGGCATCTCAGACTTGTTAAGCGCCAGCACTAGTCGCATTCTTAAAATTCGAGATTGTTGTACTTTAATGAAGATGACATCCGCGCAAACTGACCCATGGACACAACGGCGATTCTATGCTCAATTGCATGCTTTGGAGAACGCTGGATATGTAAGACTCGTTAGAGTACCTGGCAAGTATACAGGCGATCTCATCGCGTGCGTCGAGCTACTCAAGGAGTATACCGATGCAGATATCACTCTCGTGAAGAACGAACGACATCTCGATACTGCCTCTCAACGTGCCCCGGTCGAAGACGAGCTCGAAATTGAGCAAGACGAGGACTTCTCCAACGTAGAGCCTGGAGAAGAACTTGATCTAGGGGCAGTCGAAGTTGACAATCGAACTCCATCTCTTCGAGCAATAGCCATGACCAAGGATCGGGTCTTAGAGCTCAGTGTTCAAGAAGCTATATCTGCTGCTGGTCGTGCCGGTCTCTCAGGACCAGAACTTCGCAACAAGATTGTAGGAGAATATTGGAGTCGTCCATTCGATGAACACATGAAGCGACTATGTCCCACCCCGGACATCGCGTCACAACCTCTACTTTATGCTTACTTGTCCATTGCACCAGCAATTGAGGAAATTGTGGGTCGTACTCGCCAATACAGATACTTCTCAACACCCTTCGCCCCACATTCTTATAATGGCATCTCAAGTAACGAAATCATCGTTAGTGCGGGAGAAAGCGTCAATGATAGCCAGCATAAAACCACGACGAGAGACTCTTCTTCAACACATCTCAAATCACAAAAGAGGAAACATGACGAAGTAGTTCAAGAGGTTTGCCGAAATCGTGTAGAAAACAGTACATCCGCAGCATCAAGACGCAAGCCACACAGTACTGACTCGAGGCAAGTTAGTGGCCAGACTAGAACTGATCATGAAGGCAGCACCGAGAGTGCAGCAAGCCCAACACGCCTTGGCAGCAAACGAAATCGTGTACAGCTAAACACTCCTCAAGCGAACGAGCAAGATTCAGCTATGTTGACCACATCTGTAGCTTCTCTAAATGGTCCCGGAAACACTGAGAATGCTGATGTATCGGACTCGGCACGCTCCGACAATAGTTCAAGAGGGTCACGTAAAGCTCCATCTTCGAAACGTGACCTTTTGCGCAAGGGCTTGATGAATAGTACTACCATGCGTCGTCGAGCTCTTGTCACACGAATCATCGAGAGTGCTGGGGGAGTGCTTGTCTTAGATCCCGATTTTCTTTTGGAGTATGACAAATTATTGCTTGAAGAATATGGGATTCGTCAGACCACCGATCGTTCCACCTTGAAGAAAACTCTTAATGAACTTACCTCAGAAGGTCGCTTACATGGAACAAGTCGCATGCTTGCGAATCATACTGGTAGAACAACAAATAGGCGTGACATCTATTTCTTGAGCAGCATTGATCCGGATGGTGCTGTAATGAAGGACTTCATCGAACAACTCAAGCTCAAAGAGGCCTCGAAAAAGCAGGTCTCCACGCCACACAAAATCCTTGAAATTGCTGCACGTCCCGAAATGGATATCATACCTACAGTAGCACAAGCTAACCGAAACAAGTCAACCCTTGGTTCGTCGAAGTTGACACCTGAAGAGGTAGCAAAATTGAGAGTCAGATTAACGGAAAAGGAGTCTGCAAACTCCCCGAGCTCGCCAGCTCAGTGGTTCGCCGGCGATCGACGAATATACACTCTTAAAGAACTTCGGGAGCAGAGGAAAGAGCGGATAATGCTCGAAACGAAAGCAGCTGATGATCTAAAGAGTGCCAGAAAAGACCGAAATACGGCCAATCGACCCAAAATCAGACGACCACCTCGCCTCCGTCCAATACCAGCAAACGAGTCAAGTGATCTAGACTTGCTTGAGCAAGAAGAACTAGAACGGTCCGTAGAGGACGAAGAATCATTAGAAGAGGACACTGTCACAGCAGTACCGAAACGTCGCCCTCGGAATGCTCAAGGAGCATCGAAACTCACTAAAAAGGGAATTTCGAAAAGAGCCGACAGATTTACTGATCAGGATAACTTGGCATCGGCAGACAACACCGCTTCTGAGCCCGTTTCTCGACGACCGCGTTATCAATTTACTGATGCCGAGGACGACGCTATCATCAGGGCTGCGAATATAAGCATGATCTTCTTCTCCAAATCCAGTCTCCAAGCAAAGATCGACTGGGACGTGATAAATCTTGTGTTACCACATAGAACGCATGACGACTGCAAAAGAAGATATGCGACTATCAGGAATCGCCAAAAGCACAAGGTCGTACAGAACTTTATGCAAAGTGATACCTTTGCGCAACTTTATAATGAGGCGGTGGTAAAAGGAACATTGCAAGCTTTGCCTAGTACCCCAAGTGCTCATGATAGACCTCTCTGTGATGTTACGCATGTCGTAGAATTCTCTAGGCACTTTGATCCGGAGAGAAGACTGACTTTCAGCGAACCACTGCCGGCCAGTATGCAAGAGTTCGATCATAACTTTCAGATCAAGCATAACGAAGAGCATAGTGTACCTTATTGGACAGACTCTTTCTTCGGTGGCAGCTCAAACAATGTAAAAAGGAATATCTTGGCATCAAATGCATTCTGTGTTCTGGATGGAGACGATTTAGAGGCACCTGACCCAAAGATCGACCATTGCCGGGCTATGATAAAATCTCTGTTGCTAACGCCCGAAGCAGCTTACGATGCTCCAGCAGCGGAGCAAGCCTTGAGGTCTCTTGCTACAGAAGCGGAGAGCGAGCAGCTTCTGATGCAAATGATTGAGGACTCCTTGGTCGTAGGTGCGAAAGGTAATGAGCAACGAGTACTTCCCGGACGCAGTTTCCAGTTGTCAGATCGGTTCTTCCAGAAATTCCGGAGTCCAATAACAAACAACACCTTGAGACTTGCAGATGAGTTTGATAGTCTTCTCAGGGACTCCTTCCAAGACGCAAAGTCTGTGCTGTACCCACAACTCGCCAATAATGGGACTTCAGCTGCCACTATTGAGCTCGCCATCCGTGGGAACTTGAGACTCGAGCAGGGGCGCAAGGACTGGGGTCCTCACGGGTTGATCCGTGACTATTCTGTCCGACAGATCGAAGGCCACTTGCTCGACTTTGACATCATTCTGACCAAGGGCACAGAGCCATGGCCGAGCGATAGACCAGCTGTCAAGATCAATGGAGCAAGTGATGTCCCATGCTTCTGGATAGACATACATGGGAAACTAATGCCGGATGTGTACCGGAAAGCCCTGATTGTGGTGCTTGGGATGATCATGACAAGAGGTCAGATTTGTGAAGTAGAACTCTTTCGACAAAGCAGACCGGTCTTTGAGAGGCACGAATTGAGGAAGTGCTTAAAAGAGCTAGCAGAGGGCAAATTTATTAAGGAGCACGAGGGTTTATTCTCGGTCGTGCAACAGTACTACCAGGTGGCGAAGGCGGTATAGGCTGGTGTGATTGCGTAGGCATGTTTTTTTGATCTTTGTGTACAGGTGGAAAGACAATGAACAAACTAGCTTTACAATAATATGTATTTTGTGCTATGCGTGATCTCGTGTTATGGTACCCTTGTGGTAAACTCGGACTAGTCTCAGTCTACTCTTCATCGTCCTTCTTCTCGTCCTCCTTTGCATCCTCTTCTTGCTCTGAAGCAGATTTGTCTGCCTCTGGTGTGGCATCCTCCATTACACTACTTGAAGCGTCACCTTGTGATCCGTCTTTCTCGGTTCCGCGCGAGTTTCTTGGCTCGACGGTATTGCTACTCTTAGCAGACGGGTTCTCTCCCTCCTTGATTACTGCTGGCACCATGTGCTTGGTCTCAGTGTTGGAAAGACCAGATTGCTTGGAACCAATGTCACCTCCATCGGGCTTGGTAGCACCATCTTCCCGTCCGGCTTTCTCGTCTCCACTAACAGCAGATTGCGATGTATTCTCCTGTGCCTGGTCACGTTTTGATTGTGGAGATTGTTTCTGTTCTTTGGCTTGCGACCTGGAGTCTGGTCCGTGGTGCTCGTCAGGAATATCGTCCTCGGCCTCTTCTGGCTCCTTATCGGTGATACCAATCTCGGCTGCCTTTGCATGCACGGCCTTGTGTGCCTGAGCCTTTTGTGCTGGTGGTGCAAGCAAGTAGCCCAGGGCCGGGACGGTGACTGCAATTGACGCAACCATCCATCGAGTGTCTCCACCAGCTGAAGCCGATGAGCTACTGTGTCTCGTTTGACGGGCTGCGTTGACAGCTTGTCGCTTGGCTGACTGCAACAATGGTCTGAACATTTTTGATCTCTTTACCAGTTCCCTGTTGAACGATATCTAGCCTGTAAGTAGCGTGAATGAACTGCTTGAGCGGAAGCACCTGGTGAAGTCAGATCCCAGATGGTCGTCGGAAGCAATCTCGGCTATTTCAACACGAAGCAATACGATGACATGAGGTTCTCCACAATCATCGGTTTGCGGGCGCATCTCAACTTGGCAGACACGTAGTCTAATATTTCTCTAGAGTAGTCTGTTGTGACCGCATTATCTTCTAATTTACCCAAGAACAATCCCGTCGAGTCTGTCACAGAGTTCAAGCGTGCCCGAACTTGTCTGGTGTGTACCGTTTATTGGATGGAACCTCCACCGAGCTACGAGTGGGACGAACTTGGGTCTGAGACTTATTACCACAAATTCGAGCTATACAAACTTTCGTGGCCGGAGGTCGACCTCTCAGGAGTCATATTTGCGGCTGCATCATACGGTGGAGCTATAGCAGTCACTAGGGATGACGAAAAATTCCAGAAGTATCGTGGTCAGTCCCAATTGAGTAACTCTACTCAGGTCTTCAGCTCGGTCGGGCAACTCTTGCGCGACATTCGTTGGGAGGGCGTCTCTATCAGGTCCCTCGGTTGGACTGATGAAGAGCGGCTCTTAATAGTGTCTAAAGAAGGACTGGTACGATACTATGATCTTCTCGGCAACTTCAGTCAATTCAGCTTGACCAAGAATTCGGACGAAGGCGAGGTCATCGAGTGCAAGTTTTGGAACTCGGGTATGATCGCCCGGATGTCGAACAATGCTTTCATCAAAATCGACAATTATAGAGAGCCGCGGCCACATGTATTGCTCAACACTCATCTCAAACCAGAATCAGTCATCAACAGTTGGACTATAACAGCTCCTGCTTTTACTGTGAGTCGGCAAGCCGAGTGCTTGGTCTCACTAGATAAGACTATCATATCACTCGATGGTGCAGATTCTCAGGATCTCTCAGTCGATCATGGCCCGTTCACGCATCTCCAGAGCTCGCCTAATGGACAATTCCTGGCATTACGAAGAGCTGAAGGCAATATCTTGGTAGCATCATCTGATCTGCAGCGTACTTTGACTGACTACGATGCCGGGGAAGAATTTGTGCCCAGTCAACTGTCGTGGTGTGGTAATGATGCTCTTGCAGCTTCAGATGATACAATCTTGACCGTTATTGGACCCTCAGGTGAAACCTTGCGTTATGCCTACGAGTCTGCACTACAATTGAGTACAGATGTCGATGGAGTTCGAGTGTTTTCCTCGACTGTTTGTGACTTCTTACGGAAAGTTCCTGATACTAGTGAGCGAATCTTTGCACCGGGGTCCACTAGTGCCGCTTCTATTCTGCTTGATGCTTTCGAACAATTGGAATTGAAATCGGCTAAAGCCGACGAGAATATACGTTTGATACAGAGCTATCTTACAGAGGCTGTGGACGATTGTATAAAGGCTGCAGGAGAGTCTCTGACTGAACACTGGCAGAAACAACTACTTAAGTCGGCGACTTTTGGTAAAGGATTCTTGGAGCTATATAACAGCGACGAATTTGTCGATACTTGCGAAAGCTTGCGTATCATGAATGCAGTAAAATTCCACGAAGTGGGCATCCCTTTGACCATGGATCAATATATCCGCATAACGCCCGAGGGACTGGTCGATAGGCTTTTGCAACGCAAGCACCACTATCTAGCTTCTCGCATATGCGAATATCTGGGCATATCCTCTGATCACGTTTATGTACACTGGGCATGTCTGAAACTGCAAAACTCTGATGAGGAAGCCACTACGACTTGTGAAGCAATCGTCAGCAAGTTGGGCTCCAAGAAGCAGATCTCGTACGAGAAGATTGCACGTACTGCCTTTGCGGACGGCCGGCTCGATCTGTCTATGCAATTGTTGGCCCATGAGCCTCGCGCCGGCGCGCAAGTTTCTCTGCTGCTTGATATGGATCAGGAGGAAGCAGCTCTTTCTAGAGCCATCACTAGCGGTGATCCCGATTTATTAGCATTCGTTGTCTTTCACATAAAGTCCAAGCACTCATTAGCTACATTCTTGCGTTTCATCAATGACAAGCCAGCGGCAACTGCAGTTGCTCTGGATCACGCACGAAAGCACGACAAGCAATTCTTGAAGGATTACTATTATCAAGATGACAGTAAAGTCGATGGTTCTGATGTCGTGCTCATGGAAAGCCTGGTTGAGCATGATAGAGCACAGCAGTACACAAAGACCAAGCTGGCATTGCGAATGATCAATGAAACAAAAGATCACAGTTTAGAGACACGAATGCTCGAGGACGCGGCAAAATTAATTCATCTGCAAGATACCTTGGCGAAAGAGCTTGGCATGCCATTTGCCGGAACTACGGTCAATGAGCTACTGCTGAAAGTGTTGTCGACTGGAAATCTCAACAAAGCTCAAAAGATTGCATCGGCATTCAAGGTGTCTGATTTGACCTTTACCTGGTTACAACTGCAGTCATTCGTCTCATTACGCGATTGGTCCGCACTAGAGAAGTGGATCTTTCGTATGAAGAGCTCACCGGTGCCGTTCGAAGTGGTTGCGGGTCACGTTCATTCCGCCGGCAACAAGAAACTCGCCGCTCAGATTGTCACAAAGTGCAATTCTCCGGCATTGCGTATCGAGACATACATGAAATTAGATGAACCACTTCTGGCTGCTCGAGAGGCTTACAAGATCAAAGACCTTGCAGTCTTGGACGAGGCTAGCGCAGTGATAAAGGACGGCGCAGAGCGCGGCGAGGTTGACGACATGCTTAGACGATTACAAGAGTCAAGATAAAGCTTGACTTTACTGCATAACGGCGTGGGCGAGTAATGATTGATTCATAGTACATACTTTTTGCAAGGACCGCGACAGCCATCACGAAATGACCTTTTTGAGCTTCGCGTAATGAAGGCGAAGTGCGGTACTGGTCTTGCCAGAGAAGAACTTCTCCATCTCGGACCACTTCAATTTCTTGACTTCCTTGAGGTACATGATGAGTCGGTCTTGGTCTGGCGTGTAGCCTTTACTACCATCACCGGTTTCCGCTGCGAGTTTAGCCAGGTCATCAGTGTTCATACTGCGAAGGACCTTGTCGTGATGTAATCTGACAGCAGTAGCTGATCTGCCGATCAAAAATGATGCAACTGGGCATTAGTCTACCTTTGACACGATCATGTGGTGAAGTACCTTCTTCCCAGCTCATTCCAGAACCGCGCAGGGTCATGATCAGTAAGTCGTCCGCAACTGTGTAGCCGGTCGATTTACTTGGTGATGTGATGGTAGGAAATGGACTAGATCCATTCTTACTTCTTGCTGATGATATCTTTATCTTTCTTTGTGGAGTTCTTGGCAGCTCGCAGACTACTTGGTCCTCAATATCTGACATGCTGAATGAAATTGGATATATTGAAGAGCCAGCTTCTGTGAGCAACACACCGCACAGCTTCCTCGCAAGAAGAAAGTTGGTCAGGAGTGAATGGATGCTTAGCTAGCGGCGGATCGTCCACGATCCAAAACAATATTGTTTACATGCATTTGTGCACAATTTATCGATGAATCTAATCCAAAACGCCTCCAACATTCAGGAAATCTCGAATGATATGACCAAATTGGCGGCCGGTTCTGGTCGAGCCAGTCCTGAGATATTTGAACGCATTCAGACCCAACACGTATGCAAATTGCGTGATTGTGGGCCAGATAAGGAAATCTATCAGAGTCACTCGAAAAGCTGCAACGTAGGACCCATCAGTCCGTGCGAGCGCCGCGAGATATGTTTGTTCGTGGCGGAGATCAGGCAGAGGTTGGCCGGACGCTGTCGTCGGTCTCTTCTTGTCTGCTCTCGGCTCAGGCAGTACCTCGGGATAATCTAGATCGGAGTTTGTGTCTACGATGACCGGACGATCATCAGCGACCGTAGCTGGTGCAACTTGGGGATTGTCCTCCAAATGCGTATCCTCAACGATGGTATTGAGCAATACACCGGCAGCATCAGTTGCTACCTGATCAAAACCCGACATCAGACAAGCTACGTCAAACGATATGTTGCACTATTAACGTGTCTTAACAAAGAGCTGAAACAGTATAACTAGCGGATCCGGACCGAAAAGAGGTGTCCATGTTACTATGGAGGACCACTGGATGAGTACAAGTCGGGAAGTCATGAATTGTTCTCCACACCCAAGCCACTGTGAACGCCAGCCGAGAGATACGACGTGCAAAGCCTAGATATTTGATGCACTACTATCTTGTTGTTGATTTGTGTGGAATGTGATTATCAAGAACAGTCAATAAGACTTCAAGGCATTCGTGGGTACCATTTTGTTGTCCTACAGATCCTAATGCAGTCTTGAGACAAAACACGTATGCTCATGGCAATGAACGCGACGAGCTTGCAAAAACACGATCCAAATATTTTGCGAACGGCAGATCTACTCATATCCTACTGACGAAGCACGGGATTTTCACTGCTAAAAAGTTAAAAGACACCACCTGTCCTTGTTGAAGCAAAGATCATGAGCAATACTGGACGAGGTGTGTTTGACGGCGACGCAATTGGCAGATGTACGGGTCAAGCAACGATGGCCAACCTTGAACTCCGCTTTCGACCTGGACGTCGATGCAGAACGCATCGTCAAACAGTCCTTGCTCGGAGGCCTCTCTCTGCTCGATGATGTCTTGGCAGGTCTAGACGCACGATGTCGTCCCACTCGCGGTATGACACTGAGGGGGAAGAGGATCTCCGAAGAGTAGCGCCGAGCAGTTGTCAGCGATTGGTTTAAACTCTACACAAACGTCTCCAGCCACATCCCGCACGGATCGTCAGCCATCACGCCGAAGTCTCTCCGATGCGATCTGGCGAGGGTGAAGACTTCGCAAGAGAGAGCACCCGGAGCAGCTCGATGTCCCTTGATCCAATCAAGAGCGACATTGTGTCGAAGGATACCTACGAATTCCAATCGCGAGGCTGGTACTCCCTGAGTGAGACGGATATAGTAAGCCTAAGACCATCTCGGTTCTCTTAAGGTGTACAATTGCGGCCTTGCTGCACAACTCGTCTATCTCTTTTCTGCTACCAGTTCCAGAGATTCTAGATTACAATCTTCCTTTTTATGGAAGTCTGTGTTGAAACTGTCGTAGGACCGGTTTAGAGTAGCCTGTGTTCAAGGCATGAGTCCATCCTTGGTTGGTCTGCAGAGCACAAAGGTCAAGATTGAGCTGCCACAATTCGTGCTGCTACTGACGGGTATCGAGCGACAGCTGCCTCTTGTCAATGGCAGTTGGCGGGATTTGGGCAGAGGCGGCATCGATAGGTTCACAAGGGAATATGTGGTCGGGACAGGCGACTGGACCATCGGGGGTGGGAGCTGGCGTACGGCATGGACTACAGAGGAGGCCAGTCGGCTGAATCCCCTCATCCTCCTCTCCAGACACGCCCCAGAAATAAGACCGTGGGGTCCTGTAAGCCACGAGACCGAGATCCGGGGTTCAGCGAAGGAAAAGTCTATATAAGAGTCCTGATCCTCAACTGTAATGTAATATTCAGGATCCTCTCGACTTTGCAAGCACACCCTCGAGGAATATTCAGTCATGGCAGGTGGTGCAGGACCAATTGGTGTCAACACCAACACAAACTTCCTCCGAGGTCGTCAACTGATATGGCCACTCTCGCTCGTCATCTCCCTCTTCTTCCTCTGGGGTTTCTCATACGGTCTGCTCGACGTCCTGAACAAGCACTTCCAGACTGTGCTCAAGATCTCCCGACTAGAGTCTACCGGACTTCAGGTCATGTACTTCGGAGGTGGTTACTTCTTCTGGTCCCCGGTTGCAGCTGAAGTCTTGAGGCGACGAGGTTACAAGTTCACCATCATTATGGGTCTGTGTTTCTATGCGATCGGAGCGGTCTTCTTCTGGCCCACAGCTCACTTCACCTCTGCTGACCACAGACTCTCTTCGTACGGTGGTTTCCTCGCATGCACTTTCATCATTGCTTGCGGTCTCGCCACCCTCGAGACCTCTGCCAATTCGTACGCTGTCGTCATCGGTGATCCGGCCTCTGCTTCTGCCCGACTACAGTTCTGTCAGAGTTGGAACGGAGTAGCAAGTTTCATCGGGCCCCTCATCGCCTCAAAGTTCTTCTTCACCGGGGAGAACCAAAACAACTTGACCAACGTTCAGTATGTCTACCTGGCTGTCGCTTGCGCCGGTGCCGCGGTCGCAGTCCTCTTTGCCTTTTCCAAGCTTCCGGAAGTCTCTGAGCCAGTGTTTGATGAGGACTCTCCAGACCTGCCCGACATTGGCCCGTTGCGAAAGCAATACAACATGATCTTCGCCTTTGGTGCCCAGTTCTGTTATGTCGGCGCACAGGTCACGATTGCTTCCTTCTTCCTCAACTACGTCACCGAGAACTCGACCATTCCGACAAACACGGCATCGCAGTACCTCTCATACTCCCTCATCATCTTCACCATCGGTCGGTTCTTTGCGACTGCCCTGGCCACCATCTTCCAGGCAGACTTCCTGTTGACGGTCTACACCTTGATTGCCATCGTCATCAACTGCATCATCCTGGCAACGAAGGGCAAGGGCGGCGTCGGCGCCTTGATGGCAATCTTCTTTCTGGAATCACCCATGTACCCGACCATCTTCACCCTCGGCACCGCAAACCTGGGACGACACACGCGACGGGGTGCCGGGATCCTGGTCATGGGAGTCGCGGGTGGGGCCGTGTTTCCACCGATTCAGGGCGCGATCGCAGACAACGTCAACACCCGGGTCTCGTACGTCGTGCCGCTGGTCGGGTTCATCTACGTGCTCGGGTACGCCGCGTTCCATTGGGTCCGCAGCGGACGACACGTTCTGCGGGTCAAGGACGTGGCCATGGTGCCCAACCGAGCGTCCCTCACCCAACTCGAAAAGTCGGGCAGTGGTGCCAGTGGTGGTGGTGCGTACGAGAAGAACAACAATGTTTCCGTCAATTACACCGAGCACGCCTGATTCTGTAGAATTGCCCGTTTAATGTCTTTTTGTAGACTAAGAAAAATATATATATCTCGACATATCCATCGATGCACTTGCCTACTTTAGTCCGTCCTCATGGCTTCCACGTCGTGCCGGTGAGCAACTGGAGGACCTGGATGTACTTGTCCCTGGTGCCCGTGACGACTTCCGGGGGCACCTCGACGCCCTCCTTCTTGTCGATGGCGTGGGAGGTGAGGTAGTCCCGGAGGTACTGTTTGTCAAAGGAGGCCTGGGCCTGTCCGGGCCGGTACGTCGCGGCGGGCCAGAAGCGGGAGGAATCTGGGGTGAGGACCTCGTCGACGAGGACCAAGGAAGCTTCGTCGCCGTCCCCGGTCACGCCAAACTCGAACTTCGTGTCGGCAATGATGATCCCCTTGGTGAGGGCAAAGTCCCTGGCGGCGACGTAGAGGTCCACGGCGAGTGTCGCCATGCGGGCGGCGAGTGCGGGCCCGATGATGTCGGCGACCCTGGACGGGTGGATGTTTTCGTCGTGGTCGCCCTGGTCGGCCTTGGTGGAGGGGGTGAAGAGCGGGTGGGGGAATCGGTCGGATTCGCGCATGCCCGGGGCCACGGGGATGCCGTGCACGGTCCCCTGTCGCCGGTACTCTGACCACGCCGACCCGGTGAGGTAGCCCCTTACGATGGCCTCGATCGGCAGGATCCTGAGCTTCCGGACGAGCATCGAGCGGCCCTCGAGTTGGGTCCCGTACCGCTGCACCGACGCCGGCATCTCCTCCATCCGCGTCGTGATGAGGTGGTGCGGGCACAGGTGCGCCAACCGACCGAACCAGAACTCCGAGAGCGCCGTCAGGATCCTGCCCTTGTCCGGCACCCCGTTCTTCATAATCACGTCGTACGCCGAGATCCGGTCCGTCGTCACAAAGAGTAGCTTGTCCCCGTCGACCGTGTAAATGTCCCTGACCTTGCCCCTCGCCAGAAAAGTCAGGTCTGGCAGGTCCGTATCGATCAGTGCCGTCGTGGTGAGCGTCGTGGCCGTCTCCTCCTTTTCCCCGCCCTTGCTCGACGACTCCTCCGCGTGTTTGCGGACCATGTCGATAAAGTACTCGTGCCATCGGTTGTCCGTCGTCAGTTCGGGATGGAAGGAGGTCCCGAGAAAGTTACGCTGCCGGACGGCGACGACCATCTTCCTGCCCCCGTGTCTCACCGTCGCGAGCACCTCGCAGTCCTCGCCATAGACCCCGTCCTCGTGGACCGCGGGGGCCCGGATGAAGACTGCGTGGAAGGGGTCCCGGCCGAGGACGGCCGACTCCATCTCCGCCTCGAACGAGTCGACCTGTCGCCCAAAGTAGTTTCGCTCAATCTCGACCGCCATCCCCCCGAGCCGGTACTGGCCGCCCTCCTTCTCCGACAACAGGCCCCCCGCAGACGTCTTCCTCAGCCGGTCGGCGAGCAGGATGAAGCCCGCACACGTCCCAAACACCGGCACCCCCCGTCGCCCCGTCAAGTCACGCAACGTCTCCCCCAGGTCCGACGCAGCCAACCACTTGCCCTGCACCGTCGACTCGCCCCCCGGCAAAATCAACCCGTCGATGCCCGCCACGTCCTCCGTCCGCCTAATCTCCCGACCGGTCACGTTCGGAAAGGTGTTGAGCAGGTCAATGTGTTCCGCAAAGGCGCCCTGCAGCGCCAACACGCCGATCGTGATGCTCGACATGACCTTGGGATCAGCTGGATTTTCTTTCTGGGTACCTCCTACGTCTCGTCGCACCAAAGAGACAGACAACAAACAGTGGAAAAAGGGAAGACAAATAGTGGTGAGTGTCGGTATTGCGGCAGATGCACAAAAAAGTTGAGTCAGGACTTGAGCCAAAGATTGGCGGGAGTGGCTTGCATTCCGGCACGGCTTCGCGCCCCGAATGACAATCTTGCACGCCGGCAGTCATTTCATCGGCGCGAAATTCATTTCTCTATGTATAGTCTATTCGTGAGTGGTCGTCTAAATGGTATGTGATCCGATCTCGTCTATGTCGTTGGGCCGATATGCTACATATACCTATGTATATGCATCCATGAAACTTCATCTGATTGTACATGATCTGGTGCTGTTGTCGTGTGTGGTTGACGATTACTTTGCACGTATGCCAGCGCTGGACCGTTCATGAGAGTTCGTGCTCGTCCTGGAGGACACCCTGTGCATGCTCCTGTTGGTGCCCGAGCTGATCCGCCTGAGGCTCGTGTCCAGTGCCTCTCGCGTGGAGCTGTTCCTCTGCGTCAGCGGTGGCCGTTCCTGTGCCGGGGCCGTCAACGAGTAGCCCGTGCCAGTCACCAACTTGTAGATGCCCCCGTCCTCAATCTCGTCGTTGAACAGGATCTCGTCGTTCCGGTAGATTGTACCATCGGGCGTCGCAATCCCTTGCGCTTTGTACCCGGCCTTGAGATAGAGCAAATGTCGAAAGTTGTCTGCGTGATCCGTACACTTGTTGGACAACTTGATGCTCGCCTTCCGACCGAAACTCAGCTTGATCGTGATGGTCTTGGTCACGATGGGTATGGTGGGATAGTAGACGAGTTCCTCAAAGTAAGCAGGCCTCAGGTAGCCGGTGACCTGTGCGTCCTTGTACCCCGGCAAATGTCGGCCCTCGCTCGACGACCTCGTGTCGTTGTACATTGGGGGCGTGGTGAGACATTCGACGTAGGAAGGCGTGTAGTCTTCGTAGAGGACGAAATATTCCTCGTTGCTCTTGATTGTCGCATCCCGCATCAGCTCTTCGTCATTCTTGTAGACCACGTCCCCGACCAGGATGCCGACCGCTCCATCACCGAATTTCTGCCGCAAGAATGAGGGCAAATGAGTGATGGCACTGGCGGCAGCCCTGTTGTTGGTGTACTTGTTGTACAAGAGACTGATCCGAAGGAGTCGATTCCGACCCTTGAGGATGATGGAGTAGGCGGTGATGAGATTGACGGGCTTGTAGGTCGGAGCGAGGGCCAAGGAGGTCGAGATTGTCGTCAGGGTAGGCATGGTGCGTTTCTGTGGGCAGAGGAGAGGACAGGGAATTATCGTGCGAGCGTGAGAATGTGCTCGATTGGGGGGGGGGGGATTATCGAGCAGAGTGTCTGTCTGGCTGGCAGGGACGAGACTGACTCGAGAGATCAATTGATTGATGCAAAGGGACTGGAGGATGAGGGACCGAGGGTGAGGATGAGGATGCTGGAGCGGGTGGACTGCTGAAGAGAATGGATGCTGCACTCTACAGGACAGGGAATCAGGAGAGGGAGACAGAGAGGAGAGAGAGAGAGAGATAGTGGAGAGAGAGAGGGGAGAGATGAGCTAATTCTGGGTGAAGCGAGAAGGCAGACAGCACTAGAGCAAGAGACAGAGAGAGAGAGAGAGACCAGGAGAGACGAGATGCATGGGCGGGTCTTGGTGATTAGAGCAAGCGACTGATTGGCGGAAATGTGGGTGACTTGGACTGATCCAACTGCTGCAGACACGCAATCTGATTGGAGGATGCACCCTGAGATTGTGAAAGATTAGGTTGTCTTGGCTTTCCAGGCGATTCCCTCTTCCCATTGGTGGAATCGAAACCTTGGAATTAATCCTCACTGCGATATATAACCCGCTTGGCCGTGATGCAGCAGTTCCGTCATCACCAGCTTCATAATCCTCCTCCTCCTCCTTGCTCTCACTCTGGAGCATTCATCGCACCCCATGCATTCATCATACACAACGGCATGCATGGACGCAGTGTGGAAAAGGCTCGTATGGTCAATTTCCTGGCTGCAGGGAATGAATGGCAGTCATGCAGCACCGCGCATTTCCGTTGGCAACAGTGACTACCGGCCCGAGATTGGACTCCACCAATGTCACGAGTGGGTAGCCATCCTCTGACGTCCTTCCACCCTGTCGAATGCCTGATAAAAAGAGAGCGTGTCTTTCTATTATGTGCCTACGTGCAGTCTAATCACATGCCAAAATCTCAGTTGTCGCCCTCGCTCCTGTAATCCCAGCCCTTCCAGAATGATTGATCCCTTCCATTTTCAGTACTCGTCCGTCTCGTCCCCAAGAGTCCCAGCCCTTGGTCTCTCGGGACGGTCCGAAGTATCCCTCTGCTTCTGATCATTGTCGTGGCTCAGGTTGATTGCGATGAAGCTCGCAAAGACCATGGCAGCTCCGAGGAAGAACCACAGGTTCGCCGAGTGAGAGTACAGCAGGTGATCCCCGAGAAGAGCAAGAGGGATGCTCATGCTGATGCCCACCGTCACCACGAGGGGCGAGGTCATGAGCATCGCCAGGACCCAGAGGTAGTCGGACACGAACGTGATTGCCGCATTTGCAGCCACGACCAAGCTGATCTGGCCTGTGGACGGCAGCTCGAATGTCTCGAGGCCCGTGACATCCAGCAGTATGACTACGGGCCAGAGGACCAAGATGTTGAATACGCCGACAAAGCCAAAGAACAGTGTCATCGACACCCGTTCTTCATTCCGGACCTTGTACTTCAGGAAGACCGTGTAGCAGCCATACAGCGCTGCCCCAACCAGCGCCAACAAGTCACCGATGATCAGATCGGTGAAGAACGACTTTGAGTCCGATGCAGCCGTGTCTTGTGACGTGACCAAGATGACACCGAGGATGGAGACTACGAGGGCATACAACTTGGCCATCGTGAAGCTCTCGACTCCCAGAAGTGTTCCCAGCGCCAGGGTGAAGAATCCACTCAAGGAGGAGATGATTGTACTGTACGGAATCAGCATCCGCCAATGAAGACAGTCAAATTTATGGACTCACAAACTTGCCACATTTGTGTACGAGAGGGATATGTTTCCTGCCTGTGTTAGCATGGCAGAGAATGATTCGTTCGAGACGGCGCATACCAAAGTAGTTTGCTGCAAACCAAAGCATCGAAAAAACGCAACCAAGTTTCGCCGTCTCCGTCGTGGTCAGAGGCACCAAGTCGTCCCGTGCAACAATATCCTGGCTCCCGAACGTCCGGACTGAATTGGCCGTAGCTAATCTCGGTCTCCCTGAACCCGTACTCGCCGCACAACTAGTATGCCCGAGCCTGCTGTCCGGCACCAACAGCGAGTTTCGGTCTTGGTTGATGAGTGGCGATTGAGCGCTATGATCCGTCAACAAATATTCCTCCTGAGATACATTAAAATTCGCGGACCTGTGTTCGTCGGCTTCTGGGTTCTGGTCACCGGCCGACCCATTCGTGCCCACATACTGCCTCCTCTTTCCTGCCGAGAAGGCACTACGAATCGCCCAGGGGATGAGGTAGAGTGAGAACGTGCCCGTGTTGATCCAGGTGACCTACGACATCAGTCCGAGGGTCACTTTTGAACGAATCCCGATCTCACCAGGAACGGCTTGTCGTAAGTCTTGTCCTCGCCAAAGATTGATCGCATCAGGAAGGAAGACGCGACCCACATCATGACAACGACGGCCAAAAGAGTGATCCCGAGGACATGTCGGGCCGTGAGCTGAAAGTCCAACATGCAATTTCCGAGGCAAAGGAGGGCGGGTTGCTTGTCAAGGATCGTCAGGGTCGCTGAAGTATGCTGAATGTCATGAAACAGGAATGTCAGATCCCTCGGATGGAAGCGATGTATGGGCCAGAGAGGTGGTTCTTGTCGTCAATCACCCAGGCAAAGAGAGGGTCACTCTGTTGCGCCGATGGGATTCTGTAAGTTGCCTGTAAATTCACACGATTATTCGATGGCGTTTTTGTCACATGTGGCAGATACCGGTATGGATTCAATCTCGCGCCCGCCCCATACTCGAATGAAGTTCCTTCCCTGACCCTCACTCACTTTCTACTGCCTGTTCATGAACTTCAAGTGATGCTGGCACTTGCCAAACATTGCTCTGACATATAGTCCAATCTCACAAAGCATAATTGCATTAAAAACTTTAGATAGAGCTATGGAATAAATGACATGCTCCGGCTGAATCATTTCTGTAGGTCGTTGAATGGAGAGAAGCGCTAAATGCTATGGTCGCAGAGTTCATTCTTTGATACATGAGATACTGATGGTCTGATCGTGAACTGAATCGTGGCTAATCACAAGAACCCGGATTCCTGTAGGAGCCGGGCAATCTTCTCGTCTTCACGTTCACGAGGCTCACGCTCCAGACTGATGTGATAGAGCTCCGAAATGTCTCTAGTGATGTCCATACAGCTGCGAATATAATTCTGTATCTCCGGCACCGCTTGAAGAGAGTAGGGCACAGCCTGATACTGCTGGATGTCCCGGATCACATCTGCAGTCTTCTGTCGCTTGGAAAAGTTGATGAGGTGACGGGCCTTGACAGACATGTTGGGATTTCCATCTTCGATGAAAGTTAGATCTGTCAGATAGACACCAAGAAAAGGGACACAGGCCGGCATAGTAGAGTGCAGTGCTTCTCGATATTGGGAAAAGTTCTTGGAAGAATTCATGAGTCTGTTGAGGTCTTCCGCGGACATGGCAACGCGAGCGTTTAACAAGTCCCATGTCCTTCGGAGTCGATGTATTGGTGCAGAGTTCAAACCAGATATGATGGCTGTCAAGGTCGAAAAGTTGTTTAGCACCCGACACTTCTCTGCTATGAAGACAAAGTGCTTGATAAGGTTGACTCTTTTCTTCAGGTCCGTTTGATACAGGATGGCCTCAGCCACCCATGCAGTGATCTGATTGGAGTGCAGGATCATGGCTTTGATATTTTCAGCACCGTCAGCAGCATCAGGCTTGGACCACGACTTGTCCAAGCACTCGGTCGGTTTGATCTTGTTGTACAGGTGGCTTTCCATGATTGTCAATTGCCGTGCAACTTCCAAGGCATCCAGGTCAAGTAGTCTGATCTTCTTGAGGTTACGCGGCACGATCGGGCTCGGTGCTGTACCGGAATGACTGGGTATCAGCTTTCGGAAGGGTACGTCACCTTGAGCCATACGCATCTCGATCAGCTTGAGAAGCACCGAGGCGCTCCCAATGCTCTCTGACATGACCGTCTTGACAAAGTGTTTCATCTGCGTGAGCCACTCTTTTGTGATATCATTCGGTGGTTCCATGAAGAAGTTCTCCATCCAAGACTTCAGGATATTGAAAACCCTCAGCTGAATTGGATGCTGCTTCTTTCGAACCCATATGTCGAATTGAGCAGCCGCTAGACCCTGGGGTGGACTGATCATAAACCGAGCTCTCAACAGGCCAGATAGCTCTTCCGCTGTCGTGAAGGAACGATATGTCAACAGGAAGGTGTTATTGTACACAGCGTCCAGAAGATCATGGCGAGTAAGTCTTTCGACTAGTGCCAACAATGTTCCCGCTTTGACATTGCCTTTGGAATCATACGATAGATCAGACTCGAGCTCATTTTCCAAAAACCATAAATTTCCATTTTCAGTTGGTGAAGCAGCGCGAGAGCTGGTTACACGATCGGTCAAAGAAGAGAATTGTGCGACTGAGGATGAACGAAGGTCTGGGGAGGCTGGAGTCAGATTGTCTTCGAGTGGTCGCTGTCCTCCAGATTCATTTCGCATCGGCGCAGCTTCCAGTATGATTTCGCTCTCGTGTTGCTCGACTCCATTATCGGCATATCTCGAGCCATGTTCCTGTACCATAAACTCTACATGCATTACGACGGCCTGGACAGCTCTCTCGAGGTCCGACAAAGCGTACTCGAGGTTCTTGGCATTATCCGGTGCATACGCTCGGGAGCTTGGGACAGGCAGGCTTGTCATTGCTTGTGCAGCGACCATAAGGGAGCCGGATGCATCATATAGCATTTGCTTGGACTTGGCAAAATCCGAAGTAGTGGGGGAGCGTACAAGTAGAAGTCCAGCTGCAGGATCTAGTGGAGACAGGTCGATCTGCTCGCAACAAGCCAACATTTGTCGTACGAATTTCAGAGTATCCATCGCATTCCGCAGAACAACAGAGCCGGAGATGGCTGTAGTATCGCCCTCGTGCTGCCTCAGCTTGGACTTACATATGCGTAGTTCCGCCAATATTTCCCGCGAGTAGTGTTCCATCTCCGCCACCGTGTCGGCACATAGTTCGAACGGCAGTGGATGATGTTTACTAGGAGTGCCAATACCGTTACCTTGCCAGCCTGCGGCAGTTGTGCGTGAGAAGAGCGCTGTGGGATGTAACAATTTGGCCTGCGGACGACTTCTGATGGCATTCGTGTTATATGCCAATATCGTCGAATGTAATGCAGCAGCATCAACAAGCAATTTCCGGGCATCTGCGGCAGTGGCCCAATCAGAGCTAGCTACATGGCTCGAGTGCATCATCGTTGCAAGAAAATATAAGATCTCATCCGATGTATCTCTCTGGTGATTTGATCCTCCCGTGAGCTCAATGGCACCGTTCGCCTGTACAGCTGGCTGTGAGGTCGCAAGCATGCCGTACGTCTGTAGCATCTCACTCACCAGATCTCTCATGCTCGCGCAACAATCAGAGATTTCCGTTGTTGCTCCAGCATCGACACTGGTTCTGAGAGAGTCGAGTATGGCGGAGGATCGAAGTGACCATTGAGCAAGATCTCTTGACTTTGTCGTTTCCCGATACACTGATTTCGAAATATTGCTGGCAAGACTGGTTTGTGTGGTCACGCTCACGATTCCCGACTCCGGGTAAGAGTGTTGCGACTTTGTTGTGGATTTTGACTGTTCCGGCGTATCGAGAGTATTGCGTCCTCCTGATCTCGACGGACTGCTATGGCGACCCTCGGGTCTTGCAAAGAGCAAGATTTCGGAGTCTTTGTCCTCGCTGCCCGGAGAGTCTTCGGCCAAGATGTCGTTTCCCAGTGCGTCCTTCCATCCGTTTGAGACAGAGGACAGACGAGGGCTGATATAGGAGTCCCGGGGACCCAAGAATTGCTGGGTATCGCTGCTCGTGTACCCGTCGTCATCCTGTGAGATTTCGCCGTCTGGCATGTCAGGAACATGTTCCCCAGGAGTACAAACACCGTGAGTCATGGGGGTCTGACGGTTCTGAACGACCTGGGAGACATGTGCGTGCTTGAATTCACGCAGGGGAAGATCCCATTGGGATGCTCCAGTCACGGTGTTGAAGAAATAAACACGTCCCTCATTCGTCGCCTTGGGAATCCAAAAGACAGAATCATCTTGCGCCAAGGGATCGGCCATCATTGACGCTGTCACCATTGTTGACGCGGAGCTCTTTCCAGTCCTCAGACTGACAAGGGATTCTGCATCTTTGAAGATCGCTTCTGCTTCGTCGTCATTGTTGTCTTCTTCGTCCTCATCATCAGAGCTCACAATTTCGACTTCTTCGACATAATTGCTGGGAAACCATCCTCGCTCGCCCCTCAGTAGTCCGTCCCACCAGCCGCTCTCTAGCTTGGTGAGCACCCTGATCAGATCGCCAGCATTGAAGCCGAGTGACGACGACTCAGTGCTCGAAAAGGGATAGAGTGCACGAACATAGCACGCTTCCTGTAGCTTGATTATGCTCGTCTGATCCCGCTGGTTCGAACGATCGAGACGAAAGTCATCATAGACTCTAGAAGAGCCGTTCATGAAGCCGAATACTCTGGAGTCGTTCACAGGCCTGTTGCAATGTCGGAGGCAAGAGCAGTCCTCGCTCGACGGGTCAAATATGCCGTCGGCAACTCAGACAGAGTGATCCAGGTCTGCAGGCTTCGTGGAGGTGTGTCTTGTGATGATGCTGGGCGTCGGCCTTGTCGACACCGTTGTGCGTATGACTAGCTCCTGCCCGACTTTTACTTGTAAAACGAGTGTGCCAGTGGACGAGGGAGGCAGGCAGGCAGGCAGGCAAATTCTAAGGATACAAGGGAGAGGAACGGTTGGAGCAGTCGAGAACAGAGGTAGAAAGCAGGAGCTAGGCTGGCGGTGGAGCGTACGGTGTGTGATGAAACAAGGGTATGCAAGGCGATAGGGCAGCGGAGGGTCGCTAACGTGGAGGATGCATTCGGCCAAGTTGGTGGATTTGTGATTTGTGATGGTCAATTCCAAGCTTTTCCTGCTGTCGAAAGTGGAGGCAGAACGCACTCACGGAAGGCGGGAAACGGCATGGCGCCGCTGCTCTTACGGTCCAGTCCAGTAGGTAGACTTTGAGTTTGGTGCCGCAACCTTGGAGAAGTCAAGCAGGTATTCTGTTCGCTGGTCCTGGCCTCCCCAGCTACTCCATCCACTACCTATGTACCCTACAGACGGTGAAGTAGCGGCCCTTGGTCAATTACTGCCGACACTCGTCGTCATTGTCAGGCACAGAGAAAAATCATGTTCAGGTTGAAGTGTAGTCTGATCTGAGAGAGATTGAAGAGGACATCTCTATACTGCGTCCCTCCCTGCAGGTTCAACCAAGATGAGTCGTGTTCACTGCCATGACGAGTGTCTGTGAAGGGAAGCTGCTTTGCTGGCACCCAACGTGCTGATGACTCAGCTGTGCAGGCGCGCAAGACTGCTTATTCATGGATGTGGCATGGCAATTTCGACGAGTAAAGGTCGGAGGTCTAGAGGGCATGTCATCTTAGGTTGGAGACACACTTGCCATTGGTGCTGCTGGTTAGAGACGAGCTTCGAGCCTGGCCTAGCCTAGTCTAGCCTAGGTGTACGGAATAGACTAGCCACACGTACTCTGTTCACAGACGCTCTCAGGCGAGCGACGAGTGCCCAGTCGGAGATACCGCGTCTGAGGGTTGATGGGCGGCTGAGCCAAAACCACTTGCCAGGCTGGAAGGATCCATCTCCAGGGCGAGGGCTGGCAGCTGAGGTCTCGATCATTTTTGGGTGGCGGAGGACGAGAGGATGGGGCTGCCTGCCTGTCAAGGATTCAAGGCTTCCCAGAATTTCCAGATGCAGCCAGAAGTCGACCACTCAAATAGCCCCTTTCGGCCATGCTCTATGGCGCACAAGCACAGAGCCGAGCCTGCCTGCCTGCCTGCCCGCCGGTGAGGAGAGGAATGCTACCTACTGTACCTAGGCAAAAGTACTTGGACACTCTGCTCCCCGAATCTCAAAGCAGCCCTATTGGTACGCATGCCTCGCCACCAACACCACCACCACCACCCTCAACCTCAGATGAAACAACCACCCTTTGGTCCTTTTCACACCACCAAAACCTTCCAATCGTTTGATATGTGGGGAGGCGTGTGGAACATATGCACGGCTTTGACCACACGACCTCGAATCCGTGCTTTCAGATCAATAACTCGTTCACTAATCTGATGCTGTTCTTAGATGTGTTCAGTTCACTCCTGAAAACAAGAGAGCATGGGATCGGCGTCATCTAGATATTCGATCCCATGTCCGTACAGTCCGTGCCATCCTTGGGAAATGATCGACTGATTCAACCCTTGTGCTGGGCCCTGGTGAAGCATAAACTCACAAATGATTCTCAGCAAGGCTGTTCGTACCGTCAATGCAGCAGCATAAAGCACCGAGATGCCAGCTAAAGTAAGTCTGCCTTCATTGCTCTTCGTACTGTCCAGACACAAGACTTGACTTGCACGAATAGTGTCATCCGTCTCATGACAGATTCAAACCTGTTGTCCTGCGCCATGACTGTTCTCGTAGCGAAGCTAAGCTTGAGGAGCATAGTTTATGTGTTCTACTGACGCGATCGTTGGCGAGCGAGAGTTAGGCTCTGCTGTAAGACTATGCGAGTGGGGTGAAAGGCCCCGTCGCCTTGTGCTCTGTTCCAGGACTGTGCCTAGTTGTACTTTGTCCAAACATTCAAAAGTTTGCTTGCTACGTTCACTAGCACTGTCAGCAGTCTTGAACGGTCTCCTCGTCGAGCGCTTACTGATCAAGAGCAGTCCGACGGTTGGTGTCCACAGATCGGCAATCTCAGACAGATGGCGTAAACCGATGGCGGTTTCTATGCTTTTTGTGTTTTCAAAATGACCCACTTTATAGAAGTTGATAAGCATCTCATCCTTCTCGACAAAACGCTCATATAGCCACTTCTCAAACTCTTTCTCACCCATGGGGATGTCCTTCGTAGCAAATCTTCTCCAGTGCATCTGTCTTGTTAGCTTGCGTTCTTAAGAGGCCTGGTCCTCCCGCTTACATGTACTCTTTTCGGTGGCTTTCCCTCAAGGAACAGAGATCGGAGAGTGTACTTCTGGGCGGCAAAGATAGTCTCCCCGATAGGCTCGTAGGCAATGGTACAGTCATACAGATAGTCAACAGTCTCCTTCAAGTTATCTAGGCAGAATCGTAGCCCAGTACTCCTTGGCAGCAGCGTCCGTTGCAAGAGAGGCCCATCGGTTTTCTTCGCGTAGGCTCGGGCCTTTTCGATCGTTGTTGGACTCAGATTTGTACCCTCAGGATATAATAATAGCCACATTGGCCAATCTTTGTCTGTCCGAAGCTGTGTAAGCCGCCTCTCCATGGCTGGCTTGTCCTTCTCCCAATTCCTTGCCATGAAGATGAAGCCAAAGAGTTGCATCGCGGTTCCTATGATGGGAATCCATTTGAGCGAGTCCTTGAGGATGATGTAGAATGCACCATGCATTCGGGATGTGTAGGCGGCCCACCACATGAAGAGCCAGTCTGCGTAAATTTGATGATTCGAGATCAATACCATGCGCTCGTCGAAACCAGTCTCAATGCGGCCATAAGCTCCGCTCTTGAGAAGCCGTGCGGTAGAGTCGTCCCCAGAGACTACTACCGTGGTCGGGGCAAACCACTGAGTAATTGTGACACAGACCATGCCAAATTGCTGCTTGGTCCGAGCGATCCAAGCATAATACCACGCCTTTGAGTAGTAATACAGAGGAAGGCCAATGAGTTGGTTTATCTGAATGATGCAGCACACACAATTGAAATAGCAGACGAACAAGACAAGTCGTGCGAATTGATAAAAAATCGGCGGCGATGGCTGTGCTTCGCTCATGCTGCTCTCGAGCACCGTGTGGGGTCAGCGACTATCTCACAAGAGATGTATTTGTTCTACCTCTCGGATTCGTGTCAAACCGAAAATCCGCCTACCAAAAGTCACGCAGCTCATTGCCTGGATCGCATCGGTCATCCCGGGAAGTAAGCCTCCGATTTGGCGATCTCCCGCTCCACAGATTGCCTGCCCTGGCCTCATCCAAGTTCCCGTGCAGGTAGGTAATGGTTGCAGGCAAAGCTTGCACTTCACATCAAGTGCAAAAATACAGCGGTACTCTTTCATGTGGATATATGCTGCACCAATCACAACGGAAACATCAGGCTTTTGAGATATGGAAAGAGCACAAAGCATACCTTTTGGCATATCCAATCTCATGGGAATCTGTCATGCCTCTAATTAGTTTGTTTGAGGATTCAGTCTCGATCAAGCTTGCATTCATTAGAGCTATGGAAGACATTATGGTGGAGACGCCCCTGCTGCAAGTGTGCCGTCGTGGGTCAATTTTGCTGTGGATCGCTTGTGCATCCTGTTCAGCCAAGCACTAAGCTTGGAGTATCGGTCAAGCTCGTGTGCATATGGAGTGGCAGCAAGATCGGCCAAGATCGGATATAAGAAGAGATCACCCCACGTCGTACGGAAGCCCATGAGATAGGGACCGCCCATGCGTGTCTCCAGGATCGATAGGACGGAGTGCATTTCCTTGAGACCGGCATCTAGATTTGCAGTCTTGTCAGAGAGATGCGGCTTAACGACGCCCTGCTCAACTGCTGGGAAAACATAGTTCGTGATGATTCCAATCCACTCTTCGACCTTTTGATTGGTGACCATATCTTTTGCGGGGAAACGCAGTATACGATCGTCCGCAGAATCGAGATATCTGACGATACTATCAGTCTCAAACATGGACATGGTCTTTCCAGAATGCTCGAGCAGCAAGACGGGCAATCTACCGAATGGATTATACTCCAAGATTTCCTCTGAATGTGGTGGTACTGGCACCTGTGTGAACGGGATTTTTAGTTCGTGTAATCCCATGGCCACTGTACGTGTGTAGGTACTGAACGGGATTCCCATGAGCGTATATTTAATCGGCTCTGCGGCCAACTCCTCAGGGAGTTGTACCTCCGGTCGACTACCGTCAGCAAATTGACCAGTGACAGGACATTGTGCGACGGTGGCATTGGCCACGCCCGGGTCAACACTTGTGTGATGTTCGGCCACAGCGCCTGTGACCGGGCATTTTGCATTGCCATTTGCTTGTGATACGGACGGATGTGGATTCAGGTTGTTGTGATGTTCAGCTTTAGCGCCAGTGACTGGACATGCCTGGCCGTCAACAGCTGTAGGATGGTTGGGTGGTAGTACAGTGGCTGTAGTGCCGACCACAGGACAAACCTTGGCTTCTTCTGCCTTTTGTAACACCGGGCAATCCTTTGCCGTAGCATTCGCCGCGACGGGTGGGTGTTCCCTAACAACGCCGTTATGGTGGGTTAGTGTCGCTTTCGTCACAGGGCAGACCTCTCCATCTGTGGTAGGAGGATGGTCAGGAGGTAAAGTGGTGACCTGTGAGCCAGTAATGGGGCATTTCTCGACCAGCGCACCAGCAGTCGTTCCTTTTGGAGTAGTAGTAGCAAAGACGGCGCTTGTCGTCGTCTGATTTGTGGTGGATGACAATACTGGACAATCTTTCGCAGTAGCAGAGGCAGAGATATCTGGATGAGCATGCACAAGCCCCTTGTGATCTGAACTTTTCGCCTTGGTCACTGGACACACATCGCCATTTGTGGTCGTAGGATGACTAGGTGGCAAGGCTGTCACAGAGGTGCCCACGACAGGGCAAACCTGGTCCTGTTCGGCTTGGGAAAGTACAGGACAATCCTTGGCAGTCGCGCTGGAAGATACTACCGGGTGTTCGCGCACCACGTCTCTGTGATGATCGACCGTTGCATTCGTGACAGGACATGGTTTATCGCTATTGCGTGTATCAGGATGGTCGGGTGGTAAGGCCGTGACTTTACTGCCGGTGACAGGACAGGCTTGACCGGTAGCGGACATGATTGCGACTTGGGAGCTGTGAACGCTGCTGACAGGAGAGATGGAATAGACCAAGTGCCTTGTCAGAGAAGGAGATCCGTCAGCACTGACTCGTGGAGGAGAAGGTTCGAAGTCTGAAAGGTGGAGAGAGTCGGCAGAAGAGGGAAAAGTTGCTGACCTTCACCTCACCCGCGCTCCAACGCCACTTCCGCTCCCTTCGCCGCCTGCGCGACCGAATGCTTCTTGCTGGTTAGGATCATTCCAGTAACTTGAAGCTCCATCACTCATCTCCGTCCGGTGTCGCTCTCATCGACTTCTGAAAGGATTACTAATTCTCGTGATCCAGATACTTCACCTGACTCCAGATCTTGGACAATTGACGCTGAGCCATTCCTGACTTTTGACTTGAACAAGAGACTTTGGGACAGGCTCCACGGTACTGGTGGAAGCAATATATTCGGCGTTCCAGGTCAATGCTGCTATTCAGGTCGAAACATATAGCAAGCCGTTGTCTTCAAAGACAGCTGACCACGGCAACTGCATATCAACCTCACACAATACCTACTCATCCTTCACCGCCACGCGAAGCCTATCCCAAGATTCCAAATTTCCCGACCTCTACACCTGCATCAACAGCCTCCCCAAGCACATCACATACTCAAGTAGAATCACCTCCCACAATAGATATACGACTCCCAGAGAATGCGACACAAGCACAACCTGCTAAAAGCACGAACAGTGGTTTTCAAAGCGCGACTCCAAAAAAAGTTCGTCGGCCTCGCAAGCAGGTTCTGACACTGACCACAGAAGCGCTCTGTCGCTTGCGAGAGATTCAATCAGAAGAAGGCAAAATGATCAAGATTAGCGTCGTTGCAAAAGGGTGTGCTGGAGGAGCGTACAAGCTTGAATACGTTGAAAAGGCAGAACGATTTGACGAGGTTGTCCAGCAAGAGGACGTCAAAGTTCTCGTTGATTCAAAGTCCCTTCTCAAGATTATCGGCTCAATCATGGACTTTCAGGATGACGTTTTGTCCAGTCGGTTCACATTCCGTAACCCAAACGTAGTGAGTACTTGTGGATGTGAGGAATCCGTTGCCTTCAAGCCGACGACAGAGGCTGAGGCCGAGCTACAATAATGATGTGGACATAACAGTGCGTGTCAAAGCATGGGGAGAAAAGGTGCATTACATAGCGTTATGGCACTCTAGATCATTTCATCATTTCATCATCACTCTACCTTATGCAGTGTATGCAGTGGAACTGAGTGCTCTCACATTGAACAACTTTTCCTTTAATTCCTGCGTGATTAGACCGTGCTGTTCTTCGCCTTGCAGAATATCCATGTCGCGACAAACCTTGTCCAGTTCAGTCACCTTCCTCACTCTTTTACCACTATCACCGTCTCCTGCTGCCTCACCGTAGTGTCTGGACGGA
The DNA here is from genome assembly GCA_005281575.1 of Taphrina deformans. Classification (NCBI taxonomy): domain Eukaryota; kingdom Fungi; phylum Ascomycota; class Taphrinomycetes; order Taphrinales; family Taphrinaceae; genus Taphrina; species Taphrina deformans. The sequence goes on from RHGG01000001.1 coordinate 591,260, forward strand.
GACAATCCGCTACCATAGAGGCCTGCGCCACCACTCCCAAAACCGCGAGAGTTACTGGCGTCTTTGTTGACTTTTTGAATCTTTTGCGTGAGGTCCACGAGTCGCTCGGTAGTGTACGCTCGATTAGTCACAAGCGGTGACTGCGATAATGTGGAGACCCAGTACTTGTTCCACAAGGCTTCGAGCAACTTTGCGTCCAGGCTGGATTTGAAGTGCGTCACCTGTAGTGGGTAATATTGACTTGCGTGCACACCAAAGTCTTCAATTTTTCCCAGTGGGATGTTGCGATACTCTGCGTCGGACGAGTCTGCGGGCTTGTAACCCTCTGGATAGGTCCTGAACGCACCGATCTCGACTGCTCCTGCAGAGATTGTTCTATTGGGATCAATGACGACCGCCAGAAATGGATCCTGATATTTCTGGTTCTCCATTTGTGTTCCGACATCGATACCAGACAACCAGCACCCGTACCCTGGATGGGAATGGTACCACCCGACTACATTTTCAGGCCGCGAGACTTGTTCCGAACTCGTTCCATATTGAATCATGTATTCGTAAGCTTCTGCGCCGGCGTTCACTCTTGTTTCCGTACCCTCTACGGGTAATGCAAAGGCGTCGAGAATGATAATGTCTCCTTCTGCTGTGATTTTACCTTGCATCAAACCCATGACTTCAATTGCGCCACCTGATCTGGCGTGAGTGACCATCTTTATTAGTGCGATGGCAGATATCCTTGCTCTTCTGAAAAAATGCGGATCTCTCGTCCACGGCGCATCGTTTCGAATCGCCTTCTGTTCTGCGACATCGTATTCGAAGATTCGATCGTTGTTGTCGAGTAATTGCACGTTGTTCTCAAGCTCAAAAGTTTGTTGAGGAATGGTCATATCGATTGGACTTCGTTCAACGCAGGACTATTATCGATAGTGAACGTTATTGTATGAAGATAATCAGAACATTACTAGAAATCGTTGTCCTTGTATGTCGACTGGGAGAAAAGGAACTTCATCGTGGAGGGATCGAGCTTTGTCATGAAGTCGCGAGTAGAACATCCGGGGCGCCAAAATCATCACGGCTCCATAAATTCCGCAAAGAGAGCCAATTCAGAATTGGGTATGCGAGGGAAAATTGACGAGCCGTTATATGGTTGTATCGGACGGGGAAATACCATTCCGGAGACTGGTCCGTGGAGCTCGTGCTAGCACTTGGACTAGATTCTATTTGTCACGGCCTATAAAAGTATAAGCATAGAAGTAGATAAGGGCTATAAAGTCAGAAGTTTCAGTATCCCAAAGTCTTCCTCGTAGGTGCCAAGAACAGACCCTTGCTCTTCATCATGGCAGCCATAAAACTACCAATATTCCAACCGAAGAGCCAGCCAGCACCACCCTTCTTGCCTACAGTCACAATAATCAGTTCGCGCTGTCCATCATATTTCTTGGTTGTCTTGTTCTCCTTGATCAGGGATACCAGATTCATAGCAACCACAGCAACGTGTCCCGGAATCTTTGCAACCTGCTTCTGTTCTTTCAAGTCCGCAACGTCCCCAAGGGCAAAGATTTTCGGGTGACCAACCACTTGTAAGGACTTTTCAACTCTAACGGATCCGTTAGTCGACACGGCAGATGCATCCAAGTCCTTGATCAGTCGAGAATTAGGTTTTCCACCCGTGGTCGAATATATCAGATCACATGATTGCGACTGTCCATTCGAGAAGGTCACTTGTCCAGCCTGCAGCTCACCTTCGACCGATATGCCTGTAAGAACGTGCACTCCAAGAGACTCCAATTGCGACTTCAAGTTCTTTCGCAATTTGGCTGGATAGACATCATTGAGGAGAGCAGAACCTCTGTGAACCAAAGTGACATCCTTAGCCTTTTGTCCAGAATACTTGGCCGCGATCTCGCCGGCGAGTTCTGTACCTACAGCACCTCCTCCAACCACGATGATTTTCTTCGCAGCGGCGATGTCAGCACCCTGGTCCTGCAGCACCTTGAGCGCTTCTGTACGTGCATTTGGAAGATTGAGCTGCTGTGCCCATGAGGATCCTGTAGCAATCACGAGGTACGCATATGCGATTTTAGCATTCACATCGGAAGCATCTGTGTAAACATATGTTTCATCAATCTTCGTGGCTTCTGCCTTCACGATCCGAGCTCGTGAGCTGTTCTTGAAGACTCGATCGTACGGAATAGTTGCCTGTTCTCCGACTTGTGGTTCAACAGGAGAGCGCAGCGCTGCGACGATGTGATAGTAGTAGTCGCGCTTGTCGATTAACGTGATTTTGACATCAGAAGGAAGTGCAGGCTTGTTCTTTTCCAAAGCTTGAGCAAGTTGAATACCAGCAGGGCCAGCTCCAATGATGACGATCTCGGGCATGATGGTCTCTAGCGAATTCAGATTCAGTGTGAATTTATCAATCAACAGGGACAACCAACACTTTATACTGATAACAATATTTTTGGCTCGGCAATTATCTTGTGGCTGACAAACCGGGAAGCCAAGTCTGGAAAGTTGGATCTTGGGCAAGCCAAGGATCGTGCCTATTCTCCGAGCGGATCCAATTACCTGATTGAGCTGCTAGATTCATGTGGTCCTTTGGCGCGCGTTACTGAAAATGGGGTTGATAGAGACGACCTAAACGAACAACGAGTAATTTGGGGTTACTCGGTGTGAAGATTGAAGCTACACGACGTGTCGTGTAGAGAATGGGTTGTATTATACGAGAAATTAACTGTCGTAATTACTGGCGCTATATAGTGGGAAGCAGGACAGCTTATTTATAGACGGTTAGACTGCGCTTTGGCCTCTTTGGTCAAAGCGTCGTGCGCGCATGCGCACGTACCTATAATTATTGAAAGGTGGGTCGATTGGTCGATTCTGACGGATCACGTGCGCGTAGCGTCGTGAGGCTTCGATCCTGTGGAAGGGTGGAGAAGTTACACCACGAGCTATAGATCACGCTCTTAGCAGAAGAAAGCTACTAATCAAGTAGCTGGTTGTTGGAGTGATTAACTAGATCTATCTCTGTCTACTTTACTGCCTTTTATAGGGGAAAACTGGACGTGGCCGTTCTTGCCAGTAGAAGACGCATCTGAAACATGTACACATGTTCGGCCCGAGATTAACTTCGGATGAAGCCGTTATGAATGGTGGCGTCTTCACAATAATGAGCTTTGTCTGGTAAACGAGTTCAACGAGAGCCGACGATGCGTCGTGCGGAGCTCGAATTCAACACGCGTACGAGGCCGGGCTTTTTCATTCCGGCCCGTCCACATCCGCTGCATCACAAACTCAGGATACAGGAGCTGCTACAATGTGGAGGTAGACACGTATCTCTCAGCAATCCTATACATGAGATTCCTGCAGGCATATTCTTCAAAGAAACCAAAGCAATGAGATTGTTGTTGTTACTTTCTGCTGTTGTCAGTGCGTCGGTTACCGTTTTAACCGACGCAAACTTCGACTCAATCGTTCTCGACCCGACCAAGGATGTGCTCGTTGATTTCTATGCTCCATGGTGTGGACATTGCAAGAAGCTAGAGCCAATCTACAACCTGGTTGGAGATGACTTTGCTGACGATGATCACGTCGTCATCGCCAAAATAGATGCAACAGAGCACCCTAAGGCTGCCAAAAAGTATGGTATTCAGGGCTATCCTACACTAAAATACTTTCCAGCTGGATCAACGGACCCAATTGACTACAATTCTGGCAGGGATCAAGACTCTTTTATCAAATTCGTCAACGAACAGGCAGGAACCTTCAGGCTGCCTGGCGGTGGTCTGAGTGCCTTGGCCGGACGAGTGCCATCATTGGACGCAATTTCGAAGAAAATTGGTGGCGGTGCCACCGGTGAGAAGTTGGTCAGACTGTTGGAGGAGGGCAGGACCGCTGTTGACGAGTATGCCAAGTCTGCAAGTGACGAGGGTTATAAGTACTACTACAAGGTGCTTGACAAGCTTGCCACCAATGATGGCTTCGTCAAGAGTGAATATGCACGACTGACTGGCATTCTCAAAAAGAGTAGAACGACTATGGCCAAGGAGCTTGTTGACGAAATGAGGAAGAAGGTCAACATCTTGTCTGCTTTCTTGGGGCAAAAGAAGCAGGAGCTGTAAATGGCTGGCATGGTCAGTACAAAAGCTGAAATGAGGCGTTATCTTGTGAGCTCGAGTCTGCATCAACGATGCTTATGGTAAACTACATCGTTGGTTAGTGGCTACTGCTATCTTCGCAACTCATAGTCCCAACTGTTTGCCACTGTAAATGTCAAGTCCCATAGCATTGTTTGGCTGTAAAATTGAAGTTGTGCTCAGCTATTCATATATTGGACCTGGAAATAACAAGTATAATTCCAATTTGAGAATCAATTGTCCTTGAGAAGCTCAAAAGCTGTATTGCTTGATCACATTTTTTGTCAAATTGATAGTGGGATTTACCTGGCCCTTCGATGTTATAGAACTATCGGCGTGGAAGATCTTTCGTCTGTACACACAGACGTTTCAATTTAATAGCGGCCAGCAACATGCAACTTCAGCTGGAAGACCACGATTCAAGCTTAGGACAAAACGACAACGACTTGATAGTGCGATTTGATCCACCGGCATATCTACAAAGGCGGGCATTTGTTCTAAAAACCTTAAAATCCCTAGATCCCAAATGCAGGAAATTGCTGGATGTTGGCACAGGTGATGGTGGTCTCCTTTCTTTTCTTGTGCGATGTGACGATGATTTGCCAATTACGACCATGGTCGGCATCGATATAGACAGAACAGAACTCGAGTTGGCACGCTTGAACACAAAACCAACACGAATACATCACGAAGACTTACGATGGCGTCCGCTAGAAATTGCCATATATGAAGGGGGTGTGGCAGATCTCGATGGAGTACCAGGCAGCTTTGATTGTATAACAGCCATTGAAGTGCTAGAGCATATGGACCCTGTGGATGTTGAGGCCTTCACTCAAAGATGCTTGGGAAGACTTCAACCACGATGCTTCATCGTCACAACTCCAAATCGAGACTTCAATCAGGTCTTTGCACGCCTGCGCCAACAGTCGAAGCATGTTTATGTAAAGCGCTACTCAGTGAAGTGATCGACTTACTGACGTAATATAGCAAAGGAAAGGCATCGGGTATGTGATGAGGCATTCTGATCATCGATTCGAGATGTCGCAGCAAGAATTTCAGGCCTGGGCAGACGTTCAGTGCAGGCTTTACAAGTACCAGGCCAGGTTTGAGGGTATTGGAACGATAGAAAACGCTTTTGCTGGCCAAAAGAATTGGCGAGAAATCTTCCCAGAAGCAGGTTCGAGTAACCAATTCGGGTGCAGTTCCCAAGCCGCCATTTTCACGCGAATAGAAGAGCCATCTGAGGAGTGCGAGTTATCATCCAATATTGGCGAGTCGTCGTTAAGCAAGAATTTGCATCTAATTGCGAGATATGAATATCCGTGGACAGATTGCGAGGATTATCCACCCTCGCAAATCCAAATTATGCACATTGTTGCAGAAGCAGAAGCATATTTTCGGCCTTTGTATGATGCTCAAAAAAATTACAGCAAGGACGAAAATTGTGAGGTTGTGGTGGACTGCAAAGAGTTCTTTGAGATCTGTCACGCAATGCAACGTGCAGCACGATATCATATCGAAGTATTTCTCGCATGCGTCAAGACTATGCTGGACAAAGAGATTCCAGGCGAAAATGTGACTGAAGACCAAGGATCAACCTCCGAGGCTAGTGAAGGTTTAGAGCATGAGCCTGCGGCAATATGTACCAGAGCGGCCTTTAGGACTACGGATGCTGGTGAGTTGATTCTAACTTACACATTCGATATAAGTTCGTTTGCACTGGTCCAGAATCGACTGCAGAAGTCAGATGAGAGCCTAAACATTGTAGAAAGTGATTGGAATTGGTCCCTAGACAGCAGAGTGATCGAAACCGTCCAATGGTAACAGACTTGACTTCAGTTCTCTAGCAGACCATAATGCAGCCATAGGTTGTTGATCAGACTACCTGTGTATAACAATCTAACATAACGGTGAATTCTGCTCTCTGACCACTCTGCACGTTATTTGTACTTGTGCTATCTTCATTGTTCCCGAGCGCTCAGGCTCCACAAATCATGCAGCTTTTCGAGCGACTCCGAGGTTTACTTGTAGAATCTCAACACAGTCTAACACGACTTCACATCAGTGCTACTAAACAATTTCACCAAGTAAATATCCAGATCTTCTAGCTACGCGGTACGGCGACGTTGAACTCGTTACCGACCAATGATCCACAACTGTAGAGCGTGGAGGTAAGGGCAAGGATGAAAACTAAAAAGCACAAACGTCCAAGCTTCCACTACAAAGAGTATAATGGTAGCAAGGTAAAGGTTGTGCAAGAAGAACAACTTTTCGACCTACCTGGCCCTGAACTCGATATCGCTGAATATGATATCGTCGACATGTGGCAGGTTTCTGTGCTCAGGAAGTTTAGTAAATCACCTGCAGATCTTCTACAAGCACATCACACTCGTCCAGTTCGTGTGCACGGCCTGGTGTCAGCACATGGCGAAGAATGGCTTCTACAATTTCCAGTCGTCAGCGGTTATTCTGTCGAAGATGGTGACGACGGACTCGACGGCAATTGCAAGCTGTTCGCTCTCGGAAATTGTCGATGGTACAGAATTCGAAGTGCTTCTGAAATGTTCAAACCCATGCTAGACGCGATGCACGCTGAAGCCAGAGTCTATTGGGCCCTTAGGGATGTGCGAGGCACCTGGATGAACAATGTCGACACAATCATGGAAACTGAACATCCGGATTTGACTGAGGGCACAGCAGACTGGACACGGACACAGGAGCAGGTCGCGCAAAGGCTCGAGCAACGTGATGATCAGTCCCTGAGCTCTTATTGGAGAGTCATCCATGGCTCACAAAATCCGAAGCCATCTAGAAGGTCTGCTGCTGCGGGTGAACAGATAGGTCGAGCAGCAAGCAGGTATCTTCTGCAGCACATGATTACAGACCAAGCTAGCTTTTTATGGAGGTCGTCGCGGATTTTTGCCGAGCTAGGCGCTGGAAATCGCAAGATGCGCGACGAGCTCTATGCTATGTATAACATTCCCATACCTCGAGAGATTGTTGACTCAAGTGCAGTTGTGGTTCCAGAGAAACATGCAATTGGTGAACCATTCAAAACAGAACAAGATGGCTCAACTGATCATCCTTTTGGTGAAGCGAGCACACTGACTCACATGCAAGACGTGCCTGCCGTGCAGATGTCAAAGAAGCGAAAGAGAAGTCTATCGAAAGAGCACGGGACACCGATAACTGACATTCAGAATGGTGCGGAATTTGAAAGCAGTAGAGATAAATCCAGAGGATGGAACGAATTTGAAAAGGTACAACGACCGATTCTTGCACAGAAGCATCCCACTTTGTCAAAGAAGTCATTGCATAAGAAACTAGGAAGGCTCTATCAGGAAAGCAAAACAGTTTATATCACGTCCGAGGATGAAGAGAATGATGAGATACAGACAAGTTCTCCACATGAAATTGACCACCTTTTACGATTCAAGAATGAGCCAGCCGACCTGGTCTCGGTCCCATGGTCCAACATCAAGGGAACACAGATCATTAACCGGGCAAGTGATTTCAGGCGGAGGAATCCGTTCTCTCAGATCGTGGGTAGCAATCGCAAGCAATCCACTTTGACGCTCGAAACACTGCAGAGCCTCCTATACGAAGAAGATGTGGATGATCTATGTATGGCTGACATGATTTATGTTTGGTATCGTGACTTTGGAGAGCCTCCAGAGAAAGTCGCCGCAATAGTGATATCCTTTGCGGAAGACCTTCTCTTGGGCTTTTCCATGACGGACAGGCGGCATCCATCAGCCCGACAGCGAGGCGAACCTGTTTTGCCAGAGAACATCTGGCGAGCCACAACTTTGTATGATCAAATTTACAAAATTCATAAAATAGATGGACAGAATTCGGATTTACTACACTTTATCAATTGGCAAGCACAGGATATCTTCTGCACACTTGAGCTCAGAGAAGGCAGCTGGTATGCCAAAAATCCCGAACTGCCGCACTCAGTGGAATTCAGGGATTTACAACGGCGCAGAAGCGGTGCAGCTCATAACAGCAATGTTGTCATGATAGGCTCCGATGGTGATACTGAAATTGCATTTGACTCGTCCGTAGCTGCTCAAAAAGGAACATCTTCCTTACGACCGAGGAGTATGATGGACATTTCAAGATTTATTAGGAATGGCGCTGGTCCAAAAAGGGAAACATCACCAAAGATTCATAAGCCTAAGAAAACCAGGAGTGAAAGTATCCGTCACGCAGAGGTTGAACCCACGAGAGACGAGCATGGCTCGGTAACAAATATAGGAGCTGTGGTAGGCGAGTCTCGATGGACAACGAGCGAACAATTTTCGCAATCCATACCAGATCCAGTCTCACAGCTACGACGTCATGACAATTACAACAAAGGTAATATCTTCTCCAAATTGGTCATCAAGCGCTCTCCCAAGACTCTTGGCAACAATGCTGACATCTGGCGATGTCGCATGCCGAGCTGCTATTTCTTCCAGGACAACGTTCATTCAATAGAGAGCCAACAGGCAATTACGGAGCACTACAATGCACACGCGGATGCTGCGTTGGAGGGGTTGGACCTCTTGGGAGAAGCCGAATATGGTGAACGGACAACCGCACTTTTGCATAAACTTGAAGCAG